>CATOUR010000054.1:12601552-13835605 GCA_951848785.1 Callosobruchus maculatus | reverse complement strand
TGACACATCTGTGCCCTCAAACAGGACAAGAGGTACGCAAATGTGCGAACTGTGGTGGGGATCATCCGGCAAACAGTCCCACCTGCAGATTCACTCCTAGCAGGAATCTACAAGTCATCACACAAAGGTGAACCAACTCATACGCGGACGCAGCCAAGGTTGCAACCTTGACTACTCCTGCTGCCTCGAGCTCACCTTCGACTGCTCAAAGCGTGGACTTGGCAACAGCGCAGCAAATAATTAGTCCTCTGATAAGCGCCACACAGGTCTTGCAGGCGATTTTCCGGTAAATGTCTAGGTACAATAGTAGACAGCCTGCATTTATCAGAATTCTTTTTTGGAATTGTTTAGGTCTAAGGGATATTCCCAAAAAACGGGAGTTTCACCAAGTTCTTTTGGATGAATGCATAGACTCTCTGCTGCAGAAAACATTACTTAATCCGGGAGATCGCCTAGCTTTCTCGAATTATGATGTCATCCGCGCTGATAAACTGAATGGACGGGGTGGCGGCTTGGCGGTGCTGATCAAACGTGGTATCACAGAAGCACAAATGCTGAGATGCAAACCATCGAGGCAGCTTCTGTGGTGGTCAATATGGCAGGAGGCATCCCGTTGAAGATCACATCGGTGTATGTCAGGTGAGGTGCCAGGTTACGTGAGGCGGACTTGGAGGTCCTCTTGGACTACTCGGGTCCGCTTCTCGTGGCAGGGGACTTCAACTGCAAACATCGAGCATGGCATTCCAGGCTAAATTCTACTAGTGGAATTCGGCTGTATAACCATGTAGTACGAAATGGGTGTCTCATACATAGCACTGACGAGCCTACACACTATCCATTCAATCATCTTCAAGCACCAGATGTAATTGATTTTGCAATATCTAGAAGCTGTAGATACAGTATTACTTCTCGTGTCATGTATGACATCTCAAGCGACCATCTTCCTGTAGTTTTGGAGGTGGGTGATGGGAATACGTTGGAGGAAGAAACTCCTCCAAAGAAACGCGTTGATTGGGAACTATACAAGTCCATTCTCAGAGAGTTTCCAGATATCCCGATCATAGATGATGAGAATGAAATAGATGCCGCTCAAAAGGAATGGACAGGGTTTGTTCAACAAGCTTTACAACGTGCAGCCGTTCTTCCTGTACGGAGACCGGGCAGACCTTTCCTCCCTGCCGACATTAGGTTAAAAATTTCTGACAAAAGGTCAGCAATCAAACAAGCGAAAAGATCCTGTCATCCCGACGACATCCGTAGGGCAACAGATCTTGTCCATGAAGTGAGAAACGCACTTCATGAATTCCGAAACGAGCAGTGGAGCGACTTTCTGGCGGGAATGCTTGACTCAAGTGTTCCTCTCTGGAAAGTAGCAAAATCGCTCAGGAATGGCAAACGGGTACAACTTCCTCATATCCATGGTACTGGAGGTGTTGTCTTCACGACTGAGGACATGGAAGATCAGTTCTCACCCAACTATGATCTGGATAATGACCTCGATGAGGAGCAACAAATTGTAAGATCCGTCAGGAGATATTTTAGGGCCAATGGCGTCAGTGGCCATGATGCTTCTGTTTGTGATTCCTCTTCTGAAGATTCTTCTTCGGAAGATTCTTCTACAGAAGCTCTACATAGCACACCCGAAGAATCACAAGTGATTCCTCATTGCACACCAGCAGAGCTTCAAGGTCATATTAAAGACCTAAATGTGCGTAAAGCACCTGGAGAGGACCAGATCACAAATAAGGCATTTAAGTTACTTTCACCAAAGGCTTTGACGTATCTGGTGGCAATAATTAACGCAATTCTCAGAACTCAGTACTTTCCAAAGGCCTGGAAGGTTGCTGATGTCATCATGATTCCAAAGAAGGTGGGTTCGATTTTTCCGCAGGATTATCGTCCCATTAGTCTACTGTCTGCGCCGTCTAAGCTTGCCGAAAAGGTGATTAAACGTCACCTTAAGAATTGCTCGTCAGATCACAACACGATTCCTGACGTTCAATTTGAATTTCGGTCTGAGCACAGCACGGAGTTGCAGGCAGTCAGGCTGGTGGAGCGTATAACCAGTGGATTCACTCAAGACAAAAGTACTGGCATCTTGCTTCTAGATGTATCAAAGGCTTTTGACAAGGTGTGGCATGAGGGCCTCCTCTATAAATTAATTCAAAAGGGTTTCCCATTTTGGCTTCTAAAACTTTTAAAATCCTTTCTCGAAGGAAGGAAATTTAGAATCAAAATTAACAATACTTTTTCGACATTACGGCCCATAAAGGCCGGTGTTCCTCAGTGTTCGGTCCTTGGACCTATCCTTTATTCACTTTTTATACATGACGTCCCTTGCCCCAGCAACTGTGAAGTCTATCTCTACGCTGACGACACTGCGATTGTAGCTCAGTCGCGGACTGGAAATCTAGTCCGCGATGAGTTGCAGCTCGCGGTGGATGAAGTGTTAGAGTGGGCGGATCGGTGGCTCATCAAAATTAATCATTCGAAATCGCAGGCTATATATTGTACCAAAAAACGTCGTGGTGCCCCGTTAGAGGTCTCAGTAGACGGTACTAGGATTCCATGGGAAAATTCTGCCAAGTACCTAGGAATTACCCTCGACAAGGGCATGACTTGGCAGAAACACACTCAAGCGTTAAAAACAAAATTCGAAATTACGTTTCGTCAACTCTACCCTATGTTATGTAGAACTTCAAAATTGAGTTTGATAAATAAAATTCGACTTTATAAATAGATTATTAGACCAGCAATTACCTACGCATGTGCGGCTTGGTGTTTCCTCGCCAAGACGCACATGCGAAACCTGCAGGTTCTGCAGAGCAGGACATTGCGTACAATAACTAACGCCCCATGGTATGTTTCTAACGAAACCCTTCACAGGGACCTCGACATCCCTTACTTGAGGGATTACATTAAACAACAGGCGCAACGACGTAAGAGTCAAGCGGAATCGCACACAACCCTCTGTTGCGCGAGTCAGTGGACTACACAGTCGAGCAAGTTCGCAAGCACACAAGGCCGCGGCTCGCACTGTGATCAAAATCAAATCGTGCAAATTTGGAAACAACTTAATTTTTGCCCTTTTAGATACCAAACCTCAAAATTAACCCTTTTGGTTAAACCCAAAAATTACCGAACTCAAATAGTCTATGTCAAGCTATACCCTCCAACCGACACACTTCCTCCTCTTTGCTCTTCTCCTTCCTTCCTCTCTTTTTCTTCCCTTACTTCTCCATGACTTTGTCTGGTCTCTGGGTAACCAGACCTGACAGACCGATCGACCGACACGACTGCAACTAAGAGCAAAGGTCCTCCGGACCGCTCTGACTAACAATGACGAATAGTACCATCGCGCAAACCGCCGGCGACCCAACTGGTTTGAAATCTTGCTCGTAGCTTGTGTGATTTCAGCTTTACGTGTGCCATCGACGTCGAGCCGAGTAAGATCGCGAACTTAAAAACCGCGTTCTTAAAGTTCGTACGTGTGTCACCCACTTTAGATGTGTACTGGAGAGGGGTACTGCAAAGCTTTTTAATGCGAACATTCTTCATTTCTACCTAGGTATTCGGATTTCATAAGCGAGTAGTGTATAATAAGTGTATACTCGCACCACGATAATAAGTAGTCAGATGTTATTGGACGAATATGCATACGATACGTTGATGTACGGAGTGACCTGCAATAGGCAACAAAGAAGTGATTTGGCGGAAAAAAAATCGTATATCTAGATTCGCGGTTATATGGTACGTATTTTATAAATCTTTATAGGGAACAAGCAGGATAGAAGTGTTGTCAAGATACTAAGGATGCTGCACCGTGCTTGTAATGCTTCTGAACGATTACTGTGGAATTCACTAAGCTCAAATTAATGTTTCCAGTTAATGCAAAGACTTTTATAAATACTTAAAATAGACCTACAAGCCCCACACCTGCTTTAGTGACCTAATATCATATTCTTGAAAAAGCAAAAAGATCAGGAACCGCTCAAGGTGTCTTAAAATGAAGTTTCGATGGAGTTTAATTGATTTTTCGCCGAAATAAGTGAACTGACCAACAGAAGCAACAACTTTGAGGATAAATATCCCTACCGGCAATCTGGCATTGAATTGCACTATTGGCTACAGTGCTTCTTTTGGGAAACCATAAAGAAAAATGTTTCCGCCCTATCTAAGATGAGCTCAATGATATCACGATCCTTGTTTGGACACCACCTGATGAAATCTGAAAGATCGATACAGCGCTGTCGTGGACTAGGGACTAATTTTCTGAGAGTAACCGTGTACACTACAAGCTCTCAACAAGTCACAGGTCCTTGATGTGCAAGTAAGGTAGGTTACGTTTGGACCTATTTTCCGATCTCACATACCAACGCTAAGCCCTTTGTGGCATCTTAATGATTTTTTGTTGTGTTGTATATTTGACCAGCTTACCGAACATAATGCTACTTTCACTTCCCACACCGATAGGTGAGGGGAGTATTGTGATCGCGAAAATTTCCGATTTTGAGATAATACGCTTTTTGGGCATTTCATGGTGTCTACATAAATGAAAATCTACGTCACTCATTTCCGTCGGTCTGTCTGTCGGTCTGTTCGCGTTTTTCTAGCCTCGTAATCTCAGTAATCGCTGCTTGGATTGTGATGAAATTTGGGCAGCGTTATGCTGTGGGGATCGTACTAGGTAATGTTCCTATAATTTTAAAAATCGTTATACGGGGGACGAAGTAGTTAGCAAAAAACGAAAAATTTCAAATATGCCTCAAACTTCGTTTTTAGGCGTTTTAGGGGTTCCTGATCATTTTCTACTTTTTTTTGGGTGGAGGTGAATTTGGGATGGTTGGGGGGTGGGGGGTTATAATATTGAAAAATTTGTTGTATTCGTAACGGGCTGTCCATTGATATGTAAATGAAAAACCTAGCGGCATGATACACATTTTTAGGCCTATCCGAACATTGTATGCTTATTATAGAAACCACGGGACTATACATAAGAGTATTGTTTTAGATCGTTCGACATCGCGTAACGCGAAAATTGTTCAATTGATTTTAACGAAATTTTGACACAGTATTACGCCCGCGGCGAGGATAGGGAACGCGTATGTTTTGGAAAAATCGGGTCAGTGGCGGCGCCGCAAAAATAAAAAAACTAAAAGTTTGAAAACAGCTCAAACTTTGTTTTTTGGCGTTTTAGGGGTTCCTGATCATTTTCTACGTTTTTTTGGATGAGGGGTGAATTTGGGGTAGTTGGAGAGTGGAGGGTTGTAAAACTGAAAAATTTGTTGTACTCATAATGGGTTGTCCATTGATCTTTGAATGAAAAACCTAGCGACATAATACACATTTTACGTGCATGCGAATATTGCCTTGCTTATTATAAAAACCAAGGGACTTAGAATTCGTGATGTATACATACGAGTATTGTTTTAGATTATTTCATATTGCGCAACGCGAAAAGTATTGAATAGATTTTAATGAAATTTTGACACAGTATTACTACCGCAGCGAGGATGGAGAGCGCATATGTTTTGAAAAAATAGTGTCAGTGGCGGCACAGCAATAACAAGAAAACAAAAAATATGAAAAAATGCTCAAACTTACGGGTTCCTCATCATTTTCAATTTTTTTTTTTGGTGGGGTTGGGAGGGTTGTAAAAATAAAAAATTTGTTGTATTCATAATAGTCTGTCAATTGACTTGTAGAAGAAATACCTAGCGGTATATTACACTTTTTTAGGTCCATCCGAACATTGGCTTGCCTACTACAGAAACCAATTTTGTGATCTGTACATATGAGTTTTGATTTATTTCGTTCTATGTATATTGCGTAAAGCGAAAATTATTGAATTGATTTTAATAAAATTTTGACACAGAATTTATTACCGCGGCGAAAATGGAAAACGGCTCTGTTTTTGAAAAACCGTGTCAGTGGCTTCGCAGCAATAACCAAAAAACCAGAAACATAAAATAAGCTCAAACTTCGTTTTTAGACGGGTTTGAGGCTCTTGATCGTTTCGCATCGTCCAGTTGAAGCATGGAGAAAAAAACTGTGGCGTTCTAGTTCCAAAGTAGGGAGACGCAAGAAACTATTTACGAGCATTTTTTGTGCTGAATGTTGTTTTTGCGGGCAGATGGGCGATAATTTAGTTGCAAGGGGATTTCAGACTATAGCTTCATGCAATGGGAAATAATAAAATGGTATCATCATTGTGTGTGGGAAGTACAGGGTCAATCAACTTGACTCAATTTTTTTCCTCATGCCAAGTAGTTGAAACGAAGTTTCGTCCTTTTCCTGGCATCTACATAAGGTGAAGTCTTTCAGCACTCTCATAACGCATAAGCCTACTGTAGTTTGAGTGATGATCACCGTTTCTTCAAAGGCCATTCAGTACGGTCCTTGTCCGGATCTGTTATCAAAGTTCAAAGTTTTGGCTGCCCTACAGTTACCTTCCATGCTTTTGCCAGGACAATATTACTTTGTCGCATACACTTTGATACCTCGTGGGGGTTTAAGACCGAATGCAGAAACCTCTTGCTCCAAGCATAAAGAGACAGTCCACTGTCTTATTGCCAATATTTTTAGACTAATATAGACTTGATATAATTTTCCGACACTTGCCCTTATTTCAACAAGAGGAAAACTGGTAATTTCTAGTTAATTCTAGTTGCATGTTTGTCGAAAATCGATGGCAAAAAATCATATACCCGCAGCACATGCCGACTATCATTTTCATTATCAAATGAATGTATTTCTGTCCACGTTCACGGGCAATCAATATCGATTATTTTGCGACACAGCAGTCGCGGCAAATGTTGTCTTCATTAAATTTTCAGTATAGAAATAATTGTCCTACAATCCTTGACCTGGTCGCAGAGAAAATGAGGAAAAATGGAACTAACCAATGCAGCGACACTGAAAGTTTACAAAGCCAGATGTCCTTTTATAGGGTTCCTGGTAAAAAGACAATGCTACTCATCATGACGAAATGTGGTGCTAACATACACGAAGTATGCTGAAGAATTTTAGCAATTAAAAACAAATGTTTGGAAAGTTCGAATTCGGCAAAGGATTTGCTTGATCCTTTACTCCGTAAAATTACGAGAAATTGAAAAATAAACAAACTAAGAGTAATCCCTTCAACATTATAGAAGATATGATATTTTTAGTTTCACAATGAAATAACCGGAAACTCAAATATTGCATGGAAAGAAGTTTGAACATGCATTCTCATCCACTGGTTTTTTCGTCACTAGTCCATCCTTTTTCAAAAATACCTATAATGTGCAAGTATCACATACCCCCTCCTCTGCAAGTTTTATTAGTCCAAACGATACGAATAAGAGAATAGAATTTTGGAACCACTTATAAGTTGTTTTTATTATGGAATATCTAATCGCGTGTTAGGTTATATCTATATGCTTTTACCTCTTAGCCATGGATCTGTCTTGTGTCCGATGCTACAATTCCCCATATTAAAACGCCCACTGCCGTTAACACAGCAGTTCTCTTTGAATAGTAGGGTTGCTAAGAACGCTAAGTACAGCAACCCTCTGTTCTGAGAGTGAGTGAACTATAAAATAGAGAAAGTTCGCGAGCACACAAGGCTGCGGCTTTTACTGTGATCAAAATCAAATAAAGCACTTTTAAAAGCAATCACTACAAACACCATCCACAGTTTTGTGGACGGCAGTACTTTCCATGCAGGCATCATGAGCAATAGACCAATCTCTGTGGTCGAGTTGGAACGCAGAAATATGATAAAATGTAATGCTTCCAAGTCCCAGTACCGTAAACTATCAAATAGGCGTACCCAAGTCAGCACCCGGTTGTATTGAACAATCAGGATCTGCCAAGAACGTACACATTCAAGCTGCTAGGTGTCAACGAATGATTTGGCACGAACATATTGTGGACTTGCAATGGACTGTCAACAGCTGTATTTACCCAAAAATTACCGAACTCAAATTGCCTATGTCAAGCTATACCCTACTACTACTACTACTGCATGTTTAAAGGTGACTGATGACAAATGCTGAAGTGAGTATCTTAAACTATACAGTCAGAAACCTAGAGCAAACATCAATATAGTTGTACCAGCTCTCCTGATATAGACAATGATTCAAATATGCATCAAACATCAACATGCGAGGCTTAATACAGGGTTACTGGTAACTCGACCACTTTCCTGCAAGAGGTGATAGAGGGACTCAAATGCAATAGATTTAACCCCCTATATGTAATTCCGAAAACCAATAGTTTCCGAGATAATTAACATTTAATGGTTTTCAACCAAATGTCCAAATTTCCACACTAGATCCTAAACTAAGAAAAAAAACCTGTTGTTGATTCAGATAATTTTTATTCTAGTATTTAACTAACACATACACAAAGCCAACTAAGTATTAAAATGCTTAAAAATACCATACAAACTAAATACAAATATTTAGAAAATAATCAACAAAATTTTTACATTCACCGTGAAACAAAATTATCTAGCTCAAAAGAATCATACAAACGGTTGAACAAATCGCTAAAAAAACTTTCCTACCTAATAACCCTTTCAGAAAGATTATAAACAGCATTGAATAAAAACCACCTATTTAAAAAGAACGAATGACAGTACAATCATTATTGATAACTCAGTTACATACTCGAATGTTTGCAAATGCGGTCGATGATTTTATCCAAGTAAAACAAATTAAATGCACTCAAAGTTTCTAGAGATCTTGCTACTTGCTACCTGTGTATCTTTTTTTGAGCTAGACAATTTTTTTCACGGTGAATGTAAAAATTTTGTTCTTTATTTTTTAAATAATTGTATGTAGTTTGAAACTGTTTAGTATTTTTACACATTTAAATACTAAATTAGATTTGCGTATTTGTCAGTAAAAAACTAAATTGAAAATTACTAAAATCGACAGCAGGGTTTTTTCTAAATTTGGGATGTAGTGTGAAAATTTGGACATATCGTTGAAAAACATTAAATGTTAATTATCTCGAAAACTATTGATTTTCGGAATTACATATGGGGGGTTAAATCTATTGCATTTGAGTCCCTCTATCACTTCCTGCAGGAAAGTGGTCGAGTTACCAGTAACCCTGTATATGTATATTTTATACAGATTGGGTTTCCGGTTCATGCACAACCTAGTTGGTTCCGATGAGCCAGTAATCTAATTGAATAACAGCTGATTGATGTCAAATATGTTTATCTTCATTTCATTTATTTTTATGTTGAACTCTGAATTGTTTCTACATTGTAGCTTGTCAATGGTGTGAATAAACATGATTATTATTATTTCACATTCTGCCGTCCAGTAGTTTGATAGGTTCTTCAGAGACAGAATGCAGGCAGTGAACATCGCTGATGATAGGTCCGCATTCTCATGTTTGCACTCGCAATAGGCTTTAATCTTTTGTCAACAACATGTCTAGTTAATATGAAAAATCGTCACCTTCTTCACGCATGTTGTGTGTATCTCTAATTGATAAAATTAAAAGAACCACCTCGGTACCTGACTAAGAAACTACAATGTCGAACTGATACACAGAATGTTAAACTATGTCACAAAAATGTATTTACCCCTTCTTCATATAATACATTCTTTAATTATAATATCGTTAGATTGTACTACAATCTTTCTGAGACCTTGAGTAACTTACCTAGTAAATCGCTACTGAAAACAAAGCTGACATAGAATATAATGAGTCAGCAGAGAAAGCAGAAAGTGAAACAGTAGGAAATGATTTAAGTATTTTTTGTATACTTCGTCATCTGCAAAGGATCGACCCATTCAACGTTTTTACTTTTATTCAACGTAATTAGAAATCCTTAGCGGCTTGACGTATTGGTCGAATGACATGTTTCGGGCAAGACACACACACACAGAAATCTCGACAATACTATTATACATACATACACATACATACATACATCAAATAACTGGCACAGAAAAATTAGGGTGAAGTGGCAACGAATTAAAATCACCTGTTTTGCATACTATTGGATTGCACACTCAAGTAGGTATGCATACATTTGAGGTTGTGGTTTGCAGTGTACTTTAATGCAAAATAACGCTCAGAATTAGTTTCGTTAGAATTTGTTTCAAAAATCAGCTTCTATAGTAGCTCAAAAAATGTAGACAAGTTGTAACCTTCCAAAATGAGATGTTATATGGATTATTTTACAACATACATGTTTCATTGCAAGCTGAGTAACTTATTTTCGAGGATCTATGCTTAAATGTACTCGAAGAGAAGTGAAAATTTCAACTAAAGCTTCAACATTGGGTGGCCCCTACAAAAGTAAATTAGC
This sequence comes from Callosobruchus maculatus, assembly GCA_951848785.1. NCBI lineage: Eukaryota > Metazoa > Arthropoda > Insecta > Coleoptera > Chrysomelidae > Callosobruchus > Callosobruchus maculatus. Next base: position 13,825,287 of record CATOUR010000054.1, on the reverse strand, counting down.
GATTCCGGTTAAAAGCTTTAAGGAAATAGCGTAGCTCCGTTTTATGAGTTAACCCTTTAAAAAAAGTCAGGTCTATTCAAAAACGGCAGTACTCTCTTTCTGGATAGCAAGTAAATGCTGAATCTCTTCGCAAGCGATTCTGTTGATGTACCTCTGTTTTTTAAATTCATTTGTACGACTTCATGATATAAATGGAAGCAACTTGTACTTTAGATATAGCTTATTTGAAGCAGAGTATTTTTTAAGAGTTCGTAGTATTGAAAGTATATAAAAGTACAATCGTAAGTATGGTGAAAAAGGAGATTTATCAAAATCAAATTCGACAATCATTTATGAACAATAATCACCAATAGCTAAACACTCTATTAGCAGCCAACAGTTCCTTAAAAAGTGAAGTCAAGTTGATTGACTCAGTACTTCCCACACATTACGGTGATACCAGTTTATTATTTTCCCATAGCATGAAGCTTTAGTCTGAGATCCCCTTGCAACCAAATCATCGCCAGTACACCCCCCCCAATTGTCTTATAACGCTAGGTCTTTCCTTCACAGGTTAATGGACAGCCTATTATCAATAATACAAACTTTTCAGTTTTGCAACCCGCCACCCGATTTGTTTATAAAGTGACTACTCCTCGCAATCACTGGGTCCGCGAATCGCGCGCCCTAAGTAGGCGAAGGGCCCCAAGGCCTGCCTTCTGCATGCTAGCAGTTGAGATGTGCGCCTCCGCACGGCACACCGGCACTTTGCGTAGTGCAGCGAGCAACACATTCCTCATACGACCTAGGGATCCAATGACCATAACCAGCACACTTACAGTGTAGTCTGACCAGAACCTGCCAAGTTAGAGACGATGATACTTGATCTGCTTTTTCTTCTCCTTAGAGACGATGTTGACCTCGGCAGGCGCCAAAAACTCTATAACGAACATAATCTTCCGTTGGTGGTCGAGGAGGACTAGGTCAATCTTGATTGTCTGTTCAAGCTCGAGCTTGGGGAACGAGGAGTTCCAGTAAATCCGGCATCTCTCGTTCTCCACAACGGACTTTCGATTTCCTGGAGCGTATCGTAGCACCGGTGTCTCATCGATAACGTATGAGTACCTTAAATGATAGTAGAGGACTCGTAGAGCCGCGTTGTGCCGATGGACCCGCCCCAGCGTACGTCTTGCACGCCGACAAGAGATGCATAAGCGTCTCTGGCACCTATCGGCAGGCTCTACAACGGCTCCCGGCTACATTATTGTTATTAGTATTATAACTTTTATGACATGCCGCAGAGTTGAGTAGAAGCTATGAACTCAAACAAAGATATAATACTATTGCTTTGAGCATCAAGTACACTAATATACTGCACACAACTATCGTACAAGTTGTTGAAACTGTTCACTAATGATCCGTTCTCTATGCTGAGAGCTAGGCCACTCCATATATCGAATATCCTACTAGCTAAGACAAACTGATGTGGTACAGCCCGGAACTTCTCTTTCATTAGCTTAAAGTTATAACCGCTTAACTGGTTAGTATTCAAGGGAAAAGGTGAAGAAAAGTCAGTACCAAATATACCATGCAGTGAACGATATGTACCTAATGATGACGTCTTCCTTAACCGTCGCCACATAAATGCATCAAGTCGAACAACTTTAGTCTTTCTTCATAGCTACGTGGTTCAGTGCCATAAGGAATACGTGCAGCTCGTCTCTGTAGGCTTTCCAATAAATCCCGGTCACATTAAAGGTTTGGATGTCAAAGAGATCCAGCGAACTCTAAGATTGGCCTTACATAGGTCTGATACACTAGCGCTGGAAGTGTGACCGCCTTTGAATAACTTTTCTATGAGGCAAAGGTATCTTTCAGATTCCGACGTTATATCCTGTATAATGCCGTGACCATGACAGATGGGTTGTTCGAGGGTTGCTCTATACATGTACATAGTATAGAGCAACCCTCGTATATCGAATTTCATACGCAGCAGCGTCTAGAACCCGCGCTCTCTGGTGGCCAAGCGGACGCGCCGTGGCGTCCCACCAAGAAATCTACTGCTGTTCAGCAGCGATTTCCTTGGTTTGCCGCTACCTTCGGGTACCAGATGGCGCACCGGCAGAACCTTTCTTTTACCTGCTACAAGATGGGTTGTTCTTGCCCATATAGAGAACGAAACACAGCGTAGATGGGGGATACGATAAGTTGTCCCAATACAAACTTTACTAAAAACAGTCACCCGATGTCATAAAGGACGGTAATCGAAACAGCAACTATCCGGACAAACACTCCAGTAAACTACAAGCGGATCTAACAAGTTTCCAAGTTCAAATATCGAGGCTGCTACTATTGACGTGACATCGAAATATGTTCGTTGCTGAATAGAGAAAGCCGGAGCACAATCCTAATTATGGTAACCTTCCTTTGTTCAATACGACTGCTTGTAAAGCTGCTTTTACGAGTGGTATATTACCTGTTATTTCTCTGATTGATGATTCGAATACTGCTTTGTATTGCAACTGAGTACCTGCAATTCAAACATTTACAGATCCAGGCAAATAACTTTCTTTAAGCGTATAATAATAACTGTTCCACCTTTGGCAAGCCTTACTATGGAAGCATCATTTTCATTACTGTACTGGTACAATAGGAACGAGTATGGTATGTAACAATTGTAATTTTAGTACATACCTATAGCTTGATACCTCAACGCCTCGGACAATTGAGATAATCAAACGATATCTCTTTTCAGGAAAAATACTATGCGAGTGTACTGCATAGTCTTATGTAAGTCGGGGTGGACTGCGTTTTAAAAATAACGTCTTTTATTTTTATAATGTAAAAAGCCTGGGTGATCAAAGTTATGTTTTCTTAAATACAATACCCTGTATATTATTGCATATTTAGATTGCGCGGTTAATTCTAGTACAATTTATGTATCACACATGGGACTTAAATAAAACCATTTTATACAAGCAGGTATCAGAAAAAAATTGAATATCGCAGCGATTATAGAACTTGGAGGTCTGTGAGTTTGCCGTGCAACTAAGCATGAAATGCATCAGGTTGGACTAGGCCGTCAAATCTGAGTTATAATTGTGCTTGGAGAAATCGGTAGATTAACTAATCCAATCAGATATAACCTGATTTTTTAAAATGGACATGCCTATTTTTTGTACACAGTCAAGTGTAAAATTTGACAGCCTTTCTAACGCTATAAGGTTATGAATGTCAGTCCATTTCATTTCAATTTCCCAATCAAATCAGTATTTTTTAAATTTCCTATCTACAGACAACCTATCAGGCCATGAAATATAAACTAAAGCATGTTCAGATGGAAGAAAACAACTAACTCAGCAAAAAAATATAGACGAACTTGAGTAAAGGGACAAGATTATAAAAATTCCTTACAACAAATCAGTTCTAACAAAAAACAACCTACCGTCTCAGTGAGCCAATCTGTATACAGGGTGTCTGGATATTCGACCGACAAGGCTTAACAGGTGATAGACCTCACATTTTTACATTGTGATAGGAACATAAAGCCTTAAAATTCTTAAGTTGCAAGCTACAGGGTGTCAAAGTTTTACTTTTATTTTCGTTTTTTTCTCAACTATCTAACTAAAATGGCAGAATGGTCTAAAATTACGTATTGGGGGTCTTTTAAGGCGAGAAATCCAAATTCAACCACGGTTTTAATGCCATGAATAGAGGGCGCCTAAGGCGGGTTCACCCTGAATATAAGTATGTAATTTAGTAATTTGTCATCGTAGCTATACATTTTTGTCTGCCTGTATGTACCTAATTTTTTCCCTTTTACGTGATTAGAAGGCAAACAGAAGAATAGTGAAATATAGTTTAACTATTACACAGCCTAGAAGTGTAATATGTATATACAGTAATAAGATATAGGAAAATGATTCCCAATAATGATAATGAAATTCCGTTACTTACGGTGAATAAAGATAATAATTTTTGCCGTTAGTTTTGACATGGAATAGAAGATGTTTTGCACAACACAAAAAATTGTAGAGTTAGCCCACCTTACACACATGTTCAACTTCAAATGTTGCACGTTTCAACAAATCAAAACGAATGGGTGACCTCTCCCAATATTCGGAAAGATTTCGTCCATAGTCAATAAAATAATGAGAATTGTTTAATCCGAACACAACAATTACAATGTGAAATAACTAAATATGCGGTTACTTTCACTGGCCCAAAAAGTCATTCTTATCAAGCAGTAGTTACCACTACCGTAAGTAACGTTAACGAAGACTTTAGTTATTTTCTGGTTATTCTGAGTGGTTCAAAAACTCCCTATTGTCCCATTCGAGTTATCCTTAAGGATAAAAAAACAAAACAAGGGGTTGATTTGGCATCTTCAGAGACTAGAATAGAGCATTTGTTGTGATCAGAGAAGTTATACGTGACTATGAAAATTGAATACCACTACCTAACTATTTTTAAATATTTGTAATAGGGATGGATTGCTCATAGCATCCTAGTATCCTGACAGCAAGCTACTGGAAACAAAACAACACGCCTAGATGTACCAACGTTAAATATTTAACGTTGTCGACAAATAAATAAAACCATAAGTTCACCTGAACGCGAATGTAAATATGTCTGGATTAGGTAATAGCAGTTGTAATGTCAACATCTTTAAACAAAAATTAAATTTCATTTGTGAATTAACTGAAGCTAAAGTATATCTGTATTACACTGAATGGAATAGAGTTGAAACAATACAGCACGCTCAAGCACAAGCAACTTAGTCTGAGAAGGAAACTGTTTGCTTTGAAGGGTACTTCATCCAAATATAGAATAATTAGAGATAAAATCTTTATAGGTTCACCCGGAAGCGAATGTAGGCATGATTGGATTAGGTCATGGCAGTTGTAATACAAAACTGGTCGAGGAAAATGAACATCTTTAGTAGCACTGGAATGAAATAGTATTCGCAAGTTAGTTAAGGTTCAAGTATCTCTACATTATGTTATGTAAAGGCAGTCACCTTATTCGTAATTACCTTAATGTAAGCAAATTTGTAGAGCTAAGTATCGTCAAAAAACTCAAAAGTTATATGATTAAAAAAGAAACATCAAAGTTTGCAGTCAAATAATACGTTTGGGACACTGAAAAGGAGGACCAAGGTTCTATACTACGCAATGGGGATAATTTCCATATAAGAAAAGTGAAGGACTTCCACCTATATAAACTTGATTCATGCTTGTATTTCTAATTCATCAGTCGACTGTGATCCAGTATGACTGCATAGTGGACAAGGTTCAATAAACAATCTAATGGGATTAGCACACGGAGAGAAAACTTTAATCACTACGATTAAAATTTTAATCACCGCGATTAAATGTTGCATCAAAATACGTGACAATTAAACTGTTTAATTGCCGCAATTGAATAGTGAATTCTGTTTAGAATTAATTGTGGTAGTGAGCAATATCAAATCAGTGGTTGTCAGAAAAATGTCACTGTGAATGTAGCTTAGTTTAATAGTTACAATTAAACCACGCCTCCAAGGTTATTCACTTGTTTAGTACCCTCAATTAAGCAGGATTGTTTATTACGGTTATTTATTTGTGACATTCTTTTTGTCGTTGTACTACAGATAATGAATTACACTGTTATAATGAAAAACTTTAATACCAATACTGATTTTTTTCTTAATTTGATACGTAAAATTCCTATACTCAATTAGAGCAAAAAAACAAACAGATTCAAAATAATCTTTATTCTTGGTAAAATAATTAATTAAAAACCATTATAACAAAAATTCAAATCTTTAGTTTATCATAACAAAAGAGCTATTATTGTACATAAAACAGCTATTACACCTACGAACACATAATGTCATTGGAAAATTGTTACATATTTTGATCTTCCAGCAAAGTTACCGGAAATGTACGACTCGCGTACTCCAAAGCCATATTTGACCATGTAGGTACCTATTCTGTTCCACACACAAAGACACAAGCACGCATAAAACTTATAGGAACACAAAATAGTATGTGATAGCATTGATTAAAGTATTAAACATACTTTAATCAATGGTGATAGTAAAACCGAACAGCGAATGCACCTCACACCTGTAACCGTGCTGTAACCACTAACGACTAACTGAAATGTAAAACAGCAGTGAAGAGCATCTATCTCTATCGCACTCGCTTGCCCTGTACAAAGAAGAAAAGAGATGGAGCATGGTAAACATCCCCCACCTCGGGAACGACCGTTCTGCGTATTTCGTGATTTATCACAGCTGTAATATCCCTTAACTCTTGCCATTAAAATGTTTAATTGGAAATTGTAACCTGAAGTGTCTACGATAGGAATACTCATAACAACAGTTACTGATTTATTTTTATAGTAACTCTCGTTAATTATTACTATTAAAATGTTTAATTGAAAGTAGTAGTACTTAAACGTAAACTTAAGTTTAATTTGCGTTTTATAATATGCGTTTTCTGTGACAAAATCGAAGTGTTAGAATTTAGTTTTTATGACTGACTATGAAGCTACATTTCAGAAACGGCATGCAACTTTAATATAGGCTATTAAGAATGTACCAGTTAAACGCTTTAACAGGGCTGGTTTTCTCAGTGCAAGTGGCCCATAAAAGTGGTAGCAGGTCTTCTTACAGTTTGTCTTGAGACCCCGGATAAGATGTCAGGTTTTGTGGATGCAATGCAGATTACTCGCTTATAGGTTAAATAATCAATCGTTACCCCTATAGGACAGCGATATATTACTGGTTTCGATTTTCGATTGATCAATAATGCAAATTCCACAGTCGGAGCCATCGACTAAATTGAGAAGCTAGTTCTTAGAAAAGCTGCTTGATGGCGCCGCTGTAACACAGTGATACTTACCCCAAATAAATTGCTTTTTACAAGGGGTTTACATTGGTTGAGGCTACAGAGGAAATTTTATCATTTAACACATGTGGTTCAGTGGAGGACCAGTTAATTGTGCTGAATAGGAGAAACTACAACATAAATAATCCCGCCAGCATGCACGGTATACATTCTGACTGAAAACTGTCCATAACATAAAATATGAGACTCTAGGTAATTATTAGCTTGATATGGATTGTACAGTAATTACTGTGTAAGTTATGATGGAAGCCTGGCAAGAGAAACCTGAGCAATTGTGTTTTTAAGGAAAACGTTTTTTTTTGATAGTTGCAAATATCATATACTCGTATAAGTTTGATAACAAATCAGATAGGTAGTACCGAAAACATGCCGACAGCTCCCGAACAGACCAAGCGAGTGTGACGTCATTATTTTAGTTTTCACTCATTACGGTTTTTTTTAAACACAGATAATAAGTACAGTGTTTTGTCCACGTGATTAATAATGATATTTGTTAAACATGCACTGATTGAATATATGTACTGACTGAGATTATGTGGCTACAGAGTGCTAAACATAACCCTAGTTCAGCGAATTTTCTTTCTTACTTTCCACAAACAAACATACGGAGTAAGTCTTAAGTATGGAACACCTCAATTATTTGGAAAACTGTTTGCACAATTTTCATGAATTTTGGGGTAGGGGTGTTTTGCAATGCGACCAATCTTGGAACGAAAGTTACAGCGTTGTAAGGTCTACCATTGTTCCGGAAATATAATAAACTTTGTTATTTCAGGACCTCTAGTTAAGGTGGGGCGGTTCTGTCTCTCGCTGTACAGAAGCCGACTAAGGTTACTTGTCGGCCTGCTCTCCGGTCATAACACCTTCAAACGCCATTCGCATGTGATGGGGATGGTAAATGATCCGACGTGTACACGCTGTGGCGAGGAAGGAAGGAAGGAAGAAGAATCCTCGGCACACATTCTTTGTCGTTGTGAAGCCTTTGGGTATCACAGGAAGACTATACTCGGATCAAGGGTTCTTGAACCTGAGGATATAAGATGGGCAAAACCCAAGGCCATCCTCACCTTTGCGATAAGGCCTGGACTTGGGAACTAGGGTAAGGAGAAGTGCAAAAGGGCCCGTTGGTAGGCCTATGCACTGGTGGTTCCAGCCACCAGATAGACTTTCTCCCTCATTCGTTCATTCATTCATTGTACTGGAATAAACGGACAACATTTTGAGCATTTCCTGTAAGCGCCTTCATGTTTCTTTGAAGTTAATATACTATTTTAAATTGGGCGAATGCAACGTAAATTTAGTTGGAGTTCTGAAATTATGACATTTAGGACCGGTTGGACAAATGCGAGTTTAACACGAGTTTTGTTAAACTTTTGTTAAGTTCAGGCTTAAAGTCGTTGTACAATCGTCGGCATAGTTAAACCTGGTTGATAATGAAATTCACTACAGTTGGCATCAATAAAGCAATACGTACTGACAGAATCATCTGAAAAATTACTTTTTTTGTTTAGGCACTTATGACAGCTTGGGTCAAATTTCGGCAATGACCGTTTTTGTCTCTGTTCTTCCATTTACTCTCTTTGTTAAATTAGACACAAATCTTTCAAAAAGTATGACTTAATAAAGTGACAAGCAGTTTGGAGGTTCCTCTTTGACATATCATGTCACTTGTATCAGGTTAGGTTTAAACCTTAGTTAAGCTCGCGTTAAGCTTCGGCTTACGTAAGCTTGTGTTAAGCTTGGAGTGGGGGGCTAAGCCAGCATTGTACAACGGACATTTTGCAACTGACGTGGTTTAACGACGTCGGCTTACCTTAAACCAAAGCTTAAGCTTGCATTGTACAACCGGCCCTTAGGGATAGGAAATATCATACAAAACATTATCAGTAGTTTTCAAGGCTATAAAGAAGAAAGGAATATACAGGATGGTCCATCTGAAATAACAAAATTTATTATATTTCCGGAACAACGATAGATCTGACAACATTGTAAATACCATCGCAAGGTTGGCCGCATTGAAAAACCCCCCCTACCCTAAAATTCATGAAAATCGTGCAACCTGGATTCGAGATAACTGAGGCGTTCCATACTCAAGGCTCACTGTGTATGTACATCATAAATGTGTGTTTTTGCATTGTGTTTGTATTACATTCAATCCTATATTCATTACTACCACTGCAAGTATATTGATTCGCATAATGCAGCTGTTTTTTTAAGCTGCTGTAATTACGATTTCAAATGTTGTCTGATAATCAGCTATGTATGAATAAACATGCATAATTAATGACACAAACAATTTGAATTTCTTTAGTTAGACACGCAGCTTAGCGCTTGGAATTGATCGCATGCCATGGATACAGTAGAAACAGCTTGTATGATACCTTTTTATTAAAAGCAAAATGATATTAATTGGCACGAAATGATTGTTAGTCAATTTCTACTTACTCAATGGTAAATTCTTGCAAGTTAATGATAATTTGAGTAATTATCCTAAAAGTTTTTTATCCAGCGACGTACCCATGTTGGTGCATATCCCTCCCCAATTTTTTTGTTTTAATTTCAGATAGGAAGGTTTCGTTAATTTGTTATTAAATAAACCCGGTTTTCACTCCACCTCAATTTTCAATCATTCCGAGACTATGAAAGTTTTACCATGAGACTTATGCCGGCCGGTGTACCGGAGAGGTCTACCTGTGCAGGTGTACCTGCACAGGTCAGCTCCGTGTATGGGGCGATCCGGTACGCCGGAGAGGTCCTCAATTCGTTTTGCGTTAATTTTGAAAGATAAAAAGATAATTATTAAAAACGGCTAGAAGAAAACGGAAAAGGTGGTGTAAAAAGTGGTATATTTTATACATATTATTAAAACTAATAATTCATAGTAGCACAGTTTAATATAACATACATCATCCACAGATGCCCCAGACTTCAAAGACTATTCATATTTCTTCTCCTTCCTGAGATTGCTTATCAGATTATTAATATTTTTCACAACCGCTACCTTATCAGCATTCGGTTCGATTCCCTTTAATTTATTTATGAATAACTCTAGGTAGCTTACGAGGGTTGCTCTATACCTCCGTCAATCCACCAGTACGCAGACAGCTGTTTCACGCTTATTAGCGATCATCAGTGCGCCATAGGTCGATTGACGGAAGTAGAGAGCATCAATTTTTCCATGTTTAATAAACATGTGAAAGATGTGCGAGTAAGACAGAAGGAAATTCTGCCGGTAGCTTCTTTTTTAGCCCGATCGTGATATTCTTTACTTTTTACTTTCCACAGGCATAGATGATTTCTATAGATTTCAATAAAATCTTCGAGTATTCTCTTGTTGTTTAAATTTGGTGGGGCCATATTTAATTGCGATGCCGTCGGACCTCGATTCGAACAACTACTACTCTCAACAAACTCTAGAAGACAACTGACAAAACCTGCGCAGGCGACCGGAGAGCTGCCACACACACAAAGGCTCACCATACGGTGCGACATGAAAGAATTGATTTTGGTTTTGCTCCAGTCGCTTGTGCAAGTTCAAAATACTGTACATGCCTGTACGGTCTACCTGTGCAGGTACGCCTGTACGGGTAGACCTCTCCGGTAGACCGAAGCGTGTATGGCCGGCATTAAGGTCAAACATTCTTAAAACAGAAAACAACTTTTTCAGATCAAAAAAACTACAGAGCACCTAGGAATATTTACATATCAATGATCGAGATTAGCAAGTTGCAAGTAGGAGCAACGTTATGTCTGTCTGTATGGTTAATTCAAATACACCAAAATAATGTGACTGTGAAACAGTATAGTAGTAGTTGTAGCAGTAGTAGGTGAACAAATGCACGAAAGAAGGAGAGAGGCTTTCAGGTGTCCAGAACCACGAGTTCATAGGCCTACAAGCGGGCCCTTATACACCTCTCCTTACTCTAGTTTCCAAGTCCAGCCCTCATCACAAAGGTGAAGATGGTCTTGGCTCCAGCCCATCTTGTATTCTCAGGCTCAGGAGCGTTTGAACCTAGTATAGTCTACCTGTGATACCCAAGGGCTTCACAGCGACATAAAATGTGTGCCGAGGATTCTCTTTGCCACAGCATGCACATATGGGAGTGTGACGTTTGACGGTGTTATGGCGAGATAGCAGGCCCACAAGTAACCTTAACCGGCTTCTCTCCAGTGAGAGGCATGACCACCCCGCCATGACCAGTAGTCTCAAAAATAAGTTCTTTAGCTTGACGGAGATATCCAGAGATTCCTTTCCATGTCACAAGATGTTGAAGTTTCAACTATAGGTACTTCTGTTTTACTTCTTATGGTATCTGCTGCCAGTCCCATAGCCGACGCATTACCGCAAACTCCAACGTGACTCGGTACCCACACAAGTGGAAGAACTTGGATGTAAACAGACAAGCACTCTGCCTGGCTGTCAGAGAAGCCAGGTGGCACAAGTAATCCGCCCCCTAGGATTCTGAGTTGCGCGTATGTTTCTGTTGTATCCCCTAAGAAAAAGGGAGAGCTTTGGTTTTGGACTACAGACACCAGCGCCGGAGACTTCGTCGATAAGTGAGCATTCTGTATACCAGACTGGCCCTCTCCCCTCAAATGTCCGCCTGCCCCTTGGCCTCTACTCTTTCGTTATAGGATACTTCACCGTAAATTTGTAGTCAAGACAATATGTAGGACAAACTATCACTTCTCATATGTTGAATAGGGTTATTCCTTTGCAGTACCGAGAGGATGACAGAGTGTCCCCTGCCAGATTCACAAAGTACCAACTGCCCTGTCTCCACACTCGGAACGCATTAGTAGTTAGTAGTTTATTCTCCAATTAGCATACATTTACAAATGATATGTCAAAGACTAAGTACATACTTTCAGTAACTTTTTTCATATTGCATTTTTTTGCGATACAGCTTTCATGCCAGAGAAAGTCGTAAGTCTATGCCTAGGCTAATGCGCATTCGTGCATAGAGTACTGTATGCTGTGTAACATTTTCGATTCATCTTCCATCAAGCATAAATGGTTTTGCCTCGTTTTTCTAGGAAATGATTTGTCACTACATTATACTATTTTGTAGAAAAATATGCGTTGTTTTGAAATACGTTAAATACAGCTTTGTGTTTGTTGTTCTGTACCTGTCTAATGATTAGTTGTTAGTTTAATGGATCATTATGCATCAGAAACATATGCACTTATAAAAATAAATGTCAGAGCACAATATATTTTAGGTACAAATTGTTGAAGGCAGAGGGGACAAATGCAAGGTCGATGATAAGGTGACGCTTTTCACTACATTTAAAGATCTAGTCTAGAGTATAGCGCGCGAACTCGAAAATCCAAGAAAATACGTATTCCCTTGTTATCGAGGAGGCGTGGTCACCTATTCCCTTTCTCCAGTAAGTGTGCCTAAAATGAGGGGAGGGAAAGGTACAAAGGTAAGGTCCAAACATATGGTCTGAAGGTTGCTATAAAAATGCATTTTGCATGCAGAACCTCCTGACGTTACCTTTAAACTTACAGTAATGATTCAGAAAGCAGATTGCAGAATAAAGCTTGCACTAGGGCAACACAGTGGATCCATTTTAATATCGTGTTCGGTTGTTAAATTGCAGACATTTTCGAAATGTATGATCATGCGTTGCGGGTATTTTCGCAAAATATAAAAATTTCTTTGTGTTGCCCACATTAATGTATTAACCACCACATTCTAAAATTTTATGTATGTAAATTGAAAAATAAGTGAGATTTGTTCTTAATACGAATTCGTGTTTTACGGATACACAATATGTATAAATGTGTGATCCAGACCCCTTAACAGAATAGAATGTGAGATTTAAAAAAAAACTTGATATAGGTAGCAAACCTGAAAAGTACAAGAGTGAAAACATTGAGAATCACTGAAACTCACCTTAGTCCAGAAGAGCTTGATAAACTTAAAGACGTATGTCAGCACACATTACGACGGAAAGACTCGAAATTCGGAATTCAGGAGTTATTTGACTTTTAAATGTGTCCATTAGTTCTTAGTCACTCACTATAATGCTGTGTCAGACTATACGCTGAAGATTATGTACATGTTCTTCAGAACTCAGTTTGTTTATATCGTCACTAGTATCCGTTTTCCAGAGGTCTTCACATCAGTTAATCAGTGCACCACTGCAATCAGGGTTGTTTCAGTTCCAAAAGATCTGATTAGAACTCCGGTGGTCTCAAATATCTATAAATTATTTCCTATGGATATCCATGAAGGTAATATTGAATTCTTGCATTCTTGCTGTAGGGAGCTATGTTCAACAGTTCGAACAGATTAAGATACGATACCCGCAATTTTTGGTAATATAATGTAAATTTTGTAAAAAACTATCCGTCGTATATCTGAAAAGTGAAGGTACTTTTCAAAAAACATCAAAGGACACGTTATACTGACAATAGCAAGGAACAGTCTCTTGATGTTTAATGTATTTTTAATTAACACCCTGTATAATGCAAACTATTTTTGTAAGTTCCTGTTATAAAACTTCTTTATGCCTACCCTGTCTACGTATAGCTAGATGCCCTTTTTAAAAGGTGAGAGAAGCGATCTGTGGCATATGGCGTTAAGGATTAAAATGGTCGCTTGAATGTAATGGCCGTAAAATAAAGTTGGCTTTGTACCTACTTTGACGTGTTCCCAACGGGAAGCAAATTGCGCTCTTTCTGCAGTGCAATTATGCAAATCCTACGTTGCTGTGGTGCAGAATAATGGTCCAGTGCTGCTAAGGTAAAGGATTTGTACCCCAAGCAATTAGGACTGATGCATTTGTGTGAACTTTTAAGCACCTATTGAGGAATTTTTGTAAAACTGAGACTTTCCTCTCATTTAACAATGCCATAATTTCTATAAAGTAAATGATCCTTATTTACTCGCACTCGCAAGTTATACAATGATTATTAAATTACCTTTGAATGGATAATATTACCTATAAACAAATAGCGTGTATTAATTTTTATATCTCATACTCCAGCCGTCGGTTATGAAAAACGCCTACTAGATACTAGTAGTGACATCTTAGAAACGCATAATGAGCAAATACGTGCAATAATTATCAAAGTTGGCTATGAGACGTCAAATGCTAATTCGAATGATGTACAGCATTTATTTCGGTGTCAGAAGTGAGGTTGGGTTGTCAATGGTTTCTAATTATGATGTACTTAATAATATTGAACAGTCAGTACCGCTCGTTGAAAAATATACTATTAATCCCGAGAGACTAGGAGTAATGTGCCTGGGTAAATTTTTAAACGTTATACGAGGAAAATTTATAAAAGCGTGGTAGAGATGAGTTGTATATACTTTCAGCTCATTTAAGTATTAACGCTTCCTAGTGCTGTTAAGGTAAAGGATTTGCGATTAGCAATTAACACTAAGGCTTTTGGGTGGATCTTTAAACATTTTTACTTTCAACTTATAGTACTTCCCCCTCTAGTGCTGTTTGATGAAAGATTTGTGATAAGCAATTGGTAATGGGGCTGCTGATAAGAATTTTAAAACTACTTATTAAATCGCAGGAACCTAAAGGCGCGATTCCACCAAAATGGTGTGCAGCACATTTGTCCACTAACATTTTGTAAAGAGCTCCAACAGTGCGCGTACTGAGCTGCACTGGCTTTGGGCGCCTATGTCCACTGGCAAGCTATGCGTAGTTTTTTTTGACAAACTGTGCAGCACATTTTGTACAGGAACATGTTTCCTTCGACAGCGTTCTACATTCGGTCAAGAACATGGACGCTGAGGAAAACGTATTGGTTTGTGCCGCAGCGTGTGTCATATTGTGCAGTCTGTTTCAAAGGAAACAAAGAGCAAAACCACGTTGTTGCAATTTTTTTCTTCTCTCTTCGGTACTGAGCTAAAATAATTTTCCATTTTCGCAGTGCCTCAGTCGAGTCTCATTTGAAAATGTCGGCTAACTCTTGGGTTGCGTCATGTTTTTTTATTTCTATTCTTATAATCCACGTGACTGGCATCCCACATTAATGGATACGTTTCGATTTTTTGAATAAATTCTGCTATTTTATCGTTCGTCCATTCCATACTGGATTGCGAGGTGTATGCGTACAAACAATGTTTTCGCTCTAACAGCGGAAGCAAACTGAGTTCGTGAACAAGTAGTTTGTGTGCGGTTGGTGTGCGCTGCAGCGACTCCACCGCTTGTACGTGTGCGCCCACAGCAGTACACAGTTGTGCGCGAACATTGGGCCCAGGTACGCGCACAAACCAAAAAATAAACCTTCAAAGCAAACTTTGGAGGAACATTGGAACTTTATCTCTTTTGTTGATTTTTCGACACCCAAATGCGTCAATTTCCAGACATTTTACTAGCTACTACACCACGACACAATTATAATCGTTTCAACCGTTATAGAATTACGCTGTGTAAGAGACTTTAGCTGTGAGAGTCATACGATAACTACGATATCACAAGGAATTATTTGACCTAGAAAATATCTTGTTTGAATTTCAAAAATTTAGTAGTTCCTCCAGCCTGAAGCCTTTACCTTTCCCAAAAAAAAAAATACTCCATAACCTTAATGCAAGTGACAATGACAGCTCGTTAAATCATTGGACAAGGACCAAAGAATGTGGAAACATTAATTGTGTCGGCAAACTCTTGTATTCGAGCGGCTAGCCGCGGCTTTTCAAAAAAACTTTAAAGCTGTTCATTTTAAGGAACACATCATAACTAACAAAAATAAAGCCTATGTGCTCCCTAATTCATAGTAGGATATCGTCGTACGGAATCGTATTTTGGAGCAACGCATCATCGAGAGTTTATAATGCAAAAGCATGCAATACGAATATTAGCCAATATGCCTTATGGAACATCATGTAAAATTAATTCTAAAATTCTAAGGATTGAAGACACTCCCTTTGGCTTACTTGCATGAAGACACTTATGAATGTTCATCGCAATGCGATAAGATGTTCTCAGGTCTACCCTTATGATACTAGATGTTCTAACACTGTTGATCCATGGTCTCGGCGCCGAATGACCCAAGCGAATCGTTTCAGTATAATGTCTATTGATATATTCAAGAGATTTATAAAAATTTTTGTTATCTCATAGTTTATTTTTTGCACTGTACCGGCGTATATTACGTCTTTGACTGCTGCACGTACTTGATTTATGAATTGGGACTGAAAACACAAATTATGTGTAAGAATGGTCAATAAACTATCTATCAATCTATCAACTATCTATCTATTAGAAACGTAAAGCAAAAATATTTATATCCTATCTATATAGACAGATGTTAACCTAGTATTAGAATCCACTTTCACTTAACATATCGAAAGCCTTCGATAGAGTTTGGCATGAGGAACTTCTGGTCGAGCTCGCTGATTATGGACTACCACCTGGCCTGCGCCAGTGGCTTAATAGCTTTTTGAACGCCCGATCTCTATTGTAGTAGAAGGCTGTTCATCAGACGTATTTTCAATAAACGCTGGTGTTCCTCAGGGATCTACATATGCTATCCTGCTATCCCCTAGACTGTTTTTGCTATACATCAACGAGCTGTTGGAGATAACTAACATACAATCCAATCTACAGCTCAGCTGTAGTATCGTACATTGATATTGTGCATGGAACCAGGCAAGCCACTATCATCCCAGGAGGCGTACGTGCGCACAAATCAACGTACGAGTAGATATCAAAACAATTATTTTCAAGTGGGGATTAGTAAATAGAGTACAGTTAACGTACCGAAAATCCAGGTAACAACGCTGAGAAATAAGTTCACGTTGGGTTACCAACTGTGGAAATGGAGGGTCACCCATAGTCGAGTAACATTCCGTCAAGCTTTTGGGGATCAACATCAACAATAACATGACGTGGTGCGACCATGTCGTCAGTATTGCTAAAACGGGATCCCAGAAGCTTGGAGTTTTGTTCTGCTGTAGGAAGCTATATACACCCGAGCAGCTACTGTTGCTCTACTAGGCACAGATTCGACCATAGTTGGAGTTCTACAAGTCACAGACTCAACCATCGTTGTAGTATTGCTCCCACAGATTGCTCACATGTGCGGGGATGCGCTTCGAAGCATTTTCTAAAGCTTTTGGACACTATCCAGGAGAGAGCAATTTTGAACTAATCGATACGCCTAACCTCACAAAGGACCTCCCCAGCCTGTAACGTCGAAGAAGGGTGGCTGACCTGTCCCTGTTTTCTAGATTTTATCATGGCAGACGTTCGAGTGAGCTCTCCCAGATAATACCACCGAAGGCCCCCCGTAGGAGATGTAAGACCTTGTCGTCGGTCGGGGGGCTTCCGGATGGGGTGACTTCGGGGAAAACCATTGCAAAACCCTAAAGTCACCTCAGATGGATCTAAGAAACATCTCACCCTCAGGGGGGTATAGACAATCAGCACATGTTACGACATGTGCTCATTGCTATATACGGGGGTGGCGATCCCGGGGCCCCAGCAGGATGCCTCGCCTTAAGAGGAGCCCCACAGAGTTGAGGCTTGGCTGTGGGGTATACGGAAAGTCTCCGTGGTGTTTGTGCCGTGCCACGCGACCCGTAAGCCGGTCACAGGGATCCTGGTGGTTGAGTCCTACCAGTCAGGGGGGCAACACACCACTTTGGCCCTACGATCGGTGTAGACGGGCGGCTGCGCCTAGCCCAGTGCAGTCAATCGGCTGTGTCATCCCGTCAGAGGGCTGACAGGGCGAGCCCCCATAGATAGTTGAAGGCAGACAGGTACTTCTGTTCCTGATGTATGGTGGAGGTCATCTGTGGTGGCTATATCTCCGTGGTATCCCTGGGGTTGTATCCTAGCTGGAAGCTACGATGGATGCAGCCTCCCAATGAGGCTCCAAGGAGGGTGGGGAGCCAAGGAGACGAAACTGAGGAAAAATCCATGGAAGACAAACCAGAAAACCCAACAGGTGAACACGCAGCCTCAAATGCGGGTAGTACTGCTCGAAGAAACGCTACGAGCACAAGCGGCGGGCCAGCTAAGAACCCGACAGCAAGCGGGGTGACGGCGGCAAATATGCCCCGGTTCCTCCTTGTTAAAAGAAAAGGAGATAAGTCTCCAGAAAATTTCGAGAGAGTCAGTCCATTTGTTATCGCGAAAGTTTTATATGGTTTAGTTGGAGATGTACAAACAGTGAAGAAAATCAAAGATGGACTCTTAGTTGAAACTAAGAGTAATATGCAAAGCAAAAGATTAATGACTGTAACTAAATTTGGAGACTACGAAGTTGAAGTTATACGTCATGGAACACTGAATCAATCTAAAGGTGTAGTTTTTTGCCGGGACCTATTGAACAGTACTATAGATGAGATTAAGGAGGAACTGAAAGCTATAGGTGTAATTGATGTCAGGAGACTAAAAACAAAACGCAACAATACTTTTGTTGAAACAGCATCTCACATTTTAACATTCAATGAAGCTCTACTCCCCAAAGAAGTGACAATTGCGTATTACAACCTTAGAGTGAGGCCCTATATACCACCACCAGTTCGGTGCTTTAAATGTCAGTGCTTGGGACACGTTGCAAGTAGATGTGACAAAGAGGCCATCGGTATATGCGGAAATCCATACATGAAGGCAAACCCTGTGAAGAGCCAAAAGTCTGTGTGAATTGCGGTGGGCCTCATTCAGCCGGATACAAAGGCTGTCCAAAGTAGAAAGAAGAAGCTGCTATACAGCGAATTAAGGTAACTGAGAAAATCTCATATGGTGAAGCCAAGAAATTAGTTCAAGTACGAACACCGAGGGAAAATGTAACGTATGCAAATGCTACATCCCAACCACAGACATACCGCAACAGATCTTACAGTACATTCAAGATACTGTAACCTCTATTCTCAATAAACAACAGTTAAAAGTACCCGAGAATCCCCGCCATTACTCCCACAGAGAAAGGTCTGACTCTGTGTCGACGGGAATATCAACGGTATCTGAACAGAAAAAACGTTATAGAGGTCAGACAGAGTCTACTTCAGAAGAAGACACTAATCAGAAGGATTCGAAGACAAAAAAGAAAAAGAGAGGTTGGCCCAAAGGACAGCCTCGAAAACTAGTAGATGACTCATCTACTAGCCATCAGTGATAAATATTCTGTGATATCTACTTATGTATATAAATATACATTATTTTATTTATACATTTATCTGTTAAATTATTTCGTATATATTATTTATTCGTTTATTGTCATGTGTCAAATTGTTTTATTTATTTGTATATACTATGTGTCGTCCAATTCTATATAAAAACACCGGTGACAACCATGACGATGACATACCATAGAAATAACACCAACAAAAATAAAAATGGTCAATATAATCCAATGGAACATAAACGGAGCAAAAATCCACTATCCTGAGCTAAAATCGCTCATGCTTGAAACGTCACCCCTTTCGATATGCCTACAGGAAACTCACTTCAAGCCAACAGACAAATTTGAGCTAAGAGGATATAAGTGTATTAGAAAAGACATCACCCCAGTGCGAAATGCTAAAGGCGGCGTTGCTATCTATATCAAGCAGAACATACCCTCCTCTGAAATACAATTAGATAGTTACCTACAAACTGTTGCACTAACAGTACACTATCCAATCAAAGTTACAATTTGCAACATTTACCTACCTGATTTTAACTGGAACATTAACCAAATCAGAGAAATACTCCGCAAACTGCCACCACCAATTTTATTTGTTGGTGACTTCAACGCACATAATCCTCTCTGGGGCTCCATAAGACAAGACTTAAGAGGTAGGCTTATAGAAGAAGCAACCGATGACGCCGGACTGAATTTACTTAACTCCGGAGAAGGTACTTACCTTAACTTAAGATCGGGCAATCTTAGTCATTTAGACCTTTCCTTTTGTAGTCCATCGCTTACCCATCTTCTCGAATGGAAAGTTCTAGACCCGCTTACCTCCGATCATCTTCCTTTACTGATCGAGTGCGCTACAAATATGGTAGAAATAGATCTTCCCTATAGGTGGAATATAAAAAAGGCCAACTGGAATGCTTTTGAGAACCACCTTAATAGCTTCGAAACAAAAAGTGACGCAAATGAGTCTAACAAGACCATAACAAAAGCCATAATTGATGCTGCCATGAAGAGTATTCCTAGAACTAGTAGTGGCATTCAGAAAAAGTCCGTTCCCTGGTGGAATGATGAAATCTCCAAAGCGTTACAAGATCAAAAGCGATCATATTACGCTTTCAGGAGACAACCTTCTATGACAAACCTAATTACTTTCAAGAAAAATCGTGCCAGGTTCCGCAGGCTAATGCTAGCAAGTAAAAAAGCTTCATGGGAGAATTACGTGTCATCTTTAACTCCAGAAACCCCCCCTTATGACATATGGAAGAAGATCAGGGCAATATCAGGCAAGTCCCTCTCAAAATGTACTCCTATTTTGTCCATTAATGGGAACCTGACAGCAGATCCACATGACACCACAAATGCCTTCGCGGAACATTTTCAATCCGTCAGCTCATCAGAGAGCTATAGCTTGTCATTTATCCAACACAAAATAGCCGCGGAAGCCCAGGAAATCGATTACCTCGATGACGCCTCGGATTATAATGAAAACTTTACGCTCACGGAACTTAAAGAGACAATCTCTGAGTTGAAAGTTTCAGCTACTGGGTCAGACCTCATACATAACGCGATGATTGCCAACCTACCGGAAGCTTCCAAAATATCACTTTTAAGCTTCTTCAATCAGATCTGGAGGACCGGTGTTTTTCCAGATAACTGGCGTAAGTCACTTATAATACCGATACCAAAAGAAGGAAAGGACCCAAGAAATGCGAGCAATTATCGACCTATTTAACTTACCAGCTGTCTTGGAAAACTACTAGAAAAAATGGTCAATAAAAGGTTCATTTGGCTATTGGAAACAAGGAAACTTTTATCTGCCTATCAGATGGACTTCCGACGCAATAGATCCACCATCGACCAGTTAGTTCTCCTCGAGACAAGCATTCAAAATAGCTTCGCCGAACGAAAGCATCTGGTAGCCGTTTCATTCGACCTCGAGAAGGCATTTGACACAACATGGAAATATGGTATACTAAAAACTCTGAGCGGATGGAATGTGAAAGGCAAAATGCTGAAGTTTATCAATGGATTTCTAGAGAATCGACGGTTTAAGGTGAAGATTGGTACAGTAGACTCCAGCACATACTCACAGGAAAACGGAATACCGCAAGGCTCCACGCTTAGCACGACTTTATTTATCGTAGCCGCAAACACTCTGCTGCAGTCAATCAGCCCGGATATAGGAAAAACTATGTACGTCGATGATCTGGTAATATATTACTCGTCCAGTTGTAGCAGAAATATTGAAGAAACGCTCCAGCCTATAATAAACGGTCTTGGTCCAGTCAGCTGAAAATAATGGCTTTCGCTTCTCAGCCTCAAAGACAAAATGTATTCACTTCTGTCGGAAACGCACATGTCACCTTGATCCAGTACTCAAAATTCATGGACACGAAATAGTATACCAAGATAAACTCAAAATTCTTGGACTTATCTTTGATAAAAAGTTATACTGGGCAGCCCATATAGAAGACCTTACCTTAAGGACTAAAAAGAGCATGAACATTCTACGATGTCTTTCAAATATAGAATGGGGAGCAGACAAAAGATTTTACTGAATGTCTACAGATCTCTTATCCTCTCTAAAATAGAATATGGAATGGTGATCTACTCGGCGGCTAGAAAATCACATCTACAAAAACTAGAAAGAATTCATTTGCAAGGACTGAGACTATGCATCGGCGCCTTTCGTACAAGTCCGGCACAATCCGTTTATTGTGAAGCTGGAATACCCTCACTGTTTTTCCGAAGCAGAATATGTATGATGAATTATACCTCAAAAATCTGGACGCAACCTCACCATCCTAGTCACCATATTCTATTTGACAGAGGAATTGACGAGACGTATATATCTCGGCCCACAATAACAAGACCCATTGGCATAAGAGCTGGGGAAGTCTTGGATGATCTGGAGGTTATCCTTCCAGAAACAGTATTCAAACTCGGTTATATGAGCCTTTCCCCGTGGCAGCTCTCTCAACCCACAGTACACTTGGAGCACGCAACATTCAAAAAGAATGAGCATTCGGATGTATTTTTCAGACAAAAATTCCACAACATTGTGCAAAGGTATAATACCACTGCGATAATATACAGGGTGGGCCAATAGTGCGTGGACGGAGGATTGTGGGCTTACTGAAAAATATTCCAAAAATCTGTCACTTGATCATGGTAGGGACCCTTGAGGGCTATTACGTAAAAATATTTTTACTTAAATTCTGACGTTTATACAGGGTGATTCATATCAAACTTACATTTTTTTGAATAGAACCCCCTATATATTATTGCATATTTGGATTTCTTGGTCAATTCTAGTGTGACTTTATGTATCACACATCGAACTTTAAACGAACCGTTTAGGCGCAAATCACCATTTTTAGTATAAGTAGGTATCAGAAAAAAATTAACTATCGCAGCGATTATATAACTTAGAGGGCCTTGACTTTGCAGTACGACTAAGCATGAAAATGCGAGTCAGACGGCTAAATTTGAATTCTTTTTGTACTTGAAGAAATCAAAGGTTAAATTAAGGAAACTTCAATCACAGATAACTTGATTTTTTCAAATGGAATGCCTATTGTGGTTTAAAGAATCAAATGTAAAATTTGATTACCTTTCTAACGATATAGCATTCTTGATATCAATCTTTTTTGGTTTTGATTTTATTTCAAATTTTCAGTCAAATCGGCGTTTTTCAATTTTCCTGCACACAAGCAACCTAGTAGGCCATGAAAAATAGACAAAAGCTCGTTAATATGGAAGAAAGCAACTAACTTAGTAGAAAGATGCAAACTAACCTGAGCAACGAGGCAAGATTATCAAAATTCTTTACAACATATTAGCTCTAACCAGAAACAATAGTGGTAACAAGAACGCTCATTTCTCACAGCCTACTAGCTATTAGCCGATTTCCAAAGTCAGTAAAAAAATATTTAATCAAAGGAAAACTACTAGTGATTGCTGCTGGCAGTAGAATATCTATGTCTTCTGAATAAATTTTCACATTTAATGCTATGAAAAAGTAGCCATTTCCATAAGTCAAAAGTAATGATACCTCTGACTGGAACCCTTCAAATTCTTCTTCTACTTATTAGCAAAATCGTGGAAAATGAAACTTGATTTGCAGTCTGTTTGAATTGCAAAACATAATTTAGTTTGTAGAAAACTACATGAAATAATCGCAATTACAACATAGCGTAATTAAAAAATTCTAGCAATTATTTCAATAGATGTTCAGAATGCTCCAGCTGGAGATATCTTCACTTTTGACTTAACTAAACGGAAATGAATAATTTTTTTGTCCCATTAAATGTGAAATTTCATTCTAAACATGTTAGACTGTAAGCAAAAATCGCTGGTAGTTGTCCTTTTGTTTCAACATTTTTAACCGTTTTGGAAAGCTGTCAAGCTCTAGTAGATCTCAATAGCTAGTAGGCTGTGAAAAACAAACACTTCTGTCATACCCCAGCTACTCATTGACATTAGATATCTTGCCGCTGCTGTATCCGGTTAGAGCTAATATGTTGTAAGAAATTTTCATAATCTTGCCTCGTTGCTCTAGTTAGTTTGCATCTTTCTACTAAGTTAGTTGGTTTCTTCCTTATTAACGAGCTGTGGTTTATTTTTCATGGCCTGCTAGGTTGCTTGCACGCAGGAAAATTGAAAAACACCGATTTGACTAAAAATTTGAAATAAAATGAAAACCAAGAAAGATTGATATGAAGAACGCTATATCTTTAGAAAGGTAATCAAATTTTACGTTTGATTCTTTAAACCAAAATAGGCATTCCCATTTGAAAAAATCAAGTTATCTGTGATTGAAGTTTCCTTAATTAATCTATCGATTTCTCAAAGTACAAAAAGAACTCAAATTTAGCCGTCTGACATTAGGTGACGCATTTCATGCTTAGTCGTACCGCAAAGTCACGGCCTTCTAAGTTTTATAATCGCTGCGATATTCATTTTTTTCTGATACCTACTTATACCAAAAATGGTGATTTGGGCCTAAACGGTTCATTTAAAGTTCCATGTGTGATACATAAAGTCACACTAGAATTGGCCAAGGAATCCAAATATGCAATAACATATAGGGGGTTCCATTCAAAAAAATGTAAGTTTGATATGAATCACCCTGTATAAACGTCAGAATTTAAGTGAAAATATTTTTAGGTTACAGCCCTCAAGGGTGCCTACCATGGTCAAGTGACAGATTTTTGAAATATTTTTCAGTAAGCCCACAATCCTCCGTCCACGCACTTTTGGCCCACCCTGTATACTGATGGGTCAAAAAGCAACGGTGGAGTAGGATCTGCATTTGTCATGGATAATGAGGTACACAAATATAGACTCAACAATCATTGCTCCATATACACTGCAGAATTGTTTGCCGTTTACAAAGCCCTACTCTTTCTACAAAGCAAACCTCAAGGAATGTATGCTATTTGCAGCGATTCGCAAAGTGTGCTGAAATCCCTCCAAAAAATTTTCACCACAGAGGAATTATTAGCCAGTGTAATCCGAGCACACCACACCCTAATACAAAATGGGTTTACAATAATTTTCGTTTGGTCACCAGGCCACGTGGGTTTGGAAGGCAATGAGTGTGCAGATAGAGCCGCAAACAGTGTAGCACTCACGGATATTACAGATGAACGACGACTGCGCCTAGATGACCTTAAATCCCATCTAAAAGAGGCATGTTACAACCAGTGGCAAAGGGAGTGGGATAGCAACAACAGTCACCTGCATGCACTTCAACAGAAAGTAGGTGCATGGAAGGCACCAGCTAAACTAACTCGCAGAGAGCAAATATGCATCACGGGAATTAGAATAGGTCACACACACCTCACTTCATCCTATATGCTACTAGGATTAAGTCGGCCCGAGTGCGAAATCTGTCATGTGCACCTAACTATTGAGCATATATTATTTGACTGCCCGCGCTACGCTCAACGTGTATATTATGACCTGCCTTTCTCTCTCAAACCCTGCTTAGAGACTGCGGAGTCCATCCGCAAGCTCATTAGGTTTCTAAAAGCGACGCATCTGTTTAAAAAATTGTAAATTCTATCAAAAATAAAATACTGAAACTGTAACTCTTATTAGGTGAAATATGAGCAAATTGAAATTTCTATAACCCTACCATGAGAGCTAGCGGCTAATGACCATAGCAGTCGAAGCCGTAAAAAAAAAATAACACCGAAGGCCTTCCGAACGAGAATCACAAAGGAGGCTCTGCGAGCTCATCCTTGTCAGGCTGGGGTCCCTACTTCCCGAACCAGTCTTTTCCTGCATTCCTTCCTTTGGGGAACTTCGGCGATGTGGTATGAGCTGCCGTGGAATTCGTTTCCCGACGGCTAAAACCTGCAGTGTTTCAAATCTTACGTTCACAGACACTTATCGCTCTCATAATATCTTTAGAAATCAGTGTGTGGTCCATTGGACACAAATTTAAAAATAAGACCACTTTATGTACTACCGACTTAAGAGCAGGGTTCCCATGGACGACGCTAGCGTTAGAGATATGTTGAGATTCAAATGATAGAAGAACACTACTTAGGGACGAATTTCAGTGACGATCACATAACAAAACATATACTATATAAGTAAATCTCACTACAGTCCAATAACAGAGAAGCCTAATTCAAAAAGTTGTAATCAAGAAAGCTGGCAGTAGCAAATTACATAAGCCTACCACAATGATGAAGTATGTATATCCCCTACAGCCAGCTGTATCGATCGCATCTCAGCTATATAATTGTGGAGATTGCGTTTAGAGCATAAAGGCCAGCTGTTTATCCAAGAGCCATTCAAGTGCGCCTAGGCGTGTAAACATTGGTAAAAGGAAAATGCAGGTGTATGCACTGCATGTGATAGACTCATCTAGCTGTCAACAGAATTGAATGAGATTATGATGGCTTTTAGAGTGCAATCCAATCAGGAGGGCTATGAAAGTAATTAGAATATCAACCAATTGATCAATCTTTGATTAAAAATTATTCTATATGGAGCGCAAAAATATGTAATTTCCATACTGACACCCCGTTTGAGGGTATTAAAGAACAATCTCCATAAGAATATCTGTAATAGGTTCAATCAATGTGTATGTCTATAGTACGTTGTCACGTTTTACATACTCGTTCCTTAAGGAAATTGTTATATATGTACATTGAAATAGAACCCTGAAGAATTAGCTGTATTTAAGCTAAATAATTTCTTGTGTAAAACTTTCCGTTGCGTCTAGATGTTTACTAGTTTCCATACAATAACATCATATTTGAGTTCCTCAGGTGCAGGTTTATTCGAAACTATATATGGTCGAGGCTTTGGACGAGCTTTGCTATTTCAAAACTATTGTTAAGACAAAAACACGTTGGAAGGACAACATAACTAACAAACTGCAAGAATTTTTAATTCCACCAACGTAGAGAATTATTGTGTTGTATTCTGATCTCTATTCGTATTTAACCCGTGCCATTTGTGAGACGCTTAAAAGTTGACATTAGCCCATTACTAGTGGGGTCTCCGCGTCCATCTACCTTCAGTCGACTTAGCAGCCATACAAGAACTAAATATTTAGGCACCTTTTATAAGAAAGTTATTTTACGACAGTACCGATGGCGAGGCGACTCAGAGACGGCACATTAGTGTTAAAGTAACATTTAAAAAAATACATAAACATGGATATACGTTCCAGTACTTCACAGATGGTTCGTTTTGGGGATTTCAATTTTGAAGAGTACCCTTTAAAATGATACGAAGAAGTTGGTAGCGATTCTAGCACTGATTTAAAGGGTGTGGATCCAAATCTTGCTATAGAAAGTCATACTTCTAAAGAAGAGCGAAAAAAATACGCGTCTACCTGAAAAGCTACGCGAAAATATAGAACTATATAGGTATCTCAGAAAAAAAATTGCTCAAATAAGATACGAACCATTAGAAAAACGCAGGAATTGCTACATAATATGAAGAAAAGAAGAACAGAATTTTTGTGTTATACAGGGTGGCCAATCAGATGACGTTAATTTTTTTTAGATAGCCCGAGATTACCGAGACCTATTCAAAACACCCCAATGTATGTGTAGCGATACAGTCCCATGTATGTGTAGCGATTATTGATAGCTTTCGAGTTATGATTTTTTTTTGAAAATTTTGAGATTTTCCAGTTTTTTCAAGCAATCGTTTTACTTTTTACATCCTACTAACTACTGCAATTTACTAGAGATTAAACATTTCAAAAACCATGAAACACTTTGAAATTATAGAAAATCTAACAAACATTGTTGCTGGCAGTCAGCACACAATTTCATAATTAAAGGTATACATTTCATTGTGAAGATATGAAACAGCCAGCAACATTCGCTGGTAGTTTTTCTTTTTCGATTTAAAAATTTTTAATCGTTTTGGAAATTGCATCACTAGTACATTGCAGTAAAAACTCGAGTTATATCCAATTAAAGTTTCCTACATTATTCTACCGGTTTCTCCAAAAACAAAAATAATTCAAATTTGACTGTCTAAACTACGGTGACACAATTTATCCTTAGTCATACGGCAAAGTCACAGCCTTCTAAGCTTCATAACCGCTGCGATATTCATTTTCTCTAATATCTGCTTGTACCAAAAATGGCGTTTTGCACCTAAACGGTTCGTTTTAGTTTCCATTTGTGATACATAAAGTTCCAGTAGAATTGACCAAGGAATCTCAATATGTAATAATATACACGGTGTTCATTGAAAAAACACAACTTTGAGACGTAACACTTTTTTTTATTAGATATCCTGTATAAAAGTTATTATCATTAAGATGTAGTATAACTCGACATATTTACACCCACGTAGTTACTCTCCCCTAAAAGAGATATTGTTTGGTCACAAGACTCCGAGACGTTGAGCTTGACTCACCCTGTATATTTATAAGCGTTTCCCATAACTTCCTATCTAATCATCTTTGCGATATTAATATTATAGAAATTCTACACACTGTAATCCCACAGCTAACAGAGTTTCATGGCGCGTTCTAGAAACGTGACTAGGGTTGTATGAATTTCGTTTAAAAATTTATAATCTGTACGGGGATAAAACTTCGTTTAGCCCGTTATTAGAAGACATAGAAAAAGCGAAATGGCGGGTCCAGCTCGCAAATGTAATTATAGGAATGTTATTTAATCTGCAGCTGCCAGCTAGAAATACTGTAATTACGGAATTCGTAAAATGAAAACAAACTAGATACGTTGTTCAGGTAGAATGATTATTCAGCTGGTGAAGCTCGCTTTATCTCTGAAATTGTGCATATGCATGAAATGAAATGCATTTTTTGCGTAATCGTATTTCTCTATATGCAACAAACGGACAGTAATGACTCATATGCTGTTGTATAATAAATAATACAGTCAGATGAAGCTCCATGCAGGTTGTATAAATGTAGATTAAAGCAAGGCCAGCTATCTCAAAGTTGAAATACGAAATAAATGAGGGAGATGCGTCAAACATTAGGCAGAGGTATTAATGCTGAGGTCGTTGAGCTAATGACGTATTTTTTCTGTCAGTAGAGTCAGTAACATCCAAAGAAATAATGCTTTCAGGCATTCACTATAATATATACGTAGTACTCGCAAGTGAAACTCGAACACAGAAAAAAAGGGCGGCTCACGAAATGCTGAAAAATTAAAGATAGTATTATTGATTAATTGGAGTCTGAAATGTCCTAATGAGAAACGGAAAATTCACATGTTACCATCAAGTATCTTTCTCGAAGATGTGCATACTTTTGTTGATCATGAGATTGTCAACCTATTTACCAAATATTTTTCATCTGTTTATATCAACAATGTGATTAATCCTGAATTTAGTTATTTAGGCTTCATTAATAGATGTTCTATGGATTTTTCTGTTCCAACATTCAAAATACTCTATTGCTCGTTGGTCGATTCACTTCTGGAATATAATTCAATCATTTGGTCACCATCCTACGATTGATTGAATTGAGAGAGTACAGAACAGGTTTCTGAAGCGTTGTGCATTTAAGATGGGACTTCCAGATAACTCCAATATAAATACCTATGTTACGTCTTCACACAATATAGCTTCACTCAAGCATCACCGTTTAGAAATAGACTTGAAATTTTTGTACAATTTAATTAATAATCATGTTATTTGTCCCGAAATCCTAGAATTAGTTAAGTTCAATGTAAGTGTGAAAAGAACCAGAAATTTATTTGTTGTTCCATTTTCCCGAACTAACTATGGTATGAATGAAACTATCACACGAGTCGTACGTGCTGCTAATAGATTCAAAGAACTGGACCGTTTTGAAAAATCAGCCACTCATTTTAATAAATCTGTTAAATGTTATAGATAGAATTTTTTTGTGTGAGTTATTGATTACACATAGAATGTCTTGTCTTGTTATATAATTAAGTTGTCAGTTGGCAAAGCCGTAAATGAATAAGTAAATAAGTATTAATTAATTAATTATAGTTTACAAAAAAATACAACAGGTTAATAATAGGTGGACCCCAACGTTAACGAATGCACTCTTCTAGCCTACGCAGCATGCCCGTAATCTGGTTGTTAATGAACTCTAGAGGCACAGTCTCCCAAGCCACATTATATTCCGGTTCGTCCAGAATGGTCGGAGGATTGAGCAAATCGTAAATGTAGCTACTCATCCAATCCCATACTTCTTCAATTGGCGATAAATCGGTTAATTTACCTCAGCTACGCTTAATGTAGGAACTTCTGTGACAAGCAATATGAGGACATATGGAACGGCAACTGGTTCTAACCCCACATTCACCGTCTGTAACGGACCTTTGGTCCCTTACCAGTATTAGATCGTATTTTGACTCCCCTCATTACTTATGGTTAGAGTATTTATTGACTATTATTTGTACAATGTACTTTATAGCAAGTCAGTTAGAAAAAAGACAATAAAACATTAAAAGAAGGTTCATACATACGTATGACCTACATTAAACAGATAACAACAACAAAATAAAAAGATGTTATATGAAACTGCTGTCGAGGTATTCTTGTGTTGAATAAAAACTGTTAATAGAAAACTTTTTATAGAGATTTTGGATTTATTCTTAGATAGCTTCTTCAATGACTCTGGTAATTTATTATATAAATTGTAATTCAATGAATTTATGCTAGATTTTTTTAGTTTATGGAGAGGAATGTACTCATATCGGATCTGAGATCATGAAAGTGGTTTTTGCTAGTTGAAGGCAGTTCAGTTTTTTTATGATGTATTTCTAAGAGTGTGTAATAGATATATAAGCAGGGTAGAGGCATTATTTTGTGATCTTGAAATAAGGGTTTACAATGAGCTCTACAGCGAGCACCACATAGGTTCCGAATCATCCTTTTCTGTAACCTAAAAACAGAAATAGCTGCCGTACTTTGGCCCCATAAGGGGATCGTATATGTAATCCTTGAATGAAACAGAGCAAAATAACAGGTTTTTAAAGTATTGAAGCTAACAAAAGTACGGAGCCTTCTAATTAAAAATATTACGCTTGATAATGAACACCGTAACTATCAGTGTGCTGAGCCCACGCCAGTTTGTCATCTAAAGTTAGTCCCAGTAGTTGCCCTGAGCTAATTCCGAGCTTTTAGGAATTATTAACCTTTGGGTTTTGCCTTTGTTTAGAAGCAAATTATTCGAATTAAACCACTTTTCTGCTAGAGTTAGAGCATCATTTGAACTAGCCAGTAGACCATCAAGTGTGGGGCTATGGGTTGTAAAATTGGTATCGTCAGCAAATCTGGCGCATTTAATTTTGAACATGTGATAGCTTAGATCATTCACGTAGATGACAAACAGAGGAGGACCCAGTATTGAGCCTTGAGGGACTCCATAATTTGGATTTTTTTGTTCTGACAGTTGGTTGTTGAAAAATAAAGACTGAGACCTACCCTTCAGGTAAATCTCAAGAAGCTTCAAAGGCAAACCTCTTATACCATATGCTCTTAGCCTTTTAAGCAAAATAACATGGGTTATTTCCGCAATCATATCTGATACGACGACATGATACTGGTGGCCCGAGGCTGTCACCGGTTTTGGCAATTGCACGTGACCGGAAGTTCATCGAACAGGTGGACCTTCGACCAATGAAAGTGTCGCGAAAAAGACACCCTGGCATCGTCCTCATCGTCCTTTACGTGAAAGCGGGAGGTGGACGTCGACGTCTGCCGATCATGGTGGCCGCTAAAGCGGTTCTCGCTACA
Organism: Callosobruchus maculatus; assembly: GCA_951848785.1. Lineage (NCBI taxonomy): Eukaryota > Metazoa > Arthropoda > Insecta > Coleoptera > Chrysomelidae > Callosobruchus > Callosobruchus maculatus. Next base: position 13,794,072 of record CATOUR010000054.1, on the reverse strand, counting down.
TTTTTGTGTGAGAATTTATCATGTGGCATGGAGTAGTGAATGAGAATAAAATATTTTCCTCTTGATACTCATATCTAGCAACTGTTTCGTCGTATCCACCCAGCGTGTAGAGGAACAGCCACGGCGCCGCCCACTCGGGGCGGCCCCTACAAGTTTCTCCATATTATCGCTTCTGTGCATATGGTCGAAGAATGTAAGCATTCTCATCGACACAATGGAGGATAGTCTCTTTGGATTACCAAGCTCATCCAGTATGGAAACATTAGTTCGATGGGCGGTATAAGGAATTCTCAGCATTCTCCTCCACGTCTACATTTCAAAGGCATCTATGCGAGCTCGATCTGCCTTTTTAACAGTACAAGTTTCCGAGGCATACAAAAATATGGAGAACACAAGAGACTGAACCAGTGACATTTTGGTGCTTTAGTGATGTTATGGTCACGCCATATTTTAGTAAGTTTCGTCATGGCCACCCGTGCCTGTTGAATGCGCCGTCGAATCTCATTCTCACAGCTACCTGAATTGTCGATCAAAAAACCGAGGTACACAAAACTTTGAACTACCTCACAACGGCCTATTGACTTTATTTCTCGATGATTGTCATGCTCTTTATCTACGATAATAACCTTGGTCTTATTGTAGTTAATACAATACAATAATAGTATTACAATATTAGCGATCAATTCGCCGTTAATATTTTAATTTCTGAATTCAGTTTTACCGCAGGTAATGATGTAAACATCTAAGTAATTTCCTTTCATTCTATTTAGTTTTGCCATGGAGTAAAAATTAATATCTTGCCAATAGCCATTTTGTCTCCATTGCTATACGCCGTTCATTTAAAAATAATAATAATATAGTCTGATTTACATTAGCCTTGTCTGCCTTTTCAGGCAGTGCCTTCCGTAAAAGTATCTTAGGAGTGTCCCAAGGAGTATCTGTAGTACCTTCTGAAGGATCATCTCATGAGCATGTCCTAGCAGCAGCCTTGAAGTATCTTCGGACCCCATGTCTCCCCTTTTGAGGAGTATCTGAGGCACATATCGTATCTCTGAATCAATCTCTTGAGCCTCGCCTCCTGATGGTTGGAGCCTCGTTTGCTTGGCTTTCCATAGCTGTATCCTGGTCTTCTCATCGATGTTGGGGTTGATGTCACTCTGGACAGGGTGTGAATTCCCCCAGCGTCTCAACACTCTCACGGGATATATTGCAGCAGCAGCGTTTTGATGGAACTGAGAAATTTGGTACCACCAGGGCTAGAAATATTTGATTTTTTTTAATTTTCACCTGAAACATGTTCAGCAATATCGCCGGCCTTTCAATTTTCGTAAATATAAATTTCCAAATTTTGTATTTATTTTCCAAACTGCTGCGCATTAATTTCGTAAAACTGTTTCGCGGCATCTCTATTGTTTGTTATAGTGTATATATCTTTTTATCTGGCCACCACCATTACCATATTCATCACGTTCATTTTTCATTTTCCAATAGCTTCAAGCAACGATTTAAATGCATTACTTGACATCATAAATAAATAAAATATTTTTCTGTGTCAACATCTTCGCTTTATTCCTCTTTAATTCATTTTCATCCATAAGAGGACTGAAGGTTGAATATTTATTGAATCCACGTATTGCGCTCGCTGAATTACCATTTTAAAATACAAATTCATAGAAATTGTCAGCTGTCAAATAACATACGGTATCAGATTTAACTCATCGAATCGTCGTATAGAAGTTAAAATTATCGGAAATAAGGTTGGCGCCAATTCATTTCAAATATTTCAGCCATTAGTAACAGCTTCGTAACATCGTCAGAAATCATGTGCATGTGAGTTGAGCCTTAGTCGTGGTCTGGAGCTTGGGTGTTTGCATACTTGCTCACCTGTGTAATCTACTGACTCGCACAACATGTGGTTTCAATGTAATTCCTCTTGTTCATACTACCGTTACATTCATTATTTGATGTAGTTCATTTGGTAAGGAATGTCGAGGTCTGTAGGTAGTGTTTTATTTGAAACATGCCATGGGGCATTTGTGGCGGCCCCAGAATTCTGGCGTGAAAGACATTCAGAATTCTCGTGTGCGTTTTGGCTAGATAGCCGTAAGCTTCACATGAGGAAGTTAATTTACAAATCAATCATAAAAGTACTCGGGATTTTTGCTTTTAAGTGTCTTGGTAAGCTTCCATCAGACACAGAACGTTTAAGAATGGTAAATGCGAATGTGATCTACAAACGTTATACAAACTATCCGCTCAAATACTATGGGCGAAAATGGATAAAAATGCGCTAAGAAAGAAAAGGTCTTTGGTCGCTTCGGAGGAACTTTCTCCAGCATTAATACAAAATAATGAAGTAACTATTGCAAAGTAATCGTTACTAAAAGGTATCTAAAGATAACTTGTCCTCTATTTTAGATAGCTTCGTTACTTTCGCTCTCCTTACTTAAAGTCCGATTCACAGTCCTGATTTTGCCCTAAAAGTACATTATTTTCCATGGCTGCGCAAGTCATTACCACTCGTAGAACTATTCATTTAATATAATCATTTAGTTTGCCTTCAGAATACTTTTTTAGTTACTGATAGTTTGTTTTACTTACTTCATTTTCATTTCTATTTTGCTATTCTTGTATTATGTATAAAGTAAATAAACTTTATCTTTTGTCCTTGTTTTCGAAAACATATCTTTAAATATACCGTTTTTTAATAAAATGTCGATCTTTATATTATAAACTAGTAAATATACTTACCGATCGTAATGTTCTAAAAATACCTAAATTAAGTCAAAAATACCATTTAGTAATACTCTTATACATACGTACGAGTCCTACAGTCGAAAGTAACGGTTATAATGTTCAAAATAACTAAAGTTTACATAAGTATTCTGCAGTGATCTGCAGTGACCTCAGATCTAATTTAGTCCAGCGATCAATTACAAACAAGAGTCAGTAGGACAATGTTTGATGTTGAAATACTTAGCAAAGAGGTTTATCTAAGTGGAAACATCAGAACCTATTCCTGAATAGGTTAGTAAATGAAAAGAGCTTTACTGTGCTGCAGGTTACGCTCTCAAAGTAAGTTTTTCTTTGAATTTCTGTCACCTAGGAAGAAAGATGACATGGTTATCAACAAACCTTATCGCTCGTTCTTCAAAAAGTCACCTCTTCATATAGGTTGTTTCCTCTTTAATTTACTAACACTACCAATTAAGGAATCTGCATCTGTCAGTTATTCAAAGAAAAGCTGGAGGAATTTTTATTAATGAATGTTTTTACACTATTGACGAGTTTGTAAGTTTTCTAACAAACTGCGTTTAGACATACTATATTTTTTAGTATTGTAAACTTATTATCCTTTATATGACATAAATTATATGTACATGATGATATATTTGCTCTTGACGTGTTTAATATCATTTTTGTGATGATCCTATGAATATAGATACTTATACTATACAAAAATAGTATTGAATTGTATTCAACTCCACGGAAAAAGCACAATTGTAAAAACAGAAAAATATACGGGATCATTAAACGCAAAAAAAGTAAACATCTCTAGACTAGTTCTTCAGCGATAATGTTCACAACAAGAAGAAGCTAGAGTCTAGGGTGGGAAGGTCTACTGCAACGACTACATCCACTGGATCTCACACTTATCGATTACAATCGATTAACTTTTGGAAAGGCATTTAAAGGTGAAAGGTCTTATAATGTCGTGGATTGTAAAAACACACTAGCCTCTAATGTGCGGCTAAAGTCAGACTATAAGCTATTGGATAAATCTCAGAATTTACATTTTAACGAGTTAGCAGGAAGGGATGTGAACGTATGATACAATAGATAGATAATATTATATAACAATAATGTCATGGAACAATTTATGCTTTGTTTATTCGCATGTGACACTGTTATCAGCGAAAGCACCAAATATAAAAACCACAATTCTGGACAGCTTTCTGTAACATAAATATATTATATTTATGCAAATAATAAGATATTTGGTGAAGTTATTGTTTTCCACCTTCATCTAAACTTTAACTTCCCATCTAAGTCTGAGGGAAGTTTCTTTAATTTTGTTATGCAGAAAATTGTCCATTCCTATATATAAGAATATGTTATATCCACGATGACAGTAGACCAGTCTGGTGAAGTTTAGAGGAATATAATAGTATACTTTCAAAGTGCTTTTATTGATATAACTAAGAGTAAGGAGTCAATCTAACGGTTATGTAGAATTAAGTATCATATATAGTCAGAGTGTCCCAGAGTAAAGTGCACAAATTAGACATAGTGAAACTAGACCACAATTTGTCGATTAACAAATATTCAAAAAATCTCAGTACATCCCTCCATATCAGCAGTTTCATTTCCTTTAACCTTTTTATTGGAAATCGTCACAATTTTTTAAGCATTGTGTATTTTATTGAAATAAAAACAATAATAATGCCTAATAATAGATAGATGTATTGTGTCTGGAATATGTACAAGTACAATATAGACATCTCATAATACAAGTAAGTTCACATAAAATCACAGGTCAATAGCAGTATTCATTGAAAGAATTCTTTTGACGTTGCGATTAAAAATTACGATTAAAATACCCATCTAAAAAGTAGAAACAATTACTATTTAAAATATTTCACACAGCTTTAAAATCTGCTAAAATTCAGACCACGTATACTTGAAGGCAAATGATTGTGAAGATTTGAGCGCTACTTAGTGAATAAAAAAGTAAGCTTCAAAAACCATGTTTTATAGAAATTTTGTACATTTTCTGACTAAATTTCGATTTCCAAAGAAATACGTCTGCCTCCATAACTACTTTTTTTGCCTATCTTACTAATCTCAATACAATATACTGTCTAATGGAAGAAAAAACTCCAGAATGCCATCTTTAGCACGAGGCTTTCATGACGGCGAAGTTGGGCGAGCGTAGCATCGGTCACAAATAATCATTAATTTGTCATCGCTCAAGCCCGGACCATTTTCTGCATCATCACTATTTGCACTGACCCTTCAATTTAACGTCTGTAGATAAGCGTCGCTTATATCGTCACGATGCTTGCACCGACAGTAACGCCCCAACGCAACATTGTAATGTCATATTGAAAATCTTGAGCTAGAGATTGAACGTTGCAGTTTTTCTATTGGATAGGATATTAGATAAGGATCAACGGGATGAGACAAAAAAAGCATGGCTAAGGAGGTATTTATTTAAAAATTGAAATTTTGTATCAAAAACAGCGTAATCGTCGCTTTTCTACAAGTCGTTAAATTGAAGTGTGAGTGCAAATAGTGATGATGTAGGCAAGGGTCCGGGGTTGAGCGGTAAGTGACGCTTTTCTGTAATATCTTAAATGGAAGTGTCTGTGCAAATAGTGGTTATGCAAAAGAGTTTTTGTACCTAAACGATGATAAATGATCAATAAGCGACCCTAGACTCACGCAGATGCACAGAGTTAACGTCATGTAAGTTTGTGCTAAGCATAGAATGTTGTGGTTTTTTTATTAGACAGATTATTGGATGGGGATCAATAGGACGGGACACGAATAGTATGGTTTGGGACAGTTTCCTTAAAAATCGAAACTTAGTTCAAAAAATGAAGTCAAGTTGATTGAGTACTTCTCGCACATTACGGTGATACCCGTTTATTAATTTCCCCATAGCATAAATCTATAGTTTGAGATCCCGTTGCAACAAAATCATCGCCCGCCCGACCAAAAAAGTGTGTTGTCCGCTAGGTCTTTATTTTACAGGTCAATAGATAGCTCATTATGATTACAAAGAAAACCCACCACCCAACTACCCCAATTTCACCCCCACCCAAAATAAAGTAGAAAATGATCAGGAACCCCTAAAACGAAGTCTGAGCTACTTTTTTTTAGTTTCTTTATTATTGCTGCGCCGCTACCGACACGATTTCTAAAAACCATAAACCTCACCATAAACGGTTTCCATCCTCGCCACGGTAATAATATTGTGTGAAAATTTTACTGAAATCAATCCAATAGCTTCTATGTTACACAAAACAGAACGGCCAGAAGCAATACTCGCATGTACACATCAGAAGAGTCCCTTGGTTTCTGTAATAGGCAAGACAATATGCGGATGGACCTAAAAAAGTGTATTATGATACTAGGTATTTCGTTCACAGGTCAATGGATATCCTAATGACGTCTAAGACGTCAACCGACACGAAGTGTCAGAATTGAGTCTAGCGATTTTTATTAAATAATTTGTGCAAAAAGCAGCTATAAATATGGAAGACGAGTTTGGGGGGTCACTTGGTGACCCCTCCACGGCCACAAATGAGGGCAACTCGAATTTCGAGCAGCTTCAGATCCAGCAGCAGAAATTAGACAGCACGCGGCACCAGACCGAGACTTCTACTGTGACAGCTGTGGAGAAACACGGCGGCACCTATGGAGCAGAGCAGCAGGATAAACTACACCGCATCATTGCAGACCAGGCTCAACAAATCAAGGACCAGGCAGAGCAAATCAAGAGACTGACGGACTGCGTTGAGTCACTGAATACCCAGGTTTTTAATCTCAATAATCTCCTTAATAAATTCATGCCTAATAATGACAGTTCTTCCAAATTGTCAAAGCGCACACACACAGATCCCCAATAAGCGCAACGTCAGTAAACCAAATACCGCCTGAGTCAGTTCTTTCTACTTCGGCCAGCCAGCCAATGGGTGTGCAAACCCCAACCTCAAAACAGGCTGAAATGCCTATTTCGCTATCACCAGCTGCCCCATCGGCTGGCGGCAACATTGCTGTTTCGCCATCTCAAGCTACCGTTGATACACAGGATCAACAAACTCGTCAAGGCCGAGTGACCCCTGTTGTATTAAGGGATGCGACGAAATGGCGCACCATTAACTATTCTTTCATTAGCCTTGGCATAAAGATTTCGCGCGCAGTAAATGTTGATGCTGGGATACGTATAGTACCCAAAAGCGAGGACGATTATCGGAAGATAATTCGTCTTTTTAAAGAGGAAAGTATTCCTCACCACACATTTCCTCTGCCCTCCGAAAGAAACATCCACGCTGTCATCAGAGGGATCCCAGCATCAACTAAAGAGCAGGAAATCAAAGAGGAGCTCGAACAGAAGGGTTATGCTCCCCACCACATAATTCGCCTGAAGCGCAACGGTGGCGTGCCCATGCCTTTGGTAGTGGTGATTCTGCCAAAGACAGAAAAATCTCAGCAAGTTTTTAATGAGCACGAATTTCTAGGACTATCTGTCAGAGTTGAGGTGCAAAATAACTCCCGATTGATAGGACAGTGTCACCGCTGCCAGAAGTATGGACACGCTCAGTCGTACTGTACTGCTTCTCCAAAGTGTCTGAAATGTGCCCAAGACCACATGACACATCTGTGCCCTCAAACAGGACAAGAGGTGCGCAAATGTGCGAACTGTGGTGGGGATCATCCGGCAAATAGTCCCACCTGCAGATTCACTCCTAGGAGGAATCTACAAGTCATCGCACAAAGGCGAACCAACTCATACGCGGACGCGGCCAAGGTTGCAACCTTGACTGCTCCTGCTGCCTCGAGCTCACCTTCGACTGCTCAAAGCGTGGACTTGGCAACAGCGCTCAAGTCCTTGCAGCAAATAATTAGTCCTCTGATAAGCGCCACACAGGCCTTGCAGGCGATTTTCCCGGTAAATGTCTAGGTACAATAGTAGACAGCCTGCATTTATCAAAATTCTTTTTTGGAATTGTTTAGGCCTAAGGGACAATCCCAAAAAACGGGAATTTCACCAAGTTCTTTTGGATGAATGCTTAGACGTAGCTCTGCTGCAGGAAACATTACTTAATCCGGGAGATCGCCTAGCTTTCTCGAATTATGATGTCATCCGCGCTGATAGACTGAATGGACGGGGTGGCGGCTTGGCGGTGCTGATCAAACGTGGTATTGACTATCACAGAAGCACAAATGCTGAGATGCAAACCATCGAGGCAGCTTCTGTGGTGGTCAATATGGCAGGAGGCATCCCGTTGAAGATCACATCGGTGTATGTCAGGTGTGGTGCCAGGTTACGTGAGGCGGACTTGGAAGTTCTCTTGGACTACTCGGGTCCGCTTCTCGTGGCAGGGGACTTCAACTGCAAACATCGAGCATGGCATTCCAGGCTAAATTCTACTATTGGAATTCGGCTGTATAACCATGTAGTACGAAATGGGTGTCTCATACATAGCACTGACGAGCCTACACACTATCCATTCAATAATCTTCAAGCACCAGATGTAATTGATTTTGCAATATCTAGAAGCTGTAGATACAGTATTACTTCTCGTGTCATGTATGACATCTCAAGCGACCATCTTCCTGTAGTTTTGGAGGTGGGTGATGGGAATACTTTGGAGGAGGAAACTCCTCCAAAGAAACGCGTTGATTGGGAACTATACAAGTCCCTTCTCAGAGAGTTTCCAGATGTCCCGATCATAGATGATGAGAATGAAATAGATGCCGCTCAAATGGAATGGACAGGGTTTGTTCAACAAGCTCTACAACGTGCAGCCGTTCTTCCTGTACGAAGACCGGGCAGACCTTTCCTCCCTGCCGACATCAGGCAAAAAATTTCTGACAAAAGGTCAGCAATCAAACAAGCGAAAAGATCTTGTCATCCCGACGACATCCGTAGGGCAACAAATCTTGTCCATGAAGTGAGAAACGCACTTCATGAATTCCGAAACGAGCAGTGGAGCGACTTTCTGGCGGGAATGCTTGATTCAAGTGTTCCTCTCTGGAAAGTAGCAAAATCGCTCAGGAATGGCAAACGGGAACAACTTCCTCATATCCACGGTCCAGGAGGTGTTGTCTTCACGACTGAGGAAAAGGTAGAGGTTTTTGCTGATGCCATGGAAAATCAGTTCTCACCCAACTATGATCTGGATAATGACCTCGACGAGGAGCGACAAATTGTAAGATCCGTCAGGAGATGTTTTAGGGCCAATGGCGTCAGTGGCGATGATGCTTCTATTTCTGATTCCTCTATTGAAGATTCTTCTTCGGAAAATTCTTCTACAGAAGCTCTACATAGCACACCCGAAGAATCACAAGTGATTCCTCATTGCACACCAGCAGAGCTTCAAGGTCATATTAAAGACCTAAAGGTGCGTAAAGCACCTGGAGAGGACCAGATCACAAATAAGGCATTGAAGTTACTTTCGTCGAGGGCTTTGACATATCTGGTGGCAATAATTAACGCAATTCTCAGAACTCAGTACTTTCCAAAGGCATGGAAGGTTGCTGATGTCATCATGATTCCAAAGAAGGTGGGTTCGATTTTTCCGCAGGATTATCGCCCCATTAGTCTACTGTCTGCGCCGTCTAAGCTTGCCGAAAAGGTGATTAAACGTCACCTTGAGAATTGCTCGTCAGATCACAACACGATTCCTTACGTTCAATTTGGGTTTCGGTCTGAGCACAGCACGGAGTTGCAGGCAGTCAGGCTGGTGGAGCGTATAACCAGTGGATTCACCCAAGACAAAAGTACTGGCATCTTGCTTCTGGATGTATCAAAGGCTTTTGACAAGGTGTGGCACGAGGGCCTCCTCTATAAATTAATTCAAAAGGGTTTCCCTTTTTGGCTTCTAAAACTTTTAAAATCCTTTCTCGAAGGAAGGAAATTTAGAATCAAAATTAACAATACTTTTTCGACATTACGGCCCATAAAGGCCGGTGTTCCTCAGGGTTCGGTCCTTGGACCTATCCTTTATTCACTTTTTATTCATGACGTCCCTTGCCCCAGCAACTGTGAAGTCTATCTCTACGCTGACGACACTGCGATTGTAGCTCAGTCGCGGACTGGAGATCTGGTCCGCGATGGGCTGCAGCTTGCGGTGGATAAAGTGTTGGAATGGGCGGATCGGTGGCTCATCAAAATCAATCATTCGAAAACGCAGGCTATATATTGTACCAAAAAGCGTCGTGGTGCCCCGTTAGAGGTCTCAGTGAACGGTGCTAGGATTCCATGGGAAAATTCTGCCAAGTACCTAGGAATTACCCTCGACAAGGGCATGACTTGGCAGAAGCACACTGAAGCGTTAAAAACAAAATTCGAAATTAAGTTTCGTCAACTCTACCCTATGTTATGTAGAACTTCAAAATTAAGTTTGGTGAATAAAATTCGACTATACAAGATGATTATTAGACCGGCAATTACCTACGCATGTGCGGCTTGGTGTTTCCTCGCCAAAACGCACATGCGAAGCCTGCAGGTTCTGCAGAGCAGGACATTACGTATAATCACTAACGCCCCATGGTATGTTTCTAACGACACCCTTCACAGAGACCTCGACATCCCTTACTTGAGGGATTACATTAAACAGCAAGCGCAACGACGTTATAGTCAAGCGGAATCGCACAGCAACCCTCTGTTGCGCGAGTCAGTGAACTACACAGTCGAGCAAGTTCGCAAGCACACAAGGCCGCGGCTCGCGACAGATGTCTGTCTGTCTGCATTTAATTTCTTTATTATTGCTGCGCCGCTACCGACACGATTTCTAAAAACCATAAATGGTTTCCATCCTCGCCACGGTAGTAATATTGTGTGAAAATTTTATTGAAATCAATCCAATAGTTTCTATGTTACACAAAACAGAACGACCAGAAGAAATACTCGCATGTAAACATCAAAAAAGTCCCTTAGTTTCTGTCTGTCCGAGGCAGATGAGTGACGTGGATTTTCGTTGTGTAGACATTATAAAACACCCAAAAAGCGTATTATCCCAAAATTGAACATTTTCGCGATCACAATACTCTCCTCACCTATCGGTGTGAAAAGGAAAAAGGTCTAACATATCTCAAAAACATTTTTTGAAGCTCACATTTCTTGGCGTCTTTCTTATTCGCTAAGTAGCATCTATTATTTTATCATTATTGATGCTTTTACTTCAACAAAATTTACGCAATGCTTCAAAAATTATGATAGTTTCAAATAAAAGGGTCAAAAAATTACTATCAATATAGGTCAAACACATTTCTTGAGATTTTTTCAATCATTTTTATTTTTTTTTCTATAAATTGTGGCTTAGTTGCCCCCAGTTTCGTTTGTGTACCCTCTGCTGGGACAACCGGAGTGTTTATGATTTATTATAAGCGCACATCCACCATTTACTTAATACGCATTCACCATTTTATAGAAATCACGCTAGAAATAAGATTTACAAGCTTTTGTGTTATTTTTCACATTCATGCCATTAGGCATATCATAGAATACAGTAAAACGGGCAACATCCAACCCTTATCGTCTCATACATGATATCTGTACTCAATATTTGGATATAGAATTTTATTCGAATATTCAACTGAGAACCAATTGGAAGACATTGATTTATCTGACCATTCGCATACGAATCAATAAGGAACCCAACAGTAAAATTTGCAATACTTGACAAAATGGTTTTACTCATATTTCTCTTGATATTTCGCGCATGGTACGCCTAACAATTTTACATACAATTGGTATGTTAAAAGTTACGTTTCTCCTAACTACATTTTATTTTTGTAATAATGATTTCTCGCAAGTGTAGTAGGAAGGATTACTCATAAAATTAACCGATCACATTATGTTCCCACTGGATGAGCTAATGTAATCGCATTGCTCAATGTTCTTTTAAGGATTCTACTGCTGAACCTTTCAGCGGCTTATATAGAAGCATGTGCTCTTATCAGCTCTTATACTACCTCTGCAAAGCCAGTGGACCAATATTATGATTTTTTTATGGTTGCATTCAAACATTGAAAGTGGATTGCGTAAGTACGGCATAAGAACCGTCTTATCTATTTCCAGATTTTTTGGGCACGGAAAAGCCAAGAAAATGAGGAAGATATTTGAATTTTCCTTAGGACAGTGAAGTCACGGTCCTAGAAGCGAACAGCCAATCGAACTAACCTGGTTAATATTTGGTTGAAAAGTTCGTGCATCTCAGACAGGGATTATGTGGCGGTAAAAACAACGTGTGATCAGTATTCACTAATGCGAAAATGTGTGCCATTCACCGCACAATAATTAAAGACAAATAAAGTTTTGGTTCGAGACAGAAAATTTATAAAACTTTAACTTCAGTTGACAACCAAAACACAATTCACAAAACAGAGCTAACTCTTTCAGAACCTTTCTAAGGGCCGGTTTCTCAATGTCAGTTAAAGTGTCAGATATGTATCTGCCAGATAGCGTTGCTATGGATACAACTGTCAGACAAGATTTACGTGACTTCGTAAGCTTAGCCTTCAATTGTTTAAACAATTTATCTAACAGTTGCTGTTATCTTGCAGATAAATATTTAACTGGACATTGAGAAACCGGTCCTTAATGTGACACAAACAAGAGATGCATTACAGTAGTTTGTTCCGTAACAGTTGCGTCAGTATCGCAATTCAGGAGTTGTGGCAACACTGCTTTGCTGAAGTCTGGCGCCCATTGCTCTTATTAGCTAAATTTCAATTTCTTCTTTTTAAACTTTAAAATGGAATTATTTATCAACTGATGGAGAGAAAACTAAGAGGTTCTAATGATTTTATCACTGTTTTCAAACCCGTCATACTAGTTCATTCGTCCACACTGAAACCTCAAAGGTCATAGGATGGTATAATATACTGCATTGACTTTATATCGAATTTCATCCTGTGAAGCATTAATTTACTCGACGGTGCTTTCTAAAGCGGAGTTAAGACGAAATACTGTAAAAGTAAGCCTACAAAATAACTCACTTGCAATTGCAGTTCAATGTTTCATATTAGGAGGTAAAATTGTTGTTATATTTGAGTTGGCATTTCATCATAGGAACAGCAATGTGATGAGTCTAGATATGAAGAAGGCAACTGAACTATTTCTTCTATGAGTACATTTGTATATTTGGTCATATCATCGTGGATATATACATTAGAGCTACTGTTTGTTCAGAAGCTGGGGCATTAAAGCTTAACAGATCTTGCAAAAATTTAATTTGCATACTGGGACAATACAAGAAACAGATCAAAAAATTGTTGGTAGTTCTAAAATTTTCATTCTTAAAATGATCATATTATGCTCAGATGACAAACTTCAAAGAGCGGCATAACTAAAGAATAATAAATTGTAAAGGAATTGGGTGCTAGTCCTATTCTTTTTAAAACGCAATATTGTTCTCACTGTCTAAGCCTAGCTAAGGCATTTCTAAGCAAAAAAAGTGGTACCATATTACTAGAGAAACCGTTTTAAAGCAAACAACTTCTTTCTTTACATGCTTGTTTTGCAAACTGGTCACAAAACTACAGAATAAGATAAAAGGCGACTTTTGTGAATAGACACAAGGTTTATCGGTTTACTATGGCTATAGCGCCATACAGCAAACCCTACAACTGCATTTTGTGGAAGCGATTTGCAGAAAATATGTCACTTTTGTATCCCTAGTTCCATATACAGCAACACTGCGGTACGTCATTTTCTTGACCACTTATATGTATCACTATACGTTATATCATCCAGAGCACTTGCTTGGAAGGGTTCAAGTGTCTGATAGTTTGCATAGTGGTGCAACCCAACTTGTTGTTGTATTAATACCCTAGCCATTGGAACACGGCTGAAGTCAGACTATAAGCTATAGGGTAAGTCTCAAAAGTGACATGAATCAGTTAAAAATACGGAATGAATACACCCAATTATACCCAATTTTGTTGCTATGATCTGTTTTAGGACCTAACAGAAGCTATTTTTAACACGTAAGTGTAATAAACCTTTTTTCCAAAAAAGAAAATTATGGCTATTTTCTGAACACACCTTGTGTATTTAGCCGGGCATTCAGAGAACGCATTGCAGCCACACTTCATGGAGTTTGTAAGCGTCTGCTTGCGATTAGGTGATGGTTCGGCCCGCCCTAATGTTCTGTCCAGGTCCTTAGCCTTTACTTGTACACAGTAGCCTGGAAGCTGAAATTTGCTATGGAAGATAACCATAAAAAGCGACCGAAAAGCACAGCAAAGAATAACCTTTCTTGTTATGTCTAGCTCTCTATGTTTGGTGCAGTGACTTAGTGTACTTTAATTTTACTTGACTAGCGCGTGTATCGTAAATTGTTCGTGCTCTTCACTTTTTACTTTCTTAAGCTTTATTGATCTGCAAACTGATATCCCCAGACTCTCCGAAAAAACAGCAAGCAAACTAATTAAACTACATAAAACGTATTTTTATTACACTCAACGCTGCGTTATCTTGTCGGTCGCTCGTCCACGTCTGCAAACTCCAACCTGTTGATGTCTCCGATCTTCACTGTCCGACGTCGTATCCATCATAGCACACTGCGACACTTAACGAATCAAGAGAGGCTTTGAGGTTGAGGTGATTTAGGCTTATCGACCGGCTTTTACGGCTGGAGAGGGAGACTCGAGATTTATGTGTTATTAGTCTTTGTTTGTGGAAGGCTGCGTATGGGATTATGGGTTTGCCGAATGGAATTCTGGGAAGGTTCATTCATGGATAAAGTGCCCTCTGTGGGAAAATTTACTGCAAGATTGGGGTCTGGAATTGTATTACGTTACGCAGTATTGATGAAGAGACGGAGACAGAAAGTCCCTATGTGGGGTTAGTGACATTCACCTTCTCCCGGAGAAGAGAAAGTAGTGCAGGCGTTAGAGATATTTTTTTGTCTACTAATATAATATACTAGTATGATCCATTCGCTTCCATAGTATTATGTAACTGAAAGCAATATGTATAATTGTTTGAATAAAGTATTTCTTACATACCCACCACACAGCCAAGGTAAGCTCAATAAATATATCAGAAATTAGATTTGGTAATATTCAGAATCTAGTGCTCTTAGGAGAGTATTTTTGAGTATGCCCCAATTAATTACAACCTAGAGATTAAACTGGTGTTGAATGCCACCCATACCAACATTCCTTTTATCAGTTGTTCTAATAACTGAGAATTGCAAAAAGTTAGCTAGTAGCAGTAAAATAAATATATAATCTAATAGATCATTTCCAAATAAATAAGAAACATTTATATACAAATTATTGAAACTAAAATCCGTCATAAACCAAAGCGGTAAAAACAAAAAATCTACCAATCAATAATTACATATAAAACAAAAAGATTATAGTTATTTTTGTGTCTACTGCAAAAATTGTTCACTTGTCAAGCAATCTTGCACACAAACTTATTTTTGTGATCGAATAATTTTGTTTCTGTATAACAGTAACCACATTTCCTGATTGACAACCTATTCTGTTGGAAGATACTGTTACTTCACTAGTACAGACTTTTCTTTATTACACTAGTACTTTTTATGGGTGTTGTAATCGAGCATGTAGGAACAGTCATTCCAATGTTTATGTCTTATATACTTTACTACATACAACTGGATTTATCTTAGAGTTTAAAGATAAAATAGTATGTTTTACGGGAAGAAGATTTTGTTATCTGTACTTCACTCTTCGAAACTTATTACATAGTAATAAACTCATTCTGCTCCTAGTAATAGGAGTAATAATAATAATACTATACTCTGAATTTTGCTGAAAAGTATTTTTACGTTTCTATTACATATTGTATGTCAGAAGGTACAGGAAGCTACAGGAAGCATATTCCTCTAAATTGGCATTAGACGCAAGTGACGTAAGTAATGTTACTTGACCTTCATTACCCAATAATGCTTCGTTATACCACACGGAAGCTATAATTATGTACATTACATTATGCTATGTGGTAATCTAAAGCTAGAGACAGATGTAGGGTATTATGGGTATGGCTGTAACAGTCTGATTGCGGCATCAAACAGGAATAATGTATGCTTGTTTGACGGTATACGTGCATCAATTACACAGAAACATCAAGGAGCTCAATGTATATTATGCTGCTACAACGCGATTTTGCTGGCAACGTTATGACTTGGTATTATTCAAACACAACAAGATCACGATTCAGTGACCAAAACCGAATACCTCATTGAGTGGCACAATAATAAGAAAAGATACTATATTTGCTCTAATTTAAACCCCAAAATTATAATTCACTACTACTGCCCAGCTCCGATATATTGCTTGTCTTAATCGTCGTGGGACACCCTGTATATACCAGAGGCAGTATTAAAGAAATACTGCGTGCAATGGTATTTTGGGATGGAAATGTTAAGAGGTTTCCGGAATGAATGTATTTGCGCTAATTGTCGTTTTGTTAACCCTGGACCATGCTTCTTCATTCAGCACACTTTTCTTGTCAAGTGAATCATACTCCAGGGAAATGATCCTCTCGTGACACTCAATTATCCAGCAATCTGACGATTTTTTTTGGGTCATATCTACCTACAGAGAAAAACCTAACTGCTTGCTGCGTGAGATTTTTGAACAAATGAAAGTTATAAATAAAGAAGGCATAAAAATGGCAAATTTTCTAAAGTGGTTATGAGCAGAAAATGTTGAATTGTAAGTATTTTGAAGACAGTCTTAAAAAAGATGCATTAAGCTGTAAATGGTAGTTTCTAGATTTAAAAAATTCATTTATTGCTAAGGAAATCGCAAAAAACCGACCAAAATTAACAAAACGCAAATTTACATTTTACATTGACAAAAATTAATCTAGAACTGTGATATTAAACTCAAAGTGGTGTCTCTTGGTACAGAATATGAGAACAACTTTTGGGTATGATTAATCAAATAGTTTAAATCATATTGAATTTGTTTGTCCCACGCAGATTTTCTTTATAATGCTGTATTATAGAAAACCGTAAAGATACAGAAATTCTATGGACAGATTTTCAAAGAAGATTCAAACTTTATACCTGAAAAAAATGGTGAAAGAATACTTTCAAGCATTTCAAAGTCATCTAACAGTAATCCTCTAATCTTGTGCGTATAAACACACAGAATAACTTTTTTGCTATTCAATTTACCTAAACATTTTTTTCATGCCTGGAAAGCCGGCATTACTATATGTACTCTAAATTTAAAAAATATATCGTAGGTCAATTTGGGCCAAAGTTAGCCGTTTTTCTTCCAAAATTGACAGCTTGTTTATAAGAATTAAGGAACCTGATTTACGTCGTTTAAAATATAAGAACTAAAAATTTTTGTCCCAAATTTTTGTAACCATTGCAAGTTTTCAGATGCTCCAGTAAAGCTTCCAAGGTGCAGTTCATATGGACTGGCTTAGAAATTCCTTCGTTCAAAAAATGAAATATAAAATTCAACTTAGATTGGTTTATTATATCTCAGGAAATTATTGACGAATTTTGACGATTCTATTTTTAGTTTATATATACTCTTCGTGTACATTACAAATATTTTAATTTATTTACAAATTCAATATTTATTTAATCGTGCACATTGTTCAAATACTTTTTTTTGGAAAAAAAACATTTTTTATGTATGTTCCAGCTGATCATTGTCGAAATGATTGTTTGTAATAAATAATCCAGTATACAAAATACAAATACAAAATCAACGAAGGTAAAGTACTGTGCTTCGATTCCAGCCATAGAGTGAATATAGCAGTGGACCGAGAATGGAACCTTGCAGTACCCTATACTAATTCAACAAATATGTTTTAATCAATTCAACCTTCAAATTCGTATTTTTATTTTCCATTGTATGAATCATCGCCTACAGTATCGTACTATTTGTAAAATTTAGTTTAACTAAGGAAAAAAAAAGATATAAACTTGCTAATTGCTAAAACGCTGCGGGCAATATGAAGCGCACCACGAACAAGTCAAATAACGAGAAGCTCTGGTTGCGTATACCTTTGCTTATTATCTTTTCTCTCACTTTGTTTGCCTACGGAGATATTAATCCAGGAGAGCCAATTAGTGTTCAAACAGCAATAACTGCATGCGATGCCTACCAGGGATGTTCTTTGAGGCCTTTGCAAAAGGTTATCGTTTGGGAAATTTACTCAGCTTCAGCTTTCAGCATAAGAAACAATGTGAATAATAGAAGACAAGAAGCAGCGAAATAGACTAAAAAGTTAACAAACTTCGTCGGTAAGATTTCTATTCTTATACTTATTAGAATAAGAGGTATACGTTTTGTATTATAAAGATCTTCTAATAGTAGGAAATCCGAATATAAAGCGACCTTCACCGAACTGGTTAATGGATGGAAAGCATCTTATATTAAAATCAATATGTTAAAAAACATATCGCGAGTGGGTTGGCTGAAAAATTTCAGTCCAAGATATGATTAATTAAATATTGAAAAATTATTTTTTTTAAACAATTCACTGGTTTGGTTAATAGACAAATCACATACCAATCGAAAGTATGAAGCCCATAGAATATGCAAACGTTAGGTTGGCTACATTTTCCCGTCCCAACTATCGGGTAGGCAGGTATAAACAGGTAATTCAATAATAGTAATTTGCACCGGTGTGCTTAATGCATGAAACTTATATCAAAATAAAGATAATTTTATTGCAACCACGTCGATATAGGGTTGCCTGCAAAAAATCAGTCTGAAATTCCGGTTGTCGAATTTTAAAGATCAAAATATTGCTGCCAGTGAATACGTGCGCCAGAGAGGTCCGAGCGAGCTATCCCGTGTATTAACAAAGGATAGCGATACACTCGTAAATGCTGTGCATGATTGTATTGGAACGGTTTGCCTCATTCTTCTGAATTGAATAAACGTGCTGCTACGACTACTATACCGATTGTTGTTATTTATAGACATTAAATTGTGATAAAAAATGGCTAAAAAGTGTTTTCTATACAATTCGGACGATGATGTTCTTGATTTTAACGATGAAACGTATAAAAACTGTTCGTTGAAATTAAATTTTCGTAAAAAGAAAATTTTAAATACAGTGGCGTTCAGTTAACCAATGCATCATTCGATTTTGTAGGTTATCATACCGCGTGCTACAAAAAAGTGACTGCATTGGGCAAAAAATATAATGAAGAGTTTAATAACTTTCTTGGTGAGAATACGCTAAGTGCATAATAATTTAACCTTCAAAACTATCTTAGTAAATACATCTTTTAAATTTTTATAATTGTGAAATAATGACATGGAAGATTCATAAATTTATACATTTTTGATTATGTTTTACTCAAATAAATCATTTCAATTTCACGGACACATGACATGCGCACTCTCTTTCTTTCAATGGCCGAGCTATACGCAACTGCTTTGCTGCGTCCTTTGTTAATACACGTGATAGTTCGCTCGGACCTCTCTGGCGCACGTATTCACTGGCAGCAATATTTTGATCCTTAAGATTCGACTACCGGAATTCCAGACTGATTTTTTGTAGACAACCCTATATGGACGTGTTTGCAATAAAATTATCTTTATTTTGATATAAGTTTCATGCATTAACCACACCGGTGCAAATTACTATTATTGATTTACCTACCTGTTTATACCTGCCTACCCTATAGTTGGGACGGCAAAAACGTAGCCAACCTAACGTTTGCATATTCTATGGGCTTCATACTGTCGATTGGTATGTGATTTGTCTATTAACCAAACCAGTGAAATGTTTGAAAAAAATTTATTTTTCAATATTTAATTAATCATATCCTGGACTGAAATTTTTCAGCCAACCCACTCGCGATATGTTTTTTAACATATTAAATTTAATATAAAATGCTTTTCATCCATTAACCAGTTCGGTGAAGGTCGTTTTAGACTATAATATGCTGACTGGGCTAGACAGAATTGAGGTTTTGAATCAATTTTTTTTTTGTCATAAATCGAAAGATCATATATAAGTTTTATAATAAAACTGTTCTTGTTTTCTTTTTTTTCGCAATAATTCAAAAGTTATATCAAAATAAAAATGGGTTTTTGAATCGAGTACCGAAAACACGCCGAAGGCTCCCGAACCCGTGTGACGTAACGATGGCGGCTTTGACCAACGACGTCCTACATCTATACTAGATTCTAGAGTCCCAGCCAATCGTGAAAATACTTGCTAGTAACTAGTGTATATTTGTTGCAATATAGCCGATGAATGAAGTTTGCAGCTCGAGACGAAATAAATATCTTTTTGAATGTTTGAAATCAGATTACAGATTCCAGTAAGTAAGTACCTAATCAAATATGTCTTGTTGAAACTATCTGGTGCATGTTCGGCTGGCCTAGTGGTTAGGGTGTTGGTTAATGGATCCCATCTGGATGGGAAAACCCGGAAACACGGTCTAATCTACGACCTTATTCTTATAGAACCCTCAGTGTAAATATGTATTATATGTTCTGTAAGTAATGTAAATAGTATATATAGCTAGATTTAGGATATAACAGCAAATAATTTTTTTAAGTGGGTTTTACCATTTTCCCGCAAAAGAATATAACTTTTTTTACCAGAAAAAATTGTGCTGAAGGATGAATTGCTTTGGTTAACTAATCATATGGGGTATATCAGACTTATCACATGCCAGGAGGTGATAAAACTTACATTAGCATGTCAAATAGGTATTATTTGTTGTAAATACAGCCTACCACCAGGCACCCGAGGGAGCACAACTGAGTTATGGGCTCAGTTCCCTTGGTTAAAATGTGAGCCCTGGGGCCAATCCCATGTATTATAAATACCACGACAAGTATTATAATAATAATTAATC
The DNA here is from genome assembly GCA_951848785.1 of Callosobruchus maculatus. Lineage (NCBI taxonomy): Eukaryota > Metazoa > Arthropoda > Insecta > Coleoptera > Chrysomelidae > Callosobruchus > Callosobruchus maculatus. The sequence goes on along the minus strand of CATOUR010000054.1, from coordinate 13,773,505 downwards.
AATAAAATGTGTTAAAGGTTAAAGGTTAAAGGTTAATGGATCCGTTGGTCTATGGTTCAAAGCTCAGCCTGTTCAGTTTTTTTTTATTTTTGTTTTATCAAATAATTCATTCATGTGCTTTTTGCACTTCTTACGTACATTTTTTTCTACGATAAACATAAATATGTTTTTAAAACAAATTCTATCAGACATATTACTTGCACTGCATAGTGCAAAAACTAAGTACGGGACACCGTGGACAATTCAAAAAATCAGTGCAAATGGTGTTTGTCCGTCAATATCAATCGCCAATATTTTTTTTAAATGTAATAGTTGGTTAATAAAACAAAATCCATTCATTTTTTAAGTTTTTAATATAAACATAAAGGAACTCAAACTCGTAATCACAACAGTCTTCTGTTTATCACTTGGTATCTTTATTTATTTAACTTTGAGCAATGAAGCTTAATAATTAAATTTTCATAAAAATTTAACAAACAAAAATATATAAATGCAATGCAAACAAACAAAACTTATTCTTTTGTGAGTTTCAATGTTATAATTATCTTCTTGACCAAAACTTAAAATAATTATTTTATTATGTAATATTATTATTGATAATAAATACTTATATGATAAATAAATCATAAGTCTAATTATTTTACATAAGAGTTAATACTTCAGGTAAACAAAAATAAAACTATATTTTTTAGTCCCGAACATAGAAAAAAGTGTAAAGCATCTAGGAATATATTTAGACTCACACTTACGTTGGGATGTGCATATTAATAATCTATTAAAAAAAATTGGATTCATTTCATATAAGATGAAATTACTAACAAACATTTTAACAGAAAAGCATCTACGTTTATATTAAAAACTTAAAAAATGAATGGATTTTGTTTTATTAACCAACTATTACATGTAAAAAAAATATTAGGGATTGATATTGACGGACAAACACCATTTGCACTGATTTTTTGAATTGTCCACCGCGTCCTGTACTTAGTTTTTGCACTATGCAGTGCAAGTAATATGTCTGATAGAATTTGTTTCAAAAACATATTTATGTTGATCGTAGAAAAAAATGTATGTAACAAGTGCAAAAAGCACATGAATGAATTATTTGATAAAAAAAAAAATAAAAAAAAAATTGGACAGGCTGAGCTTTGAACCATAGACCAACGGATCCATTAACCAACACCCTAACCACTAGGCCAGACGAACATGCATAAGATAGTTTCAACAAGACATATTTGATTAGGTACTTACTTACTTACTGGAATCTGTCATCTGATTTCAAACATTCAAAAAGATATTTATTTCGATCGTAGAGGTCGTTTCGAGCTGCAAACTTCATTTATCGGCTATATTGCAACAAATATACACTAGTTACTAGCAAGTATTTTCACGATTGGCTGGGAATCTAGAATCTAGTATCGATGTAGGACGTCGTTGGTCAAAGGAGCATCTTAACCGCCATCGTTACGTCACACGGGTTCGGGAGCCGTCGGCGTGTTTTCGGTACTCGATTCAAAAACCCATCTTTATTTCGATATAACTTTTGAATTATTGCGAAAAAAAAGAAAACAAAAACAGTTTTGTTATAAAACTTATATATGATCTTTCGATTTATCACAAAAATATATATTTTTTTCTTAATTCAAAACCTCAATCAAACTCAAAGGAGTTTTCGCCTTCGATCTTTCAAGTTAGGTGACATTGTGTCAGTAGCTCAAACTTCCGGATGAAAGAGCAAGCACGACCGGTCCTGTTTTTGAACTGATTAGTTTTCTCTACAGCTACTGCTATTACCGCAACGTAGGGCTCAATACTCCCCTATCCTATACGGTATTAAAAAAGCTCATTTTGCCTCCAATGCGGCTTTCGTGTTGCACGGAAGCTATCCTATTTCACTTGGAGTTTCCGTTCCCGCAATGGAAGCTGAATGTACACCTTAAAACTCCACACGAACCCCTTTCCAATAGCGAATGACGTTGTTGAATGCCTGAAAGACAAAGGCTTTGGTGGGTGTATGTTTGACCCATATTTTAAAAAGCCATATTTATTAGCAGCTTCCTTTTCTTTCCTTCATGGATAGCTAGTTATCGTGAAGGCAAAACCTAAATATTAGCATGTTGCGGCTTCTATGGAGAAGGTAGGTTAGGAGAACTTAACTCGAGCTTTCAACGGGTTAGTATCCACAGGGTGATAAAAACATAACCAGGCAGATGCTTCTAAGCCCTAAATTTGCATGGGGATAAATGTTGTCCATTCTTGATGTATGAAGAAATTTGAGATGAGAGGCAGTAGCCCCGCGGGTGCAAATAATAGAATGTTGTGACCACTGGATTCATGTATGGCGGCTCATATGATCAGGCGCCAGTGAAACCAAAAAATAAAGTGGTAAGTCACCAACCGCACGATAGCGAGAAATCAGCTGGAGATAACGCGTCAAGTCAGTTTTACTTCTACCCCTAAAACTTACCCTCTACGTTTTCCCTAAATAGCGCCTCACAGCTTTTCCTACATTAATGACGTCACTGCTACTGTTATTTAATATATTGTAGTGGCTTTGGCCTTATACATAAACCAATTTTTTTCGTTAAGTCTTTAACATAAGACGAAGGTCGAGGAATAACTTCCTGGGTCCTGAGCCGGCTTTGGGCCTGGCAGCAGGTACCATTAGAAGGAAAATAGAGGTGTGGTTGTAAAATCAGCATCTTATCAGATGGAGAGGGATCTCTGGACATCTCCGTTAAGCTAGAGAACTTATTTCAGGACCTCTGGATAAGGTGGGACGGTTCTGTCTCTCGCTGGACAGAAGCCGACTAAGGTTACTTGTGGGCCTGCTATCCGGCCATAACGCCTTCAAACGTGATTTGCATGTGATGGGGGTGGCAAATGATCCGACGTGTACACGCTGTGGCGAGGAGGAAGAATCCTCGGCACACATTCTATGTCGTTGTGAGGCCCTTGGGTATTACAGGTAGACTATACTCGGTTAAAGGGTTCTTGAACGTGAGGATATAAGATGGGCAGAACCCAAGGCCATCCTCACCTTTGCGATGAGGCCTGGACTTGGGAACTAAGGTGAGGAGAGGTGCAAAAGGGCCCGTTGGTTGGCCTATGCACTGGTGGTTCCAGCCACCAGATAGCCTCTCTCCCTCTTTCATCCATTCATTCATTCATTCATACTAAGATAAATAAAATGAGGATTTGTTTGGGAAATAATATTTTCGTAATAAAAAAGCATAAAAAGACATTTGTTTTAGAGAGGTCATTAAATACCCTTAAAAACCAACTTAGTTTTATTTTTATCAGTTTTTTACGTCAAGCAAATTCTTATTTTATTTATGTTATGCTTATGACTTTACGAAAAAATAAGTTTGCCTATTAAATTAAAGATATTGCAAGATTTCAAATAATATAAGGGCATAATTTGCGTAAAAAAAACTATTTGGTGCTATTTGAAAACCAAAAGTTGAGGATGGGTTTTAAGGGTTGAAGTACAAAAAAACTGTTTTAAGAGCATGGTATGATAGACCCTATAGTATTTTCAAAAATTCCACTCAATATACGTTCGAACTTTTTTTGTTACGAGAACATCACGTGTAAAGAAAACTTAAGGACACCTTGTATACACACACTCATAAAAATAAAAATTTACAAATGCAATTTTTTTTAATCTTTAAAAACGTATAAATTCTGTTGCGTTATAAAAACATTTGTCTACAGAAAACTTTTTTAAACTGACTTTTAAAACGTTGATGGTTCCAGTTTGTTTTACATGTTCTGGGAGTTTACTGAAGACCTTTGGTCCCAATACATCAGGGGAAATGGGACCTGTCTTATATTTCACAAAGGATATGTGAATATCATTCTGTTCCTGGAGTAAAGGATAGACATAATATATTAAATTAATATAATGCTTGTGCAATGTCTATAAATCTTTAACGTTGAAGAACTTGTATTATTTGTAGTACATACGTCGAATATTTATTTTGGACTTGGCAACGTCGCTAGATGGTATACCAGTTCCGTTTACCTGAATGTCATTTTTTCATCCATAATTTGCTGTTACTGTGGTTATGTCGTTGACCTGTCTTTTCTACTAAATGACGCATTACTGTTATGTGTGTAAAATATTATATACTCGCCAGCCTGAATCACACACTTCTTGCTTGTATAGACAAAATAAGATTCAATTAGAATTTTAGGTTATATAAATGTCCTTCGAGGCAATCGTCTTGGCTTAGAATACCGCTCCTCTCTAGTCGCTGGCCTACCTTCCAATGTTCCAACGTAAACAAATTACCTACCATGAAAGGGATGAGGGATCTAATCTATTTATCGTCGGTCGATGGTACTGACAATATTCACAATTCGAAGTACGGTCCTGTGCCGAGCGGCGGTTTTGAGAAAAGAATACCAGTAAGCAACGGCGCGTTGTAGAGGTGCATCGAGTTGTTTATGATATGTCGGATCTCAGAAAAAAAACACACCAGTATAGCTGTAGTAAGCTGTTGGACCTGATTTTAGTAAACCGTGAATATTGTTAAAGAGCCGCTAATGTTTCGCGAGTGTATGCTGATTGATTTCTTGCACCGCGAATTGTACCCATGCCACGTCGCGCCGAGGTAAGCACGATGGTACCTCTATAAGACATGGTCAACGCAGAATTGAGCAAAAGAATTTTGCGTCGAATGAATGGTGAGTGTTTTCTTCACTTTTTTTATTTTTTCTCTGCTGTTTCACCGCATATTAGCTTTCCTATACCAAGAGGAATTTTTCTGAAAAGGATCCCATTATAAACAACAATAAACTCTTTGTTGTCTGACTATTCGCCAATTCGATTTAGACTTTAGTGTTTGAATACTCCCTTGAAGATGCTAACATGCACATTCAGATTTGGAAAAAATGAAGTCAAGTTGATGGACTTAGTACTTCCCAGACATTACTGTGATACGAGTTTATTATTTTCCCATAGCAGGAAGCTATAGTCTGAGATCCCCTTGCACCCAAATCGTCGCTCGCCTTCCCACAAAACAGTATGTTATTCCGCTAGGTCCTTCTTTCACAGGTCAGTGCACAGCCTATTATGAATACAACAAATATTCCGCTTTTACAACCCCCCCCCCTCAACCACCTCAATTTAACACCCATCCTCCCAAAAAAGTAAAAACCGATGAGGTACCCCTAAAACTCCTAAAAACGAAGTTTGAGATTTTTCATATTTTTAGTTTTTTTATTACTGCTACGTCGTCACTGATATGAGTTCTAAAAACCATAAGTGTTTTTCATCCTTTCCAAGGTAGCAATCCTCGGTCGAAAATTTATTAGAATCAATACAATAATTTCCACATTACACAATACAGAACGATCTAAAGCAATACTCGAATGTCTAAGAATTCTGTCCCTTGGTTTCTGTAATAGGCAAGGCAATGTTCAGATATGCCTAAAAAAGTGTAGTATGCCGCTAGAACTTTTTTTTTCACAGGTCAATGGATAGCTTATTATAATTACAACAAATTTTCCAGTTTTAAAACCCCCACCCTCTAACCACCTCAATTTCATCCCGACCCAAAAAAGAGAACAAAATGATCAGGAACCCCTAAAACATCTAAGAATGAAGTTTGAGCTGTTTTCATGTTTTTTGTTTTTTTGATTATTGCTACCTTGAGGATCATGGTATTGTTTGATGTATAAGCGATTAATGTCACATACCGCACTGTAATCCTAAGATGAGATAAAACCGCATTTCTCAGATCAAAAAACATACACTTACTTTATACTATGGAAAACCTGCAAAAGCTCATATTCCGACTTTGTTTTAGATTGATCTCATTTTTCCCTTAGTCATATCCAGTGAAAGCCATAAATCAGAAAAACGACCAGAGGATGAGCTGCAGAAATATGAGAACATTACTGCTCACTCAGCTTAGTCATTGTTGCTAAATCTGAATCTTATATCCATGTCTCTTGCTCACTCCAAGACTACTACCAGAATCATTATATATCTATTATTAATAATTACTTTGAAAAATTACTCATACAACCTCAAAATATCATAATACAGCATAGCAGCTAAGTGCATGTTCTAAAAGATTTTTTTTCACTACCTATGATGTTTCGTATTGATGCTTATAATATGCATGCTTATTCATATAATATATCTCCATTTTAAGGTGTAAAGATGAACATAATCGGCGTGATTGTAGATGTTAAATGATCGAAGGGAAAATATATTGGTACAGATGACACCTTCAAAATAATTAAAATGGCGAATAAACGGTAACTGCTGCCAGACAGACTAATCAATACAACCAATAATTAATTAATTATATTCAAAATATACCTCAGTGGCCAATCATACGGTCAAATTGCCTTGCCCTTAGATTGGGAATTTCAGTAGCAAAGTAATGAGTCGGAAGCTAATAGAGCAGGCATTTGTTTGGAAGGTAAAGGAGTGCAGAAAAATTTGCAATGAGATGAGCGATAGTCACATAAGTCTAGGGTACAAATGTACTCTTAATAGCTTGAATACAGGAAGCACTTTCGCATACACACATAAAAACAAATTCTCAATTCAAGAATTCTGATAATCTGGTAAAGATGTACTTGCAAAAAGAACATCCGTTCTTGCTCTAAGAAAATTTACTTGATGAGGAAATTATGGTCAAGTTGAACTAAGAAACATTTATCTTTCATTTCAATATCATTCTAAATAAGCTCTGACCATGAATATAATTTTCTCCGCAACTAAAATTTCAATACTTTTCGACCAAGTAGTATTTGATAAAGATTTAGTAGGGATATCGTATTCTCCAAGTAAGCTCCAATTACTTCGATGAAGGGTGGTCGAAGTAATACGAGCTTGAGAAATGTGGAGTACCTCCATTGAGGATATGATAATCTTGGTTCATACACATCAACAGATCGCCACAGCTAAGGCCACAGGCCTCATAGTCATTTGTTAGTAATTCTTAATATTACCTGGGCGTGGCTCAACTCAACAAACAGTCAGCTGTCGGTCCCTTTGCGATGACGTGTTGCAAACATCTGACGTCGGTGACGCTATTTTGGGATAGTTTCATTAAAAATGACAAGGGCAGAGTAGAAGAAGGTATTATCAGTACAACAGGGCAGAATTAAAATAATAATCCTCAACAAATGCGATATAAAGAGGAAGGTAAAACATCAAGGACAACATAAAGAATACAATTTAAACGCCTTCAGATCTAGACGGTAATTTATTCCACCATCAGTTCACAGTAGATTCTACTACCGTTTCTTGTAATAAAACTCTTAAGATATAAAAGTGTTTAATAAAGTCTCATTTCTGAGTCTTTCAAAATCGCTATGGGTAATTGTCATTACCTCATCTGTAATAATAAATGTTAATTCTTACCTATAGGGATTTTACGAAACATAAACTTATATTTTTATAAGGGTAGCTTTTCAAAGAGCAGCTTTTTGCAGCACAAATATGTCCAGCTTTTAATTTTCCTGCTTCCATCTCCATATTTTGTATACTTATCCTACACAAAACAGCAAACAAAACAATGTTAGAAATGATGACAAACTATTCAATAGTCTGTAGGAAAACGCAAAACAGCTTGAATGACAGTGACGCTACCACTATCACTACGCCTCGTTAACCATGAAACCCAGGTAGCTATAACCTTGCCATGCCGCCGCTGTTGAAATCAGAACAAATCTAACCCAAAATGGCGATGTGCAAAAGGATCGGCGCAAAGCATCTAGAGATCTTGAGAATGACAGCTGATTGCTTGTTGAGCCGTGACCTGGGTACGTGTATTATATTGTTGTCTGCGCAGTTGGGGCTGTGGGTACCTCATACAAAATATTCGTATGTGAGTAACTATAATACTATAACTATAGATAATATAAAGAATAACATACCGGGGAGCCCAATATATTATTGTTTGGCACTTTCAACATGAATTTGGAAAAATACTGTATGACCTAAAATTGACGAACGCCTATACAGATCCCTTCCAAGGAGGTCAAAATCTTAAACTGTTTATATTAGTATTCTTAGAGGTTATATATTTATTGTTTTGTTATCAAGACTATAATATGCTTGATTAAAGATTTCAGTATCCCTACGTTCAAGATTTTCCCAATTTTGAATTGAAAATATTTGTTTTAAATGAAACATAATATACATATAATAAGATTAGATCCTTGGTTTAACATTAGTACAGCTTTGCGCATATAGGTATAGTTAAATGAATGAATGAAAGTATACTATATTCTTCGTCCAAAAGTTTATTTCTTTGTGTTTAGTTAAATCAGCAAATAAACAATGATAGTATTGCAAAATCAAAAGTTAGTTGTGGTACCACCTTGAGATCTGTAATGATCTGAGCAGCACATTAAAAAAATTACTCAATGACGTTGAAATTATGTCACGGTGGACAGTGATATACTTCAATTTGTTTCTGGTATCATAACTAGGGCATTGGTGGAAAATATCAATGATAAAATGTGAAGCTTCTTGCTGAGCGTGTGTTGATAAATATGCAACTTTACTAAGAGTAAGACTCGTTTTAGCGACTTGCATGTTAGTCTGTGCACCATCGTCATCATTTATTAGTAGGTACAAAAAGATATGAAATCACAATTGTCATATAAGTGAACAAAGCAACATCTCGTATTATACACAATAATCTAAACTCAGGAGTTCTCAATGTTTTGTTGTAAAAATACCTTCGAATGTTTCGATGGGTAGCAAATAAACAAAACCTCACTGCACATAATGGCAGATCCTGAACCTTCTTCATACATTGTTGATACCCAAATCGATACATCATGCGCGGACCACGATATTAGGTAACAAATCAAATAATATGAATAAGCAGTCCTCCTTACAAACTCTAGATCTTAACAAATTACAATAAAGTAAGTCACAATAAATACAGTTCAATTTGGACTTGGCAAAAGTAGTTTAGCTCCAGTAACATATTCTATCTAAATATGGATCCTTTCTGGCTTCATATTATTTTTCGTTACTGCGTTTTATGCTGACATTTATGAATATCCTTTAGGTGGTGAACAGCCAGAACGCCTGAAGGGCATGACACGATTTCTGTACAAGGAGCACCATTTAGAACCCTACTATAGCACCCCACAGTAATAATAATAATAACAATAACAGTATATCCGCTGCACGGTTAGATTAATACAAATACCTCAAAAGCAGAGTGTTTTCGACAAGCTAATCAATACGCGCAATAATTATTTAATATTAATACATTGAACCTTCAAGTGGGCTGTTATCTAGTTTGTCTCTCATTAGATAAATTATGGATTTTGGTAATAAAATCATTCTATATTATTGAAGTCGTTATGAAATGAAAACAAAGGAATACGATATTAAATCTAAGTTAGTAATACATCAAGCACATAATGTTTTTGACGGACTAGTCAATACAATTAATAATTATTTAATTACACTCAAAATGGGCAATTATGTAGTTCAGTTCGTTCATAGTTAGACAGACTGAAGATTTGAGGTACAAGAGGCACAACCTGTCAAGTTTTTTTTGTTAAATAATACGTTTAGTTGTCAATGAAATTTTGTTTATAAGCCTCGGTTGTGACGATTTGCACTTGATATTATAATTCTTTTTACAAATTCCATCCTTCCTCAGCAGGCCCGAAAAGGGGGATATTCCCAAAACGGTACAAGCGGAATCCCATATACGCAGCATTCCCCTCAACCAAAGATACCAGCGCGATGGCGCTCCTGTGAGCCTCCGTAAAAGAATCACCTCAAAACAAAGGAACAACAACGACTGTCATCGGTATGACAAGTCTGACGCGCTCAGACGACGATGTTAGATAAGAAGTCAAATAATTTAGATAAGCAGACCTTGACAAACTGTAGACCCTAACGAATTGCAATAGAATAAGTCGCAACAAATACAGTCCAATTTGGACCTTGGCAAAAGTTTTTTAATGCACACTTCCTCGAGATCTTGTGTGACTTCATACTATTTTTTGTTGCTGCGTTTTATGCTGACATGTATGAATATGCTTTTGGTGGTGAAGAGTCAAAACGCCTGAAGGACATAACATGATTTCGGTACAAAGAGCACCTCATAACACTACCCCATTATAGAACACGATAATAATAAACAGTAACAGTAATAATAACAGTAAAACTGCTGCACGGTTAGATTAATACAAATACCTCAAAAGCAGATTGTTTTCGACAAGCTAATCAATACGTGCAATAATTATTTAATATTAATACATTGAATCTTTCAAGGGGGCTGTTATATCTACTCGTAGTTTGTCTCTCATTATATAAATTAAGGACTTTAGTAATAAGGTCATACTATCTTAGTGCAGTAATCACGAAATGAAAACGAAGGGATAATATTAAATATGTCATAGTAATACATCAAGTACACAATGTTTTCGACAGATTATCAATACAACTAATAATTATTTAATTACGCTCAAAATGTTACTCCGGGAGCAGTTATGTAGTTCAGTTCGTCTATGGTTAGATAAACTGAAGATTTGAGGTACAAAAGGTACGGGGTTTTTTGGTGAATATTACGTTTAGTTATCAACGAAATTTTGTTTATAAGCCTTGTATGTAACGATTTGCACTTCATACTGTTCTCAAAACGGTACAAGCGGAATCCCGTATACGCAGCATTCTCCTCAACCAAAGATACCACGAGCGCGATGGCGCTCCTGTGAGCCTCCGTAAAAGAATCACCTCAAAACAAAGGAACAACAACAACTGTCATCAGTATCACACGTCTGACGCGCGGATGACGTATAGGAGCGGGGCGCGCGTGTCAGTCGGTTTGTGTGTCGGCATGTGATTGCGGGACGCGGCGGGCAAACCAACTGTTGGACGGGTTGGGGTGTGGGAATCGCGCACCCTCTCCATGGCGTCGGAGGCCGCGCGTCGCGGCGCGCGTACCACCACGACGCCATCACGTCGGCGTCGACGCGTCATCGACAGTGCAGGAGCGGCTGGGGGGAGCGATGGGCGATCACGAGGTATTTTCCTAAATTATACAAGACACGTCAAAGATTTGTTAAGGGGGACAATATTTTTAATCAAAAACTACTTTATTCCCTTGTACTCTCTCCCCCCGGGATCATCCCCTTAAAAATATTAAATGGCAAGGGGTATCGAGTAATACCTCAATGTAAAGGGATGTCGAAGTCCTTTATTTTGAAATTTGACTTTTTAAAACCAGTTGATTCGTTTTCGAGAAAACTACAATCTTTATGTATCTTAACTTGTTCAAATAGAATACAAAAACACATGAAAATGTCGCTTCTTATTGCAATAAGTGTTCGAACGTTGGTCGTTATTGGCCAAGCAATGGTATAGGCGATTTTCAAATTCCTGATGGGTAGTTGCAAAAACATGTTGAGATATATCATGGCAGCTTTCGATAATGCGTTGACGAAGGTCACCCAAACCGCCCGTCAGCAATTTGACAATTGCCTATATCATTGTTTGGTCAATAACGGGTAACATTTAAACACTTATTGCAATAAAAAGTGATATTTTCGTTTGTTTTTTGTATTCAATTGAAAAAGTTAAAATTGGCTGGAATCAAAGCACAGTGCTTTAGTTTCGTTGATAATACTGTCTTAGTTTATAAAGGTGGTAAGGAGGAGAAATTGAACAACACTGTAGCCTTGATCGCTATTTAAATCGCTATTTAAATTGGCTGTATTATTATAAGCTAAGTATATACATTGATAAAAACGAAATTTATAGGATTCAAACAATAAAGTAAACGAGAGCAGGCGACAGAAAAGATCTGCCTTGTGCGTCATCTGGTACCTGAAGGTAACGGCAAACCAAAGAAAATCGCTGCTAAACAGCAGCAGACTTCTAGGTGGAACGCCACGGCGCGTCCGCTTAACCGACCAGAAGCGCGGTTCTATATGCTGCTGCATATGAGAGTGCGTCATAGGTCGAAGCACAAATAGGTACCGTTGAACGTTTAGAAGACCCAAACCATTGCTTAGACCAGTAAATTACTTGTAGGTTTTTTAAGTCTGGAGGCTGAGACGTTCCTAATATCTGAGTCCTCTTCTTTCAAGTTCCACGAATTAACTCCAACAATAATGATATATTCTTCCATAACCATATGGTCTCGACAGTGCGAGGTCCCTGTATCCAAATTATTTTATATTTGTATTTTGTACAAGTATTCACTTAAAATCAAACCGGGTTTGTAGATATGTTAAGACAAGCTCTTTTAAGCGCTTGAACTTGAAAAACAGAGTAAGAGTATGCGTAGAACATTGAAGAACAGCTGCCGATCCCCCAATATTCCATAGAGTCCGTTATGTTATTTTCTGACTGAGAATCCCAGAATGATAAATTCAGGAGCCGTTAGAAAACAGACACTACTATAATTTGAAATGGGTCGCTTTGAGATTGTGGTTAAGGTAATGTGAACTTATGATTTCGCGGAGCTTTTGAAAGGTGGTGTGATTGAGAGATTCTGGTAGCCAAAATGCTGTTCCCGATATTGATATAAGTACATTAAACGTGGAAGGGCGTATCTAAATATAGCAGAATTTGCCAAAAGTACTGAATGTTGCATTGATGTCAATGTAATATAGTTTCAGAATTCATTTGAAGACCAGAAAAGCTCGTATACTTTACTTATATCAGTACATGTACGATCCTATTACACAAAAGCTCTATTAAATATTATAATATGACTACACCCCCATTTTCTTGTGGTATCAAATGGCCAGTGTATAACTTGACAACCAGTCAGCCTCCCTTATCAACGCTGCATTTTCCGTAAGTCATTATTTCCAATGGCCAGCGTATGCTGAGACATCGTTAGGGGTAAATAATCGCCTCTCATGTTACACCATTTGGAAACATCCTAGCAATCGGAATCAGTTATCCGAAATATTACATATCGTCTCCCTTTGAACGGCTTCCGATTACTTGGTTACAGAGTGCGATGCTCCTCATTTAATTTACGGACTAAGGCCCGTATTCACAATTTTTTGGATAACCGCCTGTTTACTGACAGTCAGTTAAAATATAACTTCCTGATAGTTGAGTATCGTATTCAACATGAATTTTCAGTTCTTAGTTACTTAACAAAGGGATAACGTAACTTTTTATTTTTCTAATATTGTAAACACTGCGTAGTCTTATTTTCTGTGCCGCATAAAGCATTTTGTGCTGCCACCTCTTGATTCCACATAACCGAAGCATTTGTGCGGCTACCACTTGATTTCACATAACCTAATCATTTGTGTTTGTTTTTAGTTTTTGTTTTATTTTATAATCATATGACTCACAAATATTACTCATGAATATTTCCACCATCGCTGGCCATTGTCTTTCATATGAAACGTATTAATTATTAACATGAAAAAGGGAGAGCGCAAAAGATCTGCTAATTACTCTCTCTGGTAGCTGAACATTCAAGCGTAAGCAGTTGAATAATTGAAAACTAGAAAACTAACGCGGTTTTCAATAAACCGAAAACTGAGCAGAGAAAATCGCTGATGAATAGAACGTCAGTAAAAAACATCATTTTCATCGATCAATGTAAACATAACCTTTCTAGTAAGTGACAAATGACTAGATACTCGATATTATTTTGTGTTTTATGAGTCCTGTATTTGACTAACTGGCGGGATTCAAGTTGTAATAATTAACAGAGTAATTATCAGCTGGTTAGCGTTAACCTTAATTGGTGAGTACCAAATATATGGTTAATAAGCTGATAGCTACTTTAACAATCAGATCGAGATCTAACTATTTTTGGTGAATACGGCGCTTTGACAGTTTTACCAGATTAGGGAACGATACTGTAACTCGACTGTTAATTAGGAGTTTACAAAAGGTATAGTCGAAACATCCCAAGATAGTTTGTTTTATAATAATGGTATAAACTCGTTATAGGTTTGCAGCAATCAAACTATGGTTTGCGCAAGAAAAAATCTGATTCATATACGTTTATCAAAAAGGTGATTTTTACTGTTGCATTGGACTGTACTTTGCATGTTTCATTCTTTTCTAGTACGGCAATGTTGCATTTCTCTGATGAGGATGTAGTGTTGGGTATCCTTTGCTTCACCGCATTTGTCAGCCATTCTGTTGTGCTTCACTGGCCAATAAATTATTGAATCCAAATCCAATGATTTTACAAAAGTAACAAATAAGAAGCCAAAACGCTAATCAACATTTTGTCCTCCTCTTGTGACACATGTGATTCAGCCTTGACGATAGACCATTACTCTTCGAATGTCGAAATTATGAGCATATCCCAGTGACACCTCAATAATGTATGGTGGATAATAGTGCAACCTACAGCTATTGAGTTTCTTGATAAAAAAAAAACAAATTATATTGGAGAATATATAGATGAGTAAGCAGCTAATAACCCCGTAATTGATGCTGCAAATCATAAATAAAAAAAAAATAATAATGTCCAGTGAATCACGAGGAACCGGATATCAACTAGACGGTATAATGAGAGTAGGCGACAGAAAACATCTGCCTGTATCGACTTTCATATGCAGGTTGCATAGAAGCGCGCCTATCTGGTTAGGTAAGCGAATGCGCCATTGCCGTTACCTTCGGGTACCAGATGGCTCACAGGCAGATCTTTTCTGCCGCCTACTCTCACATGCTTCACATGTCTAGTAGACATGAAAATTCTGATACCCTCTATCTCCGTCAGTCGACCTATGGCGCACTGATGGTCGTTAATAAGCGTGAAACAGCTGTCTGCGTACTGGTAGATTGACGGAGATATAGAGCAACCCTCGTATAGACGGTATAATGTTCAGAGGTCAGATGCATCAATTTTTTTATGTACAAAGTCGAAATCAATAAGGTTAAAAAAGCAAAAACAAGAAAATATTATCTTAAATATAGTTGAATATGCTTCTTAATGTTTGGTAGGACCGATAGTATAATACAACAATGAAACATTTTTTTTTGTTAAACTATTCTATAGTAAACATAAATCACCTAGGATCACATGGATGCAAGAAAGAAGTGCAAAGTTTAAGTCTGATACTGAACTCAAGAGGTTCTAGATAGATATGTCCAGATATTAGATATATAGTGTGTGCCCTTAATGTACCAAATATACTATACAGGGTGGTCCAATAAGCGCGCGGTGCTCCTTAGAGGCCATACCGTTTAAACTAGACGAAAATGTTTGAAATAAAAAACGTTTCTTTTCAAATGCTCTGGATTTAGAAAATAATTTCAAAGATGGCGGACTTCCAGATATACCGGAAGTAGGCATCAACTTCCTTATTTTAAATGGAATACCCTGTATATTATTACGTTTTTGAATTCAGCATCGATTTTTAGGTCCAGTTTGTTAACCATTGTTTATGTCTACGAAGCCGATTTATTTAGCAATTTTTACAAAATTTGACGTTTGTAGTACTTTATAAGAAACGTCAGTATCTCGGAAACTAAACGCGACAGGAAGACAAGATTTTCGGTTTTGAAACAAGCAAGAAACGTGTTTGTGTTTCAGTAAGACCGTTGTTTCAAAAGAACATTAAGCCAATAGACTAGCAATTTTCAAATTTGAAAAGTTAAGAACGTTAAAAACTTTTTTTTCAAATGCAATGGTATCATAAGTTTCACATCAGTGGATGCGAAATTAAATTCTCTTAGTGGCTCGATCAAGGGCCAAAGCATCCTGATATTATTTTTCTATTCTACATTACACTTTACATATTTTCTGGTATTGTTTAACTAAAATCTACACTTAAATAACGTAAGAAAGAAAGAAGTAAGTATATTTTCGGACGTGTCACATCCCCTGATGTTGACCTGCCCTATTTACCTTGTACCAAAATGTAGTTATACGAAAAGAAAGTCGAATCTACACATGCACACACAGACTGATGGCCACGTTGCTCTGAAAAAACTCATTTGATTTGGCTACATATTTTATGTTCGTTTCAGCGACGCCACTGTCTCTTCGTTGCACATCGATCCAGGCGGCAAAGTAACTCCCAACTCCTCGAACGGCCGTTTATACAGACGAATGGGCAACCTTGCATTTCCAACTCGTGGTGACACCTGACGTCATCAAGGTTGCCAGGAGAAGCATAACAGAAATCTCTGAAAGAACCTTTATTTTCCTGATAAACTTCGGTCATCTCAAATAGCTTCAAATATTGAGACATAGTATTCGGAAACAGAGTAAGTTTTGTGACAAAACGGCATTAGTGATAAAAAAACATTAGGTATATCTGTATGGAAAAAAGTTGAAAATGCGGTATATCAATGTTCGACTAAATAGGTCAGTAAGCAGAGATGTCGAGTTTGACAAAAGTCATACATCTAAACCGGCTACACTTTGCTGAATTCAGTGCCTTGTATTCTGACATTATCTACGACAGGTAATGAGAATAGGCTCAATGACGGTCCTAGCTAGAATTCAAAGAAAATTGTAGCACAAAAAACTACCGAATGCCTAGAAATTGAGTAATAGTGGTAGTTCATGTATTGTGTACCTTTTACGTCAAATCCCCAAAACTCAAAGAGCAATAATATTGTCTTGTGAACAACATTTGTTGTTTGTGGTATTGATGTGATATAATCTACATATCAATGGTGATTGGAGTTGAATATCTTCAGGCATTCATACGCATCATTAAATTAAAAAAAATTCTTACGCTGTGTAAGGCTTTCCCGGCCATCGTCCAATGAATTTGTGGTTCTTGGGTTTTTAGGCCGGCGTCGTCAGTATTTTGGAAGTCGACGAAGTGAAATAGCTTCTGAAGATGCAATCCACTCGTGGTGGCGAAACGTCAAGCTTTAACGCGAAACTACCCAAAACGCAAAACCCAAGAACCACAAATTCAATTCTTACGCTATAACAGAAGTCGACAACAGAACCCTAGATTGGAACAAAAAAAAATTAGTTCATTAAAGAGATCAATTAACTACAGCAGAATTTACTAGATGTGATAATTTTTATCTAAAAATCAATAACTGAAACTGTTCAAAGCGAGAAAGGTGACATTGAAAAAGATACTATGACCAGTCCAGTTAAATCTACAACTTTAGTCAGAAATAATAGCTGAAGGTCCTTAAAAAGGGTTTTAAACTCTAGTCCATTACTTGCACATAGTCCACATACTTGCATAAACCTAGTTATACAGGGAGAGACAATTTCATGTCATTCCAGTACCATTGGATGTAAATAAATGTGGTATTTATGTCTATGACCGTACCTATACACTTAACTTGAGACTAAATATATTTGAGAGAAAAAATACGATAGTTAATGGTCTTCATGCTAAAATTATTAAGATCATGTTAGAGAAGGTCTCAACAAATATTTAGGGTTGGTAGTGGATGAATGTTTAAATTGGCAATCACATCTAAACCACATTTAAATGTCCATCCTACTTCACTTCACCAAATATAGTATTTATAACCCATTCTTTTACACATCAAAGGTGCTTAATTCGAGTATTGGGAACTTGTTCAGGTACTTCATTTAAAAATATTTACTATTTAATTATAGGAAATTTACCACTACAAGCATGTTATATTTGGAACTAAAACTTACTTAGCTGGATATAATTTTAGAACTTGAATAATGTGAGTTAATATACAATTAATGACAGACGAAAAGTAACACAAATTATAATTTTACAAATGAAATACATGATAATTTTACCAGGTCACAAAACAATATATCTTGCTTATATAGTCGAACAAATATAGCTTTAAACTGTCCAATGCAATCTGCATGTTCATAATAGTTTACTGGTTGAAATCAGATCTAAACTCTATTATTATAATAGCTTCTTGTATAATCTAAAACAACACCTGAGCATATTATTGCCTATTATTCACGAGGCCAGAACCTTCGGTACTGCTTAGAGAATTGTCAAATAGGGTACTTGCAGAAAAAAATATTATGTCATTTACGCGTTCCTTAGAGCCTAGTAAACATGAACAAAATCACCTGTTTGGTGTTTTGGAATCGGCTGTGAGAGATATTCCAAAAATTATTTCAAATGCCGGAAAATCCCGCGCAAACAACCTCTGACGTCAGTGATATCCTATAGTGATGGGATGTAAAGTATTGATACTCGATATCGATAGCCAGTGCTAACCTAACATTTTGACATTGATCATTATAACCACAAAACACAGTCACGCACAAAAGTACAAAAGTCAAAAGAATAAAAAGGCTAGATTACTAGTTCACTTTGTAGGGATGGGCTTGACTTAGATTCTATCTTTGGATCCATTCATAATGGGATGCGCCGAAATAAAATGATGGCTACGATTAGTTGCGAATCTCGGTCACAAACAGGATGAACTGTGATAGCTATCAGATATAAAAATGTATTGCAACGAAAATGCTAGTGGGTTAATTGCCTGTTTCAAATATGTTTAAGTATCAATAAATTGAGTCACATTGTTAAAGAATTCAGATCATCTCTAGTCGAATGCGCAGAATAAAGGTATATTCTAAATTCTGCCGACTGAACAATTCTCGATTTTTTTTTTGTTAATCGTTGTTAGCTCTATCTTGTAAGATGTATTGGTGGGGGAATGTCATAAACCTTTTTATTTAAATGGTCGTAACTTTTGTATAAGCTAACGGAATTAAACAAGCTAGGTCTCGTTTGAGAGAGTTTTTCTTGCTTAGTAATCTATTGTATAAAAATTGTCCAAGTTTATCTTAACTTAGTAGCTACCAGGCGATATTTGACATAATAACAATTATTACGCATTATTACGAAAATTTCAAATGATATGCTATATCTCTTTTAACACAGATATATAGAGGACAAAATTCCTAAAAAGTCAGCGAAATAATCAACTTCCTAGTGATTTTCAAACCGGAGATATCAATAAAACAAGTATTCCGACAAGTGTGCTGTGAGTTTCAGAAACAATTGCCGCCCTTTAGGGTTATAGCCTCCGACTAATTGTTAATACTCAAGTAGAAATACCACAAATCATATTTTGATTTTCTGAAACAACCACCAGGTGGCGTAGTAGGCGCCAATAAGTGCGCATTCAATTTTTATGATAATGGAACTTCTAAAAGGAACAAACAAAAATAAATTACAGTATAAAATTGATTATTATTTTAATCACTATTAAAAGTCATTCTGAGCTGACCACAAAGTGTTATATGAACTTAACAAGCACAGCCACTAAGAAAAAATCAATGTGAATAGATCTTAAAAATTAAGACCAATTAACAGCAAAATGATGCAAAATAAGGTAGTATAATAACAAGGATAACAAACAAATGATACACAAACATAATTCACATGCGCATACCATACCTATTGTCAGTGTTGCCAGTGTTCGGTGGCGTCTATCGTTTTAGATGCACTTACGCATCCATTCTAGCGCAGATAAACCTGCCAGTTTGAGCATCTAGAGCAACACTGAAAATAGGTATGGTATACGAATGTGATTTAGGTTTATGTGTTTTATCTATTAAAATTGTTATTGTACCACCTTATTCTGCTTCATTCTGCTGTTAATAGGTATAGTATGCGCATGTGAATTATGTTTGTGTATCATTTGTTTGTTATCCTTGTTATTATGCTACCTTATTTTGCATCATTTTGCTGTTAATTGGCCTTAATTTTTAAGATCTATTCACATTGATTTTTTTTACTATATTTGCTATCAAATTCATATAATACTTTGTGATCAGCTCAAATTGACGTTTAATAATGATAAAAATGATATTCAATTTTATACTGTCATTTGTTTTTGATTGCTTCTTTTGAAAGCTCCATTATTACGAAAATTGAATACAGCAGCTATTGGCACCTACTACGTCACCTAGTGGTTGTTATAGAAAGTCAAAATACGATTTGTGGTGCTTTTACTTGAGTATTATGTATAAAATGGTTACTAAAACAATCAGACGGAGGCTATATCCCTATAGGACAGCAATTGTTTCTGAAACTCACAGCACACTTGTCAGAATACTTGTTTTACTGATATTTCCGGTTTGAAAATAGCTAGGAAGTTGAGTCTTTCGCTGACTTTTTAAGAATTTTGTCCTCTATATACTTATGTTGAAAGAGATATAGCATACTATTTAAGATTTTCGTAATAATGCGTAATAATTGTTATGTCAAATACCGCCCTGTAGCTACTGAGTCAAGATAGGCTTGGGCAATTCTTATGTAACAGATTATTAGGTAAGTATAGCTTTTTCAAACGAGACCTAGCATGTTTAATTCCGTTGACTTATACCAAAGTTATGCTCATTTAGATAAAAAGCTTTATGACATTCCCCCACCTCTACATCTTACAAGATAGAGCAAAAAACGATCAACAAAAAAAATCTAGAATTGTTCAGTCTACATGACGGTAGAATTTATAATATGCCTTTATTTGCATATTTTTTTGAGAAAAAGCCGTTTTTCTGATTGACTGTAACAGTGACGCCCCCTAGCGGCTACTTGCGAAACTTGAAAATAATTTCCAGCGATTTCTATTAGCCGATTTACCTGATAATATTTTTTGCTCGAAGTTATATGATTAATGGTTACCGAGATATTGCCGGCATCCATTCTTATTAGGTCACCCTGTACAGAGGTTTAAAATGACTACATCATATCAAATGTACTTTTTGTGCAATACTTTCTCTGCTTATTAGGGTGATACACGTAAAACAGCACCCCATCTACTGAAAAAGATGGCCGCGCCTCAACGTACCAAGAAATAGAATCGACGGTAGTCAAATTAGGTGAGTAATCTATAGACAGCATTTCCTCTTCGACAAAAGAAGGAAAATCTGATCGAGGAGCGGCTGTTTACATGCAGATCCCCGATGATTTCGCTGGCCATTTCACTCTAATGGATGGTAAATATAGGGGCGAATCGATGACGGAGGAATCGCGAAGTGTTCGATCACTTTGTTTGATGTTATCCAAGCACATGTTCGTTCTATCAATCATTTTCTCTTTGATGTATGAGCAACTATGAAAGCACGCTTTAAGTAGTGTGGCTGCTATAGGAGCAGCTAGAGGAAGTTTTATTATAAAAAGAAACTTGGGTATTGGTATACCAGACGTTTTTTACTAGGTAAATATTTCATATCTTTCATTCCTGCGCGAGTTAAATTTGGCAAGTCGAATGATGTAGCTTACAACTTTGAAACTATGCGATGGTGGTACACCCATCGATTTTTGGATTTTACTTTTAACCTGAAAGGCCTTATAACCTGCGTTTTGGTGGTAAGAATTTTGAACAGACCCTTCGTGTCAGCTGACAGAAAAAACCTGGCCCATAGTTTACTGCAGAACCAGCAGTACGGTCTATGGGTATCTGGACAATTGACCAGTATTATGTTCACATCACATAGTCTTCTATAAACATTTGTATTTTGCATTTTGATTGATGATTACGTATGGTGACTAGTGAGTCGTAGCTATGCAATGTCATAAATATTATGTATAAATTAAATAATGTGTGAGTTGCAATAAGTAAGTTTTGGTAACTTGAAGTATAGTAATCATTCTAAGAGAAACATTCTAGAAGAGTTTGTTTGTACAAACTCAAATCATGACTCCTTTTTTAATTCGTCACAATTGGAAACGTTTCACTAAAGATACAACTAAAATGTAAATCATACGTTTTTCCAGGTTTAAGCATATTTCGTGTGTTGTTACGGCTTACATTACTTTTTCATAGAATATTTACTTTATAGGTCTACTGTCTCAATGTTACTGTTGTTTCAAACGTAGATCTTTGTTGAGCTATTTTTATTCAAAAAAAGTACAGAGGCAGCTGAAGTGGTGTTGAGCCTTTCCAGAGTTACTATATACAGGGCGAGTGAAGCTCAACGCCTCGAACTCTTGCAACCAAACGATACCTTTTTTCAGGAAGTGAATTTTTTCAGTGGATGTAGGTCGAGTTGGGCTACTTTTAAAAATAATGACTTTTATAAAGGCTATCTCATTAAAGCGTGACATATCAAAGTTATGTAGTTTAAAATGTAACACCCTGTATATTATTGCATATTTAGATTCCTGGGTGAATCCTAGTGTGTCTTTATACTTCACACGTCAGACTTAAAGCGTACCGTTTAGGAGCACATTTTTTATATTGGTAGATATTAGAAAATATTGAATATCGCAGCTATTATAAAACCTAGAAGGCTGTGACTTTGCCGTATATGTTACTAAGCATGAAATGCGGTAGCTAAGGTTGGATTGTAAAATTTGTGTTATTTTTATATTTAGAGAATTCGGTTTATTAATTAATGAAAGTTCAATCACAGATAAGTTAATTTTTTCGAATGGGTATCAGAAAGGCTATCAAATTTCACACTGGAATGTATACAAAAAATGGGCATTCACATTTGAAAAACATCAACTTATCTGTGATTGAAGTTTCCTTAACAATTAATCAACAGAGTTCTTCAAGTTCAAAAATAATACAACTTTTACCGTCTCACCTGTGCTAACGTAGTTAACTTCAGTCACACGGCAAAGTCGCAGTCTTATAAGTCTTATTGTAGCTGCGCTATTAAATTTTCTTCTGATATATACTAATACCAAAAATGGTGATTTTAATCTAAACATTTCACTTTAGGTTCCATGTGTGATGCACAAAGTCACGCTATAATTGACTCAGCAATCTAAATATGTAATAATATACAAGGCGTTCCACTTATTAGAACATAACTTTGCGCTTTTATTAGACACCCTCCATAAAAGTCATTATTTCTTAAATGCAGTTCGCGTCACATACATATCTCACATATCTTTTTTCTGAGAAGAAATACCGTTTGGTCACAATAGTCCGAGGCGCTGAGCTTGACTCACCTCGTATAACGTATAACTATGTGTAAAGTTATATGTACCTCTTTGGATTTTTTGTGCAAGCTTATGCAGATATTTTTTTTATGCTCTGCTTCCCGCAAAGGCTGAAAGCTTATGGCGCTGTTGAAGCGCTGCGGGAGGATAAGTATCGGTCCACGCTTGATTTGAAACGCTGCAGGTTGTAGCCGACGGAAGACAAAGTCCCCGGCAGTTTATTCCACAGCGTTGAAGTTTTCCAAAAGTAGGAATTCTGGAGGAGGCCGATTTGGGGAGTAGAGACGTCGACCCGGTAATGATGAGATAGCAGAGCCGCCCTAATATTCCTCGCTGGGACGGCCTTTGGTGTTATTATCTGGGAGAGCTCACTCGAGCATCTTGAGATGATAGAATCTGTAAGGCAGTTGTTCCATGCTGGATGAGCTTATTTGGAGGTTCTTTGTGAGATTAAGCGTACCGATTAGTCTAATTGCTCTCTTCTGGATAGTATCCAGAAGCTTTATAGAGTGCTTCGGAGCGCATTCCCATACATGGGAGCAATACTCCAACGATGGTTGGATCTGTGCCTTGTAGAGCAGCAGTAGTTGCTCTGGTGTATACAACTTCCTACAGCGTAACAAAACTCCAAGCTTCTGGGATGCCGTTTTAGCAATACTGATGACGTGGTCATTCATTCATTCATTTGTTTATTTGTAATACCTATTACAAACATTGCCACCCTCGAAGGTAACACCTTGTATGGGGGTATAGGCAGGACATGTTATTGTTGATGTTATTTCAAAATCAGCAAGTATGTGCACGTGTATAATGAACAAGGAGGTTTAATAAAAAAAACCACACTGGTGTGTCACTTCACGACCAGCATTTTATAATTAAATTGCTCACTCAATGATAGGTGCTTAAAACCTAAGAGTTATTTATAACTTTTCTGATGCATTTAATATTCTACTGAATAATCGATCGTCTCTAAAATTTCATAAAACCTGTGTAACTTTCTTAAGTTTTGTATAATTTTCAGCTGCTCATGAAAACTACTCCATATTTAAAATCTTACGAAATGAAGTCGCGTTTAGCATTTTCAGCTACTGCATTGTTAGCTGACTAACATACAAGTGAACGAATCATGTAATGGAAGAATCGCAAACTGAGTTAGGAGGCTATATACGTGTAAAGCTCTGTTGTGTCATTAGAGCAATTACAACATTCTTCCGCTACCATCATTCATTTTTTGAAGTTTTGTTTCCTATGAATTCCACAATTCATCCAATTCCGTTCCGAGGAACGTATTAATCATCAGCTCGTGACACCATACTTACTTATAAGTAACGAATTCCGACGAAATGGCTTTATTATGCCAAGAGAGTAATTTCCTTGAATTGTCAAGTGTAAAAATCGTTGAAGACTCACGTGACCGTGGCACGATGTAGATCAATATAGGTTTATTTCCTCCGCTAAATTCGAAAGACTTTCTCCTTCTTGACCCACTTTTAAGTCCGCTACCAGTGTTATCATCGTAAGGGGTCCTTTTAAGCGAATTTTGAAAAAACGATCTCAAGGTGAGGGATACTACAGGTTAAATTAATTATTTATATAAAATAGAGCATGAAAATCTATATACTCTATACTGTATTCACAGCCAAGCTAGACCAAATGAAAACAAGTCCGCGTGGGTGATCGGCTCATGTCGGTAGGGTCCCTAATAGTCCAGTACACTGTGTGTGGATTCTATGTTATAATCCGGCAAGTAAAAACCCCCAAGACTGACTGGAAATCAGATCCAAATATGCGATGTCAAGTGTTCATTGCCTAAATGATCATTTGAAACTGGCAACTGGCTACTTTTAAGTTACAATGGGTTAATAGGATAACTCTTTTAAATAGTAGTATACAATTCTATAATTGCACTGGACTATAAGCTGGCGCGTTCGCAGATGGCAGCGGACAGTAACCACGCTAATGCTGCATGCGACTGTATATGTCAAGTCTGTCTTGGGATTGAATATACTGTAGAAAGGCACAATGCTCGTCACACAAAAATGCGTTTTGACTATAGAAATGTGAATATGGTATCTAGATAGGGATAAAAATCTGAGCGGTAAATAGGTGTATGATTCTTGATGTCATTATATTTTAAATTTAATTTAAGTGTATGGTCTGTTAATATTTTTTTACGAATAGCTAGAGTAACCTTTAGAACTTGCAAATTATTTTTTTTTCAATTAATAGTAGCCTCAATAAACCGGCGGTAGCAACCAAAATGTCAGTAAACAGTAACTGGTAATGATTTCCATCTGTCTGCACTATAATCCTTGACAACTCTATAGCTTTGAAATTAGGGATGTGATGATGAAATTTTAACAGTGGGATAGTATAGGGTAAAAACGAAAAGGTCTTCCACCTTTTCAGTGTCCAGTGGAAGCAGGGAAGCGATCGAAAAAAGAAAAGGTATTTCTTTATTACCACATAATTTAAATACTGCTGATTCAAATGCTTGTGGTAGGATAACTAGGATACCACTACAACAAGTGATAAAAATCTAATGACACCAAGAAATCGTTAAAACGATAAGTGAGTTATCAAAAAAAGAACATCATGGTATTTAGGTGTTTTGATGTCCTAGGTGATTTTTTAAAATCGGTGGGAGTTGTTGGAACTCCACAATGTTTTCGCATTTTATAGTGCTAGTATCCTATACTTCGAATCATCAGTAATAAACTACGTGCTACTTTACACATGTATCATCTGTTGACTCACAAAGCATCATTCTAACGAACTAGCATATAGGCTATACATTCTCTATCGAACTCTGCCATCTTTTTAGCTACACAATTATATAATTATATTTAATCTACACCAATTAAGTTATAAAGCTATTACCAAACTATTTTTGAACACATAATACTACTTATAAACAAACAGCATGAATTATTTCATAACTCACGCTCCAGCCGTGAGTTATTACCAACGCCTTCTATATATCAATTTGAATTCTTGGAAATTCATATGACCAAATACAGACTATAGGTTCGATAAAGTTGGCTATGAAACTTAAAACGCTAACTCGAACGGTGCCGGCGTACAGTACTTATTTTAGTGACAGATGTGTGGTTGAGTTGTCAATAGTTTGTAATTATTGTCTTTCTGAATCGTACCAGTTACTGCTATGGTCAAAGATAAAGAATTAGTATTTAACCTTCGGTTATGGTTATACCTAACAAGTTCTGTAATAACAAACTTGTTGATTTACAGTATAACCTGCAGCAAACTTCGCCCACGTGAGTTATTACCATCACGCCGCTTGTGGAACAGTAAACCGGAAGTGAGTTTCTTAGTCAGACATGACTCAAAAGTTAACATATGGAGCTAGAAAACACATTTCCGAAATTATAAAATTCTGTTTTATAATTTATATAAGTAGGTAATATGATGATAAATTATTTTCAAATGTTCAAATTAGATATTACTGCTCCCATTCTATTACATGATATTTTATACGGTATGTGACAGGCCCGATTTTATCTACACAGGCATTTTAACATTTGACCAATCAGAGCAGCCCATTCAAGAACATGCATCTGTCAAGGTTCTCTAAAATTATGGATTTCTCTTGAAATTTACTTCAAAAAGGTGAAAAGAGACATGCTTTATATATAATCGACCATTATCAACCCTCTAGTATCTTATCTAAACTCAACCAATCAGATTCCACAAAAACAGCACGTTTGATCACTGGACCAAATGTTGTTAGTGTAATGATAATGATGACAAGACATTAAAATTACTGCATTATTTTGATAAAACAATAATTTTCAATCGATAATAATTATAAATACCTGCAATATACCTTTGTATTATAGTAAAAAAGGGTAAAAATAACATTTTATTGCATTTCACAAACTAGACACACAAGATTGAACAAGTGTTGCCTGTCCTTACGAGCTAGCAAAAGTATAACGTAGAACCTTGTTTTTTCTAAATTAGAAAACTTTCGAAAGAATAAGGTGCTTTGTATAATTTTCAGAGAAAGGGTGAACCAGCAGGGAGGATTTTTATTCATATGCATGCCTTACAATGTGTTTCTGTGCTACGGTGCCTTTTACGCAGTGCCTTTACAATCTTTACATCCTCTGTGAATATTTCTATAAGAATGTCTATATAACAAACATGCATCCAGTCTATAATCAATCTGACTGCAATTATAATTGGTAATTATACAATAATTATACGGCAAACATTAAAAATCTAGCATTAATTTGCATATCAGTCACTTTGATCCATGAATTCTGAAATATTTTTCATAAAAGTGTCATCCAGCTTTGACGTTTTGTTTCCAATATTGATAAAGTACTATTGGATGATACTTATTAACATAGCCCTCAATACCCAATAGAAAGCTTTTGCCAAACACCATCCAATAGAAAAGCTCTGTCAAAGCCTTTGTTAGACATGCATGTTGATAGAATGGAGCCTTAAAATAGCAATAATACCATTGAATACTATTTAGTTGGTTCTATTCCTCCATACATTTATATTATGCGCCAGAAGTGGAGGTAGTATTACGTCTTCAACCTCAGTTACCGAACGGTCAACTGAGTGTTTTTCCAGACGGTTAAAAGACGAATATAGTTAATCTCAAGGGATCATCCCAATGTTTCATCCGGTGACTCATCGCATTTCGACAAACACTTTTAGGAAAGCAAAAGTCAATCGATCAGTTACAGCTGAAATAATTCATACTAACTCATACGATAAAGTAATAAAAAACACCGAAAACGATCACCACCGATATAATAAAATTTCTCCTAGTCCGAACCTGTAAGTCTCCTGGCAGGCTTACACTTTGAGTCGGTTGACTTTATAATCTCTAATCCCATCAAAGGGCGAGCCGCTGAGTCTTAAAATTTTGGATAAAGTTCACACTATTGCTGCGCAATATAGCTACTATACCGGTTGTTTTTCAGAACTGCTGTGACTTACGACATGCGCGTCTTCATAAGATGCTCTGTGGGTGAATTCTGTTACCTCTAAGCGAAGCAGACGAGCGATATAAGCGATAGCGAAAAATTGTGGATCTCGCTAGTCAAGTCTTGACCTTATTATTTCTGTGTGTCAATGTGACAATTTGCTTAAATTTATTTGTGTACTCAATTAACAATCAATGAATCGAAGAGAAAAAACTAATTCTTCGCAATGGTCGGCATTGCTGGATTTTGCAGGGTCTCATCCAGAGATATTTAAGCCAACTGGTGAATGCTCGTGAGTCATCGAGCTCCATGCCGAAAGCGTAACGAAGCGTTAAACTTTGGTTATGGAATGCCGTCAAAAATCGTTTTCGTAAACGATTAGCTTTGTTTAGCGAAAGTTACAAAATCTATCCACTGTTCTGATTATATTCGCCACGTAAGAATGGGCCCATATTAAGTCCTGGGACAAGCAAGAAGTATCGACCTAATCTAATTGGCTCTATATTTCGCATTTTATTCCATAGTTAATTCATCGCTACGTTTCCAAACTGGTAAACTATCAGAAAGCTCTTCACATGTGCACGAAATCGTCTGAAGGTAGCATAGTATAGAAAGCATTGTAAATCGCTTACGTGCACTCGAGTAGTTGATTAAATTTCAGTCGACTCGTATACAAACTTCAAAGATCTACCTATATTGCAATTACAGTAATGAAAAGCGAGAGCTACTACGATGCAGCCTTGCTGGCAGAGAGCTTCAAAGGCGTGTAGTAGTGATTTTTCACGTGTTATTTAACTTGAAAGATGAGCCTGCTGCAATGGTTCTAAAACAGTCAAGTTTTTTATGGATCATTTTGTGATTCTACGATGAATAATAATGATAATCATATTTATTTCAGTAGAGTCTACAAGTATAGGAAACGTGACAAAACAGATTTAACTTAATAGCCGGTAATGTACTACCTAGGCAAGTATTTCTTATATTATAAGATAATATTATAAGCTGAAAATGTCTATACTATACGTAACTAAAAATACCTATTTAAGGGGCCTGCGTACACACATTCATACATATGTATTTGGCAAGTACATGCACAACTCACTTGTTTTCAGTGGCGGATTTAGAGGGTTGGCGTGGGGGGCCTATGCCCCCCCGTATAGCCCTACGGAAGCATATTATAGTTATATAAATATCAAAAATTTAGCTTCGTTTTTGCTCTTCGGACATCGGCAGTACTGGTCCGCCTCCCCCCACCCTCCTAGATGCTTAATGGAAAGATTATATAAAGAGCAAAAGCTGCGTTGGGAGCTTTTTTTTGCTCTTCAGGAAATTATAGCGCGTCCGCCCCCCCCTAGAAGAAATCCTAAATCCGCCACTGCTTGTTTTTCAAACCATATAGAAGCGAAGGACAATTCAGAATGATTTTTTCAAAAAAGGTTTTTAGTGTACAAAAAACCCGCAATGCAAAATCATACTTACGGTCATTCTTGGCTCCCCTCGATGCGAAATCGTCTTCGCGGCGCGGCGGTCGATCGTCAGTAGTATCGCAATGCGACCTTCGGACTTACCTCCCATCATTTTATTTTAGACACACATATTTGAGAAAACGCTAACACGAGAATATGTATTTTCTTTGATTCTCAAGTTCTCGCGCCACATCCCAGCCACTTAAGCGTCTTTCAAGTATACCACTTTCACGTATACCTCTCAAATTGGTATTTAATCATTCATAGGAAAGCTTAGTAGTTATATTATATCCAGGATATCCATCATACAGGATTTGATACAAAGGACAGACTTGTTTGAAATGGCTATTACTGTATCCCCCTATCAGGGCGAGAGAGGTGGAGGAGGATTGTTCGACTCGTGAGCTTCTAGAATGTTGTTACCATAGTTGACGTTATAGAGCCATGGACATTAAGATGAACGTGATCTTCATCACTCATAAACAAAATGAGGTTCTCATTGATCTCGATAACTGCTTCCACGTAACGTGAGATGTTCATTCGTTGTACGTTTTCCGAATGCTCATTGAGGCGAAGTTCAGCAGCACGTTGCCCAGCGGATCGAGTCAAACTGCGACGAAAGGCCTATCGTACGCGTTTCACACTTTCAGCGTTTCGAACCATTCCTAAAGTTTCTAGTAGTCTTTTGTTGATCTACGGGTATGAAATGCTTTAAAACAATAAAGGATGATGTTTCGAGTAGGAACAGCTTGATTCCTATGAATGTTGAAGTGGCGACGAAACTCAGGCTAGACTCATTATTTTGCATAAAAATGTTGCACGGGAAAACTTCCCAAGTGGAATCGAAGCAGTTATCGAGGAAAATGAGAACCTCATTATATTTATGTGTGATGAAGCTTACCACGTCTATCCTCTATAATGTCAACTGATGATAAAATATTAGAAACTCAAGTGTGGAATGGTATCCTCAGCTCTCTTGCCCTGGTGGGAGAACAGTACTATCCATTTCAAATACGTTCGCCCTTTGTGCTGGACCCTGTATAAGTTGTGAGCTGGCTAAATAATATTTCTGATTTAAATATCATAATCATTTAGACCTTATTAGTAACAAACTCATTCAAATTGTTCCTGCATAAGTGATAGCTTAAGAAATAGGGACTGATAGCAAGGTGAGGTTTTTTTATTTTTAAATTATCTTCGGCAAAATGGGCAAAAGGTGGTCTACCATCTATATTTGGTCTACAACATATTAGGTATTGTCAGCATAACATAATAATAGTTTTACAAGCCTTAATTCTGTATCAAAACCGGTGTTGATAGTACTCCAATATTGATATCATTACGATTGAAGTCATCTCAAAATGAGTTGGAGTTACATAAAAGTACTATTCACAAATGACTGACTATTGCCCTAGTGGTATCTGGTGATTACCAAAATTTTCAAATATGCACTTATTTTGAGCTCAAAGTCTTGAGTAGGTCTTTAATGGAAAAATTGGCTAAACACAAAAATCTTAAATTATATGAAACATAACTATAATTAAAGCGCTGAATAAATTGTTATTATAATTATATAGGCTGACCAGCTCGTCACATTTAGTACTCGAAGCCAAATTACAAGAACATTCAGCTCCAAACCAGATCATTAGAATACTGAGGGCGTATTGGTTGAACCTGACGGTTGAGGCGATACCCTCGGTATTGCCATAAGGTACCTCATGAGGGACCTCATAGAAATAAATCTACTTTCCTCTGCTTTTTGTATAATGATCAGGAGTTTGGTTGATGATTAGTAGCATTATTAGTTTCTTCGAAATTGCTATACCACTATGCCACTGATAAAAATAAAAAGCTGATGTAAGCATTTTCCATGTTACAATGTAGGCACCGAGTGTGCTCGTCATTTCGTCCACCTCTCACCTCAGAGTCGTTCAGTTGAACGCTCACTTGACAAGCCAATCAATTTTAACGACTTGTTTATGAATACAGAGCGCTAGTAGATATAATACAACGTGCAAAATGTATCTTTACCTGAAATTAATTTTTTTATTGTCCTAGTATCAGCACAGTACTGAATTAGTTTTGTGAATTTGAAAAACATTGCAAGGCAATGGAATTTTCAGAGTTTCAAGTAATATCTAAAGCTATTCATCAGATTTCACGTTCTTGGTCACTGTACAACATTTGTAGATTATTTTAACCTCAGGGGTGTGATTTATATATTTCTAATTTTGTGACTTTTAAGAAGTCAGGTAATCAAAATGTTTAAAAAGCAGGTGATTTCGTTGTTGACTATTTAGTATAACTTTTAAGGTAATCACTCACCATATACAGGGTGTCTCACGACGATTAAGACAAGCAATATATTAGAATTGGGCAGTAGTAGCGAATTATAATTTTGGAGGTGTAAATTATCAAATGTAGTATATTTTCTTATTGTGTCACCCAATGAGGTACCTGTTTTTGGTCACGTGACGTCCGATTCAAAAATTTTAATGGGACGCCCTATATATTTGTGACTTTTTGTGTTCCATCCGATAAAGCAGTTACAACATACTAG
The DNA here is from genome assembly GCA_951848785.1 of Callosobruchus maculatus. Taxonomy (NCBI): domain Eukaryota; kingdom Metazoa; phylum Arthropoda; class Insecta; order Coleoptera; family Chrysomelidae; genus Callosobruchus; species Callosobruchus maculatus. Next base: position 13,741,679 of record CATOUR010000054.1, on the reverse strand, counting down.
CACACTTGGGGTCTAAAGTGATTAATTCAGGAGCTATAGGTACTTAAAAGAGTGTACCAATATCATTATGAAACACTACCAAAATAATTTAACTCTAGGGGTACTTGTTATAACATTGATTAACGTAAAAATACGTTAATCAATGGTTATAATCAATAATAGTGGTACCATCCTTCAAGTACCTGTAGCTCTTGGATTAATCAGTTTGGACCCCAAGTGTGCTAGTTTGTTGAAATTGCTTTATCGGGAGGAACACAAAAAGTCACAAATGTATAGGGCGTCCCATTGAAAATTTTGAGTCGGACGTCACGGGATCAAAAACAAATACCTCATTGAGTGACAAAATAATAGGAAAAGATACTATATTTGCCCTAATTTACACCCCCAAAGGTTATAATTCGCAACTACTGCCCAGTTCCGATATATTGCTTGTCTTGATCTTCATGGGACACCCTGTATATTGATAATTTGGGAATCAGTTCATCATAGAAATACTAGGCCTAAACAACTCCTGAATATATAAGGTAAGCAGGTTTTTTATAAGTTTGCCAGTACCCAAAAATGCTCCCTACCGCATTTCTGAACAATATATTATTATCTACGCCCATTAAGTTATGCACCGATCGCCAAATTACTCTTAAATGGGTAATATAACCTATAAACAAACAGCGTGAATCATTTTTCATAACTCATGCTCCAGCCGTGGATTACGAACAACGCCTACTAACTACCAGTACTCTCTTGGAAATGTATACCATTAAATATGCGCTATAATAACGGCAAAGATGGCTATTAGACGTCAAACACTAGCGGTGTAGTGTTTATTTTAGTGACAGAAATGAGGTTACGTTGTCAGTATGACTTTAAATTGTACCACTAATTAGTTTCTGACGTAGATAAAATATAGTATTCAACTGGCAGTATAATGGCAATAACTCATGTGTTGAACTACAGCACCGCTAACGGAGGCTCGTGCTGCAAACATCAACTCGTGCGTTATTACGGTCATAACCGCTCGTTGAACAATATACTATTACACTTTTCACACCTTCAATTCAAAATCTTACGAGGTCATCACACCGGAAGGTAAAACAGGAAAAACTGTCAAGAGAGAGAGGTCTGCTTGATGCTACGCCATTGGATAAAATGGACATCTTACGGGTATCAGCTGCAGGAGATATATCTCTTTAAAGTTGTCAACAAAAGCTCGGAGTAAAAATTTTAGAGAATGCTCTGCCTGATAGCGTGCATCTTTCGATTTGAACTCATTTAAATCCTTAATAGAATTTTCTTTGGCTGAGAAAGGGAATTCTTTCTTGGAACAGAGGTCTGTTATCGAGCAGATAAGGATTCACTGACTTGGACGAGACAAATCTATGTAATATTTTATGACGGTTATGGCAGTATTACCGTTGTTGGACCTATTGTATTGCCGAAGGCAGTCCATTACAGGTTGTTAGTCCGATAAAAGTAGTCGAAATTTAGAACTTCAATTTAAGTCCACTTATGACATTTTGTTACAGTAATACCCACCTCTAGAGGGTGAGTCGGAAGGAATGCATCGAACTCTAAGAATGTATTATACATGTGAAAATGAAGTAAAAAAGTCATATGTTCCCATCCGATTCTCATTTGTTTTCAAGTTATGGCTAATAATAGAACATAGGTATACAAATTTCACACATTAACATGCTCCTAATCATAGCTTTCTTTTAATGAATGTTCAAAAATACCACCACAGACCTCTAGGCATTTTCTGCTTAGTCTGCGAAGATCTGCTCTCCCAATTGATTAATTTGTTCCTTCTTTATGAAGGCTGTACTTGGAAATAAATCTGGTCTCGTGCGATTTTCGGTCATTCCGAGATGCGGTCAGTCGAAGATGCGATCACGTTTTTTTTTATCTAGACCGAGTACGAGATCCGGTCAAAGGATACGGGGGTGTATTGTTTTAATTACACCTTAACGAGTCCATACCTGGGCAGACATATTAGTTGCTCTTGTTGTTTGACAAGTGCACAGTTGCATTTGCTTTTGTGAATGGAATTACAATGTCGAGTTGTATAGATACTAAAGCAAAAGTCATGGAGAATAAAATTCAAGTTATTTCTACAAGTAAAGGAAAACCTTGTGCAATACATAATGGTTACATGTATCGCGAATATCGGAAAAGTAATGATATCGTTAGAGGGATTTATCTCAAAGAAAGAAGTCTTTGTTGTCGTGACAAAATGAAAACTAGAGATAGCTTTCCAATCAAATTTGGGAGCAGTAAAGCTAAAAAGAAAATATGTTCAACTAGACGACAGAATCGACAGAAATATTACCAAGTACTAGTGAGACAGAAATGCCATAAGTTTTTGACTATTATTTCTAATATTATTAATATAGAACAAAGTTTGAATAAAGAATTAAAAAAAAACATAATAAATCTAGCATGTAGTACTTGTGCATTTCAGAAAACTAAAAAAATCTAACCCTGCAATAAATGCAAAGCGGAATTCTTCTTGTTCCTTGGTATAAAATGCTGAAATTGACATTAATTTCTCTTTCAATTCATCCATAAATAGCACTAGGATTACAATATGGATTTATGCAATTTTTCGTCAACCGCATCTCTCACTGCCTCCGCTTATATAATAAAGACACCTGCACCCTACGACCGCAAGTCCCTCTGATTTCAGCTTTGACCGGAACTCCTACGACCGTAAGTCCCACAGCTTCATAAATCTAAGTTTAGTATTTTTGAGAGAATAACGACGATACGTTTGATATTAGGCAATACCTACCACAAACCTTGTTTTGCTGTAAATATATCCTCACGCTATTTTCACCTATAGACAAACACGATTTGAGAACGACAGCATCGACTTAAATTTCAGAGAAGCTTATCCTTCTTTCCAATAAACAATTAACAAAACTTGGATAGAAGCGGAATGAGCAACATTTCAACATCAACTGTTTTACCTATAAACCATCTTACACGACTACTTTAATAAGGTTTAATAATAATATAATAATATATATAGAATTATAACATAACTATAACATGGCAACAAGACAGTGACCATTAGGGAGACTAGGCTATAGGCAAAATTGCCTGTCCAGCTTCGCGTCGCCACAATTATTATTGAACAGAAATGTAAACAAAAAATATTATATTCGATTTATCCAGGGTATATGGTAGGAAAACCTTTGTGGTCTAAGTGAATGTATAGAACAAGACAGATGATACCAAAGGCATGTAGTTGTCTAATGGGATACAGAGGTCTTTCGAAGAATGATCTATTCAAAAAAAACGTAGGTGGTTAGGAGCAATGTTACAGCACAGCAATCAATCAAATATATATTATAATATCACATAAAGCTAGGAAATCTTAATAAGTCTAACTTAATAGCCCGTTATGCATTAAGAATGTTATAGAACAGATGAGCGTTTCCTATGATATAACGTTTAGCAACCACTTTGTACCCTTTCAAAGTTATTATCTGTTTCATATGTAATGGATTGCAGTTGTAGAACTTTGGACCAAAATATAAGAATGATCTCTGAGTTACTGTTTTCCTAAGTAATGGGACTGCCACATCCATATCAGTGCCGAAGCTGCTGCAGCACCTGACATTTATGTTATAGTCCTCTTTTGTGTGACTGCAGAAAACTTTGATTAAACATCTGTAGATAAAGATTTGCTTGAAATTCAAAACGTTGTTTTCTGTGTATAATAAATCGGTAGAATATAGTCTTGGCTTTTTGTTTAATATTTTTAGAATCATACTTTGTGCAGCTTTCAAAACTTTAATCTTGGTATTAAAGGCTGCTGCCCATGCTATAGTACAGTATTTTAATATAGAGTCAACCATAGAAAAGTGAAGCTTCATTAGACTTTTTTTGCTTAAGATATCCCTCAGAACATAGAATCTAGCAGCTAGCGCTCATATTCGTTGCTTACGCGTACTATGTGCTCCGACCAACGTAAGTACTGGTCTATAAAAACACCAAGATATTTAATAGACCGAACTTTATCAATGATAGGACACATGCAGTTGCAGTACAAATAGTCTGAGGTATGTAGTTTTATTACAAAATCTTTTGGATGACCTACAACCGTAGCAAGAAACGTTATAGATTTGTTTTTGTAATGTTTAAGGTCAAAGCATTATTATTGAACCATATAGCTATTTTTGCAGGTGTGACTGTGCAGTCCGTTTGCAGTCGTTCCAGTTTTCACTTAAGTTTTATTTATTTCACCTATCCCCCTTGGGCTTGAGTTTGGCAGTAATAGTTCTAACATGGTTGAAGGATATATTATTACACCGAAAATTCAGCATTTTGAACTAAAGATCTCGATCTAGATAAAATCGTTTCATTGTCGGCGGACTGAAACTAAACAATAAAAAACAAAATTTATCAGAATACCTCCAAACTTCGTTTTTAGATGCTTTTGGGGTTCTTCGTTTCTTCCGGGAGAGGGTCCAGAGGGATTCGCTATCCCCGGCGATGGTTACTTCAGGCATGAGCGGGAGTTCAAAATCGCCAAAATGCTACATTTATAATAATTTGAATAATATATATCATTTTCATCCTTGCTAAAATACCCTAACTTTTCATAAATTTTTCAACTTTCGATTTTTTAAACACATTAGGAACCGGAGTAGGTGATTGCCATTGGGTTTTTGTATAAGAAAACGTATATACTACAACATATTAAAAAGACAGATGTACTAAAATGACGTAACTGAATATTTTGGCGCTTTTGGACTCCCGCTCACACCCAAAAGAACAGGCGCCGGGGATAAGGAATCTCCATTTCGCCTATGGCATGTGTAATAGTATATGTAGCATCAATATGAAGTTTGCTAAAATAAAGTCTGGTGATCACTGGCTCTTAGTCTTTAATAAGTAGAAGTAGTGTGTGCGTATACAATGTGGGGAATGGTGAAAGTGCGAATTAGCGCCAACACGTAGATGATTGCACTTTCACCATTGTTAGTAATTGAGATGAAAAAAAACGAGTTTATATTATTGTATTGTCACTCTGAGTTATAGAAATTGCTATAAGATCGATGGAAACATATAAGTCAATGAACAAATAAATAGAAAAATCAGGAAGTTAAGAGCATCGTATGAGACATACGTGCGACTGTAACAAATTAAACCTGTTTATCTAGAATCATATCATCAGGTTCGAAACTTCAGTGGTTCTAAATATTAGTGGTAAGCAAGTAAGTAAATAAATACTGGCTCTGTATGTTGAAGACAGAAAAACAGACGCCACAGAGTATATTCATATGAAATACATATTAAACAATAGACACCTCATTAAAGACATCGATATATAGATATACATTAAATAATAGTAAATTTGTACCTGCGAAGCCTTGTCGATGATGATAAAAGTGACGATTTCAATAAAACAAAACAAAACATAGAATTAGCAAAGAAAACTAACAATTGCAGGGCCTTCTGTTAATGCTGCTACTAGGATAAATGTCAATGTATTGTAATTATCTTACTTTCTTCTGCTCATAACCTTTCATCAATTTGAAGTTCAATGATATGGTTATGAACACTAAGCGTAAAAATATAGTGCAAACAATACCACATCAGAAACACGTACCGCGCATCTCCCTGTCTTTCTATGGTACTATTTATTAATGGCAGCGCGGCGAGCAGCACGGCGAGGTGAACTACCCTACTATGTTTTTTCCTTACACGCGGTAGCGCAGCCTGTAAATTCTCTGTCTTGTGAGTAGTATAGATATGCCGATTCTGATCCTCCCGAGGTCATTTGAAGGTCATTTAAATGGGGTGTGGATAACCTTGAGATGTGACGTGGGCTTTTCTTATAGGTGCCGATTCTGATCCTCCCTGAAGGTCATTTTGTAACGTTGTGTTTTCAAATGTGATCGTATCTGAAGGGCTTGTTTCAGTGGGGTGTTGGGTAACCTTGAGTTTTTTCGGTTTACAATGTGCCTATAGATAACGATTTTGAAATATTTGTTGTTAGTGTTTGAATTGGTTGTTTGTGTAACCTTGAGTTTTTTTTGTGTTAGTGTATAGCTGCTTATTTTGAACGTCCTTGAATGTGACTATTGACTGGATAACCTTGAGATTTGACGTGGTGGATAACCTCGAGATTTGACGTGGGGCCAATTGCAATCCTCCCTGAAGGTCACTGATATAGGGTGTGGATAGCCTTGAGATCAGTTGTATGATTTTCTTACGAGGCTTGATGGTTTTGAGAAGAATGCACGGTGACGTATTTTGACCTTGAAGGTATCTGTATAAATAGTGTAATAACGGGCTAGTGATCAGTAAAAGTCGAGAGACGATCAGAGTATAGTCCCGAAGTATATTGTGTACAGATATAACTTGGTGAGCACCCTTTTTATATTATTTATCCAACAGTAACATTATTTGTTTTTTCTTTAAACAATGTCTGTCGCTACCTCTGAATTGCATGAAGTTAACAATAAAATCAACTGTGAACTCGATAACAAAATACTTTTCAGAACTTTATCTTCACTAACTGTACAACAAAGCCCATACAATTAAGAATCTGTCACCCGTCAAATCAAAATTTGGTGAATGTCTAGTAGCAACACTATTAGAAGATGATGCTAATGAGTTCAAAGTATGGTTACCTAAAAGAGTATCGGAGCATATGTCTGAAGCAGTGACTAAAGAGATAAATGAATCTCAAAATAAATATTCACTAACATATATTGGTCAAAGTTCACCTAAAACACCAGGCGCGCGCTCCAAATGTTTGATGAAATTTGATTATATTCAACAATAATATATTTGATGATGAGGTAGTACAGATTGTGTTGGGTATAAATAATATAATGGTTACTCCCATGTATTGGACCCGCGATATGTAGAAGGTAAATTCGAGATAAAAACATTTATTTGCACCTAGTTGGTATTAGACGTTCTGTTTGTTTCAGAAGCAGACTAACTTTTCATTCCCATTATACAATGTGGATGCAGTATTCAGCAATGGGGTGGCCTGAAGCAAAAGATCTACGTACAGCCATCCAGAGAATTGCATGTCAATTGGTAGATTTGATTTTCGATGAGGAACATTCCACGGTCTATGACTTGAGTATCTGCTGGGATGATGAAGAGGTCGAACGGAAGAGGATGCTAATCAGGAAATATGAAGAAGGGGAAAAGTTATGCAGACAATATTTACGTGAAGAATGTACCATCGATCAACTATGTGATGGGATGATTAGTAATGAACTCAAACCATTTTTGTATGCAATAGAGGAATATTTACCTCAACATATAATTACCAAATATAGTTTCGTAGATAAAGAATGACATTTGTACGCATCCGGCTCACTTCTGTATCATTTATGCATAAATAAAAAAACAAATGTATTAAAAGTGTTTTATTTTTGCCATGACAGCTATAATAAAAATCAAAATACATTTAATATGAATGAATAAGTCCATTCTGAATAGATCCATCAAAAGCGTTGTAACTAATACAAGAATCGTGAATGATTAATGCATACACTTTAGTGTTAGCTGGGAAAGAAGATTTTCTGGTTTCAAATTCCAACGATATATCCACAGTTGACAGCTGAAGGTTATCAGGTTGATGACTGCAGTCGATTACAAATAGTGGGTTATCATTGAACTCCTTAATATTGAATAATGGCTCTGCCATTCCCTTGTTGTAATACGCACTTTGGAAGCTCTCAAATGCATAGTAAGCCGCAGTGTTTAGCTTCTTCTCAAAATCCAGGTTCCACCTTTCATATGGGTATACCTGGTTATTCAGCTTCAATCGAATCGAGTTTATGTTGGCATGAATGAACTTAGTGATGTCCTTCTTAGGATCTTCTGCTAATTTTGAGTCTTGAAATCCAACGATAACAAACAAAGGTCTCTCTAGCTTGTTGGTTGTTCGAATTGCCCAGACGTCTGTTGATGTTGAGCGAAGTGATGGTAGTTCATACAAATCCCAAGAGCGAAATGCCACCTTAATCCTTGAACTCAAACTGCTTTTGTTCAGTCTCTGTAGAAGTTTGACCTTGTAGCGGTCTTCAGGAACAATCTGTTGGACTTTCCATTCAATCTTTGATATTGATAGCTCTGCGTCACATTCACCGACAAAGCAGTTCTTAAAGGATCTTGCAATGACTAATACAAGCTCTTGTTTTATGTTTAGAATTCCTTTTTTATAGTCCTCAGCAAATCCCATTATATGTTTTAGAGGTATTCTACCACTGAAGACCTTACTAGTTGAATCCCATATCGCTGAATTGTCTTCATTTAAGCCCCATCCTGTACATAATAGTGAATGGGCGGCACTTTTACCATGAGAGATCATTGTTTTCATTGTTGACGTTATTCCAGGATTTCGTACAATGACAACTTTTTCACCACCCATATGTAGAGAAATTTCATCAAACAGAAAAGACAGAGCATTGTTAGATAGATAGCAGGACTTCGTGGCATCACTTGGAGTAAACGTTCCTTCGATGAAAATGTAACTGTCAGCAATATTTAAAATGAGATCTTGGAAGTTGATTGGTATATGAACAATGTCAGAATTCTTGAAATATGGTGAACCATACGGCTTGTATGTGTATTCATGTAAACTTGCTAAGGAGTGATCCAAAATCGGTTCCTCAAAAACATCCAGCTTCTCACTTGATACGTGCAGAACCATATTTTTCAGTTAGCTTTAGTCCTATAGACTCCAGAAACTTACGATTTTGTAGTGATAGCTTCGACGTTGTGCCTTTGGCAGCTGACGAATGACGAATAAGGTTATTCCTATGTGTTCTTCGTATTTTATGGTTGTTTGTAAGGGCTTTATCGACTTTTTTCAATTGTTGTGCACCTATGTTATATAGAAAACCCATCCTATTCAATTGTGGAGTTTGCTCAAGCTAACCGACGCAATTCCAATTTAACGATAATTTTTTCACCACGGAAGTTAATCAGATTTCCCTCGTCATCCAAAATTTTCAGTGTGATGTTATCGATAAACTGACGACCACTAGGCATAACGCTCATATATATTACATTCTGTGGCTCCTTTGTTAATTTGAATCCAGGCTCAACGTCTATGTCGAATTCATACAGAGTGTGCATTTCACTTCCATTGTGGTAGGCGCCAGATATCAATCCGCAGTCGACCTTTATTAGTCTGACTGTCGTTATATTAACTGGTAAGGTTGATATATGTTTTTTGTTGCATTCGAAAACCTCCGGCTCAAATCCAATCAAAGATGCAATTGAGTTAGGGAAAGATAAATCAACATCATATATTGAATATAATTCACATTTCATTGTATTGTTGTTGGCCTTCAGACAAAACAGCTCGTCAGTTGTAACATTATGTTTGTATCGAACTATGGATTTTATTATCTTTTGTAGATATATGTTGAGTTCATCGATTTCGTAGGTGCCTGGTGGAATATATGTAATATTCATCTGAGAATCATCTGAAGGTTGTTTAAACACAATTAGATTATTACCCTCATGAACATTGAATATTGAGTTGTAGGAGTAAAAACCTATTAGCCCCAATCCGTACTGCGCATTGGTATCCAGCTCTATTGGCGGATAAAAACTAGCAGACAGCACACTGTCATAACCCGTCAAGGTAAATGTATAAGACATGACTGCGGTGATACAAAAAAATAACACTTTTATATATTCAAAATTTTATTGATTACAACACTTGTTTGACTCATTACTGCTTGTCATAGAGATATCTTGCAAATTACAGTAACAACAAAATATTTTTCTTGGTGGCGGCCCGTCTGCTTCATCTCCGTTCTGGTGTGTATTATAGTGCTCCCAACAGAACTGGAATCGTTGTATATCCACATCTTCCTTCAAATGCAATGGCAGTTTGTTCCATACAAGTGCTATTTCGTTAGGTGTACATACCATCAGTACTTCTTTGGGTATGTGGGCAAGTTCTTCTTGTGTCATGTTCAACAGGCTTCTTTCTCTTGAAAATGCTTTAAGGGAATTGCTCATCTTTTTAAGTGTTTCACGATCCATTTTTCACAGATTTTTGCTTCTCTTCAGAAAGAAATCGTAGACACAGGTGCCCGCACCAAAAGGTATTGAAGTTCTGCTGTCGTCTGTGATTATACAGGATCTGAATCTTCTTAGATTTTTTGAGGAAATATTTCACCAGTTCGCTGGTTGGCGGTAGGTTGCCGAAACTGTCATAATAATATACCACCACTCCGCGTATTATATATGAAACCCAGTGTGACCCATCCCCACTCTTGCTGTCTAAATTAATGATGGCTGACTCATTCCTCAGTGGACCTTGCTTAGGCAGATCATCGCGCATAAAAATCCCTCTGAAATATGGTATTTCTAGCTTTTTAGCGTAATACACAAGGTCATTATCTGTAAGCGGTCGTTGGGGTAGGGTTTTTAAAAGTTTTTTGAAGTCCTAGGTTTAACAAACAAACCAAATCCTTTGCGGTATGGTTTCAAATATATACCGTTTCCAATTTTACTTATACCAGAAGTAGATGTTGAATCAGTTGTATTCCTTTGTCGTGCTGAATTAACTGCTTTAGAGGACCTAACAATATTTGCAATACCCCCAGCGAGATTACCTAATGCTGAGAGACCGGCAAAAATTGGAATCAAAGGAAGAATTCCACCTACTTTGGGGATAGGTATAACTCGCGGAAGACGAATATGCCGTTTGCCCCCAATGGACTTGATATACTTCCGGGTAGCTAATAATGCAGCAGATGTTGCTTTTCTTAGCACACTGTTATCTTGCTTGTGGTTCGAAAAATGTTTCATATTTTTGCGAACTCTGTTTAGTATTCCTGAACCAAAGTGCACCTTCTTTATAGCCTTCCTCATTTTCCTACGTATATTATTTTTATTCTGCCCTCGTCGTCGTGATGCATAACCCATTCCTGCACGATGTTTTACACCTACTAATTTCCTCGATTTTTCACGCATGCATTTCTTCTTATTCCGTCCACGTAGTGTTGCAAGACCCATTCCAGTGCGTCGTTTGACCTTCATAATATTTGTAATTAACCAAGCAGCTGCTTTTTCTCCAAGGTTCGCGTCAGCTGATTTGACTCGTTTCCAAGCTTCTTGCTCAAGTTGGTAGTCAGCTTTATGTCTTGTAGCTAAATCGGATTTGCGGTATGCAAGGTCGTGTTGTAAGCAGGCCGCGTCTAATCTATTTATTCCTTTTTGGCCTAGTGCGATCCTTTCTTCCAATCGAGTACCCGGGCCGCAATACTGATAAAAAGGCAAATGTGCTTCGAATGGCAGCTTATTTATCAACTTATTAACAATTCCACCACCAGTTTTGGAGATGCTACTACACCTTCTCTCAAGAAGTAGCGGCATTTAAATAAAACACATATAAACAACTGCAGCTTATATATGGTCAAGTCGTTGAACGATGAAGGTGACAAAACAGGACCAGGAATTAGACATTAGCAATATAGATGTCAATGTTACTGATCCGGAAAATAATACTTCTCGTCGTCGACATGGGGTACTACTACCATCAACAATTCGATGTATTATAGTTGGACCATCAAACTGTGGAAAAACCAATGTACTAGTATCTCTCCTGTTACATCCGAATGGGCTGTTTTTTGAGAACTTATATATTTTTTCAAAGTCGCTCAACCAACCCAAGTACGCATTCATTGAAAAAGTAATGAGTTCGATAGATGGACTAGGATATTATGCATTTGCTAATAATTCCGAAGTTCCACCACCGTCAGAAGCCAAACCAAACTCAGTTTTTATCTTTGATGATGTGATATGTGAGAATCAAAATGCTATACGAGAATACTTCAGTATGGGGCGACACAAAGGTGTGGATTGCTTTTACTGTGTGCAAAGTTACAGTTGGGTACCGAAAAGAGTGATTAGAGACAACGCAAACCTGATAGTTTTGTTTAAGGTCGATAATACAAATTTATCACATGTTTTCTCTGACCATGTGGCTCCCGATGTAACTTTTAAGCAATTTCAAGATATGTGTGCAATATGTTGGAGGGATAAATATGGATTCCTAGTTATCGACAAAGATAGAGAAATAAGAAACGGCAGGTACCGGAAGGGATTCGATAGCTTCATAAATCCACTGCAAGACTAATAATATCATCAATTGAATGTGAGACTGCAATCAGCATACATCACAGTGGCAACATTACATATACCAGAATGAAACAACAACAGAGCAATGATGAGGTAGCTCTAAAAAAAGAATTAGTTAATGCAACAGAGTCAGTGCGGAGAAAATTCAACTATGTAAGGAAAGCCCGCGAAATCGGTAACACTTCATTGGAACAGATATATGAGCCTATTACAAAACAGTTGAAGACAATAGCAAATGCATCCAATCCTACGCTACCGAAACAGCCAATTCAAAATGTTGGTCCTACGAGCACTCCTAAAAAACCACCATCTACATATCCAAATCAAACCCTTCCCTCTACTAGCACACCAAAGGGGCCGAGATTCGAAGATTTGACTTCCGCTGCTTTTTCCGGTATAACACCAATAAAGGAGTTACCTGATACACCATCATCAATTAATGAGAGGGAAAGAGATTCAGTCACTCAGTATGTATCTACAGCTAATTCAAGTGTGGATAGAGAGGCAGTTGCTGAGGTGTTGAAAAGTCATATAGATAATTTGAGAGCAGGACATCCGGCCTATGGAAGTGTTTATAATGTAAGGATCGACCCACAATCACAGAAGCTGTTAATGGGTGTACATGAAGTGGAATTTGATGATAAGGCGGTTCATTTATCATCGGGTGATAAGACTAGTAAATTCAAAATATCCCCACACTTACTAGATATGATGTTTGTAGGAGATACACGAAACTCCGACTCGAAAACTCTACACACATTCAGGTCCATATTGAATCTAACTAATGTACTTCGCAAAGATTACACACCTCTTAATATTTACAATGTCGACGGATCTGAGTATTTCAATAAATTATTTAATATCCTATCTACATCATCCCCCATGCATTTGAGAGCCAGAGTTGGTAGGGGACATACACAAATGAAGATACCTAAGTATAAGATATTTAACACTAATAAACGCGACTTTGTGTATTGGAACGACATCAACGAGCTGATTGATCGACTGAAATTGCTATACAGCTCAAAATCCGCGGGTCACACAAACCACGATAACGAAATTTTATCTATAATAGAAGAATTGCGTGAAGAGGGCGTAATACGCTAATTTTGGGGTATATATTTGCAAGTTGAAAGATCCCACTAATAGTATAACGCTTTCGTAGCGATGCACAATACGATAGATAAGTTTGGTCGTCGCAGTTCTAAGCATACAACTGTACGTGGTATTCCAGGTATTGGTTTTAAACTTACACAAACTGGAAATTATGATATCAATGGAAAGCAGTTAAAGAATGTTGGTGATCCTACAGATGAAAATGACTCTGTTCATATAAAGTATGTTGAAAAAAAACTAAAAAGTACCACTGATATGCTTGAAAGTATGGTGAATAGCAAAACGCTAGAATTGAGTAATGGCCTTGAGAAAAAGATTGATGTATTAACAACCAATTTGATATCCATTTTAGAGCAACTAGAGGTTGTATATAATTTTTGCCAGAAATTAGCTAGTGAAGTCAAAAGGGAATTCGATGTTGAAGGTGGCCCTGTTTTACCAGCGTGGCTTGCAGGCTACACTTTAAATCAACTCAGACCATAGATCAGTAGATTTTTCATGATTAATGATCAGTTTCTGTTCTACAATCACCTGAGTCAGACCTCTACATGTAGATATGTCAATTAACAGCGCAACAAAACGTGGCATAGCAGAAGAGTTACACAGGGCAGTTCGGAAGAACTTTCGCCGTCGAAAAACTATCATAAAAGGTTTCGCTGACTTATGGCAAGCTGATTTAGCGGAAATGCAACCTTTCCATAAAGAAAATAATGGATATAGATACATATTGGTAGTCATTGACTGCTATTCTAAGTTCCTATGGTGTAGACCAATCAAGAAGAAAGATATGGTAACGGTAACGACAGCAATGGGCGATATCATAAGGGACGCAGGATATTATCCAATTAATCTACAAACAGATAATGGAACCGAATTTTACAACAGAAAATTTGCTTCTCTCATGAACAAGTATGGAATTAACCATTATTCCACATACAGTACAAAGAAGGCCGCAATTGCTGAAAGGGCTATCCGTTCGCTAAAGCACCTTCTGTTCAAAGAATTTTCCGCAAGAGGAAGTTACACATGGATCACTATTTTGGATGATATCACTAACGTATATAACAACAGAATACATCGAACAACTGGATTGGCCCCTATTGAAATTAATGTTCACACTCGATTGAGTGCGTATCGCAATCCAAAGGTTGCTGGCAAAAGCAAACTTAATCTTGGAGACGTTGTGAGAATAAGCAGATATAAAGGTGTATTTGAAAAAGGTTACACTCCGAATTATTCCACGGAGCTCTTCAAAATACGCAAAGTTAATATTACAGATCCGGTCACATATATGCTAGAAGATATGGATCGGCGACCAATAAGCGGTTGTTTCTATGAAGCTGAGCTAAGAAAAACACAGTTTCCAAATGAGTATTTGATTGAAGAAGTCTTAAAAAGGAGAGGAAACAAGCTCTTTGTAAAATGGTTAGGTTTCCAAAAGAACAAGAATTCCTGGATAGACGCTGCAGATGTACTGTGATGATTGATATGACGGAGCGCAGACTATGTTTAGCAGTAATAATTTCAATGTGTATATTTGTTTCGATACTTTTGGAAATAAAATAGCAGTTTTTTCAATTTACTTTTAGTATTTAATTCTACCTTAATCTCTAATACATAAAATACACCTAACCTAAGATAAAAATTATTTAGTTATATTGTTGAAGCGCACCACCTCGCTTCTCCTCCACAGCTTTCTCTCCCTCTTGGAGAGGCAAGGGGGAGGATCCCGGATTACTTCTCTGTTCTGGAGATTCGGCCTATACGTGGGATAATCATCATCATCCCAGTTTTCTGAAACAATAGAAAATATGGTTTTGTAATTTATGTGAATGTGGGTAAGATTCAGAAGGTTGAAAATCTATGTGGATGTACTGAAGAATTTTTGTGTGGCTTGATTTATTTAAAATTTAGAGTTATACAATATGATTGTATCAGTGCAAAATTAATACAATGATGTTTAGTAGAGATCAATTTTCTGTGACTTCTAGGATAAAGATGTGCAAGATATATGAAAAAAGAAAAAAAGTTTTTGTCGCAGAAACGAATTATGTACCTTCAGGCTGAACCTCCACATCTCTCCGGCTTGCGAGGTGATGCTGTGGTGGCGTGGTAGGCACGTTCTTGGTAGGCAGCACGTTCTTGGCACACCGCAGGAGGTGCATTCCCATCGACGTAGGTTTGACCCAATGCGCTGCAACACGCGGACATTGCACTAGTCCGTACTTCGATGGGTCCTGCGGTGGCGTGGTGGGGTTGCTGGCCTCGGCTTCCTTATGGCTTCCTGTCTGGGTGGATGGCTCTGCAAATAAAGAGATATTTTGTAGAACAACTGTAAATTTTGGATTATTCTGTTATAAACTAGTTGTCATTTGATAGCTTGCTCGTGTAGGGATATATAGTGAAATGAGGAAACTTACCTTTACTTAGATAGGTAGCAATATATTGTGGCCAATTCACCGGACCACAACCCCGGAAAGGGCAAACCAGCAAATGGTCCCCAATTGTCCCACGCCGCACCTCATGTTCACCATTGTACGGGCAGGGGATCAACTTCCTCGAATACTCCATTTTCAAAATAGTAGTAGTAGCGGTAGTATAGTAGTAGTAGTAGTAGCGGTAGCAGAACTGCACTGAAGAACTCTCATTTCACCATCATATTTATACAGTTCCAGGTAGGTAAGCCTCCCTCCTCTACTGTCTTCCCCCATCAGTGTATATCGTTAAAGAAAGCAAAAAAAAGAAGATCCGCCTACTTGCCAGCTGGTGTACGTAAGATTATTAGTGGAAATAGAGAACATTTCGCTATACGCGCCGACAACGCATGCGCGCATTGATATCAGCCACTTCGAACGCGCATCGTGATTGACCGAACTGTGAGTGAATCCACCCGTAAACGCTTATTGGTTGTGATACATTTCAACCAGTCCTCTCATTGGTCTATTACAGTGTACATCGTTAAACAGCTGCACTTACACCACCCATATTGATATTTCAATGGTCCCCTCTCAGATTTTACTACTGCCATGTAGCATCGATATCGGTGGCTTCTAACGGACATCGTTATTGACCGAACTGTAAGTGAATCCGCCCATAAACGCTTATTGGTTGTGATACATTTCAACCAGTCCTCTCATTGGTCTATTATAGTGTACATCGTTAAACAGCTGCACGTACACCACCCATATCAGTATTTCAATGTTCCCCCTCTTAGATTTTACTACTGTCGTGTAGAGTGTTTTCTGTATAAATACAAGTCTACTTTCAATGGTTTATCAGTTCTACAGTCTTCAAAGAATCATACTGTTCCGTAGAAAACACTACATATTACGTACATCATCATGGCCAACCAACCAACAAAGAACGAAGACGCTATTAGTGGCGATTGCTTGCAAGCCATTCTGGAGGAACTGCAGAGTGACGGGGTGCAGTTTACACAGTTGGCAGTAGAAGTCCAGGATGAACTTCACGAGTTTATTCATGTGGAGCAGCCAGACCGGAGAATCGCGGAGGATGCTAATGCGGTGGTAGAAATAGATATGGATGTACCAAGAGCATCAACAGATGCAGCGATAGCATCAACAAGTGCAGCATCGATGCCGCCAGTAGTTGGAGATGGAGCGAGAACATCAACGGGTACAGCGTCAACAGTGCCAGAAGTGAGAAAGTCGAAACAGGCAGCATCCAAACCAGTTAGCAACATTTTAAGAGAAACACTACTTAAATCGAAGCAACCTCCAATGGACGACTTCGACGAGAAGAGGGATGCGTTGAGAAGTAGTATTCAGCGAATTAAAGCTGAAATAATAAGTGCAGAAAAGAAATTGGCAGAGGAGATGGCCCATTGTGACAAGCTTCAGGCAGCCCAGGCAGCGGATGATGAAAGAATAAAGCAGTTAGATGAAGAAAGAAAACGTGTCAAGGAGTGCAGAAATAAAAGGAAGCGACAGTTAGATGATTGTCAGAAGAGGATTGATACTCTTAGTATGAAATCTGAACAGAAAAGGACAAAATTGAATGAAGAAAAAGAAACTGTTTTATCTTTTTTCGATGTATAAAGTAATGTTCATCTTGAATAAAATAAATAATGAATGAAATAAAAAAGAAGCAATATTTTTTCCTTTCTATATCCATCCCCTCATATAATAATACAATTACTTGTTCTATCAATAAGCGCTCAGTAACTTAGTAATTGGTGATACTTGAAAATAGTATGAAGCATGAGTGCCAGTGTGCTAACAGAAACGGTAAATGCGCCTTGAGCGTTTGTGAGATTATTGTGTCTTGGTTTGGGGCACGCATATAAGTACCCACCCACCAATGCCATCGACGTTCCATCCAATAACACACTAAGTTTACTTCTAAAGATGTATAGATGAAGAGGGGAGGAGGTATGGAGGGGGCTTTAGTGTGGGGAACTAGAAACATAAAAACGAGAGTTCTTGTCAATGAAAATCATACTGTACAATCAAGTGACGAATTAACACATTTAGCAGCGAAATGACTACAGAGTCAAACGGACCTTGCGACTCAACGTCTTGGTTAGATGACGACAATGATAACTCCAGCATATGGAGTATCGAGACTGCGGTTCCTGATGGTGAGTTACCCGACCAATCACATTGGGCGGTGGCGAGGTCACCGATGGACGATGGACCGTGCGACTCCACAAGACAGCCACTGGGGTTCCTGCTGTTTACAATTGACAGCTCATCTGATAACAGCGACGATGATGATCCTGATCGTCCGGATGGTCCAGAAAACCAGAGAGTGGAATTACCTTTTCCTGTAGATAGCGAGGAGGAGATATGAGGCGCTATTTTTGTGAATTATAAAGAGATTTTTTGTTTGTATCAACCAATAAACTTGTTTTTTTTTTAAATCGTACTTTATTCAAAAACCTTACCACCGTGACAGAAAAAAATTCATCGAGCGTGGGCGGCTTCACCAATGAAGGATCTTTCTAAAAATTTTATTTAGTGGTGTACTTTTTTATCAGTCTTACAATTTTGTCTATCTCGATTTTTTCATGCTTCTAACGTTTTTTTTTCAGTCTTTTTTCTGAAAAAACTACCGTTTTGAAGGACCCTTGAAGATCACATTTGCCCCTCAAAATGCGTCAAAATGGGCCTCCGCCGAGCCTTTGTATGCGCGGCGAGATAAGGTGGGTCGACGGCGGAGCCGTCGACCCACCGCCCGTGTCGATGTTAGCCTATTTGTTTTTGTTAACCTATTTGTTTTTGTCAAATACTTACGAACTTTTTTTCACAAATATTTTTTTTTCATAAACATTTTTTTTTTGCATATTTTTTCTCATTTATTAATCAGAAATAAACTAGATTTCAGAATCGATATATATCTATTTCAATTTCTTTATTTTTGAATTATAAGATACATAAAAGTTATTATGATCAAAAAATACATTTGTATATTACTACTATTCTAGAAAAATTTACAGAAATATCTAACAACTACATACAAATGAATACAAAATTTAAAGACACTTTTTTTCACAAATACTTTTTCATCAACTAAAACTTGTTTTATATATTTTCTCAATTATAAGATATACATAAAAATACATTTGTACATTACTACTATTATATAAAAATGTACACAAATCACTAACCCCTATATACAAATAAATACCTAAATTTCAACATTTTTTACAAATTTTTTTTAAAATCTAAATTGTTTTTTTTTTGTTGTATTTTTCCACAAATATACATTTTAATTTATTAACTATGAAAAATATCAAACTAAATAAAAATAAATACATAATGCTAATTCTAAATGGAAAAATATATACATACATACAACTAACTCTAAATATACACAAGTTAACAAAGGAAAAACAAAGGAAAAAATATATACATAAAAAAACTACTGGGATTGGGACAGACAGATAGGGTCATCTTCATAAGCTATGACCGTAGCCATCCGTCCCACCAGTTTTTCCTTTTTTCCTTTCAGATGCGCTACCCTTTCCCCAACGATCCGCTCCCGTTCCTTCATATTTTCACCAGCTTGCTCCGCACCATCCATCTCTGCCAAACGCTGGTCCAACTGCTGGAGACGCTCCTGCAGTCGCTGCCTTTCCTCGACGACGGTTCGTTTTAAGTCAACGAGCGTCTGCAGCGACTGCACTTCTTCGGACAACTGCATTTTTTCCGCCTGCGCCTTCTGCAGGTCCCTTTCGACCTTTTGCAGTTATCCAGCATAGAAGGACACTAGTGGGCCAAGCATAGTGGTTTCATTCGTAGTAGCCACTTTCTCACTGCTACTGCTGCTACTACTACTACTACCACTACAACCACTACTGCTAGAGCTGCCGCTCTCCTTAGATGCCGAAGAGGCTAGCGACTCCTGGGACGGTTCGGTCGCTAGTATCTTCGGTGTCCTCGGTGTAGCTGGCAGCTTACGGGATGGCGTCGGTGAGGGTGTACGATACCGCTCCGGGGTTGACGGTCTTTCATCGGGCTCTGAAGGTGCCTTCGTTGATAATTCTACTGGAGCGGTGACTAGCAAATTTTCATGAACCACAATTTTTGCTTGACACCGTTCCGGTGGAGTTATCGACGACGACACCACACCAGGCTCCTCAAGTCCAGCCAACACCCGGATAGGTGACTTGCGAAAACAACTTGGATCCGTCGTAATCGGGGCCTCGTTAAGAAACGAGAAATCCACTGTCGACTCCGGTGCAGCAACTGAAGTGAAAAGGAAGGGCTCATATTGCTGGTATTGAGCCGCGTAAGTCTTGTATGCTGACTTACACGACTTCATTCTAGCACCTTCTTTTCGCTTCTTTTGCGGCATCGAAGTCGACGGTCGGCTTTCCTTCGTCTTCCTCAAAGGCTTTGATTGCTTCGCAACCAATTTATTTTCGGAAGCGCTACCTTCCTTCTTCTGGCGTTTTGTGCCAGTCGTTACCTTCACCGGCGCCGTCCTTTTCCTAGTGGTCGGGCTTGGCCCCGCCACGGAGGCGGATGGTTGCGGTGCTGGTCGCTTAGCTGGTGAAGGTTGGAAGTCGTCATCGTCGGAATGGTACAGGGCATCGGTGGTCATCTGTAACAATAAAAGAAAAAAATGCTTAGAAACGTATATCATTGCCAACAGTTGGCAGAGCAGTCCCTCAAATTATACCCAAATTATTTATACTTACATTCATCTTTGCAGACATCCTCGAATTAGTCGCTTGTTGCTGGAAGGTGGCTGTAGCTGCTTGTCTGTTATCGAAAGCTAAACAGAATGACCTCTCCTGGTTCCGACCAGCAGTTTTATGCCTTAAACTCCTACCCTAATCGCTTGCTGATCGCCCTCTCCCCATTTTTGATTGGTTAGAAGGAAGAGTGGGATAGAGGTATCCGCCCACTACTTTAATAGGTCGAATCGCTTGAGTGGAGGGAATGAGGGACAGCCCCCAAAACCCTGCCATATCTACTGCCATGTTGCCAGACGTTTTCGGTAATCCCTGTGTTTCTTACACGTCTGGCTGTAACAACATTTCTTGAATAAGGTTAATTTTTATACTTCGAGAAATGAATTAATTTTGCTAACAAAACTTCAATATGAGCCACCCTATACACTTTGGCATGTATCGTGGTATGTATTAAATGAAACAGTCTGATATTTTTTCTGATGAATATATTGGAATACTAATACAACCTATTCAACAAAATAACATTAGTAATGTAACTTGGAATTCAAAAATATTGGTCGTCTTGTAGTAAATGAAGATTTCCTTTCTGCTCTTTGATGGTTGAACGGTATCTCCTTATCCACAAATCAATCATCGTGCAAACACTCAAGGCACACCTACCGTTTCTGTTTTGGGAGTGATAATTACACCTTATTACATCATCACATATTGATTCTCTGTTCAAGTTCACGTTAAGCTGGATATCATTGTCGGTCTCCAAATTCACTATCTCCACGTTTTCTAAGCTCAGCTCAGCAACAGATTTGAGTAGATAGATATATTCTTGATGGCCCTTCAGAAAGACTATATCACCGTTGTTAACGTGATGCTTGATTATTTTCATTATTTGGTTACCATCTGTATTTCCTGCTTTGTATCTAATACCATGATTATACTTTTCCACAAACTTAACAGTTCTCTGGTCTTTCACGTTCAGTCTACTTAAGTGAACCATAGGTTTAACAATGTAATGGTACAATATTCCATCTTTCTTAAATGCTATCTCTTTTGGAACAAATTTTGATTCGATATGATATCCTTGAATATCTACAACAACTGTAGTCATGTCGTTTGCCACTGAATATGATGTTGGTGATGAGTAGTGTCAGTTTAGGCGCAAAAGTTGAAATAAAATGGCCAACTTTATTCTTCAAGCATTTATTCAATACTATCCTACTTTACAAGCGTACAGTAACTTAAATCTAATATCTAGAAACTTCGGCTAACATTAATTGTATAAGTAGATCTAAATTACCATCTTCAGGAGCTTCGCGCGTTGTCATCTCATTAATAGCATCGATAGCATATTTTACATTCGTTGTGGGGTCTGTTTGGTAAAATTCAATGTCAGAGTGCCCCCAGGGTAAAGTTTTTGTTGTATTTGGAATTATAAACCTTTTATCATCGTTGTGTGCTAAAGCTACTTTATTTTTGACTTCTGTATATACATCATGCAACCTACTTTTGAATGTATTCATTTTTCTTAAAATCAGACCACCATTCTCTATTATATGCTTATAATCATTACCACATAACTGATTTTGTATTACTGCTTTTTTAACACCCTTTGCTTTTTTCATTTCTCCCTTAACTGACTTGATATAGTATGCTTTCGCACCTGTTCCGTAAAAACTTATTATAGGGTCTTCTGGAAATTCGTCTTTCATTTTACCCAGAATAGAGTCATTGACTGGAATTTTGAACTCATTGTTTTGTTTATAATTTGAAGTATCAAACTCGCTGATATTATTTCTCATAGATTCATAGAAGTCGTCTGTATGAGTTTTCAAAATTTGCGAATCTGTATCACAGTAAAGCATAGATACTTTATCGTTGAACTGCTTTTTAAGAAAACCATAAAAAAAATCATACATTACTATTTTAGATATGTCTAGTATACAGAATCCCACGTATATTGGCTTGAAATAATGTACCCTAACTTTTCCTAAATGGATAGCTGCAAGATTTTCGTTAAATATGGAACAACTCTTGAAATTTGGACGAGCTGCTAGTGCTCCCACACCGATGCTATTACGATGATTTTCCCAATGTGTGACCAACTTTATATCTCTTCTATTATCTACATTTTCCATAGTTTTTCCAAAGATTGCATTGTTTAGAAGCTTATAGAAGTCCCTTTCAAATTTATTATTTGCTTTATTACGCATTGTCGTATTGAGATCGATATACTCCTTCAACCAGAACGATTGTTTGAACTTAAGGATCCTGTGAACCTTGGTTACTTGCAAACCATACCTTACAGCTTGTTGAAGGACGCGATAATGTACAATATATTTTTTCTTGTCGTACAGATTTGGGATTAGTTTCGGAATCTTTGTCTTGGCGTTTGGTGGGATAATACTTTCCACCAAAAACGGAAGGTCGCTATGTGAATCGTGTAACCCTTCAGGATATCGCACATCAACCTCCAAGACATAGCCATTCTCACCGTCTATTTTGGCATTTTCTAAATCGAATGTAGATATCTCCGAATCCCCCATCCATTCGAAACCCCCAGTTGGAAGAGGTGATGACATAGCATGCCCGTAAAGATTCGTGGCGTCGAGATATGATATAAATGTTGACTCTTTAGATGGATCATAATTTGGTAAATATTTATTATTTGCTTCGTGCATTCTATCGCTGCATTGACTTATCCCCCCGCGAATACCATTCTTAAAGAACCCAATCATATCTATGTCCGTAAGGAGCTCAAGGCTAATTTTGGTATACTTTAACATCGCATCCCAAGACAATCCAGGGGTTGTGTAGTAGTGTGCTGGATCCAATTTGTAAATATTCATACTATTCCTCCTGAACCTTTCAAAGACATCACACAAGAGAAGAACATCGGTCCGTAAATAAATATCAGAATATTCACCCAGATTCCTACAGTTAAACGTTCTCCATACAGTTATTGCCCTCGCGTATTCCTCCTCAGATATATCTTTCTCATTTAACTTATCATAAAACTCTGCCTTTGATGGTAAATATTCCTGGTCCAGTTTCTTTACATCATCCACATAATTGTAAGGAAATACACCTTTCTGTCTAATTAAATTAAAGACTCTAGGATCTGAAAAATACTTTTTACTCTCCAGAAAATCCCTATTAGTCAAACTGTCTGATAATGCTTGCAAAGATCCAGGTAGAAAACGACAACTATCGATAAATCTCATTTGTAAAAACTTCCTCCTTATTCTACCGGTTCGGTCCACATAGTCATGCATATACAGACTTTTTGTAAATGAAATGTATTTTTCCTTATTCTGGGCTACCACGTCTATCTTATCTCCATGAGAAGATAGTTGTTTGATAAATAGGTGACAATCGTACCCACTTAAATTGTGCGTTATAATTGGTATAAAATTTGGTAATTTGAAATTTAAATTACATTTCGAATGTGCAGCCCCAAATCTAACTTTACCAGTTATGTGGCAGTGATCGCGAACTTTAATATCGGATCCTGAAAATGGCTTCTCACAGATGTTACATTTCGTTGAAGTGTCAAACTCAATCTGCTCTTCCGGCGTTAAAGGGATCATGGGAGTTACATCTTTCAAATATTTGAAATATAGTTCTTTAAGATCAGCTTCTAGCCTTGTCACGAATTCTTTCGCCGCGTCTTTACCTCGATACAAGACGAATTTGGATAAGTCAGAATCAAATGAAGATTTAATAAAATATGAAAATGAATATGGTTCATGTGTGTGGGTTTCGTTTGTATACGAATATTCTGGGTTGGGTTCACAACTATCGATTGGTTTTAATAATGACTCAAAATCCGCATACACCACAAAGGGGACCGGCATTTGCTTTTCAAAATTCTCGAATTTAAGTATGTTTTCTGGAACCTGATTACCAAACTTATCAGTTCGTAGTTTCTCTGTGGGTGTTATTGTGAATATATGATTGCAATCGTTCCTTTGGTGAATATCTAGATATGCCTTAGTTGAAAAATATAACAAACAACCATCACAAAAGTACCGCTTATGTCCGTTTGAACTTAACTGATTTGCAACTAATCGCGAAAGATCTCTTATCCAACAATAGTGACCATTCCCTTTATCATCCGTTAAATAGAGCAGATTGACATGTAAAGCTAATTTCTTCTGAGCATATCTCAATGGACCAACTATTTCATATGTGACGTTACCATCTTTGATTATTTTTTCAATTCCATACACATTTATAGAGATATTATTATTTCTCTCGAACAATGAGATATCTTTAAGAGTAACGGGAAAGTTCATACCATGGACATTCAAAATGGTTGAAAAATGCGGGTAGGACGACACTTCCACTACTCGGGTGCTTGCTGGTAGTAGCGCTGATGTGACGGCCCAAGCGAAACAACACTGGTCTTGATTTCGCACATTTATCACTGCCTTCTTCTTCTCTATAAAGTATGGTAACTTTATATAAGATGATCCACCCAATGGTGAAAACTTGTTAATGTTCACTTCAGCATAAAGGATACATTCAATCGCCCACCCTGAAAAAAACAACAAAGGTTACTATCTTAATTTATGCACTTCTCTAAATATTTAACATACCAGAATCCTTCTCCTCAAACTCAGATGACTGGGATGTAATTTCATCAGCAAATTGTTGATAAACATCAGACAGCTCTGTGCTTTCGTCTATTACTTTATTAACCGTATTGAAGGATTTGATATCTGCTACATCACTCGTCTGTAATACGTACTTCCCGAATACTTCCATGTTCACTTTCAGAGCTCTGTGCACTCGAAGTTTCTCTTCTATTACATCTAGCGTATTTTGCTTAATATTTTCGAAAAACTCTTTAAAGTCGGTGTACAATTCTGATGTGCTAAATCTATAGCTGGCAATTCTACATTTGAATGCACTTTTAATAAGTCTCACACCATCACTGATCGGGATCGATGAATTTGTTCTATGTTGTAATGTCCTTGCGTGAGCAGCCATTCGATTGTTCGGAAGCGAGACATTGCAGCAAGGACATATCATATTCGGAGGTGTACTATCCAATTTAATTTTTTTAGCTGGTGGTCCATTTGTGGGATTCACACTGCAAATATTTCTCTTATGCCGACGCAAATTGTCCGAACGCGTAAAATGTTTACCACAATCACTACATGTATGCATTTTATTAGAGTATATGTTAGTCACTGTGAGTCAGGCAACTGTAGCATCGATGCTCGAACCTCCTCGATTTATAGCTAGATCCTCAAGGGCATCGTACCCCCACCTCCGGTTGCTTGCTTATGGTGGCAAGGTCTGACGTTAGCAGAACACGTTCTTCTGTGAGATCAAGCTCAAGGCTATTCCCACCCCAGTTGAATGACTTTAAGGGAGCATCACTATCAAGCCTCATAAGAAAATTATACAACTGATCTCAAGGCTATCCACACCCTATATCAGTGACCTTCAGGGAGGATTGCAATTGGCCTCACGTCAAATCTCTAGGTTATCCACCACGTCAAATCTCAAGGTTATCCAGTCAATAGTCACATTCAAGGACGTTCAAAATAAGCAGCTATACACTAACACAAAAAAAAACTCAAGGTTACCCAACACCCCACTGAAACAAGCCCTACAGATACGATCACATTTGAAAACACAACGTTACAAAATGACCTTCAGGGAGGATCAGAATCGGCACCTATAAGAAAAGCCCACGTCACATCTCAAGGTTATCCACACCCCATTTAAATGACCTTCAAATGACCTCGGGAGGATCAGAATCGGCATATCTATACTACTCTTGTGCTAACGGATGATTGGTTTAACCGCAGATTTATATTCTGGGATAGTGGATGGCAGCGGTTTTAATATTCGGCACAGACTCATCTGTGGCGGCTATACCTGATAGCGTCATCATCATAGTCACAATGTCTTAACAGACATGTTGTGAACACGTAAAATGCATTTAGTCATAAGAGTTTCTCTTGGGATAGCTTTAAGATCTTTAATGAAGTAGTTTCCCATTTGCTTTCTGCATCCTCATGCCGTTGACCAGATGGTATCTACTGGTTCATCCGCCTTTAGGGGCAATTTTTCATCCCAAGGGCAAGAAGGTGTCCTGACTCTTCTCAACTCGTCCACCCAAAGCTGTTGGTTGAGAAGAGGTTACTGTTTATACCGACAGTAGTTCGGTTCCTTTTAGTCGCCTTTTACGACACGCACGATATACGATAGGAGATATTCTAACCCGCCCCCACACGGGGGAGGTAACAGTTTATAGAAGTGTTATTTAGGATTATAGTAAAAATAAAATTGACAAAAAATTAATGATTAGCAGTTAGGAAGCTGTGCCAGGGCCGATATTTTCAATTTTCAAAGGTTGGTTATAATTTTGGACTGGCTTGAGTTCGATTTAGCCCAATCGTCTGATTCTACATGAATGTCGAGTTTTGGGACACCCTGTATGTCATCATAGGTTGGGACTTTTTTTAATACAGCGGATAGTACTCGCCAAAATGAGTGTTTTCATCTCAGTAACATATAAACGAAATATTTAGAGAAAACAAGATACTGGCGAATAAAGATATTCTCAATTCTAAGTCCGTCCCTGCCCCTGGGCAATGAGATGACCATGTATTGTCATATCATCAGAACAAAGCAGCAACACGCGTCAGCGCTGCCTGTCAAGCAGTGCCTGTGAGAAAACAGGCAGTTCGTCATACGTCGCGTTGCTGTCGCATAGTGTTCGAGGGTGCTTGACGATCGGACATTAAAAACAACAACAATGGCGTACGCTTATAACAATAATGAACTGGTGGACATGATTTTAATGTACGGTGAGCGTGATCAAAATGCCGTTGCGGCTTCGCGAGTGTATGCCGATCGTTTCCCTAACCGTACTCACCCTGCACCTCGTCGATTTGTCTCGCTCGTGCAAAGAGCTAGAGACACAGGATGCATGATACTATTACCACGGGATGTCTGAATCTACTTCGTAGTGGACACGCTGGAAGACCTAGACAACCTCGTATGGTCCAAATTGAAGAACATCGTGGTGGACACGCTGGAAGACCTAGACAACCTCGTATGGTCCAAATTGAAGAACAGCGACATCAGCACCACACTTACAACTTCGTAGCAGCCAAATAGTGAGTACTTGCTTGAATTTTTTTATTTACTGTTTTGCTGCTGGTTCACCGTGCATTAGCTTTGCCGTTTCAAGAGCCATTGCTTTTAAAGAGGAAAGTCCCAACTTTTAGAATAGTATATATTATATATGTATATAGGGTATCATATAATAATCATATAATAAACACGAAGCAAAATACTCAGTCTAACTTTTGTAAATATTTGTTTGAAATTGTATAGAAACGGCCAACAATACGTTTTGCTATATTGCGTTTCCTACTAGTCACTTGGTTCTCTCGACACCTACAGCTAACTATTGTTGTAATTTTTCACTTGCTGCTACACAAACAATATAAGAATAACCCAGTTTATCAAATCGCTCGCAAACAAATACTTCCACCTCATTGGTAGCTACACGAAGTCATAACACCGTATGCCAGCGAAAGCTCTGTGATAAATATTTAATGCAAAGGAACTCGCAAACAGTAACCCGGAGAATATCTCTTTCAAATGGTAATTTTTCCATTTTTATTGAATTGAACGTTCAATATTACATGAAGACGTGTTTCCTTAGTTCTCTACATATATCCTGAGCTTTCAGGAGAGAGGTGTGCTGCTCAAGCAGTTTGTGATACTTTATATACGCCTTTTTTCGTGTATAGGAAAGGTGTATTCATGCAAAAAACGTAGGACGCAGTAAATGCATTAGTAAACCAGTAGCTCAAAAGCTTTCTATGGGTATTTCTCAGTTCTATACAAATAAACTTCAACGAGGAATGCAAAGCTTATACGACATCCCACATAGGTATGTGTAGAAGTATACAGCGTGGGCCAACAGTAGGTGGATGGAAGATAGTAAGCTTACTAAGACATATTTCAGAAATCTATTAGTCGACCACGGTACACATCCCTGAGGGCTACAACCTTAGAGTATTTTTACTTACATTTTTGCCTTTGTACAGGGTAATTCATCTCAAAGTTACATTTTTCAAATGGAATCCCAAATATACCTATATTATTGCATATTTGGATTCCTTGGTCAACTCTACACCTTTTGCAGCTGAAGTTTCTAAACCGTCAAGTGATAATTCAAAACGGTCAAGTTAGTTTTCCAACTCGTCACTTGTAATTTCAAACTGTCAGGTGTAATTTATACTTATCATTTTGAAGATTGATTAACATATTTACGGGTTAATCAATGGTTTGAATTTATAACTGAAGTGTTGGAAAATTAACTTGACCATTTTGAATTATTACTTGACGCCTTAGAAACTACAGCTGAAAAATGTATAGTGTGACATTATTCGTGGGACGTAAATGAACTGCTTACGGGCAAATCATCATTTTTGGTATACGTCGATAGAAAAGAAGTGAATATCGCAGCAATTATAAAACCTAGAAAGCTCTAACTGAACACGAAATACTCAGCTTGGATTAGACGGTCAAATTTGAATTCTGTCTGCACTTGGCAAAATCTAATATCCTATTCTTTTATACAATGTCACGATAAATATCATAGCTTTTTTAAAGATATAGGATTGCCAACACTAATCCTTGTAGCTTTTATTTGATTTCAATTTTTTTGTGAAATCGGTGTTTTTCAACTTACCTATCTCTAAGTAAACAAAGCAAAAACCTACATGCATGAAAGAAAAATAAAAATGACTAACTTAGCACAAAAATTCAAACGAATAGTAAGAGTAACTGGATAAGGTTATAAAGATTTTCCACACCACAATAAGCTCTAGTCTGAAACTACAACGGTTACATATATAAGGCCAATGTGAATAAATGGAAACTTTTCACAGCCTAGTAGCTATCGAGATGTACTAGAATTAAAGATTGCCAAACGTATAAGATTATTAAGAATTTTTAAATGTAAGTAAGATTGTAGCTGGCAGTATCAATAGCGTCAAGAGGAAATTTCATACTTAGTAGTACAAAAAAAGTAGTCATTTTCGTAGTAGGTATCGGTACTACTAACTGCAGCATTTTAAACTGCTATTGAAGTAGATGTTAGAATTTCTTATTATTGCGTGCTCTAATTATGTTTAAGTCATGTATTTCTATCTAATCTTTAAATGTACTGGTATTGAAGAATTTGAAGAGCTGCAATCTGAGGTTTTTTTACCTTTGACTTGATAAAAATGACAATAGCCTTTTTCTACCTTCTATACCATTGAATATAACACTTCATGCTAAAGGTATTAGACTGCCAGCAACAATCGCTAGTGATTTTTCTTTCATTTTAAATTTTTAAACATTTTGGAAATTTGACAGTACATCCCAATAGCTAGCAGGCTGTAGAAATTTACATTTCCTGTCATACTCTAGCTTCATATTGGCCTTAGTTATGTTACCAATGTTGTTTGTGGCTAGAGCTTATTATGTTGTATAGAATTTTACCAACCTTTTCTCATTATTCCAATAGGGTCGTTCAGTGAAATTCCAATAACCATATTTATGCACATTTTCATGAAGTATTACTTACATATAACATACAAAAAAAATTTCAACTTAATTGGATGAGAATTGAAAAAGTTACGCGCCTTCAAAGATTAAAATATTTCATGCGCTCAAAATTCATCGTTGTGACGTCAGTAGGTCTGTTGGCGAGCCCAGACCGGCTGGCGGCTGTACAGCGACAGCGCCTAGCATACGTTTGTAATACGTTCAACTAGTAAGTGCTTTGGTTGACGCTATCTTTTATTTGATCGGGTGGTTTTCTGATAGAAAAAAATGTGTGATACGGATTTTGTTAAGGCCGATTCCTCTAATATGCCGGAAGTAGATGTTTTTATTTAGTTTGTAGTACATGTAATTTTCAACATCTTCCTCCAACTAAAACAAAATATACAAGATTAAGATAGACATTTCAAACAGGGATATTGTATAAGCTAAATACCCAGGATTTTCTACCCAAAATAAGTGCAGAAAAATGAGACAAAAGAACTAGATAATATATATAAAACAATTTTTTCTACATAATTAAAATACATATGAATGTTGGGTACATCAAAGGACTGAAAACTGTCTTTCAGATCTTCCATATATCAATAAAAATTGATTTTTACAATGCTTTTATAATTGTTATATGATTAGGTCAGTATTTGGATTAAAAAAATCTATTTGTATCTCTTACGTTTTAGTGTAGGTACCAGTAACAGCAAAATCTGCGAACAACTGACATCAATATATCTTTAGAATGGCATTGACAAATGCTTGAAAACTTTTTTTTAATTTCAGACGTAATCCCACAATACACTTTCCGATTTCATAACCGGGCGGTTTCTTTATAATAATACAATTCACGATTCAAGTAGTTATAAAAATACTATTAAAATGGTCCTCACAGCAATGCTTTGTTGACTTATCGCTTACAAATTCATTCCTACGCATAGCTCTCTGCCACAACTTCCTGATTTTTATATTTCGTGGCAAACTAATACAAATTTTATCAGGAGTGGTCACTGTCGTATTTTTACAGTGGGGAACTATACAATATTTATAATTTTTCTTCTTCCGTCTTCCTTCCATTATTATACTCCGTATCAACGAATTCGAATAGGTTGGTAAGTATCCCGTGTCGATAAAACAATTAAATAAATTATACAATAGACGCGTATGCAGTTCACAACGCTTGCCTAGCGAGTAGCATTACTCATTAGCCGCAGCGTTACTATTTACCGAGCACCCGTACGATGCGTTGCTGGGACGCGGCGCCGAGCCGGCCGGTCGGAAAGGTTTAATGACGTCACAGCCGCATACTCGCAAGTGCCGCGCGTTTTAAATTTGCACCACTTTAGTAATTTATTTGAATATGAAAGCGAGCTCAGAAAATTCTGAAATTTTGCACAGCTACTAAATTCAACACGCTCTTTTAGAATATGCAATAAAAAAAATTTGCTGAACGAGCCCATTTGTTTACGACTTTCTGCTACATTAGCATGTATGCATTAATGTCCGTGTCTGTTTAGCCGTTCACACGAGTTTTTGCGCTGCTCCGTAAAATAGCGTGTCCTAAGCGATACGGCAACAAAATAATTATAGTTTTTCTTGGAAAATAGTGCCTAATAGTTGCGCATATAAATTTCAAGAGCAACGGCAGAAAAAACCATTCCCAGTCGTAAATATTATCAAAATTAGTTATCATGTCCGATAAACGTTGTAAAATATGCGAAGAAATTGTGAACCGAAAAAACCCTGGCCTTCAATGTGCTGGTGTGTGTTCGAGTTTTTTCCATGGAAACTGTTTGGAGCTGACTATGAAGCAGTTGGACAGTTTACGATTTGATGGTGTTTCTTGGACCTGCCAGAAGTGTAGAGGCGCCAGGGGCAGTGGCGACTCATCCAGGCGATCAATAGGTGCACCGTATAATTCGCAGGTATCGGTACCAACTCTTCCCTCAGCATGCAGTGGGAGTATGAATGACACTTTCATGCTCGCTATGGAAGAAATAAGACAGGAACTGCGCCAATTGAGAGAACAGCAAAATTCTTTGATCAACTCTGTAACATTTTGCAGCGATAAAGTGTCAGAGTTTGAATCCAAGCTCATCAAATTTGATGAGTGTGTAAAAAAAACGGAAAAACTAATAGCTGAGAATGCCTCACTAAAGACTGAGGTGTCTCAGCTGAAACTTAAACTCAATGATCTAGACCAACTATCAAGGCTGAATAATATTGAACTACAAGGTATTCCGGAAAAGCAGAATGAAAACTTGGGCGAAGTACTACAAAAGATTGGCGACTACATAAATTATAAAGTTGACATGAATAAGGTTGAATATATTCACCGCGTTCAGCTCAACAAAAATTCAAATAATAAAATAAGGAACATCATTGTCAGATTCATCAACCGCAGAGAAAAAGAAAATTTGCTTGCTGCGCCTAAATCAAAACGACTTCAAAAGGAAAACGGCTCACCAAAGATGTCAATCAGTGGCGTCTCCGAGGCTCTCTTTATCAATGAGCATCTCACGATGGATAATAAGCTACTTTTCAGAGAAACAAGACTTTTGGCAAAAGCAAAACATTATAAATATGTATGGACCAAGAACGGCGATATCTTCTTGAGAAAAGACGACTCTTCTAAAATAATTAATATCAGAAATACTGAAGCACTTAAAAATATAAAATAATGAAATTCAGTCTCAAAAGTTATGGCGATGACACAAAATCAAGTTTTGAACGTCTATTATCAGAATACGAGAGGTTTAAGATCAAAAACAATGCAGTTCTTCCACAATGTCTGCGCTAGTGATTATGACATTATTTGTTTAACGGAAACGTGGCTTAAAACGGGAGTGTGTGATAGTGAACTATTTCCTCCAGATTATGCTGTTTACAGAAGGGATAGGGATAGTTCCGCATCACTGAAAACAGAAGGTGGGGGTGTGCTTATTGCTGTGAAACGTTCTCTGCACTCGAAACGTTGCAAACTGCTGGAATCTGATGCTGAAGACTTATGGATAGTCGTAGATCAGCATAATGGTGAAAAGTTGTTCATGTGCTGTGTTTACATTCCACCTAATGATGCTTTTATGCAATCAGTGTTTGTTAGTCAGCTACAACACAATGAAAACCATTTTCAACAGAATACTGCTTTGTTGGTTGGTGATTTCAATATGCCAAGTGTCAACTGGGTGCCTGTCAATAGAGAGCATTTCTTGGAACCCTTGCATGTTGATGAGTAAGTACGATCATAGATACATTATCTTATTTGAATCTAATGCAGTTTAATAATGTTTTGAATCATAACGAGCGTACTTTAGACTTAATCCTCTGTAATAAGGATGAGGTCAGAGATATCAGTGAATCGGTTGACAATTTGGTGTATGAGGATAACCACCACCCAGCAATTGTATTTCGACATATTTGTAAGGCTTTTATACCATTAGCAAATCAGTGCCGTCGTATGTACAATTTCAATAAGGCCGACTATGGTTCTATCAATACTTCATTATCAAATATTGACTGGAACAGCTTATTTGGAAACAAATCGGTGGACGAAGCAGTAGATATATTTTATGATCAATTGTATACAATAATAGATAGATACGTACCCTCATACAGAATCAAGGGTAAATATCCTGTGTACTTCAAAGCGGAAACAATAAGTACTATAAAGGAAAAACTGAAATACCATAAGCAATATAAAAAATTTAACGATCAAAATGCATATCGTATTTTCTGCACCCTTAGAACAAAGTCTAAAGATCTCATCAACAAAGATTATAATGATTACATAAAAAATATGGAGTACGAGATTTCAAGTAACTTTAAAAAATTCTGGTCTTTTGTGTCGAACAGGAAGAAAAGTCATGAAACAATACCAGGCATTATGTCAGATGGAGAACATGAAGTCAAAAATGGTACTGATGTGTGTAATTTGTTTGCAAAGTACTTTGTGAGTATTTACATCAAATCTCAGCCACTTCAAAGCTCTATACCTCAGAATCGTGATAACTGCATTGATGAGAGTTTGATTCTTCCTGAAAAAATTTCAATAATAGTGAATGCACTGGATACAAACAAATGCGCAGGACCTGATAAAATCCCACCTTTATTTATAAAAAAATGTGTTAGTAGTATCTGCTTGCCACTGCATTATATTTTCAAATTGTCGTTAACGGAATGTGTCTTCCCTGTGAAATGGAAACAGGCAAATGTTCTGCCAATTCACAAGGGAGGGGAAAGGCATATCATTAAAAACTATCGACCAATAAGCAAGCTCACAGTTTTTTCAAAAATATTTGAGCGTATAATTTACAATGTTGTATTGGGAACTGTAAAAGGTCTAATAATTAATGAACAACACGGATTTTTCCCTGGACGATCAGTTGAAACAAATTTAGTGTGTTTTACAGAATTTGTTTCGCAAGCCTTAGATGACGGACTGCAAGTCGATGTTGTCTACACTGACTTCAGTAAGGCCTTCGATAGGATAGACCATTCTATTTTGATGGCTAAACTTGCTGAGGTGGGTGTAGATAATAGATTGTGCCGTTGGATAGAGTCATACATAAGCAACAGGCATCAAACAGTAACGGTTAATGGATTTTCTTCTGAGGTATTCAAAGTAACGTCAGGCGTACCACAGGGAAGTCATTTGGGCCCCATTATCTATATAAACGATATAAAAAGTGCATTGAAAAATAAAAATTGCCTTCTCTATGCAGATGACTTGAAATTTTTTTCTGTGGTAAATAACATTAATGACTGTTTAGGTATACAAGAAGATCTCACGATGTTACACTCATATTGCATTAAAAACAGCCTTTTTTTAAGCTTTGATAAATGTAACTACATAAGGTTCACAAAACAAGCGAAGAGAGTCACGCATTATAGATATTCCGTTAGCAATGTGGAGCTGGAACAGTTAAATGTAACAAAGGACTTGATTATTGATAGTTTGATTTTTTTTTGAAAACTAAGAGATTTTCCAGTTTTTTCAAGAAATCGTCAAAAACAAAAGCAAAAATGCTTTTTGGCTTATCTTTTTTCTGTAATTATACTCGGTGCAAGCCTATTTTGATATCCAGTAAAGAAAACCTGTACATCCGACCAATAATTAAGTACATTTTGGGCACCAAGTTTGAAATCACTGTTTTTAGTCAGGACACCAAAACTTTCAAAATAAAATTAAAAATACGTATGCCTGTCTGTCTATAACTATCAATAATCGCTACACATACATGGGAGTGTTTTGGATAGGTGTCGATACGGGCTATCTAAAAAAAAAATAACGTCACCCGATTGGTCACCCTGTATATAATTATTATTCAAAAATCATTGTAACAATCAGTGATTCGTAGAATGAAATGTTAAAACCACTGAAGAGAATGATTCAGCTACTCTATCTATAAAATTTCTGACTGTACAAAATCTACCAGAAGGATTGTGATGACACTCACCTATTTCTCTTTGCTGTATGCTTCCCAGCAAACGTTCCTTGCGTTGTAGGCGTTTACCATTTTACACTCACAGTCAAGACCCTGTTCCAGGTTCGTCATTTCGTTAACGATGTTGTGAGCTGCTGTCTGTATTTTCGTATTTTCATTGATGAAAAATTATCTTATTCTTTACATATAGAAAAAACAGTAAATGCAGCAAACAAATTACTTGGATTTATATATAGAACCTGCAGAAATTTCAAGAATCCGAAGGCCTTGATCTCCCTGTATTATGCTTTCATACACAGTAAGCTTATGTTTGGCTCTATAATATGGAATCCTTGCTATGCAGTACACTCAGCGCGCATAGAGAGGGTTCAACACAAATTTCTGCGCCTGATAGCTTTAAAAACAGGACAACAAATTGGGAATAGCACTTATGGTCATATAATGAAAGAACATAATATCATTCCTCTGAAGGACAGAAGAATTATCTCTGATGTGTGCTGTTTGTACAAGGTCATACACAATCTCGTCGACTGTAGTTCCATGTCATCTAGCCTCCAACTAAATGTCCCTGATAGAAGATACAGAAATTATATTCTCTTTAAGTTGCCATATCGCCGTACCAATGTTGGTATGAATTCCCCTTTATATAGAGCTCAACGATCATATAATGCATTTTGTAAGCTAGATATTTTTCATGTGAGTTTGAATTTGTTGAAAAAGGTAATGAAAAAAGACTTCATATTACAACTTTCCTCTTAAAAAGAAATCTATTTCTAGTCTTTTCTGCTCATGATCTTCAATGAACACAATATTTAAGTAAGTTTCATTATTGTTAACTATAGTCTAGGATTTAATTGTTGCACTATATTTCTGGGAAAATTATTTGTAATTAGTGGGTGCATTTTGGATTTATCTGTTAGCATCCCAAATTGTAAATAAATAAATAAATAAATTAGTCGTTTTGTTTCATCTCAACATGCTTTTGTTTATTTTCCAAACCCTGTTAGGCTATTGGCGATTCCAATTACCGATGAGGGCGCTCGCGTTTATAAACAAACATGGAGGATAGCAGGTATCCTGCACGCTGTGAAACGCTTTTGGAGGAAATACGTGGCAATGAATGCTTTCATCATAGCCTTTTTTGGAGTGGCAACCATAAACACTACAGTTTGTATTAAACTTGCTAGCCTTTCTTGATTTGAAGCCTGATTTAGATGCCATATTCTTGACAATAGCTTATGAAGAAGGTCCGAAGAAATATTCTAACACACTATATACCAATTAACAAAGCATAAACTCGAAAAGACGACTGAACGAAGAAACATAAACGGCATATAAACGGTTAATGGCATGTTAATTGTGTGTCCTCCGAAATTCGAGTACCTGCTTTGTCAGTGTACATTTTTGCCGCTAGAGGTCTCATCGATTTTTGGAATTGCCAATATATAAGTCGGAAATTTGAAAGACGTCGATTTGACATACTGCGAAATAACATGAAAACTTCAAAAGATTGATATTGGTAATTCTATACTGTGAGAAAGGCTAACAAATCTTACATTTGACCGTATAAAAAAACTAGAAGAAAATAGATATTGCCATTAAAGGAAAAGTGATTAATATTTCTTTAACTAACTTACCGATTTCTCCGAGTAGAAAAAGAGTTCAAATTTGACCGTCTAGCCTAAGCTGACGTATTTCATGGTTGGTCACACCACAAAGTGTGGCAGCCTTCTAAGTTTTATAGTGGCTGCGGTATTCATTTTTTTTGATATCTACTAATACCCAACCAAAATTGGCGCTTTGCGCCTAAGCGGTTCCTTTTAAGTCCTTTATGTGATACGTCACACTAGAATTGACCAAATATGCAATTTTGTGCAGGAGGTTCTATTTAAAAAATTAAACTTTGGTATCATTCAGCTTGCATAAATTCCAAAATTGAATTGAATATTTTAAGATTATGGACCTTAATGCTCCCTACTGGGATCAAGAAGCAGACTTCTGAAATATGTTTTAGTAAGCCCACTGTCTCCCATACACCCACTGTTGATCCACTCTGTATAATCACTTCTAGGAAGCCTTGGACTTCGACTATACTCATTATTTTTAATGTTCTTGTAAGTGGTTTCAATATTAGAGATAGAATTTTAATGCCATGCATTTACGTGGAACTAGCATGCACTGGCTTATATAATGTATAGCCCTTAAAATATGGAGCAAATGTTAATACCTGGTTTCTGGGTAAGTAAGCTGTCCACTATTGGAAGCTCCAGTAATACGTGCATGACATGCTCCAAACGTGAAACTCGTGCAAAAAAGCAAAAGTAAGGTCCATCAAAAAAGCAAATCTGACAGCCTGGTACACTAGTGAATACTGGGTGTAGAAAATGAACATGACCCTGCTTGGTTCTATGGACCGTTATGTTACCGCGAATCTAAGTTTAGCACGGATATAGGATACACTATCTGTATTCTAACCACTAGGTGAACAGCACCTAGTGCAGTAGTTTGTGGTGAAGATAGTAAACGCTATACTTTTATCCTAATCAGCGTTACCTTTATGTTCATCATAATACTACTGCTACTATTGCACGTTTGTCATATTGGTATAACGATGCCAATGATAAGAATTTAATCAGAATTATCCATAATGTTCACAGGCAAATCAAAGAAAATAATAAATGAAAGGAACAAATTTACACACCTCTAGCTGATGCAGGAGATAGTCCTTATAAATCAAGATAAAATTAGTTTTGTAATTGCAACAAAATGAATTCAAATACCGCAGCAGGAAAATCTTTGGCACTTGACCTCCTATACTTTTTCAGACGTTTATAGTTGTATCATAATGTAATATATTATCGCTGATTTTCATTATTTTTACTGCGGAACTACAATTTGATAAAAAATATACAGGGTGGTCCAATTAGCGTGCGGTGTTCTCTAGCTCTACCATTTGAATTAATCAGAGGAAAATTTTCGAATAAAATATGTTTCCTTTCAAATGATCCACTTCTAGAAAATAATTTCAAAGATGGTGAACATCCGGGTATACCGGAAGTAGGCATCAGCTTCCTTATTTTTAATAGAACACCCTGTATATTATTGCACGTTTGAATTCAGCATCGATTTTTATGTCTAAGAAGATTATTTTTGGATTATTCAGCAATCTCCAGACAATTTGAAGTTTGAAGTACATTAGAAAAAATGCTAACGCCTCGGAAACTAATTGAAACAGAAATTTGCACTTTTCAGTTTGAAAAGAGTAAGAAACGCACTTATGTTTCTACAAGATCACAGTGTCGAAAGCATATTGAATCCAAAGATTAGCATTTTTCAAGTTATAAAAGTTTAAATCGTGAAAAACTTTTCAAACGGATGCCTTTTGTCAAAAAACCATCAACCCTAGAACCACATGTGCTCTAATAAGGGTGAAAAAGAATATCATTTCGCATCCACTCATGTGAAGCTTATCATACCATCCCATCTCAAAAAAAAGTTTTTTAGGTTTTTTTCAAATTTGGAAATTGATAGTCTATTGGTTTAATGTGCTTTTGAAACACTGATCTTACGAAAACACAAGAACGTTTCTTGCTCATTTAGACACAAGAACCGCATCTTTCTGTCGTGCTTAGCTTCCGAAATATTAGATTTTTTGTAAAGTGCTGTAAAGGTCCAATTTTCTAAAGATTGTTGAATAGCTCCGAAAACAGGCTTCTTAGACACAAAATATGGTTAAGCCACTGAACTTGAAAATCGATTGTCAATTCAAAAACGCAATAATGTACAGGGTGTTATATTTGAAATAAGGAAGTTGACGCCTACTTCCGGTATACCCGGATGTCCGCTATCTATAAAATTATTTTCTACAAGTGAGCCACTTCAAACTAAACGTCTTTTATTTGGAACGTTTTCTTCTAACCTAAACGGTGAACGATACAGCATCAGAGACTTATTGAATACCATGTACTTGTAGAAGTATATACAGCGGAACAACAAACTAGAATTTTGGAGCACAGATCAAATTGCCAATTAGGTCAGACCGAAAAATCTGCAGTAGCTAAAAGGCATGCACTTGAAGAAAGCGCTAACCACAAGATAAAGTTTGACGAGATACAGGTTCTGGATACGGCTCCCTCTTATTACGCCAGATTGTACAGGGAGTCCATTGAGGTTTATAAACATAAGAACAACTTCAACTACAAAGAAGAAGCATATAAGCTCAATAAAGTATGGATATTCGCCCTAAGAGATGCCAAGATTCTGGGTTGCTTAGGAGTTCCACAGGCATCGGCGGTGCACAGCGCAGCTGCCCCTACTCCTAATCCGGAGAATATAAGTGCCAACCCTGTGACGAGGCCTCATCAGTCTCTCGGAACACGCCAGACAGGTGACATCAACTTCTGAGAATGCCGACAACTCATGTTGGCGAAACGTCAAGGATCGAAGTGCGCCGACGCCAAGGCGGCAGAGCGTGTCGACGCCGGCCGAACAGCCCAAGAACCAACAGTTCACACGCAGTCTTACATAATTCTTTGACAGTTCAGTGCATAAAGGGGTCTATTAATGATCACTGTGCCACCACTGGATTACCTATTTTATTCAGATACCAACAAGCAAAGAACCAAATGGAAGTCTTACTCTTAGGGAAGTATACAGTCAACTTAAAAAAACGTTTATTTGAACAAGAGCCTGAATGATGGCAATTATAATTGTAGAGGACATTTTTCTTTAGACAAGAACATGTAAATCCGGATATTTGTGAAGATGACGTAAAAGTGATATTTCTTTGTCGTTTTGCCTGATGAATTATACGAAACACTTCATCTTTAGAAACAAAACATAGTATGGCATCAATATATTCATTGCCTTTTTTGATTAACTTATAACCATTATATCAAAACGCTTTAATCTCCTGTAGAAACGACTGTTAACGGGATTTGAACCCGCGACCTCCGGAATTCCAGTCAGACTGACAGTTGGTTCGTTTTGAGGCATTTTATGGTAGCATCTAGATAAAGCAATGCCTTAAAAAACCTACCACCTCAAACTCGGATTTTTTCACAACTTACAATATTTCCCTGTCTGTTGGCATGTGAAATAAAAGATATGGAATGACCTTATTAAAAAATAAAGTAGCGCTTTTGCGTAAAGGCGTTGAAAATCTATACGAAGAGCAGTGTGTATCTATTTTGTAGACTTATCCTTCCCACGTAAATACACGTGCCGGCCGGCGTTTATCTAGGTAAATGTTTTTAATTATTTATTCATGGTTTGTGTATTTATACGGAGGTTTCGATACTGTGGGATACTGTCTCGTTGTTCCAGTAGTATTAGTATTCCTAGCTATAAGTGCGAAACATTTTACAGCGTTTTACGCACATTTTGAACCATAGAAGACTGATAGTCGACTGTGCAGGTGTCTGTTTTTTTGATAAAATTAATTTTAAATGAATCTTGGAAAAGTATAGAACTGATTAACGATAGGTTGCCGTTTAAAAACTAGCCGCAAATATCTGTAATTAATTTTAGTGTAATTAGTTTGCATAATCATTACTTGCAACCATAGGTTTTTTAGTCAATTTTATAATATTTGAAAGAAAATGATGTAAGGAATTGAAAAAAGACGTTTGTCGTCTTTCAGTTAGCCAAGATGTTAGGGTTGCCAGGTGTGTACGTATATTACTGTTGTCTGCACTCTTTCACTGTTTCTTTTTTACTTCAATACAGAACTGTAGTCTCATCCACACTAATTACAAAAATCCATGGCTGCTGGTTGGAAAATGGCCGTAAACGGAGGTTGCCATGATTTTTATGGGCGATTCTTACTCCAGGTAAGTGGAACCGCAAGGAAGAAGATGCACACATTGTTATGTACGATAAATAAGGACAAAGCATGGCAGGTGTGACACTTATACTATAGTGACGATTTATGGATAGTGTGCCTATTCCCTTGCTTACAAAATGTTAATACGCCACTTTGGCTAATAATAAGCAAAAAAATACTATAACTATATTTTCACGATATTATATTCTTCTTTAGAGCACGTAACAGAACGTGCATCTTCTCTCTTGCGCTTCAATTCACCTGGAGCGAGAATCGCTCATAAAAATCATGGCAACCTCTATTTGCGACCATTTTCCTACTGGCAATCATATATTTTTGTGATCAAAATGGATAAGACATTAACATTGTAATAAAAAAAGCAGACGCTGAGAGCTGGCGACCATTTTTTTCAATTCAATACATGATTTTCCTTCAAATGAGGTAAAATTGACTAAAAGCATATAGTTGCAAGTTATATTAGGCAATCAGTCACA
This sequence comes from Callosobruchus maculatus, assembly GCA_951848785.1. Taxonomy (NCBI): domain Eukaryota; kingdom Metazoa; phylum Arthropoda; class Insecta; order Coleoptera; family Chrysomelidae; genus Callosobruchus; species Callosobruchus maculatus. Next base: position 13,699,922 of record CATOUR010000054.1, on the reverse strand, counting down.
CTAAAATGAATTACAACCTATTGTTAATTCATTCCATACTATCTCAAGACTCATTTAAAAATAATTTTATCAAAAAACAGTTACGTACAAGATCAGCAGTGGGATCCTGTACTATGAGAATCATATCTAAGCTATGCAGTATGCGCGCTGTCTATTATTCAGATCTACGGTATCGTAGAAGATTGCAGGCAAAAGAATAATACAACAGAAACGTTTTACGACGACGATGGATGTGACATTTACTGTTAGCCTGCTCGAACGTCCATTTCCGACACCGTCATACCCGCGGCCTTTTATGTTTTTATTTCTATTGGTTCGATCGATATTACCAGAATAAAGAAGTGTCAAATAGGAGGCTCAAACAAACAGCTAAGTACGTAGCTACTCATTTTATTGGTATGAATAATATTGCGATTATCAAGAAGACATCGAGATGTACTGATATGAGTGGATAAGAGACAAATGTTTATGAAAATTTATGAATATACTTCATAACCTCTTAGCTAGCTAGAATATTTCGTGCACATCTATAAAGTAGAAACCAGCATACCGAGGCAAGCATAAATATTAGTAGGCCTGTGTGAATAATCTAAACTGCCATGAGCATTGTACTTACAAGAATGGCGGTGGATTGAAATTATTTCCTTTACTTTTTTGTTGAAAAGTGCTAGCAGAAGATCAGTGACTACTTAAATCAGTATTAAGTTGATGTCTTGAAATACCCCGAGCATCTGGTTGATTGTTCTCAAAAATAATTGCATTTGATGTTGTAAAGGCCTTGTATTTTGTATTCTGTTGGGGATAAGGGGAGCTACTAAGATCTGAGCTCTTTGCCTCCATTTGGGAGACTCATCGAACATAACAGAAATGAATGTTTTTCTCAGAACTGAGTGTCCTCCCATCCCAAACTAGAAGATGGTAACACATATCAGCGAAGCTCTCATACTCTTTTCACATCAACTGCCAAAGCGTATATATCGCATAACATCATACTGTGGAAGTTTTTCGTTTGATAACGTTGTACAGACACAATAGTCGTTTTAAAGTGGAAGCGTCATCTGAACATGCTTAGGATTTAAGTACCTTCTCACATGAAGATGTGAGCTGACCATTCCAGCTGACCGCTGAGGAGTCTTACAGTTGTTATTCTTGAAGGCTTGCTCCTATAGTAGTATATCAATACCCCTAGTTAAGGAACGTTTTCTATAATAGTATACTTTTTTATAGTAGTACTGTCTAATTGTCAAGTTGCTTTCTGTATCGAGTTCAGAAGTTAGTTACCCCGACATCCCCAGTCATGTGTAAGGTATTTCAATTATCTTCTGATTTGGATCTTATGAAGTACTAATGATGCGATTGTTTTGTCGAACACTACATTTAAATTTGAGGCATAGACTGCGCAATTCTGGCCAGGTGCCAAAATATGTTGTTATTGATGTTAGCCTCTAGAGGCTTGTTCCTGAACCTTGAACTAAAAGCTCCATCAAATAGTAAATGCATCACCTAAACGTACTACTGGATTGAGTCCAGGAACCAGTTAAGCGTTTTAGTGCACATTCTCCCTAAGTGTATATATGGAGAGAGATATTAGTGGCTCTTCGAGTTCTAGTAGAAGTAGCACGTCATATGGCAAGTTACAGATTAGATTGTCACTCCTAACGATTGGTTGAAGTACAGCGTAAGGTTAGAAAACTGGTGAGAGAAAGTATAGAGGCAAATGACTGGTTCGTCAGTTCAACACAAGCAGAAGTGCAGGGGGTTATACAGGGTGATCCCTAAGTTGATACTTTTTTTAACTTTTTTCACAAATCTGAAAAATAAGCGAAATATAGAATAAAAGAGATAAATCTGTGCTTGTGTATTAAGACGTAGGTACCTCGTCTGTTTATGTTTAATTTTTTTTGTGACTAGTACACTAATTGATAGGTACAGGGCCTGATCGATAAGACATAGATTCGAGCAAAAAATGAAACATAAACAGAATGGGTACGTTTTGATACACAATACCAGATTTACTCTTTTGGATTCTATATCCCGATTCGTGATCACTTAGTGATCAATATCAAGTGAAACAAACGTGGCAGGATGTGTCTTGCAAGATACAGGGTCTCCCAGCATAAAGTGCACAGACGATATTAGTTGAGACAAGATCAAAATTTATGGACTGAAAGAATATTTCAAAAAATGCAAAAAAGTGGTTTGACCTGTACTGACGATTAAGTATTTCTGTCCTTTTTCTTGAAATGATCATAACTTTTGAAAAACTGCGTGAATTTCATTAAAATTAAAAAACAAATTATGCCTAACGATAGGCGTTGCTTAGTGAATAAAAAGGGGCTTTTTAGAAACGTTAGACCCTTTCTTGAACTGAATTTAATTTTCAACGAAATATCGCCCATGGCTATACTTTTTTCCTCAGGTCGTCTTGATATTTATCCAACATACCTTCAATGAACACTTCATCATCTTGTGGAAAAGCCTCGCTGACACCAACGCTTCAATTCAACACTGTATTTTGATATAGAAAATGTTGTGCTAGAGACGGAATGCTACAGTTTTCTTATTGGACAGGAAATGGAATGGGGATCAAAGGAACGAGGCGAAAAATTATGACTATTGGGGTATTTCATGAAAAATAGAAATTTAGTGTAAAAAACAGTGTATGGGATGCTTTTTTACCAGACCTCAATACAGGTGTTGGAGCTTTTCTACTAGACGTTAAATTGAATGGTCTGGGCAAATGGTCATGATGCAAAAGAGGGTCTGGACTTCTTCGCGCGATGATAAATAATCAATAAGCAACGTTACGCTCACGCAGGTACTTCGACTTTACGTCATGTAGAAAATCTTGTGCTAAAGATAGAATATTGTAGTTTTTATTAGAAGGGATATTGGATACGGATCAAAGAGACGAGACAAAAAAAGTGTGACTATGGGGGTATTTTCTTGAAAATCGAAATTTAGTTCAATTCAGACATATGTACATTTCTATTTCTCAAAAACTATTTTTTTGCGGACTTTTTTATACGCCTAGCAGCATCTATAATAGTAAGTAACTCCTAATAAGAAATTATTAATCTTTTCATTTCTACAGAATGCACTTAATGCTATAAAGGTTATAGTCATTTCAAATCAAAATCAACTGTCAATACAATTTTTTTGATACTTTTTTGAATCTTTCTTTTGTCGATAAACTGTGATCTAGTTTCACCCAGTTTCGTTTGTGGACTTTATGCTGTGACAACCTGTATAGCTACCTATAGGCGGAGAATGAGCGTGTAATAGTAATTGAAATCATGATTTTCTGTACTTCTCTGTTGTTTGATTAAATCTTTAATAAATTATTATTCACCGTACTTTTCGACAGCTAAATGGACCTCACTTTAAGCAGTAGTAGTGCAGTGGGATTGCTAATAGCATTCGATTAAGAATAAATCCTTAAAGGCCTGGCCAAACGGGACAGTTACTCAGCACACGTCAAGGCATAATAATAATAATAATGTGGTTCCTCAAACGTATTATTGTGTCTGATCAATCGCGCTTCTCTGGCCTATAACTCAAAAATCACATATGCTAAAAAATACATCTTTTATCGTCGTTCTGTCAGCCACTGCAACCTTTATCTAAAGTACAAAATATCTGGCAAGGACATCGTTCCACAGCTGTGCAATTTTTTTCGAAATGCGGTAAAAAAGCTCCTGTTAAGTCGGTAATTCCGAAATATCTATTTCCATCTTTAATGCACCTAAAAAGAGATATAGATATACATATATCAGTACCATTATTTCAAAATTTTGCTCTATTTTAGATATCTGTGATTGTTTTGATCCCAACGGCAGAGCCTTATCGGCTGAGTTATCATTGATGATTCCCATAATTAATATTTTAACGGTTCTCGCAAATTGCGAGAGTTAAAAATCTGTTGCGGCCGACTAAAATTACTTTACACCGACAAAGCCAATAGAAGTAGACCAAATCGAGTTTTCCGTAAAAATGCCATATCATAGATTTTAGCATAGGTTGGCTAAGGATAAAGTTATAGTTGCTGAATAAACCTACCAAATAGTGTCAAACAGACTAAATAAGTTTTTGTGGATATTTTTTTAGATATAGAATATCGTCAAAAGTATATATTTCTCCAAACTGCAACTGACGGCTCTCGGGGGTTAAAACAAAAAAAAAACAAAAAAAAACTGCAATTAAATTCAAAATAATGATCGTGTCATGTTATCCACTTTAATTGAATGATTCTTAATCATGCTGTTGTGACAAAGTGTGAGTGTCATATCAACGTTGCTTTCAAAAAAAGATGGATTGCATAAAAAAGGTGTATATCGGTTTCTTCATTTAGTAGCAATCGATCCATTAAAATAGTGCCTCCTCTTTCAACATAATAATAATAATAATAATAATAATAATATGTCTTTATTTGCCAAACCACTAACATAAACAGTACATCGTAAGAAACAACAAAAAAACAATCCCAGGGATAGTTTGACAAAAGGGCGAAGTTCAGCTTTGAATACGTAATTCATCGCTGCTCTTCCACTTAACCCGCAGAATGTATTACCCCTAATTACACTCTGAACATATACATAAGCAAAAAAAAAATTAATAACTACATTAATTATTTATTATTATTAATGGCGATGCAAAAAGAAAACATATGCACTGATTATATTGCGTATATTTCTATGCGTAGCTGTCCATTAGTTTCTGTCGGTATTTTAGCTTGAATTTAATACTATTACACTGCTTTATATCATTGGGAATTCCGTTGTAAATGCTGTAAATCTGATAGGAGAATGATCGCTTAAAATACTCATGATAATGCTTAGGTGGCGACAGCAGTCCTTTATGTCTTATATTAAGTGTATGTACATCTGTCCTAAATTTAATTTTTCTATAAAGGTACACTGGATTCTGTTCAGTTATTATTCTATGGTACAAACAGGCGGCATGTAATAGCCTTCTATGCTGCATGTTTAACCAACCTATGGGTTTTAGTGTATGCGAAACGCTGTTTCTTCTACGAATGCCGTGTATAAGACGCAAACATGAATTTTGCACTTTTTGTATTTTTTGTTTAACGACAGCTGTTATGTAACTGCCGTAAACAACATCAGCATAATTAAGTAGGGACAACACTAAGCTTTCGCACAGTAAAATTTTAAGTTTTTTTGTTAAAAAATGCCTGCTTACATATACTGTTTTCAACGCAGCGTACGTTTTTTGTAACAACTTTGTCACATGTAGCTCAAATCTTAAATCACTGTCTAGTGTTAATCCAAGGCTTGTTGCCTGTTCAACTACTACGATGTCTTTACCATGAATTTGGATATTTACCTGTGACTTAATTAACGATCTATTTATTTTGGGTCCAAATATCATAACTTTAGTTTTTTCTACGTTGTTTACTAGACAATGATCAGCAGATAAGTCTACATATCTACCAAGGTCTGCGTTCATCAATGCACAAGCAGTTTTAACGTTTTCAGGTTTAAATGAAATATATATTTGTGTGTCGTCAGCATAAAGTTGTAATTTCGTATATTCTAAGCTATTTATCAACTGGCTTGTATATATGGAGAACAGTAAAGGCCCCAGTACTGAGCCTTGTGGTACACCGGATGTAAGGGATAGAAATTCTGATCTATCTCCGTTCAACACAACCCTTTGGACACGATTATTTAAATATTTATCAAAAAACTCTACTGCTGAAGCTGATAGTCCTATATATTTCAATATTTTCAACAGCAACGAATAGTTTATCGTGTCAAATGCTCGACTAAAATCTAATAGAGCTAAAATGGTATACTCGCCGATATCAGATGCGGCAACAATGTCATCCGTTATTTTCAGTAGGGCAGTAGTGCAGCTGTGATTCCGCCTAAAGCCAGACTGTACGTCAGGTAAGATTTGCTTGCCTTCTATGTATTCTCTCAACTGCATATCTACTGCTTTTTCAATGAACTTACACAAAGCGGGTAGTATGCTTATAGCTCTCAGATCTTTATGTTCAACCACATCTGTCTTTTTTGGTAATGGAATAATCAGTGACTTTTTCCAACTAGTAGGATATACGGAGTTCTCCAAGCAAAAATTTATTATATGTTTTACGTGCGGTAGAATACGAGGTAAACACAACTGTATCATTTTGATGCTGATGCCGTCGTTACCCACAGAATTGCTCTTTATTTCGTTTGCTACTGCTAGGACAAAATTTTCGTTGATTGGCTTAAATTTGAAATTATCCGTATATTTGAGTTGTTTCTCATATTTTTCTAACAAATAATCAGCAGGAGTTAAATTTGGTAAAGACGTCACAAAGTAATTATTAATTGCATCTACATTACAAAGGTCTTGAGGAATTTTGAATTTTCCTTTTTTATCCGGTACTATGTTGTTTTTTTTCAAAGATTTCCAACAGGTCCTACTATCAGACTTATTGTAAAGATTTTCAAAATAGGCCTTTTTTTCTTTCTGGACAGATTTAGTTGTATAATTTCTCATCATTTTATAAAAATTCCAATGCACAATATTTTTTGTTTTTCTGAATTTTGTCAATGCTTTATCCCTAATCTTTATCATAGTTCCAATAACGTCAGTCAGCCAGGGTGCATGTGGTTTTGTACAACGGACAGAAATTAGAGGAGCATGTATGTCGAATAACTTAATGATATTGTCTTCTAAAATAGAAACTTTGCTATCAATACAGTCAGTATCATAGATTCCAAAAAAGGGAATTCTGTGTAGGTCATGCAGGAACCGCTCATAATTAAAATATTTGAAATTTCTCATGGTGACCAACTTCGGCTCAGTAATACAACACAATAAAACAGTGATTCTGATTCATTACTGTGGCAGTTTACATATTACTAAAAACGAAAAGGAAAAAAAACCTGGTAAAAAAACAAAGAACTAGGATTCCAATTAACCGTTGATCGCTTAGCATAAATACACGTACAACGTCCGGAGGCGATCCTTTGTGATGCTCGATACCCGTGCTTTATTAAGCAAATATCTGCACAGCAGGAACTAAATTTACTAGAGAAATATTCATTAACAAAGACGATCGTTCGATAGGAGATCACTCTAAAAAGTTCTAGAAATGTACGTTACGGTGATTTAGTTGCTCGGTTGGAAAATATTTATCATAAAAAAAATATTGTCACTTGAGCCCTATCCAACGCTCAGAGTTCCTTTCGTGCTGGTTCTGACAAATTGACTGCATTTATTTACAGGGGATAGAAGGCACTATCTTTATAGCTGATAAGATTCATGATGACGATGATAAGGTTAGTCATTTGCTTCTGGATAATGAAAAAAGTAGGAAAGAATCTACTTGAGTAAATACAAACAGCGCTCTCACTGTGGAACCGGAAGCGATATTGACAAAACCGGATTTTTCCTGGACTAGTTTTTTCATGCTGATTCCGAATCTTAATTTAGTTTTTCTCTATTTTCTCTAGTACCTGGCTCTGTATCAGCTCTCTTCAGTGGGAGCTAAAAACCAGAATACCTCTTACTCGAATAATGTAACTGTAACGCACTTGAATCAAATGTATTGTTTTTATGAATTATATGAATATGTTATTTTAATTCTAATTTGTTAAACAAGTAGAATTTTGAGCAAACCCTTGCAGGAGGCAGTTTTCTGGTGGACAAGAAAGACAAAATGCCTCAGTTGTTTGGGTCCATAAGACGAAACTATAACTATTTTGCGGTTTCAGGTTTTCTGGTATTTTTATACATTTTTCTTCCTGCTGAATGTCATTTTTTAGACGCTTTGGCGTCTATAACTTTCTCAGTTGGCAGTCTATCCCATAATTTATGGTTTTGGTTATGCGTGTTTCGGCAACATTTTTAACGCCTGCGGTTCACTTTATCTAATACGGTGAAATGATGTTTTTTATTGAAATTAGTTCTGGAAAAAATGCTGCATTTTTTTTGTAGTAAACAGCGATGCTCGGTTTCAAGTTCTAGTCAACGACGATGTAAGCATTAATCAAGTGGAAAAGTTTAGATATCTAGGAGCACTTGTAGATAAAAACGGAGTGGGAGAAACAGAAATAAAGCACAGTATTCAACAAAGCAGGAAAATCATAGGAAGCCTTAACTCATTCTGGTGGGACAAAAATATCTCGAACAAAAATAAGAAGCGAGTGGGTAAAGCAATGGTGGAGTCAGTTTTGGGCTATGGATCAGAAGTGTGGACTTTAAATGCAGATTTAAAAAGAAGGATATTAGCTGCGGAAATGGACTACATCAGAAGAAGTGCAAGAATATCGCGATTAGAAAGAAAGACCAACGAAGAAGTAAGAGCTCGAATGAAAGCGGAGGAAACAGTGCTGGATCGAATAGAAAGACGATCCTTGAAGTGGTTCGGTCATTTATTAAGAATGCCTGATGAGAGGTGGCCCAAAAGAATATTTCAGTGGAGACCACCTGGGAAAAGAAAAAGGGGCAGACCACGTAGATCGTGGAATGAAAGCATAAGAAGAGCGATGAACGAACGAAATCTAGAGGAAGAAGATGCTTTGGATAGAGAGGGTTGGCGAAGGATGACGGGAATGCGGCAAGATGCTGTCAACAGTGGAATACATTTTGTATCGTAACTGTACCCGTAATATATAGAAAAATGCTGCATTCCTGTTCTATCGGAGCAATGCTCTTTAAGGTTTACTTGATGACTCATATTCGTAAAATTTAAGTATCTAATGTTAATCTAGATCCATAGGTGTTAATAAATTAATTATCTTTTTTTGACAATTCTCTAAACATGTATGTGGGGTAACACTTGGTGCTGCAGAAATTCAAGTACCTATCGTATGTTAGATCTGCTTATATTGTTTTGTATGTGTTATAAACTCCAGACCACATCCTGTTTCATCGTGCTTTACTAGTCACTTATTCCAAAATGCTGTACTTTGATAAAGGATGCAGGGCTGCTTTAAACGACAGTAAAATGTTTGTCTTCCAGCATCTGTGATTTTATAGATAAATCATTAAAACATCATGGGGCAGAAATATAACGCCAGAACAAAAGTTATATTAAATGGCGGTGAAGTAATTGGCTACGCTATGACGCAGCATTATGATCCCTTTGACGCGCACTGAGCAAGGGTCACTTTTTGGGCAGAGCTTTATCGATAGGCCTACAAAAAGCATCTAAATACTTACACGACGATATGATAGAAGAAGCATTTCCAATTATCTGGGCGTTCGAGGAAGTTGTAGACCTGTCCCTGGAAAGTGGCCCTGCCGGCGATTTTGCGGTGTTGCTTGGAAGCGTAGCGCGCTGCTTCCCCCCATTTTGGGGGGCTCTCCAGCAGCAACGTGGTGGGGTTGACGCCTTGGCAACATGTCGGGGTAGTACCGGAAGCTGAAATAAGTATCAAGTAATTTCAAAAGGTTTATTCGAGACTTCCATTTACTACGTTTATATGTGGCATTCAATTCGAACTGCTCTGTTCCTAATACAATTGTAAATCGTGAACACACAAAGTTTCCAAAGATCGGGTGCTAAAAAACTTAGGCTACGTTGTTGGTTATGTGAGATTTGCATGTTAGGATAGTTTTGACGTTTGACAGCTTGCTCGTCACCCCACGAAACAAATTCCAATCGTGCTATAGTATAACAATGAAGAATTTATTCAACGACTACATTTCGAAGCACTCAATACACTCTTTTCGCTATACCCACTTATCATAAACTTCTGAGAAAATATTTTTTGATAGTCTGTTTAGTATAGTTTTTGAGCTGTAGATCCGGCTCAAATCTTCGACCTCTTCATTCTTTTCTGAGCTCAGGAACCAAACGAAAGTTACATGGAGCATCAAGATTGCGATAGTACCTAGGGGATGGAAACACAATTTCATCCTCTAGTGCTTAAACTGTTCGTTGAAATATCGCTGATCTATTTGCCAGAGCACTGTTTTACTTTGATTTCGCCTTTACGGGTCCTTAAAATGCATTCGAATAGTCAACTTATAGCCTCATTATACACAGTTTGTATGATCATAAAAGCTTATTGCGATGTTTGCGTAAGTACGCATAAGTTTTTAATTAAACTGAATTAAAAAGAAATTAAACTGCGCAGATTGAGTTACTCAATTAAGTAGGTACTAGTTTATTTACACACATGTAAATCGCGCGACAAGCCTTTATGATCACACAAATTGTGTATAATGAGGCTATAAGCCGATAGTTACAATTTTAAAGGAACATTTTATTCCCTTCTTTGTAGAGCAGTTAAATAAAAGCTTTTTCTAAAAGAGTTTTTTTGCGTTTATTTTTTTTTAGGGTTTAGTTATCGCTGGCTAGGTTTCTGAGTCTGGTCATCGCATTAAACGCATCAAGGTCTAGCTCTCCAATGAGGAGACGTCTAATGAGTTTACCTTTCTCAAGACCACGTATGCTTGACCAGCGCCTAAATTTCAGCTAGATTAGAGCAACGGAGCTTATAATCGCCATCTTTTCTTTCTTTTTCTTTTGGCGCCATCTCCTTTCGAAGGTTGGCGATCCAAATAGCTAATGTAGTTCTGGATACGGCCATGCGAAAAATGTCAAGCGATGAGCAACCAAACCATCTTCGGATGTCTTTCAACGAAGAACTTTGGCGTCTGCCGACTGACCTTTTACCTTTGACTTTTCTTTCTATAATCAGTCGCAGAAGTTCGTATTTTTTCCCTCGCATGATATGACCTATTTAAGCCGTTTTTCGTTCCTTGATGATCATCATGAGTTCTTTTTGTTTCTTCATACGATTAAGGACTTCTTTTCTTTAACCTGTATTTTTATTCTCTGCGAACCCTTTCATTTGGTATACATACTATAGGAAAACATAAAAATCTCAAAAGTTCGCCATATTGGATTAAGAGTAATGCCAAAATATTTTTCTATTTATTTTCGGCAAACCCGCCATTTTGAATGTTGCGCCATATTGGACTTAGAATGATGCCATGCAGCTTATCGTATATTGTCATCGAAACTGAACGTGCGTACAAAATTTCAGCTCGATCGGTTGAAGATATCTGCCTCAAAATTGAGTAGCAATATTCCACATGAAAAAACATACATACAAGTTAAACAAAAGCTTTTAATAAACAAACATAAGTTCCATATTGACAAAAAAACATCATATTCTTACAAATACATAGCTGTCATACCCTAAAAATATAATTGTCGAATCGCCTGGTAAAACCGGATCCTTATAGATAAGGGGGGTTTAAGAGAACAACAACTAAATTTCTTAGGATCAATAATGACCCGAAATCCAGATGTTGCGTGAAGAAACATAATTACGGCCGTGTTTTGCATCCTGTAGGGTGAGAAAGAGGGATTGCTACCTTGCTCCTATAAGCTCCACTAAGGTTATTACATTTTACGTGTATCCACCAAATGACTCACATTGAGAGGAACCCTTTTCAGCTGATTCTCGTTTGATCCCTGTTTAGATCTCTCTAAGAGCATGCGTATGACCATTATGACTGCAGAATAGCAAAAGCCAGCCAATCTTCTTCAATGTTCCAGGCTGTGGAGATCCTTTGTGAGGTTAGGCATATCGATCAGTCTAATTGCTCTCTTCTGAATAGTGTCAAGAAGCTTAGAGGGCGCTTCGAAGCGCATCACCACATATGGGAGCAATGATCCAACGATGGTCCGATATGTGCCTTGTAGAGCAGCAGTAGTTGTTCTGGTGTATACAGCTTCCTTCAGCGGAATAAAGCTTCTCGGATGCTGTTTTAGTAAAACTGACGACATGGTCACTGGTCATGCCAGGCCATGTTATAGTTGACGTTGATCCTTAAAAGCTTGACGGAAGGCGACTCGACTATTGGGTGACCCTCCATTTCCGCAGTTGATAAGCCAATGTGAGACTTCTTTGTCATTTCTCACGCCACCTTCTGGTACCACCAGTGGCCCGCATCTGTGACATCAAGTGATCTGGTGGATCGGTGTTCATCTCCGATCGCATTCGTAGGTTGTAAGCATGAAAATAAGAACAGTTCAATACCCCCCGTACGAAGAGGTACCTGCGCTAGCCCGGACGATTGGCATCTTGATCGAACATGGTCTGAGATCAATATCGACCCATCAGATCACTTGATGTCACAGATGCGGGTCGTTGGTGGTACCAGAAAATGCCGCAAGAGAGTCGTTGGTGGGCGGGCCAGTTCCCGCATAGTACTAGACGACGCTTTCGAAGTTGCACACAGAAGAATCAGTCGTTTTGTCAAAGACTTACGCTTGGATTCAATGGGACGTTACACTCAGCATTCCTCAAACACAGCGATGTTTTATCCAATGGGAAGTGTATAGTTGGTAACGAATTATATTGTATTGTCGATTCAACTACAAGATGTCATTGGATTCCAATGAGCGATTCAACCGCAGCCTGTCGTTGAATCGAATCTGTGTTTGGTAATTGATTCTAAACTAATTTCTTTTCCTTGGACCAAGACATTTTATTGCGAGGATAGCTGATCGATTCGTTTGGATGTTTAATGGTGTGATTTTGTATGAAGTTATAAGGAGCATGATATAAGAATTAGACATAAGCCTGCACCAGTTGTTGCATTTTTACCTGAAATATAACTGTCTAACTAATCTAAATACCTACATTCAAATGGACACATTTTAATCACATAACTGTTGGTGCAATACACAAAAACACGAAATGACACAACACGGCTAACAACTAAACAACACAACGAAACAACCTCGTCCATGTTGGCGAGTTGGCGCCAATAATAACACTAACGTGATCCCCTGTTCCTTTTTTTTACGTTCATTGAATCGGGACATCAGTCCCGCCGAATACTGATTATAGTTCAACGAGCAACAAGGGCCATTGAATTCGATATATGATATCTTTTGAAACAAAATTAATTTTTGTCACATGAATTATCACGAACTGCTGTTGCAGTAATAATTTTTGTATATCGAATAGATTGTATGCTTTGCTTAAATGAAACATAGGGTAAATTTCGAAAACAAAAGGATGTTTTGATTGCATTATACATATGTCAATACTAGTATTAGAAGGATTATACTTATCGTTAGAACGAATATAAAGTTATTTTGAATTTATTGGCGTACCTGTGATTACTTCGAATATAAGGATTAAATACTTTTAATGACATGGATTTGAAACAACTGCAAATAATAATAATAATAATAATAAATGTCTTTATTAATAGAAGTAACAAATGTGTGGAAATCATCAATTAGGGCGAGGTTCAGGACATCCCTGACGGGAGGGCTGCTCTTCCACCTAACCCCAAATACACAGGAAAAGTGGCAGATGACATATGCAATATTATTCAACATACTTCTTTCTCTTTTATTACTACTTAACTCTAATTTCCTTAATTTTAATTTATTTCAATTTATCTTCAATTCATCTTCCCTGCTGGCTCATTAAGTATTGTGTGAGCTTGCTTTTAAGTAACGATTTACTGGGTAGGTTCCTCAAGGCCTCAGGAAGGTTATTGTATACTCTAACGATATTATAACTAAAAGATCTTTTAAACTGTTCAGTATTATGTGAAAGGGTGGTAAGCAAATTTTTATGGCGTAGGTCAATATTGTGTGCATCAGTCCGAAATTCTAATTTATCAGTCAGATACTGAGGTTCCTTTAATCTTATCAGTGAGAGATACGTACAACACGCGTGAAGAAGTCGACGATTTTTCATATTTAACCAGAGTGCATCATTCAATTTATGAGTTATGTGGTCATACTTCCTAATACCAAAAATAAGCCTAAGACAGCTGTTTTGAAGCTTCTGAATTCTAAATGTATCTGAGGCTGTTAAACAAGAGTCGTAGATGACATCACAATAGTTTAGATGAGACAGTACTAGAGAATCGCAGAGCATTTTTTTCATACTTACAGTAAGATATTGTCTGTTCTGATAGATAGTTTTTAAACAAAGGTAAGCACTTTGGAGTTTATGTTTAATATGATCACTGAACCTCAAGTTGTCGTCTAAAATCAGCCCCAGGTTTTTTAATGTGGTTTTCCTATCAATAATTTCGCCATTTATAGCAATGGGCAAGTTAACTTGAGAAATTCTATTTCTAATTTGTCTATTCCCAAAAACGATTAAGGAAGATTTTAGGGGATTCAGTTTTAGACAGTGTTGTAATGAGGAATTATATAACAAATTTAAATCTAGGTTTAAAGCACAAATTGCTTGAGGAGCTTCATCAGGGAAAAAAGATATATAAACTTGAGTATCATCTGCATAAAAATGTTGTTGACAAGAGACTAGAGCCGATTTCAGTTGAGAAGTGTAAATTGAAAATAGCAGTGGTCCTAAAATAGACCCTTGTGGAACCCCTGAATGCAGACGTAAGAAGGAGGACCTATTACCAGCAACGCTTACTGACTGCATTCTATCTCTGAAGTACATATCAAACAATTGAACTGCAGAATGCGAAAGACCTATATAGTTTAAGATATTCAACATTAATTTATGATTTAGGGTATCGAACGCTTTAGAAAAATCTAATAGTACAAGAATTGTTAGCTTACCTTGATCATTTGCCCGGAATATATCATCAGTCACTTTTAACAATGCAGTAGTACAACTATGATTTTTTTTGAAGCCTGACTGATTGACTGGTATGATGTTATTTTCATCTAAATGTGTCTTCATCTGCCTTTCAATAATTTTCTCGAGGATCTTTGAGAGTGTAGGTAAAATAGTGATAGGTCTTAGATTATCAAAAGAGCTTGGATTTTTCGTTTTAGGTAGAGGGATTACCAAGCCTTTTCGCCACATATCAGGGTAGACTGAATTAGCGAGACAGAAATTCATGAGATGAGTATTAAATGGCAAAATATATGGAGTGCATAACTGAATTGTAAGAATGTTAATACCATCAATCCCAGTAGCCTTACTTTTCAATGAATTTATAATTTTTAAGACTTCATGTTCAGTGACTAATTTAAATTTAAAACTAATATCATGTTGGCTAAAGGTATTTGTTTTATAAAAGTCAACAAGCTCATTATCAGGATCTAGGACAGGTATGCTATTTATAAAATGTTTGTTAATCTCCTCGGTATTTGATAGACTATCGGGAAGGTTAGTAGTTTTTGCTTTATTCATACCTAACTCTCTCATTACAGACCATGTAGCCTTGGAATTTTGGCAGCTACTCAGCTTGGTTTTGAAATATGCGCGCTTCTCACGTTTGACCGCAGCAGTAACTTGATTTCTCAAATCTTTGTATGTTTTCCAATGGGTAACATGACGAGTAACTTTATAAACCTGAAGAGCATGATCTCTGAGAAGCATTAACTCTTTCACTGCAATATTTAGCCATGGTGCATACTGTTTTGTGATTCTATAAGTTTTCATGGGAACATGAAGGTCAAGCAACGTAGTTATATTGTTTACAATAAAGTCAACTTTACTATCCACATCACTGAGATCGTAAATATTTTTCCAAGGTATTGACTGCAAGTCACTTTTAAACTGCTCGTAATTTAACTTCTTAATATTTCTGGTTGTTACATATGTTACTTTAGATGTAAGTCTAACATCAATCAAACAATAAACTAATTCATGATCACTTACCCCTACAACATGAATAGTACCAGCATCGCTGACGATGTCCTCATTACTAGTCAAAATGTAATCAATAAGAGTTGCAGTGTTTGCAGTTATTCTGGTAGGCTGTTTAATTAACTGCTTCATTCCAAAGCTTTCGAAGATATCAATGATGTACTTACTATTGGACGAGGCAAAGTTGAGAAGGTCAGTATTAAAATCACCTAAGCAAAAAATTGAATCAGCAACTGGATACATAAAAGATAAAGAAGTTTCAAATTCTTTGAAAAATTGTTTAAAATTACTATTAGGAGCCCGATAGCTGACTGAGATTGCAATAGACTTGTCTCCTATAATAAGTTTTACCCAAATTAATTCAATTTTATCATTTTTTTGCAATATAGTATACTTTATGTCATTACGTATGTAAAATCCTACGCCACCACCACGACTTTCTCTATCAAGGCGAACAAAGTTATAGTTATCAATATGAACAGCATCGTCTGGAATGTTTTTATCAAGCCAAGATTCTGTAATACCCAAGATATGGAAGTTATATTGTAATAATACGTTTTTGACACAATCAAAATGGGCCAGCAGAGAACGCACATTCAACTGAGCACATTTTAAAGATTCCATTTTGTAAATATATATAAATTTGTGTAATAAAAGAGAAAAGAACAAGTTATATCAACTACAAACAGTAGTAGAAAACAATTAATAGAAAGCAATAAATGAAAGGAAAAAAAATGCCAATTGGCAATAGAGAGACAAATGTTCTAACAGACAATTGCTTAACGCCTTCCCGCTACATGGAGACTAAAAGCTATAGGTAAAACCCAAGTAAATGATGTCAGAGGTAAATATGTATGTCTGAAATTACATGAATTCATTCATACTAAATAGCGGATGTGTAAGTAAAGCTAGATGTAATATAACATAGCTAGATATACATATATACATAATAAATGAAATTAAGATACACATATCAGCAAATAGTGAGAAAAATATATAAAATTCAGTATGAGACCAATACCAATGCTAAGAAAGGATAAGAATTATATAAAAAAAAACCTTTATAGGCTATCAACAGTATCAACCTTACGATGATATAATAGATAATTCTAAGCTAATCTGCTACAGTAACACAACAGAGGTTATATAAGTGAGATCATAACATAAGCACCCACCAAAACAGAATCATGTTTTTCTATGTAATGACATCTAACAGAAATGATAGATAACTTACTGTTGTTTTGTTTACAAATTAATAATATATCAAATAACTGATGAAAAGTAACTATGTCTCGAAAAAATATATACAATATGTATGTAATACTAGTACTAGGAACGCAATAAGAAGTACCAAGTATGAAATGCTCTGTTTACCAGGCTATAAAAATAAACATCGATAAATACCTTAAATTCCACTGCTAACCTCGCTCAGTAAGTGGAAATAAAATAACTAAAGTATGTCTAAATAAATTAATCCATAAATTAACTGAAGCCATAGTAATGCAGAAATATAACATATCTAAACTATTCAGCTACGGTAAAGCAATTAAACTAGTACCAGTGAGTTAGTTCATAACAGAAATTCCACGCAAAATAATAATGTTTTTCTATGTAGTAAGATCTGATAGGGATGTTATAGAAATTTTACTATTATTTTTGTTTGCAAAGATATTACCTCGCCGTGTCCACACATTTTTTGCTCCCAATATTAGTTTGGCTTGCTTGTACAGCTGAAGAACACTATCAGAGAGCAATTCACATAACATCACAGCACTACCTTTCAAAACACTTTTGGCGTAGAATACTCTGTCTCGCAGCCAGCGGTTAACAAAGAAAACGGCCACCGGCCTGGGACGTTTACTCCTGTCGGCTCGGGAACTCGTAGAAGTCGTAGAACTCGCACCCATCCTATAACAATAATTGATGTCTGCCACCGTAACCTCAAAATTGAATTTAGAGGTTATAAATTTCGCCATGGTTTCTGGCAAAACACTAGTGTCGCCCTCTTGGATGCCGAAGAATGCAACACCATTTTCGTTGAACCGTTTTTTCTGCATATCGAGGAAATCATGCATTTCCTTTTTCACTTCCTCTAGGCTTGACTTTATGCAATTCTCCAACTCGTTCAATTTGTCGGTCAGCTGTTTTAGTAGATCAGGGTTCTTCTGTGCGGTACCTGTAGCAATAGCAGTACCGAGCTGGTTTCTGATTTCACCAAGGCCGGTTTCCAACCGGTCCTCAATTTGGCTCATTTTACTAGAAATCTCGGTGGTACTGCCTTTTCTCTTATGCCTAGACATACCTCAGCTTTGAAATCACAACTTGCACACACACAGTATAAAAAATAATCGATAATTCAGTGTGAATTTTGATTTTTCGGGAGAGCGTCGCGTGGTCTGTCAGTTACACATCAGCGCCATATATTTAAAGCGATGGAAAGACATCCAAATACTAATCATTCATTGAAAACGCAACAGTATTTTTTCTGTGTGAGTTGACAAGGCGACCGTAGCTAAACTTGCGAGAGCGCCGAAAAACTAATCTGGAGGTTGTGGGTTCGAGTCCCGCTGGCCGCCGACTGTTTTCGACATTCTCTAGTACAAATTCAAAATGTCATTTTGCTTTTTAACTATTTTACCTCTGTTGGCCCTCATCTGCTTGGTTTTGACCGCGTAATTTTTTAAACCGTGTGCCACTTTGCATTCATTGTATTTCATTTTTCATCAGTTTCCTGTATTTGTTTTTTAAAATAAATAAGTAGGCCCGCAGCTTTTTGGGGTTGCTGAATATTTTATGGCGCGAATCGCGGACGCAAAAGGTGATTAATTTTTCAGGCGCGTTCATACAGTGCTAGCCGACCAGATTTATTCTAAATTAATGAGGCTCGCGGTATAGAGGGGGACTTTTCAACTTTACCAACAGTCTGCTTTAGAGATGGGCACATTCCATGGAATCTATATAACAGAGTATACAGTGCCCAATGCTTCACTGTATTTGAAACGAGCAGACTTCGTTCACTACGTCAGTAGTTTTCACACATAAACTGTTAGTTCTAGGGCTGTTTGGCCGGCGTCGACATGTTGCGCTGTCTTGGTATCGGCGCGCTTCGCTGTGAAGCCCAAGAACCAGCAGCAGAATTAGCCAGCAAATAAAAATCATACACTGATGGTGGAAGGATAAATAGGCGTACAAGTATAGCTACACTAATGGACTGAGTTCATTCGGATAAAAGAAGACTTAAGGCAAAACTTACACCGGATTAATAACAAAAATATGAAGAAAGACTCAATCCTATAAACTGCTCACTTGATGATATGACACAAGGAGTGGCGCTACTGGATGACCGCGAGTTTCTCAGAGCAGAGGTTCTGCTGTAAACCAAAAAAATCTAGGAATTTCTAGTTGTTGTAGAAGAAGGAGACCATAGATATGGTGCAGAAACAACATCGGAACAACTTATAAAAATATTTTGTACCTAGTTCGCATTTCCTGGATGTTTATTCTACTAATAGGTAATTATTCTAATTCGTTCTAATAGTAAATTAATTACATAGAATATTGACACATTAAAAGAACCAATAGAAAACTATAAACACAAGAAACTGCTATCTCCTTTGTCAATACAATATAACCGCATATTGAGTCAAACTTCACTTCAATCGAACACACAACCACGACATCAAGCACTAAAAATAATAAACGGTATGCGTTGATTCAACGAAAACTCAGGCATTCATTTTATAAGCTGTGTGATGACAAGCAATAGATTAATTACGGCTGAAATTAATATTACGAATTCTTGTTGACAGTCTTAAAATCAATGACCGATGGTAATAGAATCATGACACTTTCTGCTGATATTAAGGCCGATTTCCATGCGGCATTAAATGTCGCGACTTTAGTACCATCACACTACAAGTCGCGACATTTTAAAACATGCAATCTTCAAAGTCATGTTGTCACGACAGCAATTTGAACTTTGCATACTTTGAAATGATGCGACTCTTAAGCGTCGATGACACGGGGCTAGTTTACGAGCTGCTAGTCGGCGAGTCTAAAAGCTAACGAGTGAGCGAGTGTCGATGACACAAAGAACTTTCCACTAGCTTAGCCGATGACACGAGGGCTAGTTTACAAGCTGCTAGCAAATTCGCTGGCTTGCAGCTCGTAAACTAGCACCGTGTTATCGACGCTTCAGCGCCATAATTTGTTTTCCTGGGTACCGTTACGTTTTGTGTAATTTGCATCTAAGCTTAATCGAGCTTGAAACCTTTTCTGAAATACACAGGTCGACGTTTTTGCACATCACGAGTAGCAGTCTTTCGCGGTTGCATACCTAGCGAACTGGAAAGGTATTTCCTTGCTCCTCACACCTTAATTGAAGAATGTGGTAATTTCTTTGAAAGTAATAGAAATATTACAGGTAGAGAGAGAAATAGGCCTTGGAGTTTCCGCATAATTAAGGACGCATTTGCTTCTCTAAAGGTAATGACGGTAGAGCTGGTCATTACTTAGTTGTAATCCATCATCCAGTCCATTTTTCTCGCTAATACCTTTTCTTTGGTATTGCACGACTCTTTTCCACATACTATTAATGGAAAAAATTTTATATTGACTAATAGTGGTATCCACCATAATGATTCTTCGATCATACCGTCTGCCAGAAGTTCTTCAACAAACATAGTCTGAAAAATAACTGAGCAGCAGATATCACTAATCGCCATTAGTCACTAATTCTTTCAAGTATACAGACAGATAGGATCTGAAGAATACGTTTATTAATTTTAAGGAAGCTCCATACTCAAAATAATTGAAAAAATAACAAATTTACAGTGACAACAATAGATCAAGCTATATTTTTTTTAAATATAAGGAACGACTGGAGCTTCAGTTATACAACGAATAACGAAGTTTAAGGTCAACGAGATGTTTCTGTAGCTTCAAATTTAATATACAACTATGAGTACCCAACCTACCAACTGAAATGCTGAAGAGTCTAGATTCATACTGCCAATAATTTAGTTCATTATTGATAATTTTGCTCTATATTAAAGTTTTTATGAGGTCATCCAAGTTTCAATCAGTCCACCACCACTCAATATTGATGTATTCGCACAAATATCACAAATGTGCCTTCCCTCATTGTCAGTCGGCATCGCATAAATATTGATCTCATTTGAATCTTTTGATCTGTGATTAAAAACCGACAAGTAGACTGACAATTAGGATTATTTGTTGCATCTGCGCAAATAAAGCAAGTAACACAAATAGGTTCTCCACACATTGTCGTTTTTTGGCAAATCAAACAAATACACCAATGCGCTACGCCAAACCCAGCGTCCATTCAAATGGAACTATATGTAAAAATGATAGGCGACTCTTCAACCGGGCAAAAGAATCTGGCGACTGGGACACCTATCGCACGGCTCTAACGGAGTACAGTAAAGCTATCAGAAAAGCTAAAGGAGAATCTTGACGGAAGTTCTGCCAGAGTATCTCGGATTTACCAGCAGGCACTAGAATTCGCAAGATTCTCGCCAGAAATCCGGGGCGGGAAGTCGGGTCTCTAAAAAGACCAGACGGTGCCTACTCGGACTCTGCCAAGGAAACGTTAGAGATTCTACAGAAACGCTTCCCAGACAGTCAGATTCTGGAGAACAGGCATGCATTCACACTTCTTCGACCAGGGCGTTGCAATCGCCCATCTAGCGAGGACTGGAAAAATGCAGGGAAAATTGTCTCTCCAAATGCAGTAGATTGGGCGATACAGTCCTTCTCACCATACAAATCACCCGGAGAGGACGGCATTTTCCTTGCTCTTCTGCAAAGAGGGCAGGACATAGTAAGGTCGGTCCTGGTGAAGATCCTTAGAGCGAGCCTGGCTTGGAGCTATATTCCGCTAGGGTTTGGGAAGGACTGTCCCATTCAGAAGGCGGGTAGAGTGGATACGTCTCTGCCCAGTTCCTTTCGTCCTATCTGCCTAACATCCTTCCTCTTGAAAACCTTAGAGAGAATCGTGGAGAATCACATTAGAGAGGGACCTTTACGGTTAACACCGCTGAGTCCCCGCCAATACGCATACACGGTAGGCAAATCAACTGACCTTGCCTTAATTAACCTAGTGGGCAAAATCGACCAGTCTTTGGGAGACAAAAAATTGCGTTGGGTGCCTTCCTAGACATTGAAGGAGCGTTCAATAACGCACTCCCTCAATCGCTCCAGGTAGCCCTTGGAAAAAGAGGCGTGGAGAAGATCACCTGCGACTGGATCAGCTGCATGTTGGTAAACAAGAATGTCGTGACATCATTGCATGGTGGCCGATTAGGTTTAGGCCTGCCAGGGGATGTCCCCAGGGGGGAGTGCTCTCACCCCTTCTGTGGACCATTCTGGTGGATGGCCTGCTGAACGAGCTCTCCATCAGTGGTGTGTACGTGCAGTGCTATGCGGACGATCTGGTTATTGTAGTCAGAGGGAAGTATGAAAGGACCATCCCTGAACTTCTTCAACAAGCGTTAAACACAATCGACAGCTGGTGCAGGAGGCAACAAATGTCGATAAACCCCCATAAAACAGTTGTCGTTCCGTTCACCAAAAGACGGAAACTAGACCAGCTCTGCTTACCTTGAACAGCGGGTGAGTCAATCCAGTTTGCAGAGGAGGTGAAATATCTTGGACTTATACTGGACAAAAGACTCACCTTTAACTCTCACCTGGATAACAGAATCGAAAAGGCCCGCCTCGCCCTCTGGACACTCAGAAGGATTTGCGGCAAATCTTGGGGCGTTAGTCCTAACTGATCTACTGGATATATCAGACGGTGGTGGTGGTCAAAACCCATGGTGGTATGTGGCGCTGTTTGGTGGCAGAAATGCCTACAACGGACAGCCAGAGTCAGGCTGGCGGCGGTGCAACGCACCGCCTGTTTGGCCATCATTGGAGCCATGTCTACCACACCAACGTTAGCCATGGAGACCCTTCTAAACTTAACACCTATCACATTGAGGTGGAAAGAGTTGCAAAAGTGATCGCCTACAGACTGCCATCAACCGGAAGACCTGACAAGACGGAACTATGTCCAGACACAACGGGTATAATGGGTGAAATTACCCATCATCATGTACTCGGAAAGGTCTCGGACTATATGGTTCCTCAAGCGCATATAAAGCGATCCTATAACGTCCTTTTCCCAGGCAGGGACGAATTGAGGAGGGACGATTTCATATCACCCTCTGATCTTGCGCTATTTACTGATGTCTCCAAGTCTGATCTGGGGGCAGGAGCGGGAGTAGTGGGTACCAATCCAAGAGTTGAAATTTCAGTAAACCTTGGGAGGTATACCACAGTCTTCCAAGCAGAAATGATTGTGATTGCCATAGAGCTGGGAGTCAGGGACCTAATCAAAAACTAATCAAAAGGCCCCTGACAAACAGATATATAAAAATCTTTTCAGACAGCCAGGCTGCATTGAAAGCACTGTGCTCCAGTCGGGTTGATTCAAGACTGGTATGGTAGTGCATGCACCTCCTCAACAAACTCGGAACGGAAAACAGGGTAGCCTTGATTTGGGTTCCGGGTCACAGCGGAGTGGAAGGCAATGTATTGGCCGACGCGCTAGCAAAAGGAGGAACTGAGTATGAGTTCCTTAGGACCATAACCATTCGCGGGCATTGCCAATTTTTTTCAAGAGATATGTCGACAACTGTTCGCTTTGCACACCAGAGAATGAAATAGACAAACCTTACAATTTTTTAACAATGTTCTTCCTATGCTTCAGTTTACCTTGGAGAATGATTCAAACAAGTCTATAAACTTCCTAGATATAACCATTTCATATGACAGTAGAAGACAAATTCAAACACACTGGTACACAGAAATGTTTTTTGTCGACAAATTGTGGTCTAGTTTCAGCCAGTTTCGTTTATGGACTTTATGATGGATAAAGGGTGATTCATTTAGAGCTTTGTTTTTCGTATGACCTTTTTTGGCAGATTACTAGTGACAGCTGTCAAAGTGTCATCCTATTTTGATTCAGTATTGCTTAACATTTCATTATGGAAAGACTCACAGCACAACAGCGTCTCCAAATTATTCAGCTATGTCATGAAAATAATCGTTGTGTAAGACAAGTTTTTCGTGCGCGTCGTGCAACATGTGGTGTGCATCGTCGACCTTCCGAGACCACTATTGCCAATACCATCCCCAAATTTGAGTCTCAGTATACGCTATTGGATGATATGAGACCGAATAGGCCACATCCAGCCCGTAATGAGGAGAATATTGCTGCTGTAGTGGATAGTGTAGCTGAACACCGTGAGGGATCAATTCGACATCGATCTCAGCATTTGGGCCTATCGTATTCGACAACTTGGCGAATTTTACGTAAGGATCTTGGCTTGAAGTCTTACAAAATCCAGCTTGTTCAAGAATTGAAGCCTCAAGACTTGAATTTACGCTTAAATTTCAGCCAATGGGCTCTGACAGAGCTTAATGAAAATCCACTGTCTTCGCGTCGAATTTTGTTCAGTGACGAGGCATATTTCTGGCTCTTCGGATACGTCAATAAACAAAATTGCCGTATTTGGGCTGACGAACAACTCAAAGCGGCACTCGAAGTGCCGTTGCATCCTGAAACATGCACTGTGTGGTGTGGTTTATGTGCCGGTTGAATCATCGGTCCATATTTCTTCAAAGACAAGGCCGGACGGAACATCACCGTCAAGGCAGAGCGTTATCGCACTATAATAACAGATTTTTTGTTGCCTGAAATTCAAGCCCGTAATGTCGGCGACATTTGGTTTCAGCAAGATGGAGCTACGGCACACGCATCGTGAGAAACAATGACTTTATAAAGAAATCATTTTGATAAGCAGATAATTTCGCGTTTTGGACCTGTCAACTGGCCGCCTAGATCGTGTGATATCACAGCTTTGGACTTTTTCCTGTGGGTCCTGAAGGTCTTTATTGATAAACCAGTTACAATTCCGGACCGGACCTGGAAGCCAACATCACTCGCATAATTGGGCAGATACCGGTCGCAATGCTGGAAAGAGTGATCCAAAATTGGACCCTCCGAATGGACCACCTACTGCGTAGCCACGGCCAGCATTTAAATGAAATTATCTTTAAAAAGTAAGTGTCAAAGATTGCTTTTTTTAGTTATAGTAAATATTTTGTCGTCGAACTCCGTTTTATGTATTTTATTTAGAATTTAAACGCAAAGGTCTTAATGAATCACCCTTTACCTTATCTTGTGTATTCTCTGTAAATAACAGAGTTATATTACTACGCCCAATTGTTGATTCATTTTGTATGCTATAACGGTCTGCTCAGAAGATAGACATCCCTTTTTATTAATTGTAGTTAACGGTACTATTTCCAAAATAAATGCCTTTTTAGGGCAAGCTCCCAACTCTGATGTTAGCGTTGTGTGACGCTCGGAAAATTAATAGGATTTCCTGCACCGATGGCGACAAATTAAAAATGTATTTTAATGAAAACGTTCGTGCATAATTGAAATTTCAATCTAGATTTATCATAGCGCCAAATTAATATTTTAACAGATATAATATATCTATTATTGATGGCATGTGAATTAAACATTCTACAACTGACAATCAGTAAAAAATGCGCTGATTTTCCCTAATCATTAACCTTGTTACACAGCGTGTCCCAGCACAAACGAGACCCCGTGAGGTGAGGGGAGGGGAGTATTGTGATCGGGCGTTTCATGATATCTACATAACGAAAATTCACGTCACTCATTTCCGTCAGTCTGTCTGTCTGTCGGTCTATCGGCTGGTTTTTCTAGTCTCGTAATCTCATTAACCGGTGCATGGATTGTGATGGAATGTAGGTAGGGATATGCTGTAGGTACTGCTATTTTAATTTTAAAAATTCATGCATTGGAGGCCGAATGATTATCAAAAACTACGTTTCTAGACGTTTTAGGGATTCTTGATCGTTTTCAATATTTTTTCTGTGCGGGTGAAGGTTTGGTAGTTGAGGGACTGCAAAATTGAAAAGAATGTATTCGCATTGACCTGTGAGAGAAACACTTAGCGGCATAATATACTTTTGCAGGTCCAGCCGAATATTGTCTTATCTATTACAGAAACCAAGGGACTTTCCTGTATATGTACGAGTATTGCTATAGATTGTTCTGTATTGTGTAACGTGGACACTGTTAAATTGATTTCAATGAAACTCTGACACAGTATTACTACCATGGTGAGAGATGGAAAAATGGGTATTGCTTTTAGAAATCGTGTCAGTGGCGGCGCATTCAAAACACTAAAGGTATAAAGACAGCTCACTCTTAGTTTTTAGACGTTTCAGGGGTTCCTGATCATTTTCTACTCTTTTGGGGTGAGGGTGAAATTGGAGTGGTTGGGGGTAGGTGGTTGAAGAACTTAAAAATTTGTTATGTTCATAATAGGCTGTCCATTGACCTGTGAAAAAAGACCTAGTGGCATAACACAGTTTTTTTGCGGGCGGGTGGGCGATGATTTGGTTCCAAAAGGGGACCTCAGACTATAGCTTCATGCTATGAGAAAATAATAAAATGGTATCACCGTTGTGTGTAGGAAGTACTGAGTCAATTAACATGGCTCGATTTTTTCGCTGTTATGTGATGATGACGTAATATTTTGTTGAGATCAAAAAATATAACAGTCCTACAAAAGTTTTAAAATCTAAATGTTTTTTGAGGTACCACTACTGGTATAATTTACAGAAACAGTACACTTTTGCTGTTTTGATCATGTGGTAATGATAAAAACTTTGGCGTTCTTACCACCTTTTGTGCTTCCCAACTCCAATCTAGCCCATTAAAGTCGTCTAGTTTTCACTTTATTTGTTTTTCGTAATCAGCACGATTTCCAAAATATTTTCAAGCATTACTGTGTTAACATTTCTTTACAACCAAGCTAGTTGTTCTCAAGTCAGAGGTTGTTGTGTTATGTTGTATTATCAAGTGTAGTATTATCAAAAATCTCTAGATAGAAACATAATTGTGCTGCCAAACACATCGTTCGGAGATGTTTATAAAATATAGAATATCATCAAGGTTATCTTTTGAGGAAATAGACAGCCATTTATCAACAAGTCTGCTCCTCACCATCTACACCTACAGTTAGACAAATTTTTGGAGATCAATCATATTCTTTATTTCAGCGGCTTTCTAATCTACTCGTATATAGTAAAGAGACCTCTATAGTACGGAGTGCAAAAGTTCTGCGACTTTTTAACTTCATTCTTGCTCTAAGATTATTCTACCATTTAGAGGTCAGCATACGTAACACACTAAGTGAGGTTTTTCTCCAGTACCCATCTAATGTAAGTGTTCCAAAACTCTCTCCAATTCGAAAAAAATTCCATACATTACCAAACAATCCAGCAAAAATGTAGTCCAAAACTAAGTGATCTTAGGCGTTAAATATTTAGAAAGCGCATGTTCACAAAATTGAACCTTAGTAGTCTGCCTCGACTGAAGAACCTCTTTGCTAAATCGGATCAAAAAGAAATCGAATAGATATGCTGAAATGAGCAAAATCCTTTAGCAAAAGCTTTGAAAATCTGTTTGCCTTGAATGTTATCTGGACCCCTCAGGCATCTTGAATTTTTCAAACCCCTACATTGAACTTGAAATGAAACAAGCCTCCCCAGCTCGTTAAATATTTGTTCCGTCTTGGGTCGGGAAGGGGAAATACACAACAGCCTTCAATTTCAGAGACCGCTCACGTTTACCTCAGGATTTCTTCATGCACGGCTGAACTTGAGATGTAATTACTAACTGGTAATAAAAAATGCATAAAATATAGATACGATACAGGCGTGTGTAGGAATTGTAGAATGTAGGATGCTTTTGCTTCCTGTATACTTTTAGGGCCAATATAGGGTAAACTCGCCTATTGTTGGCACCCTTCCTATCGTTGGCACTCTGATCTATTTTCCTAAAAAACAAGGTAACAGTAATGTAATGTGCTTTCAATGTTCTTTCCCGTATGACCTGCAACATCGCTTAGTATTTTCCAATAGCCTAATCGTGCCTGTGCGGTTTAGTATGTCTTCGAGAGCCGAGCAAAGGGGCTATGTTTTTGAGAAAACCAAATCGCGGAAAATTATTAGCATTTTTTTAAACGTACTATCAGGGCATTTTTGATATAAAAACACTATTTTGTGAAAGTATCTACTTCCAGTACCATATATCCTTGAAGTAATGTCGTAGGTTAGATAGTTATCTATTTTTTCTTTGATAAAGTGTATATTTGTTCAAAAAATACGGTGCCAATCACTGGTCACATAAAATGTGCGTAATGCCAATTACCGGCACCCCTGAGCCAACTATTGGTACCTGGTAAAAATAAGCCTGCATAATGTTGGCACTTTCATAATTCCCGCTTTTTTGACCTACTTAGTTCATAAAAATAATTTAAATCTGAGTTTTTTTACACTAACGGTAATTAGAAATAGACGAATACAGTCACAGCTATTTATATTCAGTCTGAAAATGCAGTTTTTTAAGGCTTTGTAGAAAATATTCACGTGCCAACTACTGGTAACCCAAAAGGGCCAGTTTTCCATTACTTGGCACGCGACTAAGATTGTAAAAAACAAGATACTAATATTGTTGGAAACTTCTTGACAGTTAAACTGTAGGAATTACCATAGTGCGGAAAAGTATATTTCTTTCAGATGCCACCAATATAGAAAACTAAGCAAACCGATCAAGCTATTCTGAAAAAATATTATGTTACCCCTGAACAAGGAATATAACTTGGAATATGATAGACATAAAATGCAGGTCATGTGCTAGAACCTACCATACAATGTGTGAATGTAGTAAGGGGGACTAGAATTTGTTTCCAGACGGCTACAACCTGCAGCGTTTCAAATATAACAGCGATTCTACAGCGCCATAGGCTTTCAGCCTTTGCGGGAGGCCGACCATAAAAAAATTCTATGGACGAAACGAAGGTTATTTTTTCCGATTATTGGTTGTCATACTTTTAAGTTTTTCTTTTAATAAAGTAAGTATTTTGCCTATAGTTTTATCAATTGAACAGCTGTATTGAAACAAACATCTTGGTATATGAAATAAGCTAGATGTCTCTGAAAAAATTATATAAAGAATATTAGTCATAATCAAATCAACTATCAAATGCAATGCCATATAAGCACCTAGATATCAATAATATACTGGCCCACGGGTGCCAATAACTAGGCAATAGTGGGTGCCAACAACTGGCCAAGAGTGCCAATAACTGGCACTTTCACGACATTTCATTTTAGACCAATTTTCATGGAAATAGCTCGCTGCTTCTTACTTCTTATTATGTTTTGCGGAAGTAGAATGTTAGGGGCATATAACTTCATAGGTTCAATAATAGGTTTGGTACATAAGCCTTTTAAAAGGACATCCAAAGGTAAGGAATCTCTTAAAGTGCCAATAACTGGGTAGTTTACCCTAGGTATTATATTTTTTTTATGATCAGCCTCCCGCAAAGGCTGAAAGCCTATGGCGATATAATAGAAGCGCTGCAAGAGGCTAAGTGTCGGTGCACGTTAGATTTGAAACGCTGAATGTTGCAGCCGCCAGGAAACATTCCACAGCGACGGAGTCCTCCAAAAGAAGGAATGCTGAATGAGACTGGTTCGGGGAGTAGGGACAACGACCTGGTAAGGATGAGCTCGCAGAGCCTCTCTAGTGTTTTTAGGCTGAGGACATCGTATCGATTAATTTCTGTCTCTCTTCTGGATAGTGTACAGAAGCTTTATAAAGTGCTTCGGAGCAATACTTCAGCGAGATAATCGGATCTGTGCCTTGTATAGTAGCTCTGGTGTATATATCTTCCAACAGCGAAACAAAGCTCCAAGCTTCTGGGATGCCGTTTTAGCAGCTTTGACGACGTGGTTGTGCCAGGACATGTTACTGTTGATGTTGATCCCCAAAATCTTATAATGGAAGGTGACTCGATTATGGAGTGACCCTCCTTTACACAGTTGGTAAGCCAACGTGAGACTTCTTCTATATGGACAGCTGCACGATTTGACCTTTTGGGATCAAACGTACCCATAAAAGGCTAGTAAATCGCAGACGTATTAAAACCCAATATATCTGCAGTTTACTAGTATTATTTAATATTCGACTGACTAATGAAAGCTGCAGATTTAGTTTATGCTAGTTTATCTGCAAATTAAACTGGTAATACGTGCGTGAATAATACAACGTATTCTATTTATAACCATAATTCACCTAAAATTGCTCAACGTAAAACAAAAAACGCTAAATATTATCTGAAACAAATAAGAGACAGACAAGTTAGTTAACGCAGTACTTCCTACATATTACAGTGGTTCCTTTTCGTTATGCTCCCACAGCACAAAACTATAGTCTGAGATCCTCTTGCAACTATATCGTCGCCTTCCCTACTGCAAAAAGCATCCAATACATAAACTCTCGTAAATAGTTTCTTGCACCATTTTGTGATATTAATAAAAGACTGTGTTACCAGTATCAATGTTTAAAATGCAATGAAATGCTCCAGGGTTTCACAACCACCCAATACGAGATTTCATCCTAGCTCAGCTCATTTTAACCACTAAAAAAAAAGGTGTAAAATGATTAGAGATCCCCAAAATATAAAAAAACTGAGTTTGAACGGCTTTTATGTTGTACTGTTTCTTTTCTAATTTAGTTTCACCGACACCAACACAGTTTTCAAAAACCATAGACTTTATCGATATCTACCACGACCCACGGTACGTTGACGTAACAACAAAGAGCCCGCTACATATATAACAACTTTTTCAGTTATACATCGCCCCACCCACGAACCACCCCAATTTTACCCCCACCCGAAATATTTTATTATAATATTTTTTTAGTTTTCTTGTTATTGCTGCACTGCCACTAACACGATTCTAATGGTGGTTATTCACTTGCAACAAAACACTCCGAACGAACCAAACGTGCACAGCGCACTTCAAACAATCTGCAACAAACATTTTCGGGCGCACTCTGAGCAACCTGCAACAAAAGATTTTGCGCGGAGCGTTCCGCCTGTTTGGCGGTGTTCGCTGTTTTCCCACCAGTAATCAGTCCGTTGTCGAAATAGATGCATCTGATAGCACCATAGCCGCTGGTGCTTTTTTAACTATAGAGGCATCAGTGGGTAATAAAAAAGAGAAAAAAGAAGACAACGAAAAATGTGCGCCGTCAAAATATAGCCTTACCTACTGATTTCGGTTATATGCATATAAAAATTTTACAAGGCTTTTTCTCTTCTAAAACTCGAAAGAAGGCTTTCCATTTTTTCAGATTTGATGCGATGCACCCCATATTAGTAGCAATTGCCACCCAAGCATCATGCTTCTTTATTTTATTATATGTCCAATTTGTCAGATCCCATTAAATAGGCTGCCTTCCAAACTCGTCAATTAGATGCAAACACTTTTCTCTGCTCCATTCCATAGCTAGGCATAAAAATACCAACAAACACGACGAGCGTCCAAAACTGTCGTATTGCCCGTATCCACTGAACATCGCCAAACGAATAAAATCTCTTTGTGCAAGTCCCGTTTACCGACAAACCTCCGAAAATGTTTTGGGCGTTCTGTTCAGTTTGGCGCAACGTACTGACTAGACGAATTTGATACACCGCGCTGCGCGTTCGGTTCGTTCGGAATATTTTGTTGCAAGTGAATACCCACCATAAAAACCATACGCCTTTTCCATACCCACCAAGGTAACAACATTGTGCTAAAATGCCATTAAAGTCAATTCAATAACTTCCACGTCATACAGTACAAAATGATCTAAAGCCATAATCGTATGTGTGAGGCCGTTGGTTTCTTCAATAGGCAAGGCAATATTCGGATGGACCTACAAAAGTGTGTTATGCCCCGTGTTATCCCCACTCAAAAATATAGAAAGTGATCTCCTGATCACTTTCTATAAAGAGTTCCTACTCTTTAAACGCCTAACAATGAAGTTTAAGGAACATTGAAATTGTTTGTTTTTTGCTAATTACTCCGCCGCCCATGCATCTATTTTTAAAATTATAGCAGCATTACCTACTATGACCACACAGCATATCGCTACCCAAATTTCATCGCAATCCGTTGTTGACAGACAAAGAGAACGACAAACTAACGGAAATGAGTGACGTGGATGTTCGTTATGCAGATATCATAAAACTCTCAAAAAACGGATTATCTCAAAATCTAAAATTCGAATATCGAATCAAAGATCACAATACTCCCCTCACCTATTATTATTGTTGTGGGAAGTAAAACAATATCATTCTTATATAACCTCATATAAGTTAGAACTATTTGCATGCTCTTTACAAAAATATCTTCTAAATGTATTATCACCAATACCAATGTTATTCTCTACTACCGACTACTAAAACAAATGATTTAATAGTCGGTGTTCTCTGCACAAAGTTGCAATTTGTGCGGTGCTGTCTCCTGATGTTTTGTGGCAGGGTTTCCAAGTTTTCGTCCAGCTAACGATGGTGTTTCACCAACATTGTAACTTTACAACTTGATATTGACGCAGGCTAAACTGATATTGTTTCGCTTTCATATCGGCACCTGCTAATTAGTTTGTAATGGAATCTCTTTACTTAGAGGCCCATTCAAGCCTTATTGATTTGATTTGGCATACTTCTCAGAACCTTGAATATTGTTTGAATATTTAAAGTTTCCGGCGCGTGTCACGCGTACAATCTGGAGAGGGTTAAGTAGCTTTGTGTATAGTTTGTGTGAACTAAGATAAATACCTCTATTATTTGTAATAGAAGGAGACCAAGAAAACGGTCCAGAGAGCTAGAATTACCAATTTATAGACAATAAAAATTTGTGAGTTAGTTTAGAGTGCTGGGAAGGATTAGCAGTATGATTAATCATTATAATTATGTATTTTGTCATGGCGATGTAACTGAGTTTTGTTTACAAACTTTGTAGCCATTTTTTGATCCAAGAGGAGTCAACTCACAGTGTGTAATATAGAGACATAGGTATATCCACGAAGGCAATTTTTGGATAGGTCTGAAAAGTGTATAGGACATCACCATAGTCAAAACTGTCAAGACGTTACGGCAAAAATTTTTGTATGAAATATCGCATTATTACACTTGAATGAGTAACAAAGGCTTGTGGAAAGCTACAGCAGTTTCGTTTGCAGTCCAGAAGGAAGAAAGGATAGAAGACTCGTAAATGTCACTGTCACTCAGACATCACATCCAAATTTCAAGTTTAAAATGAATAGATCATAGATAAAATTTATGACGAATGCATGCTGCTGCTCAGGGTGGATCCACTGAAGGTCAAACCATCGAAAGGCGTACGAATAGCAGTACAAGGGGAGGCAACGTGGAAGCAGCAGCATAGTTAGGTTAGCAAAATTTCAAATGTACAGTTTCAAGTTATAAATGCCAATACCTCACACAAGGCCTGGCCTTCGAGGTGGCAATTATTTGTAATTAACAGTACAAATAAATAATAATAATAATAATATCGTCCCCAAAACTGAATACGAGCCATGACCATTCATTGGATATAATAAATGCAATACTCGTATAGGTTAGCTAAATTATATTCTGTATATACAGGGTGTCTCTAAATTTCCTTGATACGTGATATCCTCCTAGCAAAGAAGATCAAACGAAAACTGATTGAAATTTGTGAAAGTACTGCAGTGTTTATAATGCTATGCTTTCAAAACATTTTTTTTGTACGTCATCCCTTAAAACTCACCCCCATTTTTTTGCAAGTAGCATCCAATAGTTTTTGATATACAAATTAAGTCCTAATTTTATTTAAAATCTTGTATTACTTTTGACTATTTTTTAATAAAGTCATAAGCATAAAGTAAATAAAATAGGGATTAGTTTGAGGCTTAATATTTTCGTGAGAAGAACAGTTAAAAAATGTAGTCAAGTTGATTGACTCAGTACTTCCCACACATTCCGATGATACCAGTTTTATTATTTTCCCACAGCATGACACTATAGTCTAGATGCCCCTGCAATCAAATCATCGTTCGCCCGACCGCAAAAAAGTGTTTTATTCTATTAGGTGCTTCTTTCACAGATCAATGGACAATATATCATGAATACAACAAATTTTTGAGTTTTACAAACCTCCACCCCCGAACCACCCTAATTTCACCCTCAACCTAAAAATATTTAAAATGATCAGGAACCCCTAAAACGTCTAGAACGAATTTTGAGGTGTTTTCTATATTTTTAGTTTTTTTATTATAGCCGCGCCGCCACTGAAATGATTTCTAAAAACTATACGCACTTTCCATACTCGTCGCGGTAATAAATCTGTGTCAAAATGTCATTAAAGTCAATTCAGAAGTTTCCACGTAACACAATACAAAACGATCCAAAGTAATACTCGTATGTATTTTGTATGCATCAGAAAGTTCAAGTCCCTTGGTTTCTGTAATCGGCAAGGCAATGTTCGGATGGACCTAAAAAAGTGTATTATGCCGCTAGGTCTTTCTCTCTCAGGTCAGTAGACAGCCTATTGTAAGTACAACAAATTTTTTTGATTTACAACCCCCCACCCCCAACCACCCTAATTTCAGCCCCACCCCAAAAAAAGTAGAAAATGATCAGGAACCCCTGAAACGCCTAAAAACGAAGTTTGAGCTGTTTTCATATCTTTAGTTTTTTTAATATTGCTGCGCCTCCACTGAGACGATTTCTAAAAATCAGACGCGTTTTCCATCCTCACCAAGGTAGTAATGCTGTGCCGAAATTTTATTAACAGTTCAGTAATTTCAACACTATAAAATACAGAACGATCTAAAGCAATACTCGTATGTACATATACATCGGAAACTTCTCTAAGTCCCTTGGTTCCTGTAATACACAAGGCAATGCTCGGATGGACCTAAAAAAGTGTAATTTACCGCTAGATCTTTCTCTCTCAGGTCAGTAGACAACCTATTATGGGTACAACAAATTGTTCAGCTTTACAGCCCCCCACTCCTCAACCACCCCAGTTTCACCCCCACCTAAAAAAAGTAGAACATGATCAGGAACCCCTAAAATGCCTAAAAACGAAGTTTGAGGTATATTCGAAATTTTTCGTTTTTTGCTAATTACTCCGCCGCCCATGCACCGATTTTCGAAATTGTAGCAACATTACCTGCTACGACCGTACACCATATCACCACCCAAATTTCATCAAAATCTATGTAGCGGTTACTGAGATTAGGAGGCTAGAAGAACGCCAACAGATAGACAGACAGACCGACAGACAGACCGACGGAAATGAGTGACGTGGATTTTCGTGATGTAGGCATCATAAAACGCCCAAAAAGTGTATTATCTAAAAATCGAAAATTTTCGCGATCACAATACTCCCCTCATCTATCGGTGTGGGAAGTAAAAAGAAAACTAAGTGGACCTTTCAATGGTACTGAATGGCCTATCGTACGATGCTTTCGAAACATTTTTTTTCTTCAACCCCTAAAACTCACCCCCCACTTTCTTTCCAAATGGTACCCCACAGCTTTTCTTACACTATTTTATTCAAAATCTTGTGGTGCCTTTGACTTCATACGCATTTTTTTCGATAAGTAATTAACATAATGGTAAAGGTAAAAAACATTTGTTTCCGAAAGCATGTATTGTAGGTCATTCCTCCCCTGAAAAACCAACTATCCGTCTTTGGTGTCAATCCAATTCTTATTTTATTGATGTAATGCTTAAGATTTTACGAAAAAAAATAATAACAATTTGGCGGTATTTGAAGAAAAGCATGGTATGACAGACCATATAGTACTTACAAAAATCCGACTCAGCTTCCGTTTGAACCTTTTTTTATTACGAAATGTCACGTGTCAAGGAAACTCAGGGACACCCTATATACCTACACCTCATACAAGGCTTTGCCTTTGAGCTGCTAATATTTGTAATTCGTTAATACAAATAAACTGAATTGACAAAATTAAATTTAATTAAATTCTTTTGGAGCTTTTCCATGCTTTTAATCTGTCTGTTCCCCGCCCAAGAAAACGAAAAAGAACTGCGAACTCCGAAAGTGCCTAAAGACAAAGTTTGGGGCTCATTCTTTATTTTCAGATAATCACTCTGCCGCCAACAGAACGATATTCAGAAGTAAAGCGTTTCACACTACGACCCTACAACATACCGCTGAGGAAATTTTATCAGAATGCAGATGTGAATAGACAACGGATCGACGGTCAGTAGCAGACAAGAGCAAATAAGTGAGCATTATGTGATCAAAATACTCGTGTCGCCTATGAGGTGGGAAGTAAGAAAGAGTGTCCTTACATTTTCTCGGAGCTGTCATGTCGTTGCGATCCATACTACAAGTAGCTATGCATGAATAATTTGTTAAATCCATTATTAAACTATGTATACGTAGCTAAGTCGTAAGGTTTAAGAGGGGGTATAAAACTGTCAGATTCGGAAGGCCTTAGTCTTATGTGGTAATGCATATTATAATTATTTTTGGGTGTAATTAGGTTTTTAAAACGCTCCCAAAAATAATAATAATAATGTATAAGACTCGTCAAAATTAGGTAGAGAGTAATAAATTGTAATAACACTTATCAACCAGAAAATATTTTAGTCGAGTTTTAAACTATCTTAAAGTGCAGCCTTCTTTGATATTTTGTGGAAGTTTGCTTAGATTCATTGGACATAAAATATTTGGTGATCCACTACCAAGTTTATACATAGCAAATAGCATATGGATGGCATTTACTTGTCTGGTGTCCCTATTCTGACCCCTTTATTTAAAATGAAATCATTTCTTCTGATAAATTAGTGTATACATACATTTATCATACGAAAACATCTTTTAAGATTCCAAGAATACTTGCGAATTGCACGTCAGTTTAAAAATCAGTAACGTTGATGTTATTTGAATGCTTTCATTCACTTTGTCAAATTCGTTGAAGTTTCGTAACATGAATCGCTATACGAATGCCGGCATGACCGACATGCACTTCATTTATGGACTTGCTGATGGCAATGCATTAGAAACTAGGCGGTTATACATCGAAAGATTTCCTGCGCGTATTGCTCCTGATAGGAAGATGTTCGAAAGCATTCATCGACGCCTTCAAGAAACAGGGATATTAAAATGAAATGGAGGAGCGGGAAGACCAAGGACGACAAGAACGGTAGCGCTGGAAGAGAACTTTCTGAACCTGGTTGAAGAAGAACCAGGTACTTCTACTCGAAAAATTGCTGAGGTTCTAAATATTTCTAATGGTACTGTTTGGAAAATTCTTAGAAAAAATATGTTATATCTATACCACATCCAACGCGTTCAGGCGCTTCTTCCTACTGATTTTCTTCTACCTATTTAATTGTGTCAATGGCTTCTACAAAAAATGGTTGAAATCCCTCAACTACTGATGCTGATTCTGTTTACAGATGAAGCGAGTTTTTCAAGGAATGCGATAAGGAATTTCCATAATAATCATTTGTGGTGTGATGAGAATCCACACGCAATATTTGAAGACCGTTTTCAGCATCAGTTCTCGTTGAACGTTTGGATCGGAATTGTGGGTGACTGCCTCATTAGACCGGTATTTCTACCTGCAAGAGAGAGATATATCGCCACTTTTTGGAACATACTCTCCCTGGATTCCTGGAAAACGTACCTTTGGCACTAAGACATGCAATGTGGTTTATGCACGATGGCGCACTAGCGCATTTTAGTTGGGTTGCTCGTGAGTGTTTAACTCAAACCTACGGAAACCGCTGGATTGGCCGAAGTGGACCTCACTTATGGCCTGCACGATCCTCGGACTTAAACCCCCTGGATTTTTTTCTGTGGGGCCACCTGAAGTCAATAGTGTACGCTACTCCTGGGAAAAATGTGGTGGACCT
Source organism: Callosobruchus maculatus (assembly GCA_951848785.1). NCBI lineage: Eukaryota > Metazoa > Arthropoda > Insecta > Coleoptera > Chrysomelidae > Callosobruchus > Callosobruchus maculatus. The sequence goes on along the minus strand of CATOUR010000054.1, from coordinate 13,662,445 downwards.
GAGAAATCGAATCATTGCTGGCTGTAACTCAATTAGAAATGACCCCGGTATTTTTGAGAGAGTTCGCCAATCAATGAGGAGAAGACTGGATTCCTGCATCCGAGCTGGGGGTGGTCACTTCCAACAGTTTTTGTAACTTGTCTTATGATAAATGGATATGCAATAGAATAGTTTTTATTTTTTATTCCGCAAACAAAGCAAGACACGAGAAAAATTCAGGAGACAAAAAAGTTGTAGTTGTAGTTGGTTTACCTCAAAGAAATATTAACATTAAATGTGTCAGTGGCGTACATTTTTCCGCTTATAATTGTTATTAAATTGCCACCTCTAACGCCACTGGACATAATTTTTTTGTCTAGTTAGGGCAAAATCACCCCCTTACTACTAAAAACAACGCTACTGAATTTCAACAGAATCGGTTAGAAGATGATAGAATTATTTAAAAAGAAAACGTTATTTAAAAAAAAATTAACATACAAAAGTATCTAACGTGTTAATATTAAAGGCGCTAATTTTTTTTGTGAATGATGAAACCTAGTGATCAGAATTTGAATGCAAAAGTCTTTCGGAAAACTATTCATTAATACAAAATTACAGTAACATGATTAACCAGAGAAATTAATGTCTCCCCTGTCAGATACAGTGATAGAAGTGTCGTCTACCTAAAGGTAAAACTTACTTCTTCAAGGTCATTCAAGCACAATGTGAATATAGCATGTCTATACAAGATCTTATCTCTAATGGAAAATTTTGCATTATTATGGCCTAATAGACTGAGCAATTGCTGATCTTACTGCAGCGACAGCGAATAAACTTATTAAAATAGAACAAATAATTGAAATGATTACACTTTACAACTGCCCATGTAGCAGACTCACGTCAAATTGTCGTCATTATATACTAATAACTCGTCAAAAGACGCCAGCAGACCGAAAACTGACGAAAAAAATGGCGTCTACTAAATGACGTTGAACTAACGTATCGTGATATTGACATTTTTCAAGTTATTGTCATTCTACATATTTTGACAGTTTCATGTACTCATGTAAAATATTGATATAGGCCATAACTTTAGACGCCTATATTCTTCAGCCTGTTTTTAATATATATACAGGGTGTCCCTGAATTTCCTTGACGTATGATATTCTCGTAACAAAAAAATATATCAAATGAAAACTGAGTGGAACTTTTGAAAGTACTATAGGGTCTATCATACCATGCTTACAAAATATTTTTTTTGTCCGTCAACCCCTACAACTCATCCCCAACTTTCTTTTCCGAATAGTACCCTATCCTTCACAAATTAAGTCCTTATTCTATTTAAAATCTTGTAGTACCTTTGGTTTCTACACAAATATATTTTTTTTTTGTAAAGTCATAAGCATAAGGTAAATAAAATATGGATTTGTTTGAAGCGTAATATTTTCGCAATAAAAACAGTTTAAAAGACAACTAAGTGGGTTTTTCAAGGACACCGAATGGCCTATCATAATCTGTTTTCGAAATACTTTTTTGTTCTTCAACCCATAAAACTCCCCCCAACTTTTTTTTCAAATACCACCCCACAGCTTTTTCTACATAAATGAGGTCATTATTTCATTTAAAATCGTGTAGTGCCTTTATTTCGTACACAAATCAATGTTATATCCAATTTTATGAGCATAATGTAAACAAAATAAGTGTTCTTCGAGGTGTAATATTTGCGTAATAAGAAATTACAAAAATGGAGTCAAGTTGATTGACTCAGTACTTCCCACACATTACTGTGATATCAGTTTATTATTTTCCCATAGCATGAAGCTTTAGTCTGAGATCTCCTTGCAACCAAATCATCGGCAGCCTTCCCTCCCCTAAAATTGTCTTATGCCGCTAAGTATTTCCTTCAGAGGTCAATGGACAGCCTAAAACATCTAAAAACGAAGTTTGAGTTGTTTTCATACTTTTAGTTTTTTGATTATTGCTATATACGCTGCCACTGACACGATATTTAACAAACACACGCGTTTTCCATCCTCACCACGGTAATAATACTGTGTCAAAATTTAATTAGAATAGTGTCCACGTTACAAAATACAAAAAGATCTAAAGCAATAAATACTCGTATGTATGTATACAGTCCCTTAGTTTCCGTAATACGCTAGGCAATGTTCGGATGGACCTAAAAAGTTGATTTATGTCGCTAGGTCTTCCTTCACAGCCCCTACCCTACACCCTATTATGAATACAAGAAATTTCTCAGTTTTTCAACCCCCCACCCCCTAACCACCCCAATTTCACCCCACCCAAAAAAACGCAGAAAATGATCAGGAACCTCTAAAACGCTTAAAAACGAAGTTTGAGCTGTTTTTATATTTTTACTTTTTTTATTATTTCTGCGCCGCCACTGGCACGATTTATAAAAACCATACGCGTTTTCCATCCTCGCCACGGTAGTAATACTGTGTCAAAATTTCATTAACATCAATTCAACAGTTTCCTTGTAACACAATATAGAAGGATCTAAAGCAATACTCTCGTATGTTTACACCAGAAAAAATTCTAAGTCCTTTGGTTTCTGTAATAGGCAAGGCAATGTTCGGATGGACCTAAAAAAGTTATTTATGTTGCTAGGTCTTCCTTCATGGGTCAGTGGGCAGTCTATTATGAAAGCAACAAATTTTTCAATTTTACAACCCCCCACCCCCCAACCACCCCAATTTCACCCCCACCCAAAAAAAAGTAAAAAATGATCAGGAACCTCTAAAATGCCTAAAAACGAAGTTTGAGGAATATTTAATTTTTTTTGTTTTTTGCTAATTACTCCGCCGCCCCTGCACCGATTTTCAAAATTATAAAAACATTACCTACTACGACCCCCCAGCATATCGCTGCCCAAATTTCATCACAATCCATGCAGCGGTTACTGAGATTACGAGGACACAAAAACGCGTACAAACAGACCGACAGACAGACCGACAGACAGACAGACCGACGGAAATGAGTGACATGGATTTTCGTTATGTAGACATCATGAAACGCCCAAAAAGTGTATTATCTCAAAATCGAAAATTTTCGCGATCACAATACTCCCCTCACCTATCGGTGTGGGAAGTAAAAAGGCATTTGTTTTCAAAATTATTTATCATATATCCCTTAAAACCAACTTAGTTTTCCTTTCCTCTCACGCAAGAAATAACTTTGCGTTTGCGCCAATGTACCATAAGATGTTAAGTGAAATAGGGATATCATTTATGTAGGAAAACATAATATGGTGTGCTATTTGAAAAGAAAGATTTGGAGTTTTAAGGGTTGACGTCCAAAAAAAAGTGTTTTGAAAGCATGGTATGATAGATCCTATAGTACTTATAAAAATTCCACGTATTATATACCAGGTTTTTATTATATTTAAATTTGTGATTTGTGTAAAAATATTGAACAGAAATAAAGCTGCTGCTGATGAAATCAATATTTTATTTGTACAAATAGGCAGCAAAATTACTTATTAAATATCATGTGATAATGACGTTTGTTAGGACGTAAATTTTTAGTTACCAGAGACATGAAATTAACGTATGAGGGGTGACGTCAACTGTACGACACATCACGAGGTCATTTTAAAGTCATATTCACGTCTTTTGTAACGTCATTCTCGTTAGCTGGTGACTTCTATAGTACGGCATTTTCACGTTTTTCATTTTCCTTTAATAGTGGCTGAAGCGGAGTTTGCTCCGAGAAGCCACATACAAAGAAGGGGACCAAGTGGTATGTTAAAAAGGCCGAATACCCGTGAAAAATCTGAGCAAATAGCGACAGTAAGGGTCTAGGGTAATAGCGCGCGAAATTGAGAATCCAGTAAAATACGTATTCCCGTGTCAGCGAGGACGCGTGGGCGCCTGTTCCCTTTCTCCAGTGTGTCTGTTTGAGATGAGGGGAAGTAAGTCCAAAAATCCAAAGGTAAGGTCAAAAGCTCCAAATGTAAGGTCCAAAGGTCACCATAAAAATAAATTTCGCATTTCCAAGCCACTGACGTTACCGCTAAATTTAAAGTAATGACTCAAGTAGCAAACTAAAGAATAAAGCTTGCGCTTTGCTACTGTGGTGGCCTTGTTTTGACATCGTGTTTGGTTGTTAAATTACAGACAATTGAAGAATATATGATTTTGCATTGCGTGTTTTATGCACAGTAAATTTTTTTTTTCGAAAAAATTGCTCTTAGGTGGCATTCATTAAGGTCGTAACTACCACCTTCTGAAATACTGTGTATGTAGTTTGAAAATCAAGTGTGTTCTGTTCGAAACTGGAATCCGTTTTTGACATGGAAAATACATATTTATAACTGTGTGTACCCCGGCCTCTTAAGTCTAATGCAGTAGAGCTTTAGCTTTCAACAATGGTATGTAACAGCCACTGTAGCTGCACCTATTTAATCAATCCTGTGATGATATAGTTTTTATTATGACTTATAATACGATGCTACTCATGACGAAATGCTTAAAGCACTGCTTTGTGAAACTGAGAGTTTTTAGCGAGTATGTTGAGATCTCTTTGTTTTTGTAATCGGTGGATCTCTTTATCTTAAACAAAGAGACCTCATGGAAATCATTAATTTAATACATATGCAAAAAACTTGTGAATCCGGATGAAGGCTGTAGACCGTTTTCTTGTTAAAATATCAACTATCCCTTTGGCGATGTGTGAAATATTGTATATTGTACGTACCTGACTCCAAAGGAGTTTGAAGGAGCTGTTCGTTGCTCCGATCGGAAATCGGGCTAGGAATTGGTGTCCCTGCGCTCTCAACTATAGTTACGGAAAGTTGAGACCGCCCGCCTGAAAGAAACAGAGCATATTATAGAGCATGGTATAGTTGGCAATAACAAAATTGTATAGAGTATGATGTAGTGCAATCCACCTCATTAAACAGCGGTATAATGTAACCGTTAGAATGAGATGTTATTCATTAAGTTAATATAGAATGAGTCATGAGCTAATCATGTACATTAAATTATCTTCTTCTTCGACATTTTTCCTTAGGAATTCGCCATTTTGCCCTCAACAGCTCTCTCATATTCCAGTTCCCTACTCTCAGGTCTCTATCATAAAATGTCCATTGTCAAGTCTCACACCTTAGTGTCGGTCCTCCTCTACGTCTCCTCCCTTGAGGCTCCCATACAAATATTTATTTTGGTTACCTGTGGTCTTGACCGTGACCATACCATTGCAGTGCTCTGTTTTCTAGTTTTCTTTTTATTGAGTATTCTATTCCCATTCGTTGCCATATTTCTACAGTTCTTATTTTATCACTCTTTTTAGTCTAGTCAAATTCAACCGCTCTTTTTTGTTCCTTATTGTTGTTGTCATTGGCCATAGTTCTGCTACGTATAGAGAAATCTTCTACATATATTACGCTTTTAAATATTCATTTTTTGTTTTCTTTAACGAGAGTGTTATTCCACCCGTAAAGTCTTTTGTGGCTTGTTTCTCTTGAGTCTTCTTTGTATATCTCTTAAGCACGTCTGTGTATATGTGTATTGTTGAACCTAAATACTTAAAAGCTTGGCAGCTATCAATAATTTCGTGCTCCAAATATAAATCTGCAACCTGTTGTCCAACACGTGATGTTTTAATGAAATTTATTTTCTTCATATTTCTGTACGCCTCGGAAACTTGGAGTCTTAAAAAGGCAAATGCCTTTGCAATGCCGACGTGAGGAAGAATGCTGAGAGTCCCTTATGCCGTCCATCGAACCAACGTTTCCATACTGGATGAGCTCGGCAATCCAAAGAGTCTATCCTCCATTTTGTCGATGAGAATGCTTACATTTTTAGGACATATTCACAGAAGCGATAATATACAGAAGCTTGTAGTTTGTGGGCGGCTGTGGCACATTTTTCATGGTTGCATCAAAACAAGAAAATTGCAGAATTACATTACTATTTTCAGCTAGAATTTGAGGAAAATTTACTGGCTTGAAATGATCACAACATTTAGTATTGGTTAATATAGCAGGATAGTGCCCAGCACAAGCGTAAAGGTGCGTTTAGATTTGAGCACGCACGCACTGAGCAAACGCGAATGCTCTAGTGTGAACAGCTGTCCGCGCACGCTCGCTCTGAATATTTCGGTGCGCGAATAGGCACGAACGCGAGCCGGCTATTGTTGTTCTCTGGTCCATACTCAAAGGGATTCACGTGCTCGATTTAAACGGGACTTCGGTTTCTGCGCGCATACGTTGAAATACTTTTATTCATTATTTTGTTGTGATGGTGCATGGGGCTATTTTCTATGCTATATCAGGAATGGTCCAACGATTTGTCATTATTATTGATACAAGAATAGGAAAAGCTGCCCATTTTATGGGATGTAACGCATCCTCAGTACTATTCCAAAACCAAAAAAGTGATACATGGCAAGAACTGGTTAATACAATGAATGTTGAACATCTAGACATTAATGAAGCACAGAAAAAGGTGAAGAGCCTACTAGGATCATTTAGGCGGTTTTGGTCATCTTTGTAAAATTTTTGAACTAATCATAGTCACTCTCCGACACTAGAATGTTTAGTCTTTTTTTTAAAATTTGCGTTTGCCACCAACGACGACGTTTTCGACAGTTCTTCTTCTTCTTAATTAAACTGTAAATCACAATAAATGTAGCCACGTCTATTTTTTGGTCGTTCATCGCTGTTTTCTTGGTGACAGCTGCAACGTTCGCGAACAAATGGATCAGCCCATTCGTCAGGAAAGGAATTTCAGTTTAAACAGTACCAGCGAGCATGAACGAATGCCGTATGCTCAGTGCGTGGGTGCTCAAATCTAAACGCACCTTTACAGTCAGCTCATTTACAATAAGATCATCCATATTACACATATTATACGAGTAGTTTCTGATATACAACTATATACTATATTTTTTGTCAACGTCCCGCTTTTGACGCCACTACTTAGATGAACTCATTATGGGTCATATCACATTTCTTAAGAGTTTCCACTAACTACGTATATACTTCTTTGTTCGTTCCATTATAACAAGTAATTGCAAAATTATAATTCTCACTATATTTTTAAACCAACACTATCTTTTATCGTCAAAAACACAAAACTCAATGCTGCAACCAGTAGATATACAGGAATAAGCATTATAGCGCACGTAAACAAATATACAGGAGCCTATGGTGCTGTAGGAGCGCTGCGAGAGGATAAGTGTCGGTGCACGTTGGATTTGAAACTCTGCAGGTTGTAGCCGTCGGAAAACAAATTCCCCGGCAGCTCATTCGTCGAAGTTCTCCAAACGAAAGAATGCTGGAGGAGACTGGTTCGGAGAGTAGGGATCTCAAACTGGTAAGGATGAGCTCGCAGAGTCTCTAGTGTTCCTCGTTCGGACGGCTTGTGGTATTGTTATCTAGGAGAGCTCACTTGAACACCTTCCACGATAGAATTTGTAAAAAAGGGACAGGTCAGCCTCCCTCCTTCGATGTTCCAGGCTGCGGAGGTCCCATGTGAGGTTATGCTTATCGATTAGTCTAATTGCTCTCTTCTGGATAGTGACCAGAAGCTTCAGAGAGTGCTTCGGAGTACATCCTCACACATGAGGGCAATACTCCAACGATGGTCGGATCTGTGCCTTGTAGAGCAGCAATAGTTGGTCTGGTGTATACAGATTCCTCCTGCGGAATAAAACTCCAAGCTTCTGGGATGCTGTTTTAGCAATACTGACTGACGTGATCGTGCCAGGGCATGTTATTGTTGGTGTTGATTCCCAAAAGCTTCATCTCATCAAAAACCAGAAATTAAAAGAAAATGGCGGAATCACGCCAAAATATTTGTCAAGGGGGAGAACCTTTTAAATAAAAAATACTTCACCCACTTCTACCATCAACCCCCCAGGGTCATCCCCTTAAAAATTTTAAATGACAAGGGGTATCGAGTAATATCTTGTTTCGTCGAAGTCCTTTATTTTGGCGTTTGATTTTTTAAGTCGGTTAATTCTTCTCGAAAAAAAAATAGACTTGATGTACATGAAGTTACCTTAATTTGTTGACCAAATATCAGGCGTTGCTCAGACAACTTCGCAGGCTCTGGTCTGTCTTCACTTTAAATCTGCTAGTTATGGTCATTGGACTCCTAGGTGGAATACGCTGCCCTGTGCATTGCACAAATTGCCGGTGTGCCGTGCGGCGGCGCACATTTCAGCCGTAAAAAGGAAAAAGGCTGTAATCCTTGTGTGTCTGCGTCTACTTAGGGCCCACGACTCGCGGACCCAGTGATTGCTCACCTCAGGGTGTGAGGAGTAGTCACTACGTAATAGCACAGCAGCTCGATCTATGGCAGCCTAAGCTCCTGAGCTTTTTTTAAAAAAATAATTATTGGTCAGTGTACGAGCTGCAACAAGTCGACACGAAGGAGATGAATATCTGCTTCCCTGATGTATGCATATTTTATCTGGATTTGCTAATAAGCGTAACTGCAGATACTGGAACAATGAAAATCCTCAAGGTTTTGTAAAAGGGCATAACCATAACCAATACCCTCAAAAAATTAATTTATAGGGAAGCATTTTAAGAAACATAGCGATTGGGCCATTGTTTATTAATGGAAATTCAAATGAAGACATGTATTGGTATATGTTGGAAAATACTATCAATCCGCTTCACTGAAACTAGTAAAAACTAGATGAACGTAGATGGAGACCCTATATTTGATAGAGTCAAATCTATTTCCAGCAAGATGGCGCTCCTCACTTCGCTCCTCCGGTTTGGCAATGGCTAGACGACGCGTTTCCAAATACGCGCGCCCACCCAAAGCTGTTCGTTGAGAAGAGGTTACTGCTTATACCGACAGTAGTTCGGTTCCTTTTAGTCGCCTTTAAGACACGCAGGATATTCGATGGGAGATACCCTAACACGGGGCAAGAACACTTAGGCCCGATTTTATCAGCTCGCGCATTTTAACAAAGTTTTTGACCAATCAGAGCAGCCCATTCAAGAACATGCATCTGACAAAGTTCTCTAGACATTATTGATTTCTATTGAAGTTTACCTCAAAAAGGTGAAAAACGACATGCTTTGTATACATTTGGCCATATATTATGAACAATCTAGTAACATTTCAACTCTGATTTTCCATCCTAAAAGGGTGGAAAATTGCATTTTCTTGTTTAACAAAGACTATAGCAATTGCTAATCTGAACCAATTAGATTCCACAGAAGCATTACATTTGATTACTGTATTGTCGGTGTATCAAATGATAATGATGACAAGAAATTCAAATTACTGCATTATTATGATAAAACAGTAATTTATTATCGATAATAATTACACATACCTGAAATATACCTTTGTCTTATAGTAAAAAGCGGTAAAAATAACATTTCACAAAGATTAGCAGTTGCTAAAGCTTTTGTTGAACAAGAAAATGTAATTTTTCACAATCATACTGGAAAAGTTACTAGATTGTTCCTAATATATGGTCAAATGTATATTAGCATGTCGTTTTTCACCTTTTTGAGGTAAACTTCAATAGAAATCAATAATTTTCAGAGAACTTTGACAGATGGATGTTATTGAATAAGCTGCTCTGATTGATCAAAGCCTTTGTTAAAATGCGCATGTTGATAAAATCGGGCGTAAGCCTTCACGCTACTCATCGATAGATCTTTTCTAAGAAGTAAAACTTTTCGATAAAAGACTACAGTATTTTTATGAAATTATAGAAAGGATCAAAAGGGTGCAACAATAATTTTAATTTTGGCTAGACTGTGCTTAGCGGAAACTAAAATGGGAGTTGAGATTAGTGTCAATCGTCTCGGTTTGACTTCGTGAGTTAAATGAGACCACTCTCAGACCGAGAAAACGCTCAGGTGAAAAACTACGACACTTTAAAGTTTCAGTACCTAACCTAACCCGACTGGTCAAGCTGTCAAGGTCAAAGTGGATTAAATGTAATTCAAAGACGTGCTAATCAACCCGGCAGTCTTATTACGTAGAGATTCGCGACCGCGTCGCTGAGTAGATACCGAGCAACAGCGACATGACAGCAACAGGAATGTCAAAATTGTTGGTTATGTCACAGCATAGTAAACAACCAGCACAATAACTCAGCTTGGCGGTAGTTACACGCGCATCCCCCCTTTTGGATGATTTTTTTGAAATGGATAGGGCGAAAAGGGCCTCTAAATGGGCCTGCTATATCTCTTGGTTTGACGCCATTTGAGTTTATTCATGAGGCCATTTAAAATCTATGATGTTTACTCCCCAACCTGAAAGATTAGATGACCTTCTTCAACGTATCATCGAAAGCTGCCATGATATCCCATGTTTTTGTAACTGTCCGTCAGGAATTTGGACATCGCCTACATCATTGTTTGGCCAATAACGGGAAACATTTTGAACACTTACTGCAACGAAAAGTCATATTTTCGTGTATTTTTCTAATTTTCTCGAAAACGAGTTGATCAATTCAAAAAAATCAATATCACAATAGGGCGTACCTTGTACAATGAGTTGTTATACCGATCAAGTATGGGACTATAACAAATACCACGTTTGCTTGCACCCGCTTTGTATCGAGTATTCTTTCGCTTAATGTGGCCTTTTTTAAATATAGCAAAGATAATATATCAATAAAATGAATAAGTAATTAAAATTATATCCTGACCTTCTGTTGGGTGTATAAATATTTAATAAAGGCATTCCATCAATATTCCAAATAAAATCTAATATACAGAAAAGGAAATGAAAAATCACATCTCAAATAATAGAGCCAGTGGGTATAATTATGTTAATGCACAATAAATAATGTAGATGTACCTATATTCAGCCTTAGGATAAAAACCTAACCCCGTAGAAAAATATTAGGTTTGCCTTTCCTCTAGGTGCTTGTTTTACCATTTTGCAGTACAAAAATCAAATTTTCTATTATCTTCCAAAGAATTTAACCATAACATGAGAATATCTGTTCATAAATGGCAATGGCTCTGAAATTTTAAAATTGCCGCAAATAAAACAAGTACCTACGTCTCCCCAATTTAAGACGCTGTACTACTATCTGAACAAATTGGAAAGCAAATGCGATTAGAAAAGTTACTGAGGCGTTATAAATACAACTGGAATTCTTTTCTGTACATTCCTGAAAATACTGCATTGTGTTTTAATGACCGCTTTAAGTTATTAAGGGGCCTCTAACAAAAAACACTAAAATTACTCAATTGGAGAGGCAAAATAAACAGCGGTTTTATAGAGGTCTCAGCCGCTCCATCCTATTAGCCTTTAATTAAGCTTTGGTCGCGAGGAAGGAAGATAATAGAATCTCGAGAGAGAGAAAGGCTAAACATTTTCTTCAAATACGACACCGACAATGTAATTCATTTTATGAGAAAATAACTGGCTATTTATATTGACTAACCAATTTGAAAAGGATTTTGACCTATTGTGATGAACTTTTTTTTGCAGGATAAGGTCATTCAAACAAAAAGTCCTTATTTTTCTATTTGCGACATTTCGACTTATTTTAAGTCATCCTCAGGCAACAGAAAATTGAAATTTTCATCATTGGTACGGAAATAATCATTAGAATTTGACTAGATAAACATAACTGGATTAATAAAACACTGCCAATGGTATTAAAATATAACATCACAAAACACGCACAATGAAAACGAATTAAAATAAAACAAACAGGGACAGAATGAAGTCAGCAATATCCCATCTTTGGTTGCAGGCACATTGCTGATTTAATTTTGTTATTGTTTGTTTTATTTTAATTGGTTTTTATTGTGCGTGTTTTGTGACGTTATATTTTAATACCCTTGGCAGTGTTTTATTAGTCAGTTATGTCATTGATTAAGGTATTAAACCTTAATCAATGGTTATGTTTATATAATCAAATTCTTATGATTATTTTATATCTACAAAAAATTGTCACTCACATAGTCATAATTTAAAAAAAAATGGAGTCAAGTTGATTGACTCAGTATTTCCCACACGTAACGGTGATATCATTTTATTATTTTCCCATAGCACGAAGCTCTAGTCTTAAATCCCCTTACAACCATATCATCGCCCGCCTGCCTTCAAAAAAAATCCAGCAAAAAACTCTAGTGAATAGTTTCTTAGATCTCTCCGTAGGAACTAGAACGACACAATTTTTATTCTGCCAGCTTCATTTGGATGAAGCGAAACGATCAGGGACCCCCAAATTCCCTAAAAACGAAATTTGAGCTATTTTTATATTTTTAGTTTTTTTTATTATTGCTGCGCCGCCACTGACACGAGTTTTAAAAACCATACTAATTTTTCATCCTCTCCATGGTAATAATACTGTTTCTAAATTTAATTAAAGTCAATTTTAGGTTACACAATACAGAACGATGTAAAGCAATACTCGTATGTAGGTAACATACAACAGAAAAAAATCCTTAGTTTCTGTAATAAGCAAGGCAATGATTGGACCTATAAAAGTGTGTTATGTCGCTAGATCCTTGTTTCGCAGGTCAATGGAGAGCTTATTATGCATACAAAAACCTTTTTCAGTTTTACAACCCTTCACCCCCAACCACCCCAATTTCACCACCCCCACCCAAAAAAAAAACAGAAAATGATCAGGAACCCCCAAAACGCTGTTTGAGTTGTTTTTATATTAATAGCTTTTTTATGTTGCTGCGCCTCCACTGAAACGGTTTTTAAAAACCCAACGCATTTTACATCCTCGCCACGGTAATAATACTGTGTCGAAATTTCATCGAGATTAATTTCAGGTTACACAATACAGAACGATGTACAGCAATAGGGACTCGTAAGTAACATACATGAGAAAAAAATCGAAGTCCCTCAGTTTTTGTTATAAGCAAGGCAATGTTCCGATGGACCTATAAAAGTGTGTTATGTCGCTAGATTCTTTTTTCGCAGGTTAATGGCGAGCCTATTATGCATACAAAAACCTTTTTCAGTTTTGCTACTCTCCAACCCCCAACCACTTCAATTTCACCCCCACCCAAGAAAAACAGAGAATGATCAGGAACCCCCAAAATGCCTGAAAACGAAGTTTAAGCAGTTTTTATATTTTTAGTTTTTTTACTGTTGCTGCTCCGCCACTGACACGGTTTCTTAAAGCCATACGCAGTCTCCATCCTTAGCACGGTAGTGATATTGTGGCAAAGTTTCATTAAAATCAATTCCATAATTTCCATGTTACTCAATACAGAACGATCTAAAGCAATATTCGTATGTACAATTTATATCAGTCAAGTCCCTTAGTTTCCGTAGTAGGCAAAGCAATGATCGGTTGGAGAAAAAAAAGGGGATTGTGCTCTCATTATGAATACAACAAATTTTTTAATTTTACAACCCTCTACCCCCCAACCACGACAATTTCATCCTGACCAAAAAAATGTAGAAAATGATCAGAAACTACTAAAAGGCCTAAAAGCGAAGTGTGAAGTTTATTTAATTTTCTGTTTTTTGCTAATTACAATTCACGATGGCCGCATGGTATTGAATTTACTCTCAAATAGCTCACACAAAGATGTAAACAAACATTTTTTAATACTAATAAGAACCGGAGGTTATGTTTGTGGATAGAGAAAAGGAGGCCACATTCTAATAAGGGTGGACCCACGAAAGACTTCTTCACGCTAAGATTTATTCTCTCACAGCTTTGGCATGAAATTTTTTGTTTGAATTTTGGAAGAGATACTAAGATACTTCGCGTTCAAAAAAAAAGTAAAAATACTCGTGACATGGTTTTTGTGGACGTAACATCAATATTCCGTCAAAAAATTCTTTGGAACTTACCCAATTGTTTCCCACCCTCAACATGGAACGTACTCTCAACAACGTAGCAAACCGCAAACTAATAGACTAGTAGTGTATCTGGAAGTGTCAGAGTCCATTACAGACATCCATGGAACATGTAAAACGACAAAATTTTCAATTAAAGGTTAGGTTAATTCATTGTACTCACCTGAATTCAGCAGCTTTTGCTGCTCATCCAGAGCCATACCAATTTTTTCTGGTAAAGACTTGCCTATGTAGGGCATAATATGGCAGCAGCGGCTAGCACAATTCCTGTAAAAAGAAAAAGAGCTTTACTTGACTGAAATACTGGAAAAGTAGATACATTTCTTTAAACAGAACGATCTGTTATATTGATTAAAATGGGTCTACGTTTGGTTACAATTCGCATATTGTGATTAAACCCAACCAAGGGAAGTTTACTACAATTAGGAATTTTAATGTGGCTAGTAACCTGATGGCAGATTATAGAAGTTGGAAGGAATATTCTTTTAAAGAGAATCATATTTATTCATTTTCGACTTATTTAAAAATGTCATCTTTTATGTTCGGTAGTATAATTAAAAATGAGTGTTTACAATTAGTCTGCAATTTTACCGAGTTTTACTGTCCAACCAATTTTCAGTCCACATGAATTTGTCATTCGTGAAAGCAATTTTTTTAGGATTTTGTATAGACCAGACCAGCATCTAAATTTGGACACTCAGGTTCAAAATGTATCAAAGAAACTAAATTTAGCTTGTTGTTCCATTAGAATTTTAAAAACTTATTTGATCATTGCTTTCCGTATATTTTGCAGACATTTATTCAACCATGCACAATGGAATAGTGCTCTGGGGAGAGGTGCCAGAGATTGTGATAATTCAAAAGCCAGTTGTGTGGAACGTATTAGGAGTGAAAAGCAGATATTCTTGTAGGGGTAAATTTGAAAGCATAAACATTATGCTATTTATTGCCACTTACATTATTCCTAAAAATTTTAAACTGTTCTGCCATCTTTCGCCAAGTCATGAACATAATACAAGAGACAAATCAAAATATTCCTACTCACAGACTAACTCTAGCTGAGTGCAGTCCAGTCTATATGTGTGTGATAGACAAGGTACAAGTGTCATTGGTTTTGGATGTCATTAATTGAAATACATTTCCCGTGGTTTTAGTAGACATAAATTACCGATTTTATAACAGATACCTGGTTTTTGATGTCTTTGAAATGCTAAAGTCCTTTTTAATACCACTCCAATGTTTCGTGACAATAAATTTGTGTTTTCCACACAAATTATGCTATTATGTGTGGTCTCTCCCTTTTACCATCATTACGCATCAATCTCGCTAATGTTTGTAAGTATTTAACATCTTATTTGAGATTGTTACTCAGGTTTAAGTTTCTATTGTAGCCCTGATAATGGAACCATAAGCCTCCGAAAGCTTGGAATAAAGTTAAAAGAGTCCACCTTTGCGTTTATTTGCCGCATTTTCAATTATTAACCGTTTTGTTACCTAACTGGTTTTTGTTTCGGCAATGACTACTCCCCCTCTGTGTGTGAAACTCTGTAATGAAATTCTAGTGGAAATAAAGTGTTGTACAAAATTTGAAAACAATTTAATAACAAGTTTTTTCTTATTTACTCAATTTGGAACCATATACAATAACGGACTACTTATAGTATGCTCCCTGCTAGTTTAGAATGTCTCTTCACCTGCTGGAAAATGCCTCATGTATCCTAACCAACATATTATTATTTGCATATTGTCCGATAGGTAACTATTATGTTACGTACTGTATGTGCTTTTAAATGTATTTTTTGTAAATGTCACGGTGACATAGTCCATCTTTTGTTTTTTCAATCTTGTTTTCTTTTTTGTTATATAAATTCTTGTTCTATAAATTTTTATCTATTTTAAGGTTTTGAACACGATCACATATTTTACACTATTTGCTCAATTATACTTTTAAAAGTTTTGCACTACTCTACCCTACTCCACTCTACTCCATTAAGCCTCTTCCACTAATTGGTGCAAGGCTGCATATTTATTTATTTATTTATTTATAAAATGCAGGAATTTCTAATCGCATATGTTTTATTGATACCACTTGGTAAACTTAGTTTCATTTATCTTCGACTGTCCATTCATCTGCTACATTCTAGTAGATTTTTAGGAGTATTCTCCTTGTCGAAATAATGACTAAATTACGAGTTCCTGAAAATTCGATCAATCGTAGTATTTTATTTATACTGGAAGTTCCGATGGATAACATCGATATGCGCAACTCATAAAAATAAAAGTTTTTGTGGTCTTTGGAATGTTTATCATGTGCTAATTGCGATGGTGATACTCAAATTTAGATATGTTTCGAAAGTATTGTGATATTAACAAAACATGATCAATTAAAGCTGTCGTTGCTCCTGTTTTGATAGTGACGAAAGTGACATCTCGAAGCTAGCATCATAATATGCAATTTTACGTCTCTTAAGATACATATTCATAATTTCTGATTCAGGGTAACGACGAGAGAAGAAATATTCTATGGTAACAGATATGTTTTTAAATGAAATATTTCGATAGCTATACCAAGTACAGAATATCACCAAGATCATTATTTTAGAGTAGTAGAAAGGGTCGGCATAACGATTGAAAAGTTGGCTACTTGTTTGGCTTCGCCCCCTTATCATTGCTGTTACTAGGAGGGTATTAATTGAATATAAAGAAATTTGACACTTCCTTATGTCAAGCTTCGCCACCACCTCAATTCCACACCATTGTGTAGAAAACCAAAAATGATCTAAAAGCCCCACGGGCACCAGAAATTAGTTAAGTTAATTTTTTTTCGGGTTTTGGTATATATTTTCCTATGACCTCCAAAGGGACCTTCCTCCAAAGTTTTTGGTGCTCAGAAGAATTTTGGTCAATGTCTTGGGGGACGGCGTGGGGGATGGCTTGTCATTGAGATTGTATTCGAGCCTTAGCCGTGTTTACTGAATAATGGTATACAAATACAACATAAAGCTGGTTATACCATACTGAGCGGAACAAGTGCATGCTTACATCAGTTAAGTGCATCAACATCAATTTTGCGAGTCACCTGTCAATACATGTTACATCTAGTTACGCTTTGTACAGTGGTACAAACAGACACCTTAAATCTATAATCGATCATTCAAGTGACAGACGATAACAGTTGTTCGTAATATTAATCTCGGGGTGATTGATTTAGACAGTCTCCAACTTTAGTAAGTGTTTCTGTAAGTGAATGACCGGATTCATTCCTTGGTGTTCATTGAAATATCGCATAGCTTTTCTTAGACTGTATATGCTTGCTGTTCAAGGATTATTGTTACATGAAATTGTTTAACAATCGCCAAGAACTAATTCAATGAATGAAGACATTATATTGATGGAGAGGATTGTAAGTTAGCATACTTTTCGTTCATTCTCTAATGCTGGTTCTTTTACTGTTACAATACCTTGCATTATTAATCTATGACAAAACATTTGGAGTTCCTCCATACTTACACCATCACCATTGTCTAATGATCAGGGTCATTTGGAACACCTAAGAACAAAGTTCAGAGGATTTTGATACTTTGCGTTTTTTGTTGATTTCTCTTCCACCACGAGCAAGAGTTGCAACAACGATTCACTGTTCCATTTTTATCACAATCAAGTTAATAGTTTTCAAGTTACACGTTCTAGAATTATAACAACATGTATGTATCAAAAATTGTTCCAGAGATATAAAACTCAAAGGCAACGCCCGGATAGGTCTTAAAAATGAACGATATCACCAAAGTTCCCTTTTTTCAGCGGACTGTAGGGTGCTTTATGAACAGAACAGATGTTTGGGGTCTCAAACCCCCCGACCGCCTTACCGTCTCGATTTCATCCCCTCCAAGAACAAAAATGGATAAGGATCAGGAACACCTGGAGTGTCAGAAAACGAAGTTTCGAGGGGTTCCGATAATTTTCTTTCCAATTTCCCAGCCCCCAATATACTGATTGTTAAAATTATACTATGACCCTACAGCAAAATCGTTACCCAAACTCCTTCGCTTCCATTTCGTGACCTCCAATTGATCTATCTCAGCTTGCATCATACACTCTTTTTTAATGTGATTGATATCATCCTTTTAAATTTAAAATTTGGATGCGACGTTAAGACTATTTTGACATTATTAGTTACAACAATATTAATAAAGAACGAGTCCTTTAAAAATACCTGCATATATAAGAAAATCTTAAGTTCCTTTGGTTTGTGTAATAGTCAAAATAATGTAAGACAGACAGACAGACCGCCGGAAATAAGAGATGTGGATTTTCTTTGTGCTGAGATCAGGAGACGCCCACTTATGCTTTTCCGCACATGAAATAGACACACCACTTAATAAACTAGCATTAGCACTAGCACAGGCACATCACTGTTTTGTGTGTCTTTACCATTTACCTCAATCTTTACGTTGAATAACAGTGTAGGATTACCAGAACTGGCGATTTTCTAGCGGGATTCAAGGATAGCCCTCAAAAAAGAACATGATGTGAGGAAATTGCCTCTGTCGGGTATCACACGTCCTTGTGACGAAAATAACGTTAGATGTGAAGAGTACCTATCGCAAACCTCACGTCTGTGTAACTTCCCGTGCACTGGAGATAGTCAGCATGGCAAACATGAAATGTGAGATTCCGGGCAGCATGAATCGCAGAACTTAATGAAGCCTGCTGTGGCGTAACCTTCAATAAGAAAGAAGGGGTTTGTGTTGTTGATTTGTTTATTTGCTTTTAACCTACTTAGCAGAATTCCAATTAGAGAGCAATGAAGATAGAACAAAGCTAGTACTTTGAAATTACAGATAGAAATAAAAAATATAACTAATAGCACGATCAATTATGATGACAAAACAAAAGCGTGAGAATATATCTAAAGTCACTTAAAAGCTTAAAACTAATAAACGGAGATCTGTAAGTTAGAGGATTTTATTTAAACGTAAAGGAAAAAACAACGAATCAAACTAGATCGCAATAAATTACATCAAAGATTACAAATTATTTTATCCAACAGGTAGAGTATGTCTTGTTAGATTCACAATAGTGCAACAAAATATAGGAACACATGCTGATACTTTTTCAAAATTAGACACATGAGATACAGGGGTGGCTTTAGTAACAAATTTTTACAAGGAACGGGCAGGTAAAAGCATTGATTATTGATAAGCCCAGTTCACAAGTTTGGCACTCTAAGCATAATTTTCTGGTAGAGAAGGGAACACTAGTTTTGTTGTTTATCGATTTGAATGAAAACTAGTAAGTTGAAAAGTATCTCTGTACGTTTGAGCTGGGGTGGATATATGCCATCTAATTTAGACCACAAATAATTTGCTGAATTTTAAATACACAGAAATCACTTCTTTTAACTAACATAGCGGGTAAAAAATCTATGGAAGATTATTGCCAAAACCAGTATTACAGATTTCAGGCTTTTATTAATGTTCATCTGTGATGGCCTTTATATTAAATATGTGGAACAATAGCAAGGTTGTGTTCCATAATTATTTATAGTGGATAAAATAATACATGTCGATGGAAAAAATTACTGTCATCTTTCAGGCATAAGACTGAGAAAGTTTACTATACAGATTGCAGGGTAGGACAGCTGTACAATGACAAATAATTTGACAAGTTATAGTGACAAAATCAGCTTGATCAAATCATTAACCTAGCTTTTTTTACATGCCATCCAGAAATGATCTAATAAGTTCTGCATGATATGATTTCCAGATCTAACTAACAGCATATCTGACATCAATTATTTGTTTTCTGACTCGAATTCGATAAGTCTAACGTCAGCCTTAGAAAGCTTTCGGAGAGGGGTTGGAAGTCTTGTCAAAACTGAGCTGCCCACATCGTTTGAGTGTCATACTTATTAGAAAAAAAGATTGTGGATTCCGATTAAGTTAATCTCATAAGTGTGATTCTTATGCTCTTTTTTATTTTGGCATAGTTGGTCAAATGCGTCTCCACATCCTTTAGAGACACTGACTGCATCTTAAAAGTAGTATAAAAGTGTTTGTAGGCGGCCTATGTAACACCACTGCGCGCTTGCATTGTGTATGTAGTGTACACTGATTAAAATTCTGCATCCTATACGTGTGCATAATAATAACAACCCACTATAGCTCAGATGCGAAGTGCTGCGTGATGTACCTACATTTTTTTTTGTGTTTGCAGACCTAAAATATTAAAGGAAAATCTACGTATCTGGACAGGTGGTAGCCAACAAGTGCCCTTTACGTTCTTATAATCCAGCAGTTATGTGCGTTTTTAAGAGTTTCAGTACGCAGTCAGAAATGAATAGTAGTTTATACACCAAGGGTGTCTATGGCAGAACAAAATGAGGACAAATTGCGATGCGTACTAAAATCAAATAAAACCTTTTTTTTCAGATGTTTTTTCTCTTTATAAATGTCCTCAATGTGACCAAAAACAAGCGTGAATCAGAAAAATAGAATGAGGCAATACATTTCGGAGTCACTCGGGTTCTTCTTCCAGATCCAGCACCACCTTTCATCCTACATTTTAATGTAGTTTGTCATTATTTCTTACATATCAGCAATTTATTCCACAAAACCTGTGTTGATGAAATGAAACATAAGCATATACATGTATATAGCACGAGGCACAAAATATGGTCATCAAACTTAGTTCGACCACACAAAACAATATTCCAACGATCATTTATGTACCTAGCTCCGAAATTGTATTGTGCAGTACACTGTAATTATGGTGAATAAATATTATTATTATTTCCTATTTTTCTATTTTTTCTCGCATAGTTGCGGTAGTAACAGGTATTGATGGGCTGTGCCAAGTCAACACCTGACCTATTTTTATTCGGAATTCAGGAAGGAGCGTACATTGCTACAGGTCTTGAGGATTACAGACTTTTGGAAGGTTCTGTGTAACTTTTCGTCCAGGCCCAGCTGTTGCAGGTGTGGTGTAAATGTATTTGGTGTAAGGCCTGAGACCGACATTATGAGAGGGACAATAATAACTTTGTTTTGTTTCCAGAGCCGTTTTATTTCTATGGCAAGATCTGTGTATTTAGATATCTTCCCAGTGTAGGTGTTTTGGATATTCATATCATTGGGAATCGCAATGTCTATCAAATAGGTCACTTTATCTGCCTTTGACTGAAAAACAATATCTGGTCTATTGGCTGGGATGGTTTTGTCTGTGTGTATTTCAATGTCCCAGTATAGTTTGAATTTATTGTTTTCGAGTACTGAGGTCGGTGTGTAATTATAATATGGATCTGTGTTTTCAGTTAGTTTATTTGTTGTGGCAAGTGCCTGATGTATGACTTTAGCTGCAGAGTTGTGTCTGGCTGTGTACTCAGTTCCGGCGAGAGTTTTACATCCACTTGTTATGTGTTCTATTGTTTCCTTCTGTTGGTGGCATTTTCTGCAACTATCGTCGGTGATAGATGGATCTTTAATTATATACTTCTTGTAATTTCGTGTCGCAATGACTTGGTCCTGGATAGCTAGCATGAAGCCCTCCGTTTCTTGCAGCCAGGTGTATGACTGCTTTTTATTAATGTGGTCTTGTGTTACACGGTATCTATGTTTGCCATGGAGTGCCTTCTGGGACCAAGTATTTATTTTTTCTTGTTGTGATTGTATGTGATTGTGAGCGTCTGCAGCATGGTCTGGGCAAGAAAGGGCGAGTGGTGTGTAGTTTTTCTCTGCTTTTACTATTGCCTTATGTAGGTTTGTTTGTTTGCTGTGGAAAAAATATCTGAGTGTTTTTATTTGTTTTGTGTGAAGTGAATGTATGTCGATAATTCCTCTGCCCCCTCGTTCTCTGTCTATGGTGAGCCTTTCCTTGCACGCATTCGGATGCGACATTCTGTGTTTCGTGAATTCAGTTCTTATAGGTATATGAATGTTTTCTATATCAGTGTGTGACCACTTGATGATACCAAAGGAGTATGTGAGTACAGGTATCGCAAACGTGTTAATGGCTTTTGTAATATTTCTAGAATTGAGTTTTGTTTTTAATAGTCTATTAAATATTTTGTGTAACCTTTCGTCCAGGCCCAACTGTTTTAGGTGTGGTGTAAATGTGTTTGGTGTGAGGCCTGAGACAGACATAATTAGAGGGACAATAGTAACTTTCTTTTGCTTCCAAAGTCGTTTTACTTCTATCGCAAGGTCAGCGTATTTAGATATCTTCCCAGCGTAGGCGTTTTGGACGTTCGTATCGTTGGGAATAGCAATATCTATCAAATAGGTAACTTATTATTATTATTATTATTATTATTATTATTATCTGACTTTCTAAGTTCCTCTCGCATAGTTGCGGTAGCAACAAGTGTTGACGGGCTGTGCCAAGTCAACACCCGGACTATTATTGATCGGAATTTAGGAAGGATCGTACAATATTACAGTGTTGTGTAAACGTGCTTAGTGTAAGGCCTGAGACAGACATAATGAGAGGGACAATTGTGACTTTGTTTTGTTTCCAAAGTCATTTTATTTCCATGGCAAGGTCCGTGTATTTAGACATCTTCCCAGCGTAGGTGTTTTGGATATTGACATCATTGGGAATGGCAATATCTATCAAATAGGTAATTTTGTCGGCCTTTGACTGGGAAACTGTATCTGGTCTATTGGCTGGGATAGTCTTGTCTGTATATATTTCAACGTCCCAGTATAGTTTGTATTGATCGTTTTCGAGTACTGATGTCGGAGTGTAATTGTAATACGGATCTGTGTTTTCTATTAGCTTGTTTGTTGTGGCTAATGCTTGGTGTATGACCTTGGCCGCAGAGTTATGTCTGGCTGTGTATTCGGTACCGGCAAGAGTTTTGCACCCGCTTG
This sequence comes from Callosobruchus maculatus, assembly GCA_951848785.1. Taxonomy (NCBI): domain Eukaryota; kingdom Metazoa; phylum Arthropoda; class Insecta; order Coleoptera; family Chrysomelidae; genus Callosobruchus; species Callosobruchus maculatus. Next base: position 13,639,800 of record CATOUR010000054.1, on the reverse strand, counting down.
TTATGTGATCTACTGTTTCTTTTTGTTGTTGACATTTTCTGCAATTATCGTCTGTTATGGATGGATCTTTAATTATATATTTTTTGTAGTTTCGTGTTGCAATCACTTGGTCCTGGATAGCAAGCATGAAACCCTCCGTTTCTGGGAACAGCTGGCCATCCTGCAACCAGGCGTATGACTGTTTTTGGTTAATGTGGTCTTGGGTGACACGGTATCTATGTTTGCCGTGCAGTGCTTTCTGCGACCAGGTGTTTATTTTTTCTTGTTGTGATTGGATATGATTGTATGTGTCTGCTACGTGAACTGGACTAGACAGGTTAAGTGGTGTATAGTTTTTGTCTGCTTTTACTATTGCTTTATGTAAGTTAGTTTGTTTGGTGTGGAAGAAATGTCTGAGTGTTTGTATCTGTGTTGTGCGAAGTGACTGTATATCTATAATTCCTCTGCCACCTAGTTTTCTGTCTATGGCGAGCCTCTCCTTGCAAGCGTTTGGATGTGACATCCTGTGTTTTGTGAGTTCTGTTCGTATAAGTATATGGATGTTTTCTATGTCCGTGTGTGACCACTTGATGATGCCAAAGGAGTATGTAAGTACCGGTATCGCAAATGTATTAATGGCTTTTGTGAGATTTTTAGAATTTAATTTTGTTTTTAATAGTTTAATGAGGCGGTCTTTAAACTCTTGTGTTAGTTGTGCCTTAACTTGTGTATGGTCTATCTTAACGTTCTGATTGAAGCCCAGGAGCACCTTGCATTTACTCATTCCGAATTCCATCCTGATGTCTGATGTGTAAACTTCTGTTATTTTGAGTAATTCTCTCAGTTGTACTTCTGTGGCGGCATATAGTTTTATATCATCCATGTACAGGAGATGATTGGTTTTGTGTTGATCTGCTTTATGGTGTCTGATGTTGAAACCATGGTTTGTGCTGTTAAGTATGTTGGAGAGCGGATTTAGGCAGAGGCAGAATCATAGTGAACTAAGAGAGTCACCCTGGAAGATGCCGCGTCGTATGTGTAGCTCATCCGTTTGAATACGGCCATCGTGAGTTTGAAGGTGTATGTTTGTTCGCCATGTTTCCATGGTGCTCTTAAGAAACTGACGAAGTCCTGGGTTGATTTTATATACTTGAAGTGTTTTCATTAGCCAGCTATGGGGTACAGAGTCGAATGCTTTGTTGTAATTTATGAAACAGGTATGAAGGTTCCTATGCTCTTTTCTAGTTTGCTCCATGATCACACTATCAATTATAAGTTGTTCCTTACAACCCTGGCTGTGTTTCCTACATCCTTTTTGTTCTTCAGTCAGGATGTTGTTTTGCATTAGGTGTTGTTCAATCCTTCTGCATATTGTTGCAGTGATAATTTTGTACAACGTGGGGAGACAAGTGATTGGGCGGTAGTTGGCAGGGTTCTTGGTATCTGCATTTTTGGGTTTTATATACTTTATTCCTTGTGTGAGGAATTTGGGAAGCCTATTAGGTTGGAGTATGGCTTTATTGATTTGGTCTGTGAGCATTTCGTATGTCGAACTGAATTGTTTGTACCAAAAGTTTTGCACATTATCAACGCCTGGACACTTCCAATTGCGAGTATGTTTTATCGTTTCAGATATTTCCTCAGTTGTAAGAATAACGTTTCCCTGCTCCGTTATGTGTTCATGTTTTGTCTCTTCTTGACTGATCCATGGAGCATTTTCATTATGGGTTTTGGGTTCTGACCATAGGCTTCTCCAAAATGCAGTTAATCCTTGTCTGCTTGGAGGTTCTATTGTTGTTATCTGGTTGTTTGATGTTATTTTTTGGTAGAACTGCTTTTCACTTTTCTGAAATAGATTGTTAGCATCCTTTCCTTTCCTTTCCTTATTATTATTATTATCTATTCTGAAACATCTATTACCTTTGAAAACATGCACTGAACAGAGAACGTTTTTTTGCCAGACACTTTGATACCAGTGCATCAGTTTTAATTCAGCTGCATCACCAATCATAAACCCACAACTCGATTCTATCACAATTGGGATGAAAATTAAGGAAAACCCCTCGTTTTAACGCTTTGTCTCAAAAGGTTTTTTAGTAGCGAGGGGGTTAGGGTTTAGTTGCACTAACATTTGCCGCTTAGCCTTAAGGCCTATTGTGCACATTGTCTAAACTGAGTTTGAACTTTGAGATGCATTGGGCCATGTCTCCTGTCTTCCCTCCTGGCCTACATTCAGGTAGGAGTTTATGCTTTCACCGATGGTAGGACAGTCGAATATAATGTGCACCGTACTTCTTGCATAAGAGATTCGCCACATGAATCGTCAACCGTCTCAGGTGTTCACTGAACGTCCAATAGCCACTTATAAATCCAACCACCATTCGTAGTTCCTTCCCGCTCAACCTTAGGTGGTATTAGAACACAAGTATGTTGATGCTCATTAGGCACCCATCTGGTCACACCTGTCCTTGCGATGTTAAACGATATACCACATGTTGGGTATGGCCTGATAATAGGGACTTCTGCACCTTCCTTGGCACACCCATCGACGCCCTGATTTCCAAATATTCCTATGTGATTAGAAGCCCAAGATAGTATATACCTTATTGGCCTTCGCCAGTGTCTCTAAGGTATTATTGTAGTCTCACACTATTTTTGAAGTGTAGTGGTTAATTGCCAATTTCGTTATGTTTACAAGAGTAATCTAGTACATTGATGTTTAGCAAGTTACCTAACTTATTGCTCTTTTGAATATCTTGTGTATTATGTTTAGAGAAACCGTCTTGAATCTCACACGGCCGGCAGCGAATGTTCTAATACCCAGACTATTTCAGCAATACACAAAAACTACGCCCAAAGGCTTGCTCGGCCATTCAATATACATACAGGGTGTTCATTTGAAAACTTTTCACCACAGATTTATCGAAAACCACTGGATAAAAGAAAAAACACCTCGTGCTTAGACACGTCAAAAGATTTGTCAAGGGGAACAAATTCATAAACGAAAACTACCTCACCCCTTGTACCCTCGGCCCCGCAGTGTTATCCCCTTAAAAATTTTAAATGTCAGTAAGGGGTATCGAATACTATACTGTTTCAAAGGTATGTCGAAGTCCTTTACTTTGACGTTTGATTTTTTTAAATTGATCGATTCATTTTTGAGAAAATTAGATAAATCTGTCTATATCTTAATTTGTTCAAATAGAACGATCGAAAATATCACCTTTCTATTGCAAAAGGTGTTCAAAATGTTGCCCATTACTAGCCTAGTAATGATGTAGGCGATGTTCAAATTCCTGATGGACAGTTAGAGTATGTCATGGAATATCATGCGGCCTACTAGATAAATCAGTTTCGTATTTTCGTTTTATGACGATATGTATCTTGTTCGTAAAATAATTTTTTGCTGCGAACTGGTTTATTTTTGGGCAAAAAAATCAAGAGACATTTGTTGTTTAAAATGAAACAAGCTACCTTAAATAAATTTTTAAATGGTAAACAAATAATAAGACAAAAAGTTGCATTGGAAGTAAATTTTAGTGGTTGCGTTTTCCACCCCCTAGAACCATGGGGTAAACCAAATAAATTACTGGCCAGATGTTTTTTTGGTAGTAGAAGATGTCAGGTTAATTTCGATATTGTGACTTTTTTAGTGCCTGTGAAAAAAATTGTTAAACAAATTTGAGGTACCCCACTTAAGGGACTGTACCTTAACAAGGGATGCTCCAATTAAGTTTCTTTATATGAAAGATCCTATCTGTTTTTCGATGAGGAATCACCCCCTTGAATGTTTTACACTTATTTAGTTACACCCTGTATAAACACCTACTTACATACCTTGAAATGAAATATCCATTCGGTCTCTTGTTACTTACGCTTGACGGCTTGATTTACGATTTCAGATATTGGATTTTTTTAGCACGTTACTTTAACGGACCTTCTGATCCAGCTCCCAATAAATCTAAACAAAATTGTTTTATTGAGTGTCTTAAAGGCATGTTGCAGCATCTACTTAGGTTGCGAGATTTACAGTAAACAAAAACAGCCACAAAAGCAACATTTCTTGCTACTACAAATATCCCTTCTGGCTCATGTACCTAAATCATTCTCTTTGGATTCTAATTCCCTTTTGTAAAGCAACATATGCTTCCGCTTACACTGAAAGCGCTGTTGATTCTCAGAATGCTTAAGAGCCATTGCAAAGGTAGGACACAAGGTACGGGGTATTTAAGGGAAGTATTTTCTTTCTGTTCAGTAGTCATTTCTAAATCTTCTTCACCTCATAAATATTGCAGATTTTGTAGCCTTCTGTTCTACGGGAAGAAAATATACTTGCACTAGTTTTAAAAATTTAAAAGATTTTGTGCAATCTCGTCATTTCCATAAGTCTCTAAATAATAATAGCTCATATTTTGGAGAACATTCATTCAGAATTTTCAACACAATCGGACGCTCATTTGAAGAATCCCACCCCGGATTTCTTGAGCTGATTAAAATAAAAAACGCCAAGACACGTCAAAATGTTTGTCAAGTGGGACAACTTTTCTAAAACTTTTAAATACAAAGGGTATCGGGTAATATCTTTTTTGAAAGGTATGTCGAAGTCCCTTATTTTGAGGTTTGATTTTTTAAAATTGGTCGATTCGCTTCCAAGAAAATTAGAATCTTTATGTATCTTAACTTGTTCACATAGAATACAAAAACATGAAAATATCACTCTTTATTGCAATTATTGTTCAAAAGTTGCACGTTATTGGCCAAACAATAATACAGGCAATTTTCAAATTCCTGACGGGCAGTTCTGATGACCTTCATCAACGCATTATCGACAGCTGCCATGATATCCCACAACATGTTTTTGCAACTACCCTATCAGGAATTTAAAGATTGCCTATATCATTGTTTGGCTAATAACAGACAACATTTGAATAATTATTGCAATAAAAAGTGGTATTTTCATGAGTTTTTGTATTCTATTTGATCAATTTGAGATACATAAATATTCTAATTTTCTCGAAAGCAAATCGACCGATTTTGAAAGTCAAACGTCAAAACAAAGTACTTCGACATACCTTTAAAACAAGGTATTACTCGATACCGCTTGTCATTTAAAATGTTTAAGGAGATGATCGTGAGGGGAGAGGGTGCAAGGGGATGAAGTAGTTTTTGGTTAAAAAGTTCTTCCCCTTGACAAATCTTTTGACGTGTTACGGTGTTTTTTCTTTCATTCGACGGTTTTAGAGAAATCTGGGATGGAAGTTTTTAAATGAACACCCTTTATAAGTCTTGTACCACCTCCCATCAATATAATTCTGTACTTTTTCACTATGTTCGGTATGTTGCACCAACGTGCAAATAATAATTAGCGTCATTAGACGGAGTAGACGAAAGGCGTTTCTGGAAAGAAAAATGCTGCACTTCAAATAGATACAACTAAAAACTAAGAATCTAGTATCACCGCGCACATGAATTAGTCACTACTCAGCATATTATCAGTTACCATCATGATCAGTCATTAATTTGACTGCATAAATGGCACATAATTATTATTATATTATGATAAGAATCTTAACTCTTATTGGAAGTTAATGTACTTGACTGTTTTTAGCAACAACAGCAATTTTCTTTATAGAGCCCTGATTATGAAAAAACATTTTTCGAAACGATGGCGAATTTTAACAAGAGTTTTGTTTTATTTTGGCCCTATCACCAAAGAGAAAACAAAATAGCAACATCAAGCACCTTTTAAAAAGAGAGGTAGTAAAGTCATTAATATATTTATTCTAATAACAAGCATATAACTTGTGCTACAAACTTCAACTGCGTGAGTTATTATAGTGAACACTGCTCGTTGAACAATATACTATCCTAATACCCGGAGTTTTGTATTTGTCAACATTTTCACTGGATATAGGCCTTTGTTTTACGCTATCGAGTATAGAAACGTACTGCATGAAACTTGCAAAATACACATAAATATACATCCACATCCATATGTACAGGTCCAGCTTTGTGTTGCAAATACAAAGCAAATAAATCTGTAAAGGGCTTCGTTCGTGTCCCGTTAGCACACAGACAGCTGTTTCGCGCTCCGGTTACCTCATCAGTGAGGTCTGGAATTTTCGCTGCACTCTGCATGTTCTAGTAGCTATGAGGGATGAGGGTATACGCAAACATGCATACAGCAAAGATTCGGGGCTAACAAAGAAGTCAGTCATCTCTATGTGTACCAATATTATAAGGAAGTTCAACTACTATGAACTTTAATTATTTCCTCTGTAGCCTTAGCTTGAAGCGTAATTGTCAAAGTACCGTGTACACATAAATAGAAACTAACAACTCAAGATTTATAATAATCTTGAAAGGACATACTCAGGGCCGTGCCTACCCGGTGGTGCAAGTGGTGCAAGGCACCAGGGCGCTGGACGTTATGGGGCGCAAAACCTTTTAGAACAGAGAAAATTTAAATCTGATTTGTCCTATTCCTTCTTATTCCTTCTTTGCGATCTTGCTGATTTTTGCAGTCAGAGGTATCTTCACTTTAACGCAAATTAATACTTTTTTACACCATTACATGTTATGGATAATTGCATTCTGGAGCAACAATCGCTGGCAGTTTTTCTTTGATTTCAGGATTTTTTATTGTTTTGAAAATGTTTAACCTCTAGTACATTACAATAGCCAGTAGGCTGTAAAAAATATGTATTTCTGTCATACTTTAGATTCTCTTTGACCTTAAATATGTTACTACAGTGGTTTCTGTTAAAGGTGATTAGTTGTAAAGAATTTTTTAATCTTGCCTCTTTACTCTAATTCGTCTGTATATTTCTTTTAAGTTGATTATTCTCTCTCATATGATCATGTTTTTGTTTATACTTCATGGTTTGCTGAGTTGATTATAGGTAGGAACAATGAAAAACACCATTTAATTGAAAATTTGAAAATAAATGAAAACTACCAGAGATTTTTTTTTCGAAACAACAACTTTATTAACTCAAAATTATAACAATAATGTATTTTTTAATCTCAAATCAGTGCTTCAATAGCCCTGGCCTCGAGACTTATCCTATAAACTATTACGTTGACTAGTTGGTAAGTCGTACTAATATTCTTAGAGTTATTTTAAAGTAACAATTTTGATTTAATCAATATTCATATGGTCTTTGCATTTTTTAACAAAAAGTGGATAAGAAGTGGTTGACCTAATGTTATGGCTTAAATTATTGTAACATTTTGATGCAAGCTGCCCTGGATTATTTAGTCCTACGTTGGTTCTGCCCTGTGCTAGGTATAAATTTGTTAGCCTTCTTGTATCGTGATTGTGAATATCACTAATGGTTTGAAAATTTGTGTTTGATTTTTGTAAATTATTAGGTATCTTGTATATGAGTTTGCATTGTTCTAATTCCAATAGGCTCTCTAATTTAGGTACATTTAGTTCATGATGCAGAGTATTTGTTGATGTGAGATATTCATAGTTGTATAAGATTTTTAAAAATTTGTTTTGTATAATTTTAATTTGATTAAAATTTGTTTTTCCACAAGTTCCCCAAATAGGTATTAGATATCGCAAATGCGACAAGAAAAAAGCAGTATATATTTGTTTTTTTGTCTTTAACGAGATGTAGTTCCTACATTTATAAACAATAGGGATCATGGGATTTACTTTATTTATAATTTTGTTGATATGCTTCTCCCAATTTAAAAACTCATCTACAATCAAACCCAGGTACTTAAGAGACGTTACTTTTTCTAAGAAAACATTATTGATTTTTAAATTTATTTCGCTCACTAATGTATTCCGTTGTTTAAGTATTATAAACTTAGTTTTGTTAACATTTAGTTTTAGTTTATTAGAATACAGCCATCTTCGATATTTATCAAGGTCTTCATTTATTAGCCTTTCTAAATCTTCCTCATTTTCCCCTGTGTATACTAATAGTGTATCGTCTGCAAAAGTGTAATATTGAGCTTTAAGATCAGCAGCTTGCAGGTTTAGGACAAAAAGTGAATAAAGTAGTGGTCCTAGGACTGAGCCCTGTGGTACACCATAATTGTTTTTTAATGTTTCGCTACGAATATTATTCAGCTTAACATACTGACTACGATCTTTCAAGTATGTATCAAGAATATCGTAAAATGTTCCTCTAAATCCTAGTTTATATATTTTTCTTAAGAGTATATCAATGCTAACGGTATCAAATGCTTTACACAAATCGATTGAAACCACTACTATTATTTTCTTTTTGTCCAAGGCATTTGTTACAAACTTTACGAAGTCAAATGTAGCAGACAGGGTGCTACTTCTTTGAATGAAACCATACTGGAACTTATCACATAAAGAGTTATCCATTATAAATTGTGTCATTCTTTTTTTAATCACTGTTTCAAGTATTTTTGAGAGTACACTAACTACAGATATCGGTCTATAATTATTCATTGCTTTTTTCTCACCGGATTTGAAAATGGGACACACTTTGCTAGTTTTGAGTTCTTTCGGAAAAATACCAGTTGTTAATGCCTGATTCACCAGATTTGCAATTGTCTCCCCTATAATATCTTTAAGGTTAGTCAGGTCCATAACAGATACCTCATCGTGCCCAGGAGCAGAATTTTTTTTCAATCCCAGTATGATTTCATTTATTTCCTCTACATTTGTCAACTCTATGTTAGATATAAGCGTATCACATGTGATCTCACTAAAAGTGTTATTTACACCCGACATACTTAAATCGCACGTAACCTCCTTAACAATAGATTCACCTGTCTCCACAAAGTACTGGTTTAAACAATCCAAAATATCTTTTTTTTCATACATAATTTTACCGTTTACTTCAATACACTCAATATCAGTTGTCTCCGCTTGTTTGCCGAAAAAATTATTTATAAATCTCCACTGCTTTTTAGTGTCTGTACCAGCTGATTGCCACTTTTTCCGGAAATATAATTTTTTTGCAGATTTTATTAAATTATTTACCTGATTTTTATAGTGCTTAAATTCCTTATCAAACTCAAGATTTTGTGGATTTTTGATTTTTTTATTAAATGCTCGATCTCGTACTTTAATCATATCCAATATATTCTGATTAATCCATTCATTTCCTTTTCTATTTTTTAAGGTCTTATTTGTCATGCAATTGTTCTTGATTTCATTTATTAGAGTTATAATTTGCTGAAAATTTGTTATCTTTATATCTTTAAATTTATTACTAAATTGAGAAATGAATTTTTTATAATTAATAAATTTTAGATTAAAATTTACTTTCGGCTTATATTTTTTTACATTCTGTTGTCTAATCATGATGATAGGCGATTATGATCTGAAAGTGAGTTGTTTTGAATATTAAAGGAATGCACCAAATTAGAATTTATATCGTTTAAAACGTGATCAATTATGCTGACATTGTTCTCAGTTTCTCTTGTTGGATGATTCTCTGATATAACATTACATATTTTAAAGCTATGTAGGCTCAAGTGATTCTTATAATCTGTTACTAGTTTACAGTTATGCAATAAATTAATATTTATATCACCTACAATTATATGACTCTTTGGATATTTCAACATAATTTTTTTCAATATCGGCAAAAAATATTCCATTACTATATGAAGGAGGTTTATATAGGGCACTTATTTTCAAATTTTGTTCACCTATATTAACACACAACCAGTCTATAATTTGATCGTCTGATGATCTATCTACTTCTCTTACTTTGATATTGGATTTCACGTAGATTGACACCCCTCCACCTCTTCCATCCCTACACTTGTGTATTGCAACATAATTTTCAATCTTGTATAGAAAGCATTCTTCCTTGTTTAGCCATGTTTCCACCAGAATCAGAACGTCACACTCATCACTCAGATTGATATTCACTCCCTTATATCATTAGAAATGTTATCAAATTTTACACTCAATAGTATAAGAAATTAAGCATTCCCTCTGAAAAAATCAAGTTATCTCTCATTGAACTCTCCTTAACTAATCGACCGATTTCTCCAAGCACAAACACAGTACAAATTTGACCGTCTAACCTAAGCTAACACATTTCATGCTTAGTAATCCGGCAAAGTTACAGTCTTCTAAATTTTATAATTTTTGCTAAGCTTAATTTTTTTCAGACATCTACTTTTATCGAAAATGGTGATTTACACCTAAACGGTTCGCTTTAAGTCCCAGGTGTGATACTTAAAGTCACACTAGAATTCACCAAGGAATTCGAATATGAAATAATATGCAGAGTATTTTATTAAAAAAATGTAACTTTGATACGTTTCGTGTTTTGGGGACACCCTGTATAACATGAAAATATTTTTAAAATGTAACCTTAATGGGCTCCTATTCATGCAAAATATTATTTTATTTTTCATCAAATACTTTAGCCATAATGCTCCGTGTCGGATAACGTGAATAACCTGGAATATAATATACAACTACATCGATTTATTGATTTTAGATCTAATCCATCTACATCGCATTTTATCTCCCGCTATGCAAAGGGCGACAATTTTTAGCTTGCACCAGGGCGCGTATGACCCCAGAAACGGCCCTGGATATACTTGCGACAAAGAAAAATATATGTTTGATTTCAATACTCATTCTAAAGGAATATGCTCTGACCAAAAATATAATTTTCTTCAAAACTAAAATTTCAATACTCTTCGACCAAGTTCTTATATAAAGTTTTAGTAAGAATATCGTATTTTCCAGAAACTCCTATTACTTGGATCAAGAATACAAACTGCTTGAGAATTGTGGAATACCATTAAGAACATGATAATCTTGGTTCACCGACAGATCGCCACAGGTCTTATAATTATTTTTAAATAGTTCATAATTTTACCTGCGTGTTATATTGTTATATTGTTATACTATCATGAAAGGATTGGGATTGTGTGGACCTCATAGATGTTTATTTGTAGGCACCAAGTATGTGATATGCAAAATATTTATGTAAGCAGCTGGGAATGGATTATAAACAATTTGTTTTTTGGACTTAAAACAATACCTTCTAATTTTTTATGCGATATTTCCACTATTATGTAGTCAAATACACAGCAGTAAAACTAAAAAAGAGTTTAACAGTACATAACCATACTATTAAAATGTAATTAAAGAATATGGGAACATTGTTATAATAATTATGTATGCACTGACAGAAGAAAGTTGAGGGATGACCTGATGGAAGTCGTTTGGTGCTTTCTCCGTATAAATCACAATAGTGCTTTTTATGTATAGTATGTGTTCATCTCTTGAGAAATTTTCTAATTAAATTAAGACAACAATTGCTTAAAGCATTAATATCTTGTTTTTAATTCACAGATTTACTTTTATTATAATATAGATCATTTCGGTGGTCACTTTTTTGGACAATATCTTTTAAGTGCTTAGAATTTCTATATTGTCAAAGTCAAAATTAAGACATCAGGTGTCACTTATGTGGGTGCCGAGTCATGTTGGAGTTGGTGGCAGTGAAATGACGGACGCGCTCGCGAGGCGAGGGCGAGGATTAATTTCTAGGGTCCTAAGCCGGCTGTGGGCCTGGCAGTAGGTACGATTTAAAGAAAAACAGAGGTGTGGTTGCAAAATCAGCATCTTCTGGGATGGAGAGGAATCTTTGGACATCTCCGTCAAGTTAGAGAACTTATTTTGGACCTCTTGCCCAGGTGGTGCTTTTCTGTCTCTCGCGGGATAGAAGCCGGCTAAGATTACTTATCGGCCTGCTATCCGGCAATAACACCTTCAAACGTTACTTGTATGTGATGGGGGTGGCAAATTACCCGGAGTGTACAGTTGTACACGCTGTGGCGAGAAGGAACAGTCCTCGGCACACATTCTATGTCGCTGTGAAGCCTTGAGTATCACAGACAGACCATACTGAGGTCAAGGGTTCTTGATGATATAAGATGAGCAGGACCCAGGGCCATTCTACCCTTTGTGATGAGGGTTGGACTTGCGATCCAAGGTAAGGAGAGGTGCATAAGGGCCTGTTTGTAGGCTTATGCACTGGTGATTCTGGCAACCTCTTTCATTCACTGATTCAAGTCAAAATTATGATTTTCACCTTTTAAAGCTGTACTAAATTTCGTATTTTTTTGTCTTAATTGGAATGCAATTTTTAGTGCAAGTTTTATTGACTGATGATGACTAGGTGCATATTAGTCGTAACGTCGCATAAATATAAATAAGAAGTTTTCGTTTTAATTCTGAACTAATCCTGAAAAAAATAACAACCAAGTTCGTCACAACAGGTCAAAATTGTCTCACAAATATAAAGAATGTTGGACTGGAATATTTCTTCTAATCCAGAAGTACAGGTACGTGTTCTTTATATCTTGTGGTAATCGATATTTCTCGACAGGATTTTAGAAAAATACACATAACGCAAAATTGCCGCAAGCGCTACAAACTTTGTAGAAAAGGGTATGAATATTTTTGGAACAAAATCAACAGACTCACATCAGATTTTCTTCAAAATGTTGTCCCTTGTAGCGGTTCCATTCTTCTTTTACGAAATCGTGAAAATGACTAAGATGTGGTTGGACGTTTCCACGAAATAGCTGGTGATTCGGAGGGAGGGAATATTCCGATATAATTTATCTAAAAAATGCACATAAGCCATGTTGATGATAATTTTCGTGATAAAGAACATCGAACTGATGAAAACTCGCTACGATGGATATCAGTTTGCTAATCAGATTGCAAAATTTCAAATATCTTTGGAGATCTATCTTGTTGCAATATCGGTGTATAATATATCATAAATATTTCTTTGTATCGCTGCAACAATTTCTAGCCACAAATTAGTCAAGTATTATCTTCAGGTATTGGTTTGAAGAGAGTCGACCTTCCACAACGACTCATTACTGTATTGTGCCTCTCCCCTATTCATACATCATCCAATAGCTCCAACTCTATAATGAAATCAATTAGCTTACTGGGGTAGAACTCTTCAGATAATCAGCCCAACTATTACCTGACCCACCCCATTGTAGGACATCTACATCTCTTCTGCTCTTCCAAGCAGAGCTTGGTATCAGTATCCTCTGCCAAGCCCAGATTTTCATTGAGTTGCGTAATCTACAATGACCTTTGCAGTCTTACAAGAGATTTTTCCTACGTACCTCCAGCAACGAATCTTTTTCACTTAGATCCGGTATGAGAGGCTCAGTATGAGTCCTTTATTCCATTTACAGTATGTCTTGGTATACATATTAGATGAATTTCGATCAATAGCTATCTTGCACCTCCATACTGAGTGATTGATAGAAAAGATATTCATAGCCTTATGTTACAGCTGTCGTTCTGCGATCATTCTAGCATACAAGAATTCTGTATCGTGTAGGTCGGCCTCAAAAATTGATGTGCAAGTTCCAATGATGATTGATTAACGATGATCTCTATTACAGCACCGTCTGTATATACAGGGTGAGTCAAGCTCAATGCCTCGGACTTTTGTGACCAAACCACATCACTATTCAAAAAACTAACTTTGCGAGAGTATGTAGGTTGAGTTGAACCATATTTTAAAAATAATTACTTTTATATAGGATTTTCAATAAAAGCGTGACACATCAAAGCTATGTTTTTTTAAATGGAACACCCTGTATATTATTGCATATTTAGATTCCTGAGTCAATTTGAGTGTAACTTCATGTATCACACATGGGACTTAAATCAAACCGTTAAGGTGCAAATCACAATTTTTGGTATAAGTAGATGTCAGAAAAAATTGAATATCGCAGCTATTATAAAATTTAGAGTGCTGTGACTTTGCCGTGTCACTAAGCATCAAATGCGTCAGCTTATGCTTTAGTTATATTTGTACTAGGAAAAATCGATCGATCAATTAAGGAAACTTCAATCAGAGATAACTTGATTTTTCCAAATGGGAATGCCTAATTTTCTTATACGGGGTGGGGCATAAGTAACGCAACCCTTCACTTAAGGCGCTAGTACGGCAACCCATTTATCGCAGCACATTTAATTCTGGCCAAAGTGGCAACACTGGTACCTCCCGAGTTGACTGTCATAGTTGGCTTGCAAAACCAAACCGTTGTTGCTTATCACTATCGTTTTGTGTATCACGTGGACGGATTTTACTTTTGAACATAAACATGGCTCGACTTACTTTAGAGCAGCGCATTTTCATTTTACGTAATTATTTCGAAAGTAAATCATTTAAAACAGTGCAGGAACGTTTCAGTGCAAGATTTCAGAATGTTGCTGCGCCAGCTAAATCGACTATATTGAGATTAGTGAACAAATTTGACAGGAGCGGTGACGTTCGCGACGAGCAAAGAAGTGGAAGGAGAATTGTTGCTACGTCGGAGGAGGCGGTAAATCGGGTTCTTACTGCTGTAAATGAGAATTCACAGACGTCTCGTCGACGTCTAGCGACGAGATTGGGTATAAGTCCTCGTAGTGTTGGCCGCTGTTTGAAAAAATTGAAGATGAAACCATATCGGCTGTCGTGTATGCAAGAATTGCTGCCGGCGGATTATGAGCGGCGCCAAGATTATTGCCGTTGGATTATTGATTTTCTTCGTCAACGGGGTGTTGAAGCATTCGATCATGTGTATTACAGAGACGAAGCATGGTTCCACCTTTCCGGTTACATAAATGCTCAGAATTATCGGATTTGGAGTCAAGTAAAGCCAAGAGCATTTCGCGAAAAATCACTGCATCCTCAAAAAGTTGGGGTTTGGGCTGCAGTCAGTCGAGCTCGCATAATCGGACCAATATTTTTCACTACAAAGGTTGATGGTGGAGCGTACCGCGACATCATACGGCAGTTCATTGCACTCCTTCCACAAGAAGATCGTTATTGTTATTTCCAGCAGGATGGCGCAACCGCGCATACCGCGCATGAAACTATGGATTTTCTCAAGGAATTTTTCGATGATCGACTAATTTCCCGACCACTCTGGCCTCCACGGTCTCCAGATCTGACCCCACCCGATTTTTTTCTCTGGGGATACTTGAAGGATCGAGTTTTTTCGATGCCTCCTGGAACTTTAGGAGAATTACGTGACCGAATAACTGAAGAAATCAACCAAATTTCGCCAGCTACTTTGAGAAAAGTATTCCGAAATATGATTGTACGCGCTAGAACTTGTATTGCGTCTAATGGAGGCCATTTTCAACATTTACTTTAATTTTCTTTTGATTTGTACCGATTATGTTGAATAAAATCGAAGTTTCAGAGATTGGGTTGCGTTACTTATGCCCCACCCTGTATAATCAAATGTAAAATTTGACAGCCTTTCTAATAACGTGCGCTTGTAAATAGTCTCTGACAGTTTTGATTTAACTTCAAAATTTCAATCAAACCGGTGTTTCTCAATTTTCCTACCTCTAAGCAGCTTAGCAGGTCATGAAATATAAACAAAAAACTGTTCAGATGGAAGAAAATAACTAACTTTGCAGATAAATACGGACGAACTAGAGTAAAGACACAAAATTATAAAAATAACTTACAACAAATCAACTCTAACCAGAAATAACAGAGGTAACACAGCTAATGTTAAAAAGAAACTGAAGTACGACAGAAATTGATGTTTTCCATAGCATACCAGCTACTACAATATTCTGAAGATTGAAAATTCGCAAAACCATTACGAATTTTGAAATGAAAGGAAATCTACTACCGAATGTTGCTGGCAGCAGCAATCGCTAAAAGTTTAGCTTTTATTTCAACATTTTTAGTGATTTTGGGAATTTTTTATCTCTAGTACATTGCAGTAGCTAGTAGGCTGTAAAAATTATCCATTTCTGTCATACTCCAGCTTCTTTTCAATCTTAGACATGTTACCGCCGCCGTCATTTGTGGTTAGAGTTGATTTGTTGTAGAGAATTTTTATAATCTTGCCCTTTTACTCTAGTCCTTCTGGATCTTTTTGCTAAGTTAGTTGTTTTCTTCCATCTGAATATGTTTCTGTTTATATTTCATGGCCTGCTGGTTTGTTTATAGGTAAGGAAATTAAAAAACGACGATTTGACTGCAATTTCGAAATTAAATGAAGACTACCAGAGACTGATATTCACAACCTGATATCATTAGAAAGCCTATCAAATTGCACATTTGAGCGTATAAAAAAAATTAAGCATTCCCTTTGAAAAAATCAATCTACCACTGATTGAAGTTTCTTTAATTAATCTACCGATTTCTCCAAGTACAAATGTAATTCAAACGTCCAACCTAACCTGACGCATTCCATGCTTAGTGACAAGGCAAAGTCACAGCCCTCTTTTAGAACCGCTGCGATATATTTCTGAAATCTACTTTTACCAAAAATTGTGACTTGCACCTAAACGGTTTGCTTGAAGCCCCTTGTGTGATACATGAAGCCACACTAAAATTCACCTGGGAATTTAAATATGCAATAACATACAGAGTGTGCTATTTAAAAAAACATAACTTTGATATGTCACGCTTTTATTAGACACCCTGTATAAATCTCATTATTATTAGAATATAGTCCAACCTGACTTACATATACTCGCGAAGTTGGTTTTTCGAAAAGTAGTATCGTTTGGTCATCCTGTATATATACTTTGATAGGTCAATCGTTTGCTCTCACTTTCCCCTTCCATATTACGCTCTTCGCATATCTTGATACATGCTTATGTATGCATGTTTATGCCTAAATTGACAGTATCCCGGAGCACAGCACCAACTAGGTCAAAGCCTGCCCTGACTATTACTGAACACATATGAAATCAATAATTCCATGCAATTACTAATCTATTGTCCGCCTCCCCCTCCTCATACCAGACGCTTGTTGTCCCTGTTTGCTACGCAAATGCGGTAAAGACGATAAATATAGTATACGTAACGGACATGAAGCAGACCTCTTGACTGGTAATTTCCCCTGGGATGTCCAAGAGGGTGTAGAGGGGTGCAGTTTCCGTTCCGTTAATTATTACTTACAAAGACAGCAATACAGCTGATGAGGATCGAGGTTTGGAATATGGTTAATTGACGTAGCCGTTACTCGCAGTAAATCTTACCTAATAGCATTGCTAATAGTCTCGTGAGTCAAAAAAATTTACAAAGATCCGCTGTATTAATAGCATAATAATTATAAACTGGTTCAAATCCACGTTCAGTCCAAAGGCAATATTATAGCCCATTTGAGTCTTGCTTTTTAAATCTATAACATCACTATCAGAAGACTACACTCATAAAGTTCTTGGGGAGATGTGGGAAGGTTTGGTTTCTCAATTGCTAACGAACCTCTCTGCTGTTCTAGTAAGTATAGTATCTAAATACCACTTGATAATGCTCACACAACAACTTCGCCTTGTAACCAGGGTTGTGACAACTAAACACTGACAGCTAAGGTAGCGCCTTCAAAATATCAGGTTAAGCGATCCAACTTCTTAAAGAGGATGTGCCATTGGCCAGATAAAGGAAATCGTCACAAGCTCCAATTAGTTACTTATTATTTACCATAACAGCAATATAGCGGATGTGACTAGTGATTTGTAATATAGCAAATATAGGGTCGTATTCATAGTTACTACTTGAGTGCTACTTCATACTTGAGTATCTCAAGTACTATTTTATGCCTCACAATCGTTCGATACTCAAGTAACGAAATATCAACATAACATTTCTTTGCAGCCAAGGCGATTTTGAAGGCTAATTTTGGAATAAGTTGTTGTCAGTTTCTATCACATTCGGAAAAATGTGCAGCAAAAAACACAAAACATTGGCACAAAACAAAAAGAGACAACAGAAAACATCAAAATGCGCAGGCATAGGCATAACAAATAATTATTATTATAATTTTACATGAAATAAACACAATTACAACATAGCGTAATTTGCAAATACATATCTATGTATAATATGAGCTGCCTAGACATCAACTGTCTGTATTGCAGCTCACCCTATGTGTGTGTATACATGCAATTTGCAACAGGAAATTACATACACCTATAAATACTCTATTACATCCATATACGCAACATATACATAATATAAAGAGAACGTGGATGCTGAGGTGGAGAAAGTCGTGCATTTCATTTCACGATACTTCGGGTAGGTTTAGAATATTGTAAAAAAAATAAAGTTATATTTGAAATATGACAACGTTGTCAAATGTTTTTTCCTTCGTTTTGTAGGTATTGTCTGGGAAACAGATGCACAGGGACACATTTGAGTACTACTCAAGTGAATATTTATACTTTAGTATTACTTGAGAAACGGCTATGAATTCGGCACATATGTAATCGCCTTTGGTAGTAATTAGTAGCTGCTAAACCTATCAGCCTGCTATCAGGTATTAGCTAAACAACAACGTAATCGTACTAGCTGTATAAAAAGACATTAACATTTCAAGAAAGGGAATACTATAGTGGACCGGCTGCCTTATTACGTATCTTGCAGACAGAAAGCGACAGGAGGAAAATAACTGACAATGACATAACCTACAATCTGCCAGAACTGTCAATGACTGAAGCAAAGCGTTAGTTGTGTCATCTGCTACCCCTCTGCTAGTGGCGCCAATCTCAATGCGAAAAGTGCATTTTTGTGATAGCAAGCGACAGCGTTGGGTAATACCAACGACGTCATACTGATAGACTACGCATCCAAGGCAAATTGTTTGTCGGCATTCCAAACATTGGGAATGTCAACGGAATATTTACAAGCAACGACGCCATTGTTTACAAGCTACATCGCAGCATGCCAAGTTGACAATCATTTGGAATGAATTTTCAGAAAAATGTATGGAACGTATGTTGTAAAAAAGTAAAAATATGATTGTGGCTTGCTTATCTGTAATAGAAAAAGTACTCTGAAGATACTCTTTTGTAAAACACGTTTAATTTTGCAATTCTGTCAAGAATTAACGCCATTTTTATATTTTACAAACATTGCTGCATGCACCAAGCATGCCCTAATGCACAACTGGCAACGTCGGGTGTGTCTATGTCAATACAGCTGATGTTCCCCCCTTCCGTCGCACCGCCAGAAACACTTACAAACATTCGGTATACAAAGCGTAGTCTATCAGTATGACGTCGTTGGGTAATACCGAATTGTTTGAAGGTCCGGTCGCTGTCGCATCGCTAATGCTCGGTAGCTGCTCTGTGACCGCTGTCGCGAATTTTTACATAATAAGGTTGGGGTTTTCAAAAAGGGCTGCTAAGCTCAAACTCGTGTGACCCGAGACTTTTGTATCTTACCTCCGGATTTACTACTCGTACTACCCGTCGCTAGCTGTCAAGGCGGTCCGAGGACCTTTGTCTTTATGTCATACTTTGTTCTTCTACCAGTTTGGTCACCCAGAAACCAGACAATGTTATATAGAAATGCAGTGACACTTTATTTTCTGGACTGTAACGTGGCCAAGAGCCAGACAGTCCGCCTAATGAGCTGGTTGATTGTGCAAACGCGCAGAAACCATAAAGATAGAAGAAGAAGAAGAAAAGAGAGGAGGGAAGAGGAAGACAAAGGGGGAGAAGTGCAATTATTGTTAAAATAAGCATTGCTGATATAACTAGGATACATTTTATGTTCTAAATGCAAATGCAGAAAATCTCATGACTTAATTTTGGTCACAGTGCGAGCCGTGGCCCGCAGTGTTTGTGGGTTTGTGCTTTGATATAGTCCTTTAAGTAAGGAGTGTCAAGCTTTTCATGCTATTAAAAGAATCCAACAATAGTCTTTATAGCCATGTAGGACGATGCTCACTGGCTCTCAGCTAATAAAAATAGAGAGAAAGTATGAGGCTTCGAGATATACCCAAAGGTAGGTAGGTAGGACCTGTTACCCGTAACAAGAATATGAAGCAGTTAATTACCTGTTTTCGGTGGACAGGTTAAGGGAGCTCTGTTGAACTGTGTCACCACCTTTTTTAGTAGGTTTGGATGGAACATCTAGCTTAGTGTACCTAAATCTTGGGAATGTGTACAAGCGGCTCAATAGTGTTATGGTACAGGCACATGCTCAAATCGAGCACATAAACATGCCATTAATGAGCAACTGCTACCTTGTAGCATGTGTATACGGACCTTGCTAGAAATAAGCATGCTCAAGATTCGACGACTGTGCGATTTTTGAGCATGCTACCTGTAACGCGGCTGAGAGGGGACGTGGTTTTGAAATGTCTGGACAGGTCTGCTTATTGAGCGTGCTTATATCGATCAGTCATTCACTGTTGGTGAGTGACCCTTTTTTCCATTGTTAACTGGCAGATCATCAGCATGATCACAATGTCTTAACAGACACGTTGTGAACTCGTAAAATGCATTAAGTCGGAGAGTATTGCCGACACGAATATTATCAACAGTTTTAAGAACTGTAGTTCGCCATCGTTCGCGATTTAATGCCAGTTCAGTTGCGCTCTTGATACTCATATCCAGCAACTGTTTCGTCGTATTCACCCAGCGTGTAGGGGAAATGCTAAGTTGTAAGGAACTTTCATAGAGATAAGGATTTTCCACAGTTTAGGCCACTTTACGTTATGAAACACCTTAGAATAGTCCACAAATCAGATAAAAACTGGAAAATAATGCTCTCTGGCTTTTTCAGTAATATGTCTTAAGTTTAAGATATGTTCACGTGTACCGCGTCCTTTCACAAAGCCTGCCTGCGCCTAAGAAATTTGCCAGCCAATAAAACCCTCCAAACGAGATTTTAAAATATATAGTTCTTAATAATTGTCTTCTAACTAATTGTTGCGTGGACTGTATTCAATGCTGGTTTATTCGTTGAATATACATTCGTTGAGTAATGGTTACATTGACAAAATATGGATAAATACAAAATTACAAAAATTGATTTATTGTTGTTGTCACCGTTGTCACGGAAACGCTCGCCTAATAATCGGAGCGCGTTCTTCTACTCAAGTGTACAGGGCGTTGCTCAGTACACTAACGATGCCCTTGAGTTTCTTGACCAATAGTAGAACTTTGCTTGCATGAGAGATTAACGAAAGCAGGCGATAATTGTCTGGATCTGTTGGAGATCCCTTTTTATGAAGTGGAACAGAAATGGATGTGCACCATTCATCTGGCCAAACACCGGAGGACTATACCCTCTTACAAATATTATATAAAAGAGAGATGCCGTCAACTGGCAGATACGTTGCTATTAATAAGCATATGTATCTGGAGTGTTTGCTTTTAGCAGGATCGATGAGAGAGATGAGAGCTTTAGAGCCATACTCTAAAAAAGCATACTAAACAAAAGCAAATTTGAATTTCATTTTATGGATATGACCTCAAAAGCCTATAAAACACTGGGATTCATAAAAAGAAATGCTAGTTTATTTTCAGTAAATATTGCAAGGGTTTTGTATTGTTCATTGGTCCGTAGTATTCTTGAATATAATACAGTTGTTTGGTCTCCACAAATTTTTCAGATACGCTGCATTTAAGTTGGGCTTACCAGCGGATGTGAGTAATTCTACCATGAGTAATCTTTTAAACCTTCAATCTCTTGAGAGTAGGAGAATCGAGTATGACCTGCGATTTATTCATAAATTGTTGAATGGTTTGATTGACTGTCCTGAACTGCTTGCTTGCATTCAATTTAATGTCAATGACCGGAGAACTAGAAACACAGAACTCTTTCATGTTAAATTCTGTACAACAAACCATGGAATGAACGAACCAATAACAAGGTTATTAAAGAATGCGAATGCCTTTCAAATACACCTTAAAATCTTTGACTCACAGCCAGCTTCATTCAAAACAGGTCTGAAGCATATAGTACATTAAGCTTAGCTTTAGTTTACACTATTTTATTATGTATTTCTGCAGATGTCTACATTGCTATAGTTTTCTATATTTTATATCTCCTACATAAAGTTCTAAGTCTACTGTGCCTGAGAATATGCTCCCTGAACTGTTGTAATTTACTTTTTGTCGAATTATTTTATTGTAAATGGTTAAACCGTTAAATAAATAAATAAATAAAAATAAATAAATAAATAAAAATGTGTCAGTTTCAAGAGAATGCTAATTTTGAGCGTGCTTAATAAGCATGCCATTTATGAGTATGTGTATTTGTACCTTTAAGTATAGCGATTATGGCAGGTCCGCCTCCCTCCAATGCAGAAAGAAGTAGATGGCTTGAGTGTTAGTTATCCATGAAATACGTAGTCCCCTAAATCTGATGACTCTAGATATTCGGATTATATTTGATCGATGTGGTCACTACTACGAATATTATATTACCTACCAATAATTCTATATCAACGGGTAAGGCAGCTAAGTTACTTGGAATAATTTTAGATGACTCGTTAAGTTGGACTCAGCACATCGATTTTCTTGCTGGTAAACTTAGTAAATCCCTTTTTCTGCTACGAAAACTTAAATCTGAAGTTAACATACAGGTATTAAAAAGTTGTTACTTCGGATTGTTTCATTCTCATTTAACCTACGGAGTAACCTTATCGGGAAACTCGAACATCGGCAAACTACTGAAATTATTCGCTATCATTTCTACACTCTAGAAAACCATGTTTTTTAGTTTTCTAGCTATAGTTTATTTATCCATAGCATCTAGTGGAGCTTGTTTGAGAAAAAAATGTAGCACAATTAAAGACTTTATACCATACCCTTGCAGAGAGCCACATGAGCTCCGCTATCATCGCTTGGTGTGTTGCGAATACAGTCCATATAGACAGTGTGGAGGTACTCCAAAAAATTGTTCTTAATTGAACCTTCAAGATCGCGATGCTATATCCGACCTCCCAACTTTATATACAAAGATATCAATGTGTTAGATGTACGGCAGTTATACTTACACAATATTTTGATAACCCAGCACCGACAAAAAGCATCTTTAATTCGGATACAACTCAACTACAAAACACGAAATAGAAATGATGCGCAAGTCTCCAAATCTGAAAGAAACGTCTTCCAGAGGTCGTTCTTATTCTTGGGACCACGAGGTTTCAATATTGTACCAGAACATGTGCAAGCTATAAATTCCATACATACGAAATCGTGAATATTAAACAATTTCGGTTTTCGACTTCTTTTTTTCTAAGAAATGTTTTTTTCTGAATTCTGATCCAAAAAAAATAATGATTGTCAGCATATATTTACAAATGTGGGACATGTGTGTGGTCAACCATAACTTCTGAACGTTTGAATTTTGTGTCGTGTATAATATTCTAAATTACTAGGTTAAACATAGCTGCATAATCGCTCGATACATTTAATCACGTAAGTGTACCTTCATCACCTCTATAACCATTTAATTCTCTCATTCTGGTGTAGGCATTTAACTTGCGAATCAATTTTTCTAACCTCCAAATACAATCAAAACACACGAATTCCTCAAGTGGAGATAAATAATTTTTATCATCGGCTAAAGGGAACCATACGCTCTCATCCACTGTACTATTTTTCATTTTGTTCTTTTCGTTACCTAGTTTCTCTATCCTTTAACCTAACCTTTGTTCTCTTATACCTTTTCCTCTTCCGTGGCCTACCCAAGTCTGTCTATAAGTCTCCCTGATCGACCCAAGGGAGTGAAGCGCGTCCTTAATTTTCCTTTCCTCCACCCTCACCACTCTCTAAAACCTTAATTATGTCATCGACCTGCACCGTTTGTACCAAAACCATATCTACTCAGCAGACCTCTGTTTCTTGCTCATCCTGCCATAAAGTTTCTCACTGGTCTTGTGTTAATCTCTCGCCTAGCGATGTTAATTCTTTATCAGACAAAGCTCAAAAGTGGTTGTGTCCAGTCTGCAATAAGCATGGACGTGTTACTCGTAGTAACTCCTTATCCAGTGCACGTTCTGAGCCAGCACGCTTTGTTACTATCGATCCCTCGTCATCCACATCAAACCTAGCTATAATTATGGCACAGCTCTCCAACATTGCTAAAGACGTAAAAGATATCAAGGAGTCTCAATCTCGCCTTTCGAATGATATCACGCAGTGCAAGTCACTTCTGCAGCAACATTCCACTATCATTAGTCAACATGAAATTTCTATCCGCTCATGTGAGAATAATTTAGCTGAGATCCAGAATTGCCAAACGTCTGTTTCTAGAAATTTAGAAGTTATAGGAAATAGGGTCTCTGCCTTGGAACTAAATTATAGCTACGGTAGAAACGCCACCGCTTTGGATACCCTTCCCAGTGATACAAATAGTTTGGCAGCTATCTCTATCAGAAACTATGAATTCCTGAGAGATTCAGGCGATCTCATAATATTGTTATGACCGGCATACCTCAGTCAAGCAACATCGATGAATCTGTCACAGATATTTTGAATCGTGTGGATCCCATTGCTAATAGCCATAGTCTAAGCGTTTCTAGACTGAAGCGAATCTCTGCACCAAACCGATCTCGTCCTGACAAAGTTTGTTTTGCTACACCTGCTGTAGCAAGATTAATTTTGCGAAAAAAAAACAGCTGTGTAGTCACCCGAATTACGACTCTACGAAAATTACGGACGACAAAACTCCTGCTCAACTTAATGAGCTAGCATATCTTCGTCTTGAGCTACGTCGTAGGCAAAAAATAGTCTGGAGATGGCGCGCAAATTTGAGTCACAGATTAGTCGAATTGCCTGGACTGCGTCCAAGGTAGCAGGGGTAGCAGCTCCTCAGATGCGATAGCAATATAGGCCATGTCTTATATCGGATTTATGCAACGTGATATGGTTGTATGGCGAGAAGAACTTTTTGGCTCCAAAGAGATATCCGACCTTTTTTCCAGCAGCTGTCACAATTGACAAAACATGTTCGTGCCAGATAATCCTGCGCCTGATTATTCATTACAAAATACGAAGGTACGACAGCACTGACAGGGAAAACAATGTTCAGTGCTTAAACCAAGTATTTGGTCTATTTTGTGAGAAAAGGTAACATTTTTGACTACACTTAATGGTAATCAGACATTAGGGACATATGATATATACGAATAAATTTAAATTATAGAAATTTATAATAGTTCCAGTAACATAATACTTTTTACCGCGCATTTTTTTGAAGGGATCCACTCCCAGTACAGATTCCACCAATACTTCGATACATCCCCAGTGGCGCTGATGTTATCAATGGATACAACTGCAACGAAACTAGGACACACAAGTCGTGTTGCGATGTCCTCAATAAAAGTAAATGCAATTCTTAGGAGAGTGAATCGACTACGTAAGGGCAATCAATATCCTATTTTTAACGCGCATCTGCCAATTTATTCTATAGTCGGTGGGGTTTCTTGATGCCGATAAGGAACGGTGAAGCGTTACGGTTCCCTTGGGAAACTAGGGAACGATAGCACGTAACCTCACTCAGAAAAAAAAGATAGGTGAAAATGAGCCCGGCTTCTCTATCAATTGATTTATGGTTGCAGAGCTGACTACCGAGCGAGCAATAAATATATCTTGGTCTATATAATTGGAAAAGGAAAAGATTCGATTTCTGTCGGCAGAGTAAAAGCCCAATTATCAGAAAGGACGAAATTAAAAAACTAAACTAGATAACCTCAAAAGAAATAATCTAGGGATTTTAAGTATTGAGATTGCGCTGACCATGCGTGTGGTCCTCCTTACCAATCCAGTGAGCATCGTATGCTGCTGTTAAATATACACGAGCAACCAAACTAAAATATGGTGGTACACCATCGTGCACCATATTGCACGTCTTTTTGCTAATGGCATGCCATCCTTTTATTTACATGAATGATTTTAACGAATATCGTAAATGGTACTCGCAAAATTTTTTCACCATGTATCTTTGGAATCCAGTGATTTTTCAAAAATCATGAAAAATGTTTAATGGGTGGATGTGAGTCCACTCAAAACATACTCGGTGTGTTTGAAAGAGTTCGGCAGGGCTCCGTTCTTATGTTCTGCTGGATCTGTTTGTATGTTGTGCCAGATGGATTTCTATGGTAGTGTTCACCCCATTTTTCAGTTTTCGATATAAGGCAAGAGTACTTCCGATGTTTAGCAACCATAACCATAACGTCAAATATGGACACAAAACGAGGAGTAATGGAACTAACTTGATTATAGCAATCTACCAAGAAACCAAACGCTATTGGTCAGACGCATTACACTTCCTTGCGCCCAAGGTATGCATACAATGAGCTGAAAACGTAAAGAATTTGAGTTGGGCCCTTTATTTAAAAAAACTATATCAGAATGGCTCCATGAGCAGCCTAGATTGAAAATACATACGATCATTGAAGCAAAAATGTGGTAGCTCCGATAATTTTTGCTAACGTAATATAATGTGGCTCTGATGTTCTCGTAAACATAGTGATAGGTGTTAGGTTTATGTAGGTATAGACCAATAATATATTATGGGTGAATATCTGCGCACAAGGATATGCCTTTTGCGGAATTCTAGCGTTTATTTTTCTATTTTGTTAATTATTACTGCTCGTAACTTTTTATAAATAAACGTTTTAGTATTTTTATGATTCTTATAACTATACAGGTCACGCCATCTCAAACTGCCCCGTCTATTATGATTGTCTCTATTTCCTCATCTACTTTTACTTCCCACACCGATAGGTGAGGGGAGTATTGTAATCGCGAAAATTTTCGATTTTGAGATAATACACTTTTTGGGCGTTTCATGATGCCTACATAACGAAAATCCACGTCACTCATTTCCGTCGGTCTGTCTGTCTGTCGGTCTGTCTGTCGGTCTGTCTGTCGGTCTGTCTGTCTGTCGGTCTGTCTGTACGCGTTTTTCTGTCCTCGTGATCTCAGTAACCGCTGCATGGATTGTGATGACATTTGGGCAGCGATATGCTGTGGGGTCGTAGTAGGTAATGTTGCTATAATTTTGAAAATCGGTGCATTGGCGGCGGAGTAATTAGCAAAAAACGAAAAATTTCAAATATTCCCCAAACTTCGTTTTTAGGCGTTTTAGGTGTTCCTGATCATTTTCTACTTTTTTTGGGTGGGTGTGGAAATTGGGGTGGTTGGGGGTTGGGGGGTTGTAAAATAGAAAAATTTGTTGTATTCATAATAGATTACCCACTGACCTGTGAAGGAAGACCTAACGACATAAATAACTTTTTTAGGTCTATCCGAGCATTGCCTTATGCCTATTACAGAAACTAAAGGACTTAGAATTTTTTCCGATGTATACATACGAGTATTGCTTTAGATCGTTCTATATTATGTAACGAAGAAACTGTTCAATTGATTTCAATGAAATTTTGACACAGTATTACCACCGTGTCGAGGATGGAAAATTGGTATGGTTTTTATAAATCGTGCCAGCAGCGGCGCAGAAATAAAAAAAAATAAAAATATAGAAACAGCTCAAACTTCGTTTTTAAGTGTTTTAGAAGTTCCTGATCATTTTCTGAGTTTTTACTTCCCACACCGATAGGTGAGGGGAGTATTGTGATCGCGAAAATTTTCGGTTTTGAGATAATACACTTTTTGGGCGTTTCATGATGTCTACATAACGAAAATCCACGTCACTCATTTCCGTCGGTCTGTCTGTCTGTCGGTCTGTCTGTCTGTCGGTCTGTCGGTCTGTCGGTCTGTCGGTCTGTCGGTCTGTCGGTCTGTCGGTCTGTCGGTCTGTCGGTCTGTCGGTCTGTCGGTCTGTCGGTCTGTCTGTCTGTCGGTCTGTCTGTACGCGTTTTTGTGTCCTCGTAATCTCAGTAACCGCTGCATGGATTGTGATGAAATTTGGGCAGCGATATGCTGGGGGGTCGTAGTAGGTAATGTTCTTATAATTTTGAAAATCGGTGCAGGGGCGGCGGAGTAATTAGCAAAAAACAAAAAAAATTAAATATTCCTCAAACTTCGTTTTTAGGCGTTTTAGAGGTTCCTGATCATTTTTTACTTTTTTTTGGGTGGGGGTGAAATTGGGGTGGTTGGGGGGTGGGGGGTTGAAAAATTGAAAAATTTGTTGCTTTCATAATCGACTGTCCACTGACCCATGAAGGAAGACCTAGCAACATAAATAACTTTTTTAGGTCCATCCGAACATTGCCTTGCCTATTACAGAAACCAAAGGACTTAGAATTTTTTCTGGTGTAAACATACGAGAGTATTGCTTTAGATCCTTCTATATTGTGTTACAAGGAAACTATTGAATTGATGTTAATGAAATTTTGACACAGTATTACTACCATGATAAGGATGGAAAACGCTTATGTTTTTTATAAATCGTGCCAATGGCGGCGCAGAAATAATAAAAAAAAGTAAAAATGTAAAAACAGCTCAAACTTCGTTTTTAAGCGTTTTAGAGGTTCCTTATCATTTTCTGCGTTTTTTTTGGGTGGGGTGAAATTGGGGTGGGTAGGGGGTGGGAAGTTGAAAAACTGAGAAATTTCTTGTATTCATAATAGGCTGTCCACTAACCTGTGAAGGAAGACCTAGCGACGTAAATCAACTTTTTAGGTCCATCCGAACATTGCCTAGCGTATTACGGAAACTAAGGGACTTAGAATTTTCTGTATACATACATACGAGTATTTATTGCTTTAGATCTTTTTGTTTTGTAACGTGGACACTATTAAATTGATTCTAATTAAATTTTGACACAGTATTATTACCGTGGTGAGGATGCAAAACGCGTATGTTTGTTAAATATCGTGTAAGTGGCAGCGTATATAGCAATAATCAAAAAACTAAAAGTACGAAAACAACCCAAACTTCGTTTTTAGATGTTTTAGCCTGTCCATTGACCTCTGAAGGAAAGACTTAGCGGCATAAGACAATTTTAGGGGAGGGAAGGCTGCCGATGATTTGGTTGCAAGGGATCTCAGACTAAAGCTTCATGCTATGGGAAAATAATAAACTGATATCACAGTAATGTGTGGGAAGTACTGAGTCAATCAACTTGACTCCATTTTTTTGGGTGGGGGTGGAATTGGGGTGGTTGGGGGATGGGGGGTTGATAAACTGAAATATTTGCTGTATTCATAATAGGAAGTCCACTGACCTGTGAAGGAAGATCTAGCGACCTAAATCACCTTTTACTTCCCACACCGATAGGTGAGGGGACTATTGTGATCGCGAAAATTTTCGATTTTGAGATAATACACTTTTTGGGCGTTTCATGATGTCTACATAACGAAAATCCACGTCACCCATTTCCGTCGGTCTGTCAGTCGGTCTGTCTGTCTGTCTGTCGGTCCGTCTGTCTGTCGGTCTGTCTGTACGCGTTTTTTTGTCCTCGTGATCTCAGTAACCGCTGCATGGAGGGTGATGGAATTTGGGCAGCGATATGCTGTGGGGTCGTAGTAGGTAATACTGCTATAATTTTGAAAATCGGTGCATTGGCGGCGGAGTAATTAGCAAAAAACGAAAAATTTCAAATATTCCCCAAACTTCGTTTTTAGGCGTTTTAGGAGTTCCTGATCATTTTCTACTTTTTTTTGGGTGGGGGTGGAAATTGGGGTGGTTGGGGGTTGGGGGGTTGTAAAATTGAAAAATTTGTTGTATTCATAATAGGCTACCCACTGACCTGTGAAGGAAGTCCTAGCGACATAAATAACTGTTTTAGGTCTATCCGAACATTGCCTTATGCCTATTACAGAAACTAAAGGACTTAGAATTTTTTCCGATGTATACATACGAGTATTGCTTTAGATCGTTCTATATTATGTAACGAAGAAACTGTTCAATTGATTTTAATGACATTTTGACACAGTATTACTACCGTGTCGAGGATGGAAAATGCGTATGGTTTTTATAAATCGTGCCAGTAGCGGCGCAGAAATAATAAAAAAACTAAAAATATAAAACAGCTCAAACTTCGTTTTTAAGTGTTTTAGAAGTTCCTGATCATTTTCTGAGTTTTTTTGGGAGGGGGTGAAGTTGGGGTGGTTGGGGGGTGGGGGGTTGAAAAATTTGCTGTATTCGTAATACGCTGTCCACTGACCTATGAAGGAAGATCTAGCGACACAAGTCACCTTTTTAGATCCATCTGAACATTGCCGTGCCTATTAGAGAAACCAAAGGACTTAGAATTTTTTCTGGTGTAAACATACGAGTATTGCTTTAGATCGTTCTATATTATGTAACGAAGAAACTGTTGAATTGATTTTAATGAAATTTTAACACAGTATTACTACCGTGGCGAGGATGGAAAATGCGTATGGTTTTTATAAATCGTGCCAGTGGCGGCGCAGAAACAATAAAAAAACTAAAAATATAAAAACAGCTCAAACTTCGTTTTTAAGTATTTTAGAGGTTCCTGATCATTTACTGATGTTTTTTTGGGTGGGGGTGAAATTCGTGTGGTTGGGGGGTGGAGGGTTGAAAAACCGAAAAATCTGCTGTATTAATAATAGGCTGTCCGCTGACCTGTGAAGGAAGACCTAGCGACATAAATCACCTTTTTAGGTCCATCTGAACATTGCCTTGCCTATTACCGAAACTAATAAGGGACTTTTCTGTATACATACGAGTATTTATTGCTTTAGATCGTTTTGTATTTTGTAACGTCGAAACTATTAAACTAATTCTAATGAAATTTGGACACATTATTATTTTTACTGTGGTGAGGATGGAAAATGCGTATGCTTGTTAGAAATCGTGTCAGTGGCAACGTAGCAATAATCAAAAACCAAACTAAAAATATGAAGACAGCTCAAACTTCGTTTTTAGATGTTTTAGGGGTTCCCGACCGTTTTGTACCTTTTTTGGGTGGGGGTGAAATTGGGGTGGTTGGGGGGGGAGGGCGGTCTGGCAGGTTGTAAAACTGAAAAGTTTGTATTATTGATAATAGGCTGTTCATTGAGCTGTGCAGGAAAGACCTAACGGCATATGACAATTTGGGGGGGGGGGGGGGGGTACTGGCGATGATTTTGTTGCAAGGGGATCTCAGACTAAGGCTTACCGCTATGGGAAAATAATAAACTGGTATCACCGTAATGTGTGGGAAGTACTGAGTCAATCAACTTGACTTCATTTTTTAATTTAAGCAGTATTTTCTACACTGACAAATTTTTAAGCAATCAAAAACTTTGGTTGTAAACAAAAATCTGTAGTAATTGTTGAACTCCTCTGCTCAATTAACTGAGAAAATTAGGAAGAATATTACGTTTCAAAAGATTGTGAAAAGCAGGTATAGCACAAAGCTATGCATCCGAAAAAAGCCTCAAGTGTAAGATGATCAGAATTACAGCTGATAAATCTATTCAAAGGCACACCTGCGTTCTATGCACATCGACGTAAGGAACACAACAAGGCTTTAAGAACCTTTATTTCTCAACGTTACCAATTATTTTGACCATATTTATATGGATTTTGCCTGAACAAAGTCGATGTGTTTTTATACGGGGTACGCAAATATATGCTAATTGCACCTAAACTATACTAAAAACAAATTAGTTGAACATGCAATGTCCTTGTGAGTTGCGTGTGTGTAATCTTAATGAACAAAGTTCTTTTCTTTAAGCAACTACTATATTCATCCAATTAAACAACATGTGTACCAATGCCTATAATCTAAATTACCTTTTTCGTGGATACATCCCCCACCTCATCAAATCGCTAATGTTTGTAGCTCTTCCATGTATATCAGTTTTGGACTGCGTAATGAACAAAATTTTTTCAACCTGTATCTTTGGAATTAAGTGATTTTTCAAAAATCATGAAAAAATGTTTAATTGGTGGATGTGAGTCCATCAAAACGGACCCGGTGTGTTTGAAAGACTTCGGCAATTACTGATGAGAAGATTATCTGCTTGTATCCAAGCTGGTGGAAGTCATTTTGAACATTTATTGTACATTGAGAAATTTACCATGAGCTTTTTGATGATAAAATGTAGCTATCGCAATTTTGTTCACCCCATATCTTTGAGATGGAGCGGTTTTTCAAAAATCGTCAAAAAATACACAGTTAATACAGTCACCCTTTTGCTCATGTTTACCAAACACTCTCATGATGTATTACATCACTTCCAGGAAACTACTTATCAGTAGTAATATCCGTGGGACATTGGAAATAGACAAGATAATTTTATGAAAATCGAAATCTCGTTCCTTGTACGAAGTATCGAGCTTTTTTAGAAAATTATGAGGCATTTATTAATTCCCCAGAGATATAAGGCGGAAATTTTTTTAAAACAAGTTTTTAACCCAACACAATGAAATATTTATTTATTGAAAGTACAGTTAGTAGAGGTACAATTATTAAAGTTTAACATTCTGTTCCATCCTTCCTTCGCATATTGCCGGCCCAATCATTCATAATTAACGCCAATTATTCTACTTTTCTGTGTTCATTTAATTCGTATTTTCATTCGTAGCAAAAATCCATAAATAGTCCCCACACGCATTTATGGCTTTGAGATTTTTTTCTTTGATGATGCCATTTATGTTCCGAAGATTCTCTTTACCGAACCGTAATATGAAATTAATTTCGAATGAAAATGTCAAACATAATTGTGTAGCCACAGCGACCGATAATTCTATGGTTGTTAGAAGTGCCAAAAGGTTTTCACCAGAATGATAACAGGTGGTCGATGGCGCAACTACTACACTCAGTCCCCCCACTGGGCAAGCTTTTCCAGTGGTTTATATAATCTTTGAAATATTTTGAGCTAGATATGATTCTGTGAAAGAAAACCAAAAATGAGAATTATTTTATCCTTCTCAGTATTCGTCTTTTTTACTTCCCACACCGATAGGTGAGGGAGTATTGTGATCGCGAAAATTTTCGATTTTGAGATAATACACTTTTTGGGCGTTTTATGATGCCTACATCACGAAAATCCACGTCACTCATTTCCGTCGGTCTGTCTGTCGGTCTGTCTGTCTGTCGGTCTGTCTGTCTGTCGGTCTGTCTGTCTGTCGGTCTGTCTGTCTGTCGGTCTGTCTGTCTGTCGGTCTGTCTGTCTGTTGGCGTTTTTCTAGCCTCCTAATCTCAGTAACCGCTACATAGATTTTGATGAAATTTCGGTGGTGATATGGCGTAGGGTCGTAGTAGGTAATGTTGCTACAATTTTGAAAATCGGTGCATGGGCGGCGGAGTAATTAGCAAAAAACGAAAAATTTCAAATATGCCTCAAACTTCGTTTTTAGGTGTTTTAGGGGTTCCTGATCATTTTCTACTTTTTTTTGGGTGGGGGTGAAATTGGGGTGGTTGGGGGGTAGGGGGTTGTAAAGCTGAAAAATTTGTTGTACTCATAATATGCTGTCTACTGACCTGAGAGAGAAAGACCTAGCGCTATAATACACTTTTTTAGGTCCTTCGGAACATTGCCTTTTGTATTACAGGAACCAAGGGACTTGGAGAATTTTCCGATGTATACATACGAGTATTACTTTAGTTTAGATCGTTCTGTATTTTATAATGTTGAAATTACTGAAGTGATGTTAATGAAATTTCGGCACAGTATTACTACTTTGGCGAGGAAGGAAAACGCGTCTCATGTTTAGGAATCGTCTCAGTGGCGGCGCAGCAATATTAAAAAAACAAAAAATATGAAAACAGCTCAAACTTCGTTTTTAGGCGTTTTAGGGGTTCCTGATCATTTTCAATTTTTTTTTGGGTGGGGGTGAAATTCGGGTGGTTGGGGGGGTGGGGGGTTGTAAATCTGAAAAATTTGTTGTACTCATAATGGGCTGTCTACTGACCTGAGAGAGAAAGTCCTAGCAGCATAATACACTTTTTTAGGTCCATCCGAACATTGCCTTGCCGATTACAGAAACCAAGGGACTTAGAATTTGTGGTGTATACATACGAGTGTTGTTTTAGATCGATATATTATTCTATTGCGTATCGCAAAAATTATTGAATTGATTTTAATGAAATTTTGACACAGTATTACTACCACGGCGAGGATAGAAAACGCGTATGTTTTGGAAAACATCATTTCAGTGGCGGCGCAGCAATAATAAAAAAACTAAAAATATAAAAACATCTCAAACTTTGTTTTTAGGCGTTTTAGGGGTTCCTGATCATTTTCTACTTTTTTGGGTGAGGGTGAAATTGGGGCGGTTGGGGGGTGGGGGGTTGTAAAACTGAAAAAATTTGTTGTATTCATAATAGTTTGTCCATTAACCTGTTGAAAAAAATACGTAGCGGCATATTACACTTTTTTAGGTCCATCTGTATATTGGCTTGCCTATTACAGAAACCAATTTTGTGATGTATACATACGAGTTTTGCTTTATTTCGTTCTATGTATTTTGCGTAAAGCGAAAATTATTGAATTGATTTTAATGAAATTTTGACACCAAATTTAGTGCCGCGGCGAGAATGGAAAACGCGCCTGTCTTTGAAAAATCGTCAGTGGCGGCGCAGCAATAATAAAAAACTAAAAATATAAAAACACAGCTCAAACTTTGTTTCTAGATGGTTTGGAGGCTCCTGATCATTTCGCGTCGTTTAGTTGAAGCACGCAGAAAAAAAATGTGGCGTCTTAGCTTCTAAGGAGGGAGACGCAAGAAACTATTTACAAGAGGTTTTTGTGTTGGTTGTTTTTTGCGGGCGGCTGGGCGATGATTTGGTTGCAAGGGATTTCAAACTATAGCTTCATGCAATGGGAAAATAATAAAATGGTATCATCATTATGTGTGGGAAGTACTGAGTCAATCAACTTGACTCCATTTTTTAATCATCGTACCTTTTTACCTATTTATGACGGTATTGAATTGGTGTAAGCGTATTGAACTAAAATAAGTGAATAAGTCACTCATTTTAGCTCTCACTGAAGAGAGCTTATGCAGAGCCTCTGTCCGTCTGTCCGTCTGTCCGTCTGAATACAAAAGGTAGACAAAACTAGAGGTGCTAGGGAAAAACTAAATACAGATTCGGAATCAGCATGAAAAGCTAGTCCGGGATTATTCCGGTTTTGTCAATATCGCTTTTGGTTCCATTGTGAGAGCTTTACTCAAGTAAATTCTTTCCTACTTTTTACGTATCTTTTTATTGTTTAGACAAAAATACCAAATTTTGGGCAACTATCAGAATTCCCCTGAAATTGAAAAATTTTAGAAGCTATTGATTTTTGTCTATACGTATATTAAACTAATTTTGTTGCATATTAGCTCTACAATCATGTTCTGACAGGAATACGTCGAATTACGTTAATCCCTGTATTCCAGTTTAAAAAAATTGCCACCATGACTACCTTGATAATAAACGACTGCTGTGTCCAAAATAATTCATTCAGCGAACATACTCATACTTAAGTATTTGGAGGTATACATTAACTCTCACCTTAGACGGGATGAGCAAATACAAAGTCTGACCACCAACCTTATATACCTAATAACAAAATGTAAAGAAGGCAGCTGAAGACAATTTCTGATGCACGACTATTACTGCTCATATACTATGCAATCTCATTATATGGAACCATTGGATGGGGCGAAGTGACAAATATTTATATGAAACAAATTCAGATATCTCAAAAATGGCTACTGAAAATAATACTAAACAAAAGCTGTTTCCAGCTTTGGAATGAACTTTATGTGAATGTAAAGTTTTCGATATAAGGCAACTGTACTTCCGATGCTTAGCAGTCCTCCAACATACCATGACCATAACGTCAAGTATGGATACAAAACCAGGAGTAATGGAACCAAGTTGATTATACTAACCTACCAAAAAACCAAACGCTATTGGTCAGAGGCGTTACGCTTACCTTGCGCCCAAGGTATACATCCAATGAGCTGAAATTTAGTTGGACCTTTATTTAAGAAAACTATATCAGAATGGCTCCATGAGCGGCCTTGAATGAAAATACTCGTACATACGATCTTTGAAGTAAAAGTGTGGTAGCTCCGATATGTTTTGGTAACATATTATAATGTGGTTCTGAGGTTCTCGTGAACATAGTGATAGGTGTTAGGTTTATGTAGGTATAGACTGTACTATTGGTGAACATCTGCGCACAAAAATATGCCTTTTGCGGAATTCCAGCGTTAATTGTTCTATTTTGTTAATTATTGCTCGTAACTTTTTATGAATAAACCTTATATGTAATACTGTTGCACACTATTAAACTATACAGGTCACGCCATCTCAAACTGTCCCGCCTATTATGATTGTCTCTATTTCCTCATTCACTTTTTAATATCGTTAACAAAATTGGTGCATTGTTAGCAGTATTTTCTACACTGACAAAATTTTGATAATAATACTCCTCCGCTCAATGGACTGAGAAAGTTAAGAAGAATATTATGTTTCAAAAGATGAGAAGCAGGTTTACCGCAAAGCTATGCATCCAAAGAAAGCTTCAGGTGGAAGATAATCAGAGTTAACGCAGATAAATGCATTCAAAGGCATACATACCTGCGTTATATGCATATCGACGTACAATTGACAAATAGACTTTAAGAACCTTAATTTCTCAAAGAAACCAATAAAATTATTGTGACCATATTTATGGGTCTTGCCAGAATAAAGTCGATAAATTGAGCGTGGTTTTATACGGAGTACACAAATATACGCGAATTGCACCTAAACTATACTTAAAATAAATTAGTTGAACATGCAATGTTCTTATGAGTTGCGTGTATGTAATCTTAATCACGAAAGTTCTCTTCATTAACTTCCTTTAGCTACTATATTCATCCAATAAAACAACATTTGTACCAGTATTTATAATCTAAATTGCCTTTTTCGTGGAAACGTCCCCCACCTCATCAAATCGCTAATGTTTGTAGTTCTTTCTTGTACATCAGTTTTGTACTGCATAATGAACTTCTCCCAAATTTCAGGGTTAAATACCTAAAAAATATACGCTTTGTAATGCATCCGATGGTATTTAACATACAAAATATGTGTCTTTCGATTTCAGTTTCATGTTTCACATTTTTCCTTGTTATTATTGGAGGTACATATATTTATGTTTGGCCTTTTAGATGAATGATCTCGGATCATTTTTAAAATGCCTTTAGTCTCGTTTTCGTCATGAAGGAGCATAAAGTGCACAAAC
Organism: Callosobruchus maculatus; assembly: GCA_951848785.1. Lineage (NCBI taxonomy): Eukaryota > Metazoa > Arthropoda > Insecta > Coleoptera > Chrysomelidae > Callosobruchus > Callosobruchus maculatus. The sequence goes on along the minus strand of CATOUR010000054.1, from coordinate 13,602,960 downwards.
GAAACTGGGTAGAAATAGACCATAATCTATTGAAACGAAATGATTTAAAAATATCTCAAAACATTTGATTGCCATATATTGACAGTTTGTTTGTCCTTTTTGCTTGAAATCATTATAAATTTTGAAGCAACACCTATTAGTAGATGCTACATAGCGAAAAAAAATCCGCCAAAAGAATTCAAGTGAGCTTTTTTTTGAACTAAATTTCGATTTGCACAAAAGAGCTACAACGTTCTATCTTTAGCATCTAGGTTTGTCTATATGACGTAAATTCGATTCACCTGCATGAACGTAGCGTCGCTCATTGATCATTTATCATCGCTCAATTACAGATCCGCTTTTGCATCATCAGTGTTCGCACAGTGACTTCAATTTAACGTCTGGTAACAAATTGTCGCATACACTGACACTTCAGTTCAATTTCTCGTAGAAAAGCATAGCTTACACTTTTTTGACTAAATTTTGATTTTTAGGGACTCACCCATACCCACATTTTTTATCTCATTCCATCGATCCCCATCCAATATGCTGCCTAATAAAAAAAGTACAACGTACTATCTCTAGCACAAGATTTTTTATGTTAAGTTTCAGTGTTACATTGAAGCGTCGGCGTAAGCGTCTCTTATCTAGAAGACATTAAATTGAATTTTCGGTGTAAGCGACCTTCCTCTAAATTCAAGTGCCTGAGCAAACAGTGATGGTGAGAAAAGGGGTCTGTACTTGAGCGATTACAAACAATGATCAATAAGTTATTTTAGTAGAAGGGATATCAAAATTTAGTTCAAAAAAACTTCTAACTCTTCTAAAAAAGATTTTTCTAAGCTCACGGATTTCTTTTGGCGGACTTTTTCATTAACTAAGCAGCATGAATTATCAGGCATTGCAATATTTATATTTCAACGAAATGGACGCAATGCTTCAAAAATCATCATGATTTGAAATAGAAACAACAAAAAAAATAAGCTGTCAATATAAGGCAAACACTTTTTTTCAAGTCATTTAAATATTTTTTTGTCCGCTGTACATCAACGAGCTGCTGCATCCCAGGAGACAGTACGTTGGCGACAGCAACATGCCTCATGAATCAACGTAGATAACAAAACACTTGTCAAGTGAGAATTAGGAAATAAAGTACAGTTCAACGTACAGAAAACCCTGACAAAGAAGTCTCACGTCGGCTTGCTAACTATGGATATGGAGGGTCACCCAATAGTCGAGTCACCTTTCGTCAGGCTTTTGGGGATCAACGTCAACGTCTTGGCACGACCACGTCATCAGTATTGCTAAAACGGGATTCCAGAAGCTTAAAGTTTTGCTCCGCTGTAGGAAGTTGTATACACCAGCACAACTGCTTTATTATTACTCTTATTACTTTACTCGTACTCAGTGATACAAATAATGCCACCCTGAAGTCTACGCCTTGTATAGAGGATTGGCTCAAATAATTTATGTATAACTGTAATGTGTGTCCGTGACCTGCATGCTGTCACTACGCCTCTGCCTCTGGTGTTTGGCTGCTTCATTTTATATCAGACAGATTATCTTCAGAAGAGTACATAGCACGTCTCAGCATTTCATAATATCCAACATTTTCTCTTTGTAGCCTTTTTTCATTTATAATTTTGAGTGGAATATTTCGACGTTGTCAGAGTGACTGCTGCTCTACAAGGCACAGATCCGACCATCATTGGAGTGTTTCTCCTATGCAAGGCACCCTAAAGCTCGTGAACATTATCCGGAAGAGAGCAATTAGGCTAATCGGTACGCCTAACCTCACAAAGGACCTCATAGCCTGGAACATCGAAGAAGGGTGTCTGACCTATCCCTGTTTTACAGAATCAGGAAAGATTTTGAAGTGAGCTCTCCCAGATAATAACATCAAAGGCCGTCCGAACGAGGTACACAAAAGAGGCTATGCGAGCTCATCCTTACCAGGTCGAGGTCCCTACTCGCCGTCTCCTCCAGCATTCCTCCTTTTAGAGAACCTCGACGCTGCGGAGTGAGCTGCCGGGAAATTTGTTTGCCGACGGCTACAACCTGCAGCATTTCAAATCTAATATGAACCGATACTTATCCTTTCGCAGCGCTTCTACAGCACCATAGACTTGCAGCCTTTGCGGGAGGCTGACCATAAAAAAAATGTCTAGTTCTGATTTGAAATAGAAACAACAAAAAAATTTAACTGTTAATATAAGGCAAGCACATTTTTGAGATTTTTTTAAATATTTTTTGTGGATAAATTGCGATCTAGTTTCACTCAGTTTTATGCTAGGACACTCTGTATATCAACGTATGCTATGATGCAGATAAATCTACGTATATATTCGTATTATTTTTAACGGTTGAACTAACCTGGGTTTTTGCCTGCGGAGGTTCTATTATAAACTATTTTAAATTCAAAGCCTTGTGTTTGGCATATGTTCGTGAATTACAATGGACGTTATCGATTGAACTGGACAGTTAGAAATCGGATTTTAATTATTCTGTGATTGATTATAACCGTACGAGCGGTTGTGCTCCACATGTCAATTGATAATAACGTCCATTATGTAATATATTGGCTTTTTATGCTATTAGACACAAAAAAGGAAAAACATTTTTATATGCGGAAATTGAGGAATATCATATTCATAGCTTCTTCAGGTATAGTAGCATCAACTGCTATGTTTATTAGCCGTACTGTTATTAGATGAAAAATAAATTGGGTCTTATGGCAAGCATGAGAAATGGTTCCGAACAAAATTTTTATGAAGGTGAAGGCAGCTTATTATGAAGTTTTGCACTATTACTGAAATTCGAAAAAATGGGTTTAATGCATCAGCCTACATAATGTTCAAGTTTTTATATAAATTTTGTCTTATATACTGAATGAAATAGTTTTGCACCTTCAGCATCTGAGTTTCTTTCCCTTCTGAATGAAGGAAGCATCAAATGGCCTGTCTCAGTACTTCACACACATCCTCCTCCTATTAAAAAAGTTTTGAAATGTGGATGAAGCATATCTCCCATTTAGTTGCTTTGAAATGTCAGACGAAATATCTAACATTGTTTCCTCTTAGAAAACGTATGCCGTTATCTATCCATTATTTTTTTGGTGAGCGGAGATATGTATCAATCAAAATATTTAATGATTAGTGACGTCCAAAATATCTAAGAACAAAAATTTGATTGTTTTTTATGTTACCTGTTCTTTAAAAACAAATAGTCCGCATATATTGGCACCATACACTTTTTTATCATCATCAACATGTGAAAACAAAATTATCTTAAGCTGTTCTAAAATACTGCATCTTTTGATGACTAGTCCATAAAGATCTCTCTCAGGGCGATCTTCGAATAGATCTGTAAAGTGTAGAATATTACCAGGGTATTTCCTTTAAAGCTTCATGAATACTGATAATTTTAGGAGTGCCCATCATCCATTCCCCACCGCTCCAAATTTATCCAATCCCCGTAAAATGAAAAATTATTAAGAACACCAGCTTGGAGCTTTCAATGATTTTTGGTTTGCTTATGACTACCGCTACCGCCAATGCATTGACGTCATAATATATGATTGCATTGCCTACTATGCAGGTCAAGCACATTTTGTTCCAAATTCCAACAAAATGAATGAAGCGGGTAAAGATATTACGCCAGTAAAATAACTGTAACAAACAAAGAGACGTAATGAGTAACATAAACATCATAAAGCTCCCTACACCCACGCTGTGGGAAATAAAAAGTTTGAAAGTACTGATGGATCCGCAAATGCATTAAAAATAGTTCGATCATGTGCCAGGTTCAGTTTTATATTTCCATCGCGGCGGTATTGAGGCATCAAAAAATATTGTAATAAAAAAGGGGTCAGCTGTACCAAATACTACTACAAATATATGTAGTGAAAACAAAGTCCACTAGATTTGAGCAGTCACATTAAGATATATCGTAATGGAATACTTAAGTATCAGAATACTGGGCAGAGTTGAGATACAAATTACGCTTATGTGGATCTTGACGATGTCTTAACTATAAGACTACAGCTACTTCCACCCCACTTCTCCAAAGAGTGACAGTTACTAGCGTCGAAAAGTGGCAGTAGGTGGTCACACTTTAGTGTCTTCTAGCGAAAGCTACAGGAGATTGGAGATATAAATGATCGATCCACGTGGTGGAACAGGTAATCAATGCAACTTGGGCTGTATCAAACTACATAAATGTAAAAAGCGATTACAAAAAGTACCGTACATGCGCTGTTCTTGTATTGTAATGGAAAGTTTTTGAAGAATACCTACGTTCACCCTCCATATTATTCCATCTAACAACAGTTGTTAAAGTTACTTTAATGCTGTACCTTTTTCACCCTGTTTCTACTGCTTACATCTTATTAGCTTATTACAATATAATATGACGTAATTCACTATTTGAGTATCATCTTTTTCTTCTCCCGTATATATTATGTATTCCGTTTTATATACGTTTATTTCATTCCACAGCTTTCAATTTTCTTCGATATGGTATTTTCTGCGAATAATATTGATTATACTTTCAATCCATTACTCAAAATACCCATTGCTTTGCCCCTTATTCCATCCCGCCCAATTAACAAAGTGGTATTTATACAATGAAGGCCGAAAAAAAACTTCCATTAGCAGCGCTTAAACTATAACACGATATCTAAAGAACAAGATTACCAGACAGATACACCAAAGCCAGCAGTCACACAGATAGACTGACGGAATAAAGTAACAGTTTTTTGTGATCAACCAATCAAACCTCCAAAAAATCTATATCAAATTCGACTATACATAATATGTTAATATATTATACAGGGTTGGGATAAGTATGGAACCAAGCAAATAACTTTGGAACGGAAAGAATGATATTGCTGAAAATTTGCATGCAAGTGTAGCGACGTGTAGTACATCCGAAGACATTATGTTAGCTATTAATGTACTTCCGGTTTAACCGGAAGTACCGTCAACTTTTTTAATTTAAATGGGACACCCTGTATATTTTTGCAGATTTTAATACATCTTTTTTTTCGTAATACGTCCATAGTGGTTTGGGTATCAGTTTCTGTAAAAACGGGAAAGATAAAGCTTCTCCATATGTTTAAAATGCCGGCCATTTACCTCCTGACGTCCCGATCCTGGCGTGAATTGATTCGAGAAGGTAACTCAGCAATTTGTCAACAGACTTGCATATTGTCAGGAAGTAAACGGCGGACATTTTGAACGTCTGAGATAATTCCTTGATAATTCATTTTAAATTTTCTTATTGTAACACATCATATAAAATGAACGTTTCAGTAAATAAAAAAGCTTTATCTTTCCCATTTTTACAGAAACAAATACTAAACCTACTATGGACGTGTTCGGAAAAAAAGATCTATTAAAATCTGCAAAAATATACAGGGTGTCCCATTTAAATTAAAAAAGTTGACGGTACTTCCAGTTAGACCGGAAGTACATTAATAGCTAACATAATGTCTTCAGATGCATTATGCGTCACTAGATTTACCTGCAAATTTTCAGCAATATCACCCTTTCCGTTTCAAAGATATTTGCTTGGTTCCATACTTTATCTGTATACACTTTTTGAATATTGGTGGAAGATGCGCACTTTTAATGTATACACATCCACCATTTTTCGAAATTTTATTACAACAAATTTTATCTACCCTGAGCTTCCCGCAAGTTCTGATAGATATCGGAATAGCGTTTTCGAGTTATATTACTAGCTAATTATTTTGACTAAAATGTGCTAATGGTCCAAAATTATTATTACTAGAGTAACATTTTTTCGTATTGATGTCCTTTAGAAGGTGGCTTACTACGTTTCTCGGGGTCTATATCTATTACTCCAATTTAGTGTCATCGCGATACAGCCTCAGCTTCTGAAACCTGTTGGTTAATGTGATATTTTGGTCAGTTGTGTTGCATAGCATTGAATCATTATCTGTAGACAATATACAAAAAAGGCTTTTAGAATTTACTGAAAGCAAAAGTTCCTCAGAACTATAAGACTGCTATGAATTTGTGTTATTTTGCAATAATAATCTATAAAAGTATTGAAAAACTACCACGCTAACATAGAAAATTGGATATTTTAAAATTTCCATAAGGGCTAGGTATTTCAAAAGGTCTATTTTTAGACCTCAATTGTTTATAAAAACTTAAAAACTTTATAAGCATGGAAAAACCGAATCAGATCTTTTAAAACAAAAATTTGTATTTTTACAAAAATACTAGGTACAGCTAAAACATATTTCCCGCATTGCTATTTTGTAGGTACTGTGCCTGTTGTAATGCAATCTGATATACCTAGATTCTATGTTTGAGCATGAATTTTTAATTTAGATGATTCTGTTGGTGATGATGGTGATTGAAATAGAACTTTTTTAAGTCATTAACATTTTGAGCACCAATTCTACGTGTTGGATTTTGAATACCTAAGGCTTTGAATAACTACATAAATATGCACATTTTATTAAAAAATAACGTAACAACAAAAATGTCGGTAACGTTAGTCAGTTTTGACGAGTTACACAAATATAGATGCATTTGAAAAAAGAGATAACGCTGGTACAACAGTAGTACACTCTCTGACATTGGCGATTCATGCTTCACTCCTGATTGTATATGTTTGAACTGTGACTGTGAAGAAACAATACAATACAAACAATAAAATGATTCCAGTGCAAAGTTGCTCTGATTACTTATTACGAACGATCCTTCGAACCAGTTCCCTCAAATAAGGGCCGTGGATCTACTTCAATAATGACAAGTGGTAAGGAATAAACTTCCGAGATATCCAACTTATGTATCTTTAACTGTTGCAATTATTCCTGCTATTAGATTAGCGTCGTAATATATTGGAATAGTAGCATAATCAAGATTATATTATGAACGGAAAACACCATGAATACATGCATTGAATCAGCATCTGAATATTATTTAAAATATCCCCTATGCTTCTAACAATGAGTTTGCATTGGTCTATATGAACTTCAAAACAAAGACTAATAAATGCTATGCGTTATTTTAATGACTACCAATGCACTTGCTTTCCGAACCCAACCATCAGATTTTATAGTGGCAATCCATAGCTCAATCACGGCTGATATTAATATTATTGTCATCAATATTGAATGATAATCAACACACTAGTTTTACGAACCCAATCATTAGCTTCCAAAGAACGCGATAGCGTTGATATTGGCAAGCCGTAGCTCAGTCACCACTGATAATAATATTATCGTTTTTGATATTGATGTAATATGTTTTTAATAATAATTATTATATTTATTTACTCTCAAAGTACATGAAAAAAAGTCGTTGAAAGAAATGAGTAAATAAGTATGTTAAGATCTATAGGAGAACTAGGCCTGTACATGGACGAATTAGTGTTACAATGTAGATATCATAAGTATTACATATACTTACGTAAGTATGGTTATGAATAATGTAAATGAAATTTGTTATAAAATTATTGGGCTACTTCTACTGTACTTAACCATTCTTTAAAACATTTTTTAAGCATTTATTGGATTGTAATTTCTTCATACCATTAGGTATCTTTTGATACAGTTTTGGCGCCAAATAAATATATGATTTCTGCACAATCGTGTTGTTCATTTTAGGTATGTCTTTTGCATGCAGTTATTTATATCTTGTGTTATGATCATGTTTGATGTTATATTATATCCATAGCTGGAATATTACGGTCATTCACGTTCGTAACCAGCGATCATAGATCCATGAGTGGTAGTCATTGACTACAGTACAGCAATCATATGGTTTGTTAAAGATGAAAATTGATGTATACCCTTCCATTGTATTGATGACTCACGAAAAATTGATATTAAGGTATGATGAATTTGTCAACATTGTATTTTTTTCGTTCAAGAAAAGAACACTAGTTGCATAAAAATAATTTGGTGAGTGTGATTCTTTCACAGTATAGAAAAATACAGAGTCCACAGGTCAAGTTTTTTTTGAACTATCGCACTAAATGACGTGGAATCAAATACAGATGCGATGCAGCAATTAATAGCGATTTTTATGTTTTGCGAACCCAAGTTTTGGAGAAACACGTCCTTATCTAATTATTTCAAAAAAAAAACTACTGTATTGTAAATGACGATGTTCAATATTTTGACCACTGTAGAGAGACCACTGAATTACCCAAAATAACAGTTTAGGAACTCCAGGGTTTCGGGATCAAATATTATTGGGACAGTTTCTAAAATATCCCTAAAGTAGTGTAATTCCATTTCTAGCTTCAGTACATAGAACTAAACTTACCCTTGCAACTAGTGCAACAATAGCGAATAATATCATATGTATATTATATTGGAGCAAATCATCATTGTTATTTTCTAATAGTAATTTTACGCAAGCTCTAATTTAATTTTATTATGTAACATTCTAGAACGCTTATGTAAATATCAATATAAACGTTAGAAGCTTTGAGCCGACGATACTCTCACTTTATTACAAGTAGCGTTTAAGTTCCAGCATATATACGGTTGTGCATTCTAAAAGCATCTAAGAAAATGCATGTGCAACTAGTTGAACAATAACAAAACAACATCGCACTAAAGTTCATCAGAAGCACAAAAAACAACGAAGAAGCATATTAGAAAGCTCTGCAAGCTTTACCATTCCGATGGAGCAACATCAGCTTGGACTAAGGAACCGAACGAAGCCCGAATCTAAACCGATGTACATGTGTTTTTAGAGGTTATGTACAGGATCGACGTCGACACCGATAGAGTTGCGTCCCATAAAGTTACTGGGTAAACGTCCTGCTGACGGAGAATCCTCAAAACCCGCTGCCACGAGGAGCTTGCGTGTACATCGTTGCCAAATTTAAGGCAGCAGGAAAGGGGTCTTAGTACAGGTGGTGGAGTACGAAAACCCACAGAAATTTGCGGTGTGCTGATATAAGTGGGTCTTTCGCCACACAGATCATACATAGCTTCGAGTGGTAAAAATATACGATATGTCAAGTTACTTGTATCGATTATGGATGCACATATGTGCCGCTAACTAGATGTGTAGGTTATTTTTATACTAAATCTATACAGACACCCACAAATCCTTTATATAAACAACATACTGGAGTCTTGGAGGCCCAGTTCCTTTGTGACGGGTTGGTAACAAGACAGTAATTTTTTTTATTATGTTATTGGATCTGATCTGAGATCAACTGAGGAGTTGTATCGTGGATGGAAATCTATTTTTTCTTAATAACTATGAACATTGTTTAGCATTAGTTATAGTTGAAAGTTGCAGTGTTATTTTTAGTTATTGCTTGCCAAAGTTATGTAATAGTTTGCATGCACACTTGTTTCCAGCAGCTAGTATAGAGATCATATTAGCAGGTAACGGAACATAGTTTGACAATCTATGATACAGGTCTGTTACCTTGTTACTGATCATTAGGCATTCTAATGTACAGTGTTCAGCAGTATGAATCTCCCCACATCTGCAGTGAGGGTCATCGCCTAAACAATTCTAGTCTTGTGTTGAGGGCTTAAGCAATGCCCTCACCTCAATCTGCAAAGGGTTCTCACAAGTGATCTATTCGTGTCTCTCTTAAACCAGGGCTCTGGTTTTGTATTCAGTTAGATCTGTTTATATGTTGCTCCAGATGGATTTGTATGGTAGTGTTCGCTCAGATGGACATCGAAAAGTGTGGAGGAGACCCGGACATAGATGTACCTCAGCTTTTATTGATGAAAGACTTCCACGTGGTGGTGAGTCGATTATGGTTTGGGTAGGAATCGGTTCAGAATTACGTACAGAGTTGGTTTTCATACAGAATTGCTTTCTACCGGCTCACGGCTACACCACGAAATCTCGCATCATTATGTTATGCCCTTCATGGTCACTATAGGCTAGGACAGCATTTTTATGCACGATAATACTAGACTCCACACAGCCAAAATTGTTACTGAATACCTAGATGAGGTAGGAATTAGGTGATTTTATTGGCCAGCACTAACTCCAGACTTGAATCCCATTGAATAGGTGTGGCATAAGACAGGGCAAGAGGGAGCTGCTTATGCTGAAATGAAATAACATTAGCCAGAATGTAATCCTGATTTCATTTAAAGTATGCATCGTCGGGTACAAGCAGTCATTAACTCAAGAGGGAGAACACATCCTATCTATTGACATGTTTTCTCATTATTGGCATTATTTTTAATTATTACCCGTTCATTTAGTTAAATAAATTTGATTACAGAATTCACGTTATTTTATATAAATTCGAGAAAACACTAACTGACTGACTTCAACTGACCTATAACTAATGTGCCTGCTAGCATTTATTGGAAAATTGACATTCACCACCTACAAGACCAATGTTTAAGTGATTAACTTTTTTCCAAAATTGATTGTAAATACTGGGGTGACCTAAATTCTTTGCTCGCCAGTGTATATCAATTGGAATTGGCACCATTTCTTCACCAGGATTGCAAACCAATTAGAAATCCTGGAGATTTCTTAACATCTAGACAAACGCTTCCAAAAGGTGTGTATAAATAAATACAATATTTCAATACAATAAGCTTACACTAGAGCGGTGTACTACTTTTAGACTGAAGAGGATACATCCTCGGTATATTTAATTTCATGCTTATATTTTTTCAAGCTTAATAACGGAGATTTGAAGCCTTTTCCCTTTTCATGTATTGCTTCTTTCTACGTTGGTCTATAATAATCATAAATGACTCCTACAAAGTCATGCACCATCGGATATCTACTACCACGCAAACAAGATATAATTGACATGTTCGAGCAAATTAAGTGGAAGCTCTACGCTATATCTGATATCTGATAACATAATAAATGATCTATTAGAGGAAATTAATTAAAAACTCTTTACGATAATTACACCAATATACTACTACAAATTTTACGACAGGATTCCTCAAGGATCTGCCTTAGGGCCGTTACTCTGGAACACATTGTACGATGGGGCGCTAAAGCTTTGCTGTCCAGCGGCCTGAAGACGGTGGCATACGCCGACGATTTGGCACTTGTTATAGTGGAAAATGAAAATACAGAGGAGGTCCATAAGGCGAACGCATCAATTTACAATATTGACAGGTGGATGTGCGATCATAAGATTGATTTAGCTCCTGAGAAAACAGAGGCAATGGCGTATTTTCCAACTTGCTAATATTGCCTGTTTAATGGCTGAAATGGATTGCTTGTAACTAATTTGTAATGATGGCACTGTTTGCTCAATTTTTTTCTGCCCACGTGGAGCAAAGATAGAGGTTGAAAATCATCCCTTTGAAAAGAGCTCATTTAAATCTCTTAAACCTCCCGCCTAAGAAATCAACCAATCAAAAGTCATTTTTATGCCGGATGTAGATAGGATGTGACTATATTAATTTGAATTATGCGTAGATTCAAGGTTGTCACGTTGTCAACATTTTGCCTAGTTTTTCTACATATGTAGAGGATGTAAACTTAATTTTATGTATTATGCTTATTTTGTTTCTCTCTTTTTAATTGAGTAAATGTTCATGTTTGTAGACTATAAATGTTATATTACACTGCAATTCCATTTTGTGCATTATTATGTAATTAGCAGTTTACTCTGAGAATGTTTCCTAGTTACTTTTCACAATTTTACTCGTCATTCTTTAACAGCCTGTCACTAGTGTCATGCCATACATAACCTCCCCTGGTCTCACGACTGCCACGGTAACTAACCATGATGAAATGATGTAAACAAACATCTGTCAATATCAATACGACGCGGAGGTTATGTTTGTAGATGGAGAAAAGGAGGTCAGACGACAAAGTAGAGTCACATTCTAAGGATAGCGCCACGAAGGACTTATTACGTCACGCTAATATTTATTACGTCACAGCTTTGGCGCGCAATTTTATGTGTGAACTTTGGAGACGATTTTAACCCACTTCGCGTTCACAATGAAACATAAAAATGTTAGTTATATGGTTTTTGGGGACGTAACATCAATATTCCGTCATAAAATTTTGTTCGGAAAATACCCAATTATAATGCGGGGCCCAAAAAGCAAGAAAGCTAACGTGGTCTTCCATCTAAAGGGAGTGCAAGTCCGGACAAACAAGTCCATAGTGTACCTTGGGGATACACTGGATAACAGGAGGTGCTACGATGAATACCACAAAAGAGTAGTGGCAAAGGCATAGAAGTAGGCGGCAATACTGTTACGTCTGATGCCAAATGTAGGAGAGCTCAGTAGCAACAAAAGGGCACTACTGTTCCAGGTTGTACAGTCGGTTATCCTATACAGAGCTCTTATGTGGTGTAAGGTCACGAAAAGGAAAAAGTACCGGAAGGTCCTGGACAGCTTGCAGAGAAAGTCTCTGCTGAGAGTGGCCAGTGCTTATCGCAAGGTATCTACAAGAGCCTTGCAAGTGATAACGGCAATACCATTGTTATGCTTGCTAACTGAAGAGAGGGCCCTGATTTGCCACGGTCAAGCAGGCCACGCTGGAGCTAAAAGGCTGACAGCAAGTAAGTGGCACAACATATGGAATGAGACAGCTGATATCGCACAGTGGACGAACCGGTTAGTCGATTGTCTTTCACACTTCCGGGTGGCGAGTGTTTTCTGTCTTTGCGATCAAGCCGAATTCCTGAACCCACTATAACAAAAAAAAAAACTACTACAAATTTGAACTGTAGGCAAAGTATGCATTCACTGCACTATGCTTCTATTGCCCACTCCCCGTATAAACTTGAATTTTAGAAACATTTCCTGAGGAGCGTTCATTGAGCGCACCATCCCGTATTAGCCGTATGCCCTTTCAAAGAAAAGCGAGATCCATTGTCTTTGCAGAGTCGGCATTTCCCTGACATTAGGTAGCAAAAGGGGCTATTATCTCTTTTGTATAACGTCCTCTGTTATTTTGCTGTTTGCGAATGTTATCCAAGTAAACAAGTGAAAAGGGGTATTCGAAAATAATTTAGAATTTTCGCATGACAAGCAAGAGAGGCAGTGAATGTGAAAGCTGTTTTCTTTATCCATGCAGTGTCTACATCCTTCGTTATCCCTGAGCCGTCAAACGCCTTGAATACCTGTTCGGTTGCATTGAATTTATCCATTCTAAAATATGTTATACTGTGCATTACAGAAGTGACACACACACACACACACACATAAAATTCAAGTTCAACCAGGCAGAGAATGCGAGAGACGGATAAGGCTAGAGGGGGGTGAGGGCCCCACGGTCGGGCTTAAGCAATTCAGCGTTCGACAGCCTAAAAATGCCAGCTACACACGATCCGGCAAGCCTGTCAGTTCGAACTGAACAGTCCGCTTGGAGTACGGTCGCCTGAGCGTGTGTATATTCCGATCAGCATCATCATCATAGTCACAATGTCTTAACAGACATCTTGTGAACTCGTAAAATGCATTAAGTCGGAGCTAGAGTATTGCAGACACGAATATTATCAATAGTTTTGAGAACTGTAGCTCGCCATCGTTCGCGACATACTGTCAGTTGAGTGGCGCTCTTGATACTCATATCTAGCAACTGTTTCGTCGTATCCACCCAGCGTGTAGGGGAACGGCCATGGCGCCGCCCGCTCGGGGCGTTAGCCTGAACTACAAGTTTCTCCATATTATCGCTTCTGTGAATATGTCCGAAGAATGTAAGCATTCTCATCGACACAATGTAGGACAGTCTCTTTGGATTACAGAGCTCATCCAGTATGGAAACATTAGGTCGGTGGGCGGTATAAGGAATTCTCAGCATTCTCCTCCACGTCCACATTTCAAAAGCATTTATGCGAGCTCGATCTGCATTTTTAACAGTCCAAGTTTCCAAGGCATAAAAAAATATGGAGAACACAAGAGACAGAACCAGTGACATTTTGGTAGCTTTAGTGACTTTATGGCCACGCCATATTTTAGTAGGCTTTGTCATGGCTACCCGTGCCTGTTGAATGCGCCGTCGAATCTCATTCTTACAGCTACCTGAATTGTCGATCAAAGAACCGAGGTACACAAAACTTTGAACTACCTCACAACGGCCTATTGACTTTATTTCTCGATGATTGTCATGCTCTCTATCTACGATAATAACCTTGGTCTTGTTGTAGTTAATACCAAGACCATATGCTGCACTGTGTTGTTCTAAAACGTTCAATGGAGCTACTAGTTCTTCCTGAGAAGCAACAATAAGGGTTGTATCGTCAGCAAATCCTAAGTTAGATATTTTGCTTTCGCCAATAGTTATACCGCCATTCCAGTTTTCCAATACCTGTCTCATCACAAATTCAGAGTAAATGTTAAATAACATCGGAGATAATACGCATCCCTGACGAACTCCTTTTCTGGTTGATGTTTGACCAGACAGGTTACCATCAATTCTTACACGAGCTGAGCTAGACTCATAGAGTTGCTGTATGAGAAATACTAAGTGGTATAAGGGACTCCCATGGAGATAAGGATTTCCCACAGTTTAGGCCACTTTACGTTATCAAATGCCTTAGAATAGTCCACAAAGCAGACAAAAACGGGAAGATAATGCTCTCTGGCTTTTTCAATAATCTGTCTTAAGTTTAAGATCTGTTCACGCGTACCGCGTCCTTTTACGAAACCTGCCTGTGCCTGAGAAATTTGCCAGCCAATAAATGGGAGATTAACGAAAGTAGGCGATAATTGTCTGGATTTATTGGAGATCCTTTTTTATGAGGTGGAACAAAAATGGATGTGCACATTCATCTGGCCAAACACCGGAGAACCAGACCCTCTTACAAATATTATATAAAAGAGAGATGCCGTCTTCACCCAAGCATTTTAATGTTTCGGCAGAGATAGTATTAATACCTGTAGCTCTATTAGTTGTTGAGGGCATGTTCCACTTCATACAAAAGAATATCAGGTTCGTATTCAAAATCCAATGAGAGGGCCTGAGAGCCATCCTCATGGTACATGTTTTCGCAGTAATTTCGCCATGCCTCAATAACCCCATGCAAGTTGGTAATTAGGCTGTCCCTCGGGATTTTTAACAGCCCAAGATTTGGCTTTAAAATCCCGACTGAGGTATTTGACCTTAAAAAACATCTTTCGGATTATTAGTATTGGCATGCATCTCTATTTCCTGGCACAATTGCTGTATATAAGAGTTCTTATCTCTTTGGCATAGTCTCTGAATCTCGCGTGAGAGCTCTCTCTATGCGTTTTGCTTTGTGTTTGAATCAAGACCTACGTGCCTCAAGAACAGGCAATGTGTGGCTACTAATCCATATTTTGGTTGAATGCTACTCTTTGGTTGACTTATCTGGGCAGTATGTAAGAGCACATTTTTGAACGATAGCCCCATATCGTTTGAATTTGACATTTCCGTTATAGAGGCATTCCGAAAAAGCTCTGAACGTTTTGACCGAAAAGAAGCAGGGTCAGCGATCTCCATCCGTACTATCCGCTTAAAACGTGGACATACCTTCAGTTTTAACTGAAGTTCGCACAGAAGTAGTTGATGGTCTGAGCCGCAGTCAGAACCCGGTAGAGTCTTACAAAGGCTAATAGATGACTTCCACCGTGTACGAACTAAAATGTAATCAATTTGATTACGAAATCGTCCGTCGGGAGAGGTCCAAGTATACAAGCACCGTGGATGTTGTGAAAACATAATGTTGGCAATTGAGAAATGATGGTCAATACAGAATTGAAGCAGACGTTGGCCCCTTTCGTTTCTCACACCAAGACCGAATTTACCAATGTGCGCCCTAAGATGTTCATCATCCACAGTTTGACCAACCTTTGAGTTAAAATCGCCCAAAATAAGGACAAATTTCCCGATTCGAAAGAGATTCAAGTGCAGATTCCAGATCGTTATAAAAAGATTCGATCGTTTCCTCGTCCGAATTTGACGTAGGTGCATAGATTTGCACAATGTTGATCGGTGTAGGGTTCGCATTGATACGTGAATGATTCTGTCACTAATACACTTGTAACCAAGAATGGTCCTTGCGTGAGCTTTCGCCACCCAAGAGCCAACACCATTAACACTTTCATCTGATTTACCTTACCGGTCGACTTATCAGTTAAGACTGTTGAGGCGGCCGGAGAAAACTCAAAAATATGTTCGTCCATCCGTCCGGCCTGACGTAGTCAAAGGCAAGTCTGAACGTGTGTATGGCACAGCCGCCTGTCGGGACAGGCCTTCATCGTGAGGACAAACAGTTCAGTTTAGTACAGAAGTCGTTACCATGTCGCATGAAAGAGAAAATACGTGTTTAGAAGAATTTATCGCGATTTATCATAATGAGCCGTGTTTATGGCAAGTAAAATCGAAAGATTGTCACGACCATGGCGTGGCGTATTTAAAATTGATAGAAAAATGGAAGGAAATTGATCCTTGTTGTACGCAATCGGCTGTTCTCAAAAAAATTAATGATTTTAGGAGTAGTTTTCGAAAGGAAGCAAACAAAGTGAAGGATTCAATGAGGACGGGATCAGGTGCCGATGGTTGAGACTGATATATTTCAGATTCGCCTGAACGTGTGGAGGGTCGTCAGTTCATCAGGCGACCGGTCTTCAGACGGACTGTTCACTTCGAACTGACAGTCCAGTCGGATCGTGTGTAGCCGGCATAACTTCTAGTGACAAGATAATCACTGTAACACACACAGTATAGTAGTGTTTTTTGGTTAGGTAGATATTTCTGATGAAGATCAATTGTAACGTTCTTTTCTAGTGCGCTGAGGTTAATAAAGGAAACAAACAACAAGAAATATTCTCGCACAACTGAAGTTAATTTCAAAGAAGATTTAAAGGTTTCATTTATCTGTGAAGAAAACTTTGTACTAATTTGGTTATACAACTCTTAATAATTACGAAATCGTTGAATAGGCTGCGAATAGCTAGATACACAGTCTAAAGAGAGACATCCTTGCGGCAGCTATTTGTTGTATTTCTAGCTCTGGAGACATGCTTTGTGATCTAATAGAACACTAAAGCCCGCTACTCACTATTCGTTGATTCGTTCGTCAGTTCATTTCGTTAATTCGCGATTCGACCATCCAACGTATTGAATCCTACTTATTATGCGTTGTTTCACTTCGCTTTTATGATGCATGTAAATTCGTCCGTTGTGCGAAGTGCGACCAAAAAAGCTTTATAGCTTTATAGTAGTAAAAATCAATTCTGAATAATTAATTCTCAGTTCCCATTTCCTCAGCGATGCTTTTGGAAAGCATCATGCCCTTGATTCCGATTTTTTTTGTTTTTGTCACTTGGATTCCATAAACATGGATACACTTGTACTTTTTGTATAAATTTTTAAATATTCTCTTCATTCCACTCCATTTTTAAGTATTCGCTAAACACACAGGACGACTGTTTTTTTCAATGAACGATTTGCGAATGAGATCTGACACCGCAGCGTCAACTTCGTGGCTTCGTTGACTTCATCGCATCGTTCATTTTTCCTTTGACGTTTCGTCTAAAGCCGGCGCCATATATGCGGGTATTTGCTGAATATCAACATTCGCCGTTTTTTCAACCTTGCTCGCCGAATAGCGAGCACGTATCGCCCTTTAGCCGAATAGCATATAATCGGGGTTCGTTGCTTGCCGAATACCGCATATGTGGCACCGGCTTTATTAGCCGAATAGCAAATAATCGGGGTTCGTTGCTCGCCGAATACCGCATATGTGGCGCCGGCTTAAATACCGACATCAAGGCGAAGCCTGGCGAAGCGCCGCACAACGAAACGCATCGGCGCAGCGCACCAAACTCACTAAGCAATATTTCGTGAATTACTGCGACGAATTGGCGCAGTACCGAATAGCGAGTAGCGGGCTTAAGCGACGAAGATCTAATCTTCGCATAGGTCAGAGGCTAGTTCACCTTTATAACCGAATTTTGCTTGGAGTGTAATGATTTATCCATCTTATTCTTAGCCTAAAAAGCAGCACCAGTTAATGGCGAACATCTACATGTTTTGTTGTAATCTACTGTAGACTAAATTTAATAAGCCAGGAGGGTATACCTGGAAATATCCAAGCAAATGTTCTATGATAATTTCTTTTGCCAAAAAGAGGTTAGAAATGAGTTTTCTTTTGCTACCGCTCAGGCACGATATTAGTTATGTTCCTCCAATTACACGTATTACGCTACCGTCCCAAGTTCTTAGAGAACTCAATATTTACTGCTCCTTTTACTTCTGGTTGCTACCAACTGTAAGTACTTTTGGATTGAATGTTTCCCATTTGCGTGTCCTTTGGTGCTGAATTGAGGCATATTCAGATACTACGTATTCTAGCCATTCACCATGATATCGGAAATGTTTGTTATCGAAAAAAGTGTTTATTTATTCATTTACATTAATATTGCCGTCCTCAAATAATTTCTCATTAGACATTACGACAACGGTTTCCTCAATTCTCAAAGAACTTCTCAAACACGATCATTGGAATAGCTTTCAGTTCTTTCAGCGATGCGCCTTTAACTTTTAGCTACACATGCCTTGTTTTAAAACTTAAGTACAAGCGTGGGGTATTCTGTACAGCACCTACATATATATTATATATTAGGTAATAAATGCCAACAAACTAATTGCAAAATTAGTTGACAAAAAAACACTCATACCTCATCACTAGTACAACCGTGGTGTATTCTATGCACCAGACGAAGCAGCATTAGCTAAAATATTGTCATTATTAGGTACATTTATATAGCTTTTTTATTAAAAGGGGTTGTAGGTATCAAAAAAAATATATTTATAAAAAATCCAAAACGATTGAATAAGTTTGTTAAATAACAATAATAATATAATAAGTCACCAGACAGACTAGCGGTCCAACTTTACTTGCTCAGCAAGGTTTGTGATACAACTAATGACAGACGGCGACACAAGCTTCAAGTATATACCATCTTTGAGGGTTAGGTAAAACGGCAGAGGCGACACCATACATCTCTCAGGAAATTCTACGTACTTAAAATCGATGGTGTACACAGTACACCAGTGCTTATAGTTTAAGGTTAATGTCATCTATTCCCATAAAACGACTGCCCTCTGAGGTTTTTTTTTGTTTTGGAAATACGAAAAAGTCATATGGAGCCATGTCCTGCGGGTATGGAGGCTGGAGCATCATTATAGTATTATTTTCGGCCAGAATTTCATGAACAAACAGTGCAGAATGAGCATCATGAGCATCATCATCATAGTCATAATGTCTTAACAGACATGTTGTGAACTCGAAAAATACATTAAGTCGGAGCTAGAGTATTGCCGACATGAATATTATCAATAGTTTTGAGAACTGTAGCTCGCCATCGTTTGCGATTTACATTACTGTGATGCAAAACTCATAAACTGTTTTTTCACAGATCCGGTCTTTTATATCGGATTGATCTAAGCAAACCGTTTACCGTTAAAACTCCTGTCAACACTCGATTTTGGATAGCTTTCATTTCTCTCAGCGACGCACCTTTAATGTCACCTATGCCTATAAAACGACTACCCTTCAAATTTATTTTTATTCGTGGAATCATGAAAAAGTCACATGTCTAGCGAGTTTGGACGCTGAAGCATCTTTGTAGAATTATTTTTGGGCACAACTTCACGAACAAGGAATGAAGAGTGGGCTGGTATATTATCGTGATACAAATGTCATGAACTGTTGTTTTTACAAATCCGCGCTTTTTTTGGATTGATTCACGCAAACAGAGCCGGCGTTACACTTGTAGATGGTAGTCCTTATTGACCGTTTAAACTCAAGACAAGAATCTATGATGCATTAAAATCGAAGAACATATCATTAATAACCTCGACATTCGAGCTCAGTTGACGAGCCTGTTTCAGTCTCGGCGAGCCAGAATGCCTCCACTAATTGAACCTCAAAAAGTTATGTTTGTTTCCGAAACAGACCTTTTGAAAGACCTACCTTGTCTACAAATTTCAAACAACAGATTGAACCTTAATTTCGACGCGACGTTATAGCCGTAAACTCATATTTCTGCATCACTGTGACTTCATTCGGTGAGTACTGAGCAACGTCCATTTGCCGCAAGTTTTGAAGTTATGTTCAACATTCAACAGTTTTGGAACAAATTATTCTGTCATGTTTTATTCCCAAAACATTCAAAACCATTTAATGGCATAAGAAAATCGATACACCAACATCATCAGCAACTTTTTTGTGATTCGACGATCATTCATAACCATTTCCTACAATTTCCTACTGTTTTTAGCGGCTGTTGGTGTGACTTTATGGCCATCTTAGAAATGCTTATACCACTCGTAAATTCTTGTTTAACTCATAGAAGACTCATGATAGACTTTTCACCCACTTTGTTGCACTTTACTTGCTACTGTCCCAAAGGACTCAGTATCCCAACACTAGATTCAGGTCCAATCATCATCATCATAGTCACAATGTCTTAACAGACATGTTGTGAACTCGTAAAATGCATTTACTCATTTTACGAGTTTCTCTTGGGATATCTTTAAGATCTTGAATGCAGTAGTTCCCTATTTGCCTTCTGCATCCTCATGCCGTTAACCAGATGGTATCTACTGGTGTATCCGCCTTTAGGCGCAATTTCTCACCCCAACGACAAGAATGTGTCCTGACTTTTCTCAACTCGTCCACCCAAAGCTGTTGGTTGAGGAGAGGGTACTGCTTATACCGACAGTAGTTCGGTTCCTTTTAGTCGCCTTTTACGACAAGCAGGATATCCGTTGGGAGATATTCTAACCCAGGTCCAATAAGTGCCGAAAAAGGACATATTTATCACGAGACCTACTAGTCTATTTGGCTATTAACTTGGAAATATCGAATAGTGTCACTAAATGAATGACCTTTATAACAAAACATATTGACGTTACCCTCATTCCCGATAGAAGCCAAACACAACTACTGTTAATGCCATGATTTTATCAGCATGAAATTAATAGTGGTAGTCTAGAAAACGTGAATGATTCCAGATAATGAAGAAAATCCAGATATTCGGATTTCAACTCATAATTACTGGCTTGTGGTGGGGATCCGTTTAATAGTAATAAATCAGCTACCAGCATATCGTTATTAGTCAGTCAGACGTATAACACGGTCTAGAGTACACTATATAATAATTTGCGCTACCTAGATGACAAACTTTGTTGAAGTGCATTATAATTTCACTTTTCGCTATTTTAATTTGCGTCTTAAGGTTATAATATGACAAGAAGTAGATGTATATTTTTCAAACAAACTTTTTTATGTTCAGTTCTTTATAGCGACTTATAATGTGTCACCGAACTGCTTAGCGCAGCAACAACAGACTTAAGCTGCGTTTCCACCAGAGATGTGCATGGATGTGTTACGAGGAATGTGTTTTTAACGAACCAATAGGGTCGCCTGCATTACCTCGCCCCGGTCAGCACAGCTCTGGTGGAAACGGCTTAGCCGAGCGAGGTTTTTCTACGTACAAAACACGGCATGTTGGCGAGGAATGTGTGTCGAGAGATGTGTGCTAGAAATGTGTTGCAAGGGATGTGTGCTAAGGATATTGACTGAGACAACGGGCAGCAGCAGGCCGCTCGCTGGCAACCTGAAAAGGGCTCGCTACACATCCTCGTAACGCTCATCTGCACACCGTTTCACAACTCCGCCACACATCTTCACAAAGCTTATCTCACAAGCACATCTCCGGTGGAAACACCCACACTGTCTCACAGCTGCGCTACACATCTTTTCTGTTGTATTCGTCTGTGTTCAGTCGTTTTCTATTGTTTAGCGCTGTTATCTGCTTGCTTTCCTTTATTATGGGCTGTTTTCTGTTCCACTCGGTTATATTTGGTCGTTTTCTATCGTTTACAGTTGCCATCTGCTTGATTTCTGTGGCTTTTAGCTGTTTTCTGTTATTTTCTGTTGTATTTCGCTGTGTTTAGTCGTTTTCTATTATTTAGCGCTATTATCTGCTTGCTTTCTGTTGTTATGGGCTGTTTTCTATTCTATTTGGTCGTTTTCTATAGTTTACAGTTGCTATCTGCTCAATTTCTGTAGTTTTGAGCTGTTTTCTGTTCTTTTCTGTTGTAGTCGTTTTCTATTGTTTAGCGCTGTTATCTGCTTGCTTTCCGTTGTTATGGGCTGTTTTCTGTTCTATTCGGTTGTATGTGGTCTTTTTTTATCGTTTGTAGTTGTTATCCGCTCGACTTCTGTAGTTTTGAGCTGTTTTCTGTGCTTTTCTGTTGTATTCGACTGTGTTTAGTCGTTTTCTATTGTTTGGCGCTGCGCTCATTTTCCTAGCATATCTCTGGTGGAAATACAACCTTAAAATGGTGGTTTAGTCACTAATTCTGCCCAAGTTTTTTTTTTTGAGAAAGAGCAGAATGCTCGTACTGTAAAGTGCACGGTTAATTATTTGATGATTTATTTTAATAAATTCATTTTTTTGTAACGTTTCTTGGGATCACTTTCCAACACATGCTGATTTTGACACTATCTCGCGAAACGTTTGATACATGATCACTTTTTTTTAGTTCATAATGACGTGAGACCATATTTTCTAACGACTAATGCAAATTGCCAAATCCGACATTAAAATTTTGTTTTATTTGGGTTCTCGTTTGGAGGTCTGCATTTCAATGGAAATCTCTAAAATTCAATTTATCTCTGAAACAGTCAAAAATCGGACCCTACTTTATATGACTTTTTCCACTCGTCATAGAACACCCTGTATGCACACACATAGGGTGAGCTACAATACAGACAGATGATTTCTAGGCATCTCCTAATGCAGATATGTATCTCATATACATAAATATGTTTAGAACTAATAGCATCAATCAGTTTTTGATATTTATCTTTAAATGTATACAGAAATCAAGCAGATAACAGCACCAAATAATAGAAAACGACTAAACACAGTCGAATACAACAGAAAGAAACAGAAAACAGCTGAAAACAAGAGAAAGCAAGCAGATAACAACTGCAAACGATAGAGAACAACCAAATACAACCGAGTAGATCAGAAAACAGCCTATAACAACGGAAAGCAAGCAGATAACAGCGCTAAACGATAGAAAATGACTAAACACAGCCGAATACAACAGAAAAGAACAGAAAACAGCTCATAACAACAGAATGCAAGCAGATAACAGCGCTAAACGATAGAAAACGACTAAACGCAGCCTAATACAACAGAAAAGAACAGAAAACAGCTCAAAACAACAGAAAGTAAGCAGGTAACAACTGTAAACGATAGAAAACAACCAAATGCAACCAAATAAATTCATAACTAGCTCAAAACAACAGAAAGCGTGCAGGTAACCGCGGGAAACAACAGAAAACGACTAAACACAGCCGCATAATCATAGATTTGTAAATATTTCATAAATCATATATATGCATAGTTTATAGTTACTAGATAATAAATATGAATTAAATATGATGTACTTATAATTAAAATTTAATATAATTCCGCTTTCCGCAGCTTCATACTCATTCAAGGCTCGACGTAATCGAATGCCTTATACCTACAGTGAACAAACACTGCTGCAGCTATGCAAGTTTGTATATGCTGCTTAAAGGCTGGTTATAAATTTTAATACCTTAGGGCTACAATAACTTACCTCCCACCGCGATGAGAAGTTTCTGAAGTTTCTGAAATTTCTATGGTAAGTTGTGGTGTGCAAATTTAATCTAACGGTGCCAGAGGTATAAAGTGAAATAATAAAGCAAACCCTATGAATCGTTGAGTGATCCGGAAGATTGAAGCTGTCGTCAACTGCTATGAAGGACGAACACCATTTTTGCATATTTTATCTGCATATGCATAATTTCATAGTAATAAGTAATTTATTTTACCATAAAATGAAACAGTTCATCAAGAAAGGCCAAGGTCGATCTAAGGACTAATTTTCAGAAGACGGTCAATGAATCACAGTTATTTAATTTATGTGCTACGTGGAAGCGAGCCATCTGGCGAAGACCGACTCCCAGTTACCTTTGTTGTAACGAAAGCCATACGGGCCATAGTGAGTCTCCTAACAGAGTACAGTTGTCTAGTAGTAGTAGATGAGAAGGGAACCAGGCATGTAGTCACTCACCCCTTTTCCTTTTTGCCGACGTCTAAGAACCAACATTAAAAACTCTATGGCCTTCTAGAGAACTCCTCCTTTTCGAACATACCAGACCACTTGATAAATGTCAGTACGTCCAGCCAGTTTCCTCTTCAAATTCTGTTGCCAAATATTGTATACCTAAGCTTGCGATACACAACACATGTGTCCAGGAAATGAAACTAAGTTTCGCCTTCTTTACATCTGGAGCAGATTTTTTAACCACTTTCATGAGAGATAAAAATATCTGCTCAGCTGCCAATGACCTGCAAGAACCTTTGTCAAAGGTAGAGGGGACATTGCAGTGAAGCAGCCCTTCAAAAAAAGAATCCGTTGAAACTGATGGACAACATTTTGAGCGTTTGCTAAAAAGTAATCAATATCTGTGTCATTTTAATTATTGACACTGACAAACTAAAAGAGATAGGTATAGGAAACCATAGTACGTTTTTGAAAGTAATCAAAATTATAATCAGGCTGCAATAATAAATACACGTTCAATCCAAAATAATAAACGTTTTGGGGTTTAGAAATAGCAAAAATCAAAAATATACTTCACATATCCTGTAGGTATATTCATTACTTTGCAAATAAACTTAACATTTTTGCCAATATCTCGATACTGTTCACTACTTAACAGCGCGTACTTATTTCATTCTACCCCACAGCTATACCTATTCTTCTATCTCTTACAATACCGTGATATACTTAAACACTCCGGTTCATCCGGTAGTTCTTCCACGTCAATGCCGGCTCCACCAAGTTTGGCATACCATCTGAGACCTTGGGTATGGTGGTTACAATGGTACTAGTGCCGCTACTCGATTGACTACCGCACCGCAAGAAACCGTGCAAGGCCTTCTAGATGGATTTAATAAAGAATGGTACTCTTTATTTTAATCATACCACTCCGCGTATGTCAGAAATGCCTTTATAAATACATATTGTTATACATTTTGTTATAGTGCATTGGTCCTAGGTCAGTCGATCCTTGGGAGATAGGATTAAGGTAAATGCATATTTCTAGGATGTCCCAATTTTCGCTAGAAAAAACTATTTCTTAGTGGTAGGTAAATGATTTTACTATAAAAAAATTGAGTCAAGTTGACTGACACAGTACTTCCCACACATTACGGTGATACCAGGTTTATTATTTTCCCATAGCATAAAGATTTAGTCTGAGATCCCCTTGCAACAAAATCATCGCCAGTACCCCCCCCCCCCCAAATTGTCATATAATAATAATAATAATCGTCTTTATTGTTAAGTAATTACAGATGATACACCTTGTATATGTCAGGTGTCTAAATGACTGGCAGCAGAATGGCGAGATTTAGCTAAAAAGCTACTCTTACACCTAACCATTTGCCGCTGTCGATGGAAAACGAAAGAGCATTGGTATATATAAGAATGAAAAAAAATACATAGTTATAGATTCCAGAAACTATCGCTTATACATGTATACAAACAGACACAATTATAGGAAAATAAAAATAAAGACAAAGACAAAGATCGGAAGTACGAGTGAGAGCGAGAGAGAGAGAGGAGTTTAGTGCAGAAACATGATATGTTTAATATATTTCCTAAAATTAAAAAGTGACATATCTTTTGAAAAAGAATCAATACTATTGATAATAGGTCTTTCCTGCACAGGCCTATTATCAATAATACAAACTTTTCAGTTTTACAACCCACCGCCCCCCCCCCCCCCCAATCACCCCAATTTCACCCCCACCCAAAAAAGGTACAAAACGGTCAGGAACCCCTAAAACATCTAAAAACGAAGTTTGAGCTGTTTTCATATTTTTAGTTTTTTGTTTATTGCTACGCTGCCACTGACACGATTTCTAACAAGCATACGCGTCTTCCATCCTTACCACAGTAAAAATAATGTGTCAAAATTACATTAAAATCAATTTAATAGTTTCCACGTTACAAAATACAAAACGATCTAAAGCAATAAATACTCTTATGTATACAGAAAATTCGAAGTCCCTTAGTTTCGGTAATAGGCAAGGCAATGTTCAGATGGACCTAAAAAGGTGATTTATGTCGCTAGGTCTTCCTTCACAGGTCAGCGGACAGTCTATTATTAATACAGCAAATTTTTCAGTTTTTCAACCCCCCACCTCCCAACCACCCGAATTTCACCCCCACCCAAAAAAACTCAGTAAATGATTAGGAACTTCTAAAACACTTAAAAACGAAGTTTAAGCTGTTTTTATATTTTTAGTTTTTTTACTATTTCTACGCCGCTACTGGCACGATTTATAAAAACCATACGCATTTTCCATCCTCGACACGGTAGTAATACTGTTTCAAAATTTCATTAAAATCAATTGAACAGTTTCTTCGTTACATAATATAGAACGATCTAAAGCAATACTCGTATGTTTACACCAGAAAAAATTCTTAAGTCCTTTGGTTTCTGTAATAGCCAAGCCAATGTTCAGATGGATCTAAAAAGGTGATTTATGTCGCTAGGTCTTCCTTCACAGGTCAGTGGACAGCCTATTATGAATACAGCAAATTTTTCAGTTTTTCAACCCCCCACCCCCCAACCATCCCAATTTCACCCCCACCCAAAAAAACTCAGAAAATGATCAGGAACTTCTAAAACACTTAAAAACGAAGTTTAAGCTGTTTTTATATTTTTAGTTTTTTCATTATTTCTGCGCCGCTACTGGCACGATTTATAGAAACCATACGCATTTTCCATCCTCGACACGGTAGTAATACTGTTTCAAAATTTCATTAAAATTAATTGAACAGCTTCTTCGTTACATAATATAGAACGATCTAAAGCAATACTCATATGTATACATCGGAAAATATTTTAGTTTCTGTAATAGGCATAAGGCAATGTTCGGATAGACCTAAAAAAGTTATTTATGTCGCTAGGTCTTCCTTCACGGGTCAGTGGGTAGTCTATTATGAATGCAACAAATTTTTCAATTTTACAACCCCCCAACCCCCAACCACCCCAATTTCCACCCCCACCCAAAAGAAGTAGAAAATGATCAGGAACACCTAAAACGCCTAAAAGCGAAGTTTGGGGAATATTTGAAATTTTTCGTTTTTTGCTAATTACTCCGCCGCCAATGCACCGATTTTCAAAATTATAGCAGCATTACCTACTACGACCCCACAGCATATCGCTGCCCAAGTTTCATCACAATCCGTGCAGCGGTTACTGAGATCACGAGAACAGAAGAACGCGTACAGACAGACCGACAGACAGACAGACCGACAGACAGACAGACAGACAGACCGACAGACAGACAGACAGACCGGCGGAAATGAGTGACGTGGATTTTCGTTATGTAGACATCATGAAACGCCCAAGAAGTGTATTATCTCAAAATCGAAAATTTTCGCGACTACAATACTCCCCTCACCTATCGGTGTGGGAAGTAAAAAGACCACCACCATCAACCCGTTAACAAAGGTTAATGTCAACCCGAAAAACTACTTTTCAAAAGGCGGTTATTGAATCAAAACGCTTAAAAACAGTTATTTGATTTATGTGGAATGGTTATGGGTTGCATAGTCTTTTGCTCAGGTCCGAGGTCAACCGATCCTTAAAGAGTAGGATTAAGGTATAGTAGAGCCCAGAGATATACCATTTGTGTACGTTTTGCGCTTTTGGTTACCATTATTTTACTTTCGTACTCGTAACCAATTCATGGAATGTGCTTCTAACCAATTTTCTAACATAACGTAACCTTTTAGAATGGTGAAAATGAAACACTAAGTTGTATTTGAACGTAAATCTGTCGGATGACGTTCACGATGTATATTTTGACTGAACTATGATAAGACCGACACATTTTAGGATTATTAGCGACTCCATCGATGAAGAGGACCGGACTTAGTCAAATTGTTTAGGCAGGTATTGCTACCGTTATTGATAGCAACGCCAATCTGCTTTTACTTTTGTGCGTTACTTTTCTGTCTGAATCGGACGTTTTTTTTGGAAGTGTGACAGCTAGAGTATGTTTCGGCCTTGGGAAGATAATGGGATTTCACAGCGATGTGAATTACCCTGCAGCAGTGAAGCTACGTCGGCGGCTTGTCATTACGGTGGTGAAAGTAGTGACTATAGTACGGACACTGATAATGAATTTGAACAGAGGGAGGTGGAGGTAGACCAATTAAAACCTCACAAAAGGTCACATCTTAGCGCAGATGCAAAACAAATAGTACTAAATGATAATGAACTAACGAAGGATCCGGAGAATGAAAATAAGGAGAGTATGATCAAAAAGACGTCAATTCTAACAGACGTTCCATATACAACACTATGTGAAATTTTGAGAAATGGGCCACAAAAGAGGAAGCGTAGGTTTGATGCTGGTGTTTCAAAAGAACTAGATCCCACGATCACAAAATTATTGAGGAATATTGTGTAAGAAAAGTACAAAATTAATGAACTACCCACAATCGAATCCGTTCCAAGACAATTGGCTAGAATGGGGTAACAGTATCCAAGGAGTACATTGCAGCGATGGATTAGGAAGATTAGGTTTAGGTACAGAACTGTGAACAAACGAATGGCTATAATGGAAAGTGCAAGGATTGTGGAATGGCGGCACGATTACTTGAGAGCAATACCGGAACGAGCAGGGGAGGTCAGTGTACTACCTTGACGAGACCTGGTATGATCCCCATGATACCGCGTATACTTATCTTACACTGCGGATCATCTGAGGGCTAGGTCGAAAACGCACTCAAATTATGCGGAAAGAAAATTGAAGACTGCAATATAGACTACCACAAAAACATGGACTCGGGAATATTTGAGCAATGGTTTGAGTATACACTTATTCCCAATTTAAAGCCATTTGGCGTCATCGTAATGGACAACGCAAGCTATCACTCCAGACAAAGGTACAAAATTCCGAATTCAGCGTTATCGAAGGCGGAAATACAAGATTTTCTCATAAAACAGGATTTGTACTTTGAAGAAACTTACAAAAAAACTGAATTATTGAAAGTCCTCCACACTGAACAGTTTGAGAAACAATATGTCATAGAAAGCATAGCTAAAAAGTATGGTCATGATGTCTTAAGGTTGCCTCCCTATTTTTGCATTTTCAGTCCTATAGAATTAATTTGGGGACAACTAAAACAACGAATCGAACATTAAAATTGAGTGTAGAAAGGAATAATTTACCATAAGGTTTATACGGTTATATTGAAATGTCTCTACCATATATTTATCAACAGATAATAAAGTTTCAAACATCTTGTTCAACCAACTGATGTATGAGCACTTTATTGGATGGAACGAACATTTTCGTTGTTGCCCACTTCATCGAATTCGAACGCCCAGTCCGACCCCGTTTCCTTTCTCTGTCGGCACTTTTTGCGGAGATCCTCACTTTGTAAACAAATGGTATATCTCTGGGCTTTACTATAAATGCAAATTTTTAGCAGGACCCAATTTTAGCTAAACAAAACTATTTCTTAGCAATAAGTAGTTGATTTTACTATTGAAGAGACCACCAGCAAGACATTAGCAAAGGTCAAGGTCAAACCGAGGACCGATTTCCAGAAGGCGCCAATAAATCATACGCTTTAGAACAATTTTTAGTTTATGTAGCTTGGATATTGTTTATATAATGTTTTGCTCAGGTCCTAGGTGAGCCGATACTTGAAAGGTAGTATCAAGGTAAATATAAAGTCAAAGTCAGTTGTATTTCTATTTATATATCCTAGATTACAGTTTTTGCAATCATTATAATCTGCACGTGAAGTTTTTGTATCACTACAAGGTGCAAATCAAAGTCATTAGCCAAGTAAGATGTAATACTAGTACAGATAATGGTGGGAAGACGAAGCCAGGCAAGTAGGCAACCTTTGACCCTTTTTGCCTACCCCACATTTCCCTCTCGTGGTCATCAATAGCCTGGTGTATTTGTATTCTTTGTAGGCTTTGTTACTGTTTCCCAGCGCCACTTTAAAAACAACACTGTTAATTAGAACCCAACATCGAATGGTTAGGTGGAGAATCTTGCTGAGGTTTACGGGAATTGATTTCTGATTGAAAAACCAGAATATTAATTTCTGCCTCTGGCGAGATTTAAACCTGGGACCTTGCGGTCACGAGTGCTAGGCTCTACCCACTGGGCCACCCACCGGTGAAGTAAGAAGTAAAGTGAGTCGATTATAACAATGGGCTACTATGCACCCTTTCAAGATCTCTAAATACAAATGTGCGCTTAGTCTGTCCTAATATGTCATCAGATTGTGTTCGAGCTTGTAGTTGCTTTGGCTTTGAAACTATTTTAAAATGACCTCAGATATACAGATACAGCGAACGAAAAATCTGGGTCTCGATGAGGTCAGTGGAAATAGGAAATACTCTTTAAATTTATAATACAATTTTGTTTCGCTTAAATAAAGATTTTTAGAGCCCGCAAAAACTTATTAAAGTAGCTGCATGGAATTCGTGAGATGCATTGCTTTGACACCGTTACCTTCGGCTTTGAATTTAGCGATCCCAAATCGATTTTCTCGAAAATAGCTCTTCATACTTTTTAATAAGAACAACTCTTTTATGCAAAATTATATTATGCAGAATGATCATCGCTATTATTGCTATTCAACTGCGAGGCACATAAGACATTATCGTATTTTGATCAATTTTACTGGGTCTTTATATTACGCACATCCCTTGTTACGTGTCAAAAATGTATCTGTACGAATTTGCTTGAATGTTATTTAATGGTCCATATTGCCCAGCATTGTCTTTGATAACATAGTTTAAAATGTAACATATGTATATTAAATACTTACTCAGATTTAGGCTTATTGTAAATAATATATACGTTTATAGTATTTAAGTCTATTTATTCAGCATATTGTATGTACAATGCTAGTCCAATTTGTATTTACAAAGTATTCCGGTCCTCTGTGGCTGCAGTCATCTGGAAAGAACAAAAATATCAATATTACATTTAATTAAATTCATATGAGCTTACCATGGCATTCCATCAACCCAAAACTCTTGTTTACATGTCCATGTTGATGAAGAAGAGGTTAGTCGCGCTTCTGATTGACATCTATCGCTTTGTACCTTGTAGACAGGTGGACCAAGGTTGGACCACAGAATTAAATCACCACAGTTCATTACCATATGACAGGCGAGATTGGCGCCGGTTTTCATGGAAAAAAGCCATTTCCTTTTCACTTCTCTGTTTTACTTGGACCAGGTGGTCATTGCGCATATTCTGCGGATTTGAGTGAGAAAAAATCCTGTGCAGGATTGGATTTTGCTTTTACAGTGTCTGTAGAACCACTTCTGTTGGATTTGTATGAAATGCATATCACACAGCTTCCAAAGGAAATGCTCCAAAGCCACCCAACACCAACGGTAGGTGCATAACCTCCTTTCATGAGAATTGGTCATATGGCTCTCTCTATATTACTTTTTCACATCTGTGGCCATGACTAATTGTTTTAAGTGTTACTTATCTGATTCCAGGCATCTAATATATTCCTCTTATAGGCTTTTTAGGCCCAACCATCGGCTTTTTAGGCTCAACCATCGCCCAGTCTTACGCTGAGTCGAACCATATCGCCAACTACCAACGCTAAGGACTGTCCAACTCTTTCACTTGCATGTCATCTCCAATTATCTGCTTGGTACTTGCTAGAACTACTGCTTCGCTGCATGTCCGCTTGCAAAACAGCTCTGTTACTTTATACATGCTTTGCTACCTCGCTTTATGCCTGCCAGCTAAGAAAGGTATTTCCAGAAGAGCCAGGACATAGTGGTGGGAATACAGGTGGGAGATAGTATAAGTTGTAGATCCTGTAACTGCTTCATTAGAAGAACATCTGAAATTAGGAATTAGTTTAGTTATTTTCAACTTTTGCCCTTAAGCATACGTACCAGACGTATATATAGTAGCGGAATAGCAACGTAAGATAGCGGGGCCCCAATCAATAATCATTGTTACATCAATTGACAGTGTGTTTAGATAACGTTTAGGTGTAGTTTTATCAGTCGTAACCGGCTGACATATTCTAGCTTGTAAGAGACAAGGGCGTTCTCCTTTCTCCCAGACAAGTACTCTGCAACGTTAGTGCCATTTTTGTATATACTTAGTCGATAATAAATCGTTAGGTGATCCATTGATTTCAGTATTTTAGTATTAGGGGGAATTTCAGAAGTCATCCCTTGCACCCTTATTTCCACCCTAACCTTCAACTGTCAAACCAGAGGACAAGACAGTAGAGAGATCACAGCATAGAAGAACCCACGGCTGAGCTGAGCTGAGCATCTCATACATTGGAACCATTTAGTAATAAATTGGCACCCCACTAAGTAATACCCTTGATGTAGCATGGTAACGTCTCTACCATTAGTCCATTCACCGTAACTGACTTGGTAAGTAAGCCGTCAAAATGCTGTTCGGTTAAGTTATCCTGATCGTATGGCTATGGTCTAATTAAATTATTATCTGTCTACGCCTCCTGTCACAGCTACCGTTTTGGTGAGCAAAAAAGATCTTCAAACATACGTATTTCACCTATCTTTGCCCTCAAGCATGTAGGATGCTAGGATGCAACCTTGGAGACGTTTTCACTCTTTTGAAGATCAAAAAGTGGCTTGAGATCCATAAGCTCGTCGTACTTGAGTATTAAAAGTCATACATGTAAAGTTAGGCACACTCACAATGCTATAGGTCGTTAGGCTATTGTAAGATTCATTAGTGAACGTATTTGCTGTAGTATCACCGGTAATATTGTTAGCAACCCAAAACCACATAGTTATTCTGATTGCTTCACTGAATTTCAAAATGTGGGCCGTATATATAAGGAGGTTATTTCCTCTGATTGATAAGTAACACTAGATCTGCGCAATAAAAGTTTTAAGCTTATCAGTTATTTCAAGAAAAAGTACGCCTTCCCCTGAACTGATAATATATGAAAACCTTTTGCTTCATTAGAAAACCACAACATAATATCGTTGGCACAGCTCTAAAGTTCTCTCTACAATTTCAAATAGTACAATGTATTCAATCAGGCGATTCCTTCATTCAAAACAAATCCTCTGGCAGACATTTTAGGCTTATCACAGCTAACAGCACACGAACTAAGCCTTGGCACTTGTCCCTTTAATTTTCCTTTCACAGCTGCTTTCACAGTTTCTCGCTGTAGAACAAAAAGCCCGTCAAAGAAGGTCTGGAATATAGGGGATAATTATACAGGGCATAATTGTACATATTATATGTTTATGGTGTAGATGTGATAGAGAAGGGTTGAATATGTTAAGTTGATTGCCTCAGTACTTCCCACATATTACGGTGATACCAGTTTACGTCTTTCTTTCACAGGCGAATGGATAGCTTATTACGAATACAAATTTTTGTAAAAAGTAGAAACCCTAAAACGCCTATAAATCGAAGATAAATCCCGATGAAGTTCGCCGGCACGGTATGCAGCTAGTAACCGTAATATGGGCGTTTTAGCTCATTCAGCACGCCATTTTGTGGCTGATATGTAACAAGCTGAATTGTCTATAAAAAAATGCAAAGATATTTATACAAGAAGATTTTTAAATGTCGGCGCAATGAAAAAAACAAACGCAAAAAAATGGAAGAAAGATTTTGAATGCAATGCCAGCATTACTTTTGCCATTAAAAAATAAACAGAAGCACCACTAAAAACGATTCATTTTTGTTAGACGGTCTGAATATTGTCATTCTGATGAGTGAACAATAATGTACA
This sequence comes from Callosobruchus maculatus, assembly GCA_951848785.1. Classification (NCBI taxonomy): domain Eukaryota; kingdom Metazoa; phylum Arthropoda; class Insecta; order Coleoptera; family Chrysomelidae; genus Callosobruchus; species Callosobruchus maculatus. Next base: position 13,569,163 of record CATOUR010000054.1, on the reverse strand, counting down.
GGGTGTCCCATTTTGGACACCTTTACGGGGTATCTCGGTTATTTTAGAAGATAGAGAGTTGCGGTTTTCGCAACAGGGTGATACTTTTTTGTGAAATTTAAGAAGCTGTCAACAAAATTATCATGGCCCTCTTGGTTTTTGAGATACAGGGTGAAATCGAAAACTATCGATTTTGGGACAACCCTTGTATCTCGGTTGTCTTTGATCTTTCTGAAAAGTTTAAAAAAGGTTCTTCTAGAATTTGTTCCGTAGAATCCAGCGGTGTAGTTTGAGTTTTTGTTGCTCTAACCATTTTTCAGTTATGAAGCAAACATATATTTTTTTGAATGGCACACCCTGTATATTATTTTTTACGTCAATCGGAAATAATTCAAGCTTTTCAAAAATATATATTAGTATTAAGTTATTTTGAAAATTACGCTCAAAATTTGATTTTTCCAATTTTTACTTCATTTGTAGCAGTAGGCCTTGGAACTATAAACTATAAATAATAAGCATCTAAGCAGTTATTACTCTACAAAAGACTTCCTACTCAAATTCGAAAAGAACAGAATCAGAATACATTTTTCTAAATAGTAATGTCTCATTAAAATGATGAATATTGTGTTATTATAATATTGAGTAGATAGTGGTCTATGACTCATCTATTAAAAACAAAAAAGCAAATCTGTAAAAAACTTGCGAGACTGCCAGCTTTTATTTATACTTTTATTAAATATAGCTTTGTTCTTTCGGTGCTTTCATTTTAATTATTGTCAATTTTCTATAATAATGGCATCTTAGATACCCAGAAAGACAGCAACCGTTTTCAGATATCCAGTTGAAAGTAATTCTTATCCCAGTTTTTTTCAGTACAAGAGGTTTCTTCGGATTTTGGGATAAATTAATGCAAGAGGTTTTAACTCAAAGAGCCGACGTTTCGGCGTTTATTTTACGCCTTCTTCAGGGCTAAAATTCATACGAAGACGAAAAATATTTAAGTAAAACATAGAGTGCCAAAACAATGAGTAAAAACGTTGACAATTCAGTCTAACAGACAAATTTAAAATTTTTTTAAAATTTTACACAAAGTTACAATTAAAATATAAAAGATTTTAACATTTAAAAAGTTAACTCGGCAAAAACAATCAAAATAAAAAGCCGGTACATTGCCAAAAGATACAAAAGTTAAAAATATAATACAGTTTTCCACTAGAATGTTAAAATACACTAAAATGTAGAGCATACATCCTTACCTATCGAGCACACCCCTAAAGCAACAAGGAATAACATATCCCTTTGTGTCAATAAACAACAAAAAACATTCAAGAAGATTGATAAAAAGAATCGTAGATGCCGTTCGTCAATACACCTTTTATTGATATATGTTGCTGTACACTGAAGACAGTTTGAGAAAATATGAATATTTTATACTTACATGTATACTATTTAATGAATATACCAGGTTCAGTCATAAAGTCAACCAATTCTTTGATTACGTTCTTTTTAATTTAATGTGTTAGACCAAGAGTGTCAGTTTTCTTGTTGACAGCCTTATCATGCTTATAGATATAAATTATTTCGCTGATCAGTCGTTTTTTATAATTAATCTCGTTGTCAAGTATACTGACAGAATCGAAATTAAAATGGTGATTATACTCGAAATGGTGAGACGCTAAGGCTGTATGATCCCTATCATTTTTATGAGTATCTTTACAAGATGACTTATGGGCGGAAATCCTGTTCTTTAAATTTTGTTTTGTTTGCCCTATATATACAGCATCACATTGCTCGCAAGGTATTTTATAGACCACATTGGATTTGTACTTGGTGTCGAGCTTATCTTTTTGTGAACAAAAAAGTGAAGATACAGTTTTTGTGTGGTAAAAGACTATTTTATGTGTGTCATCAGCAAGATGATGTCTAATTCTCTCTGAAAGTCTTTTGACATAGGGAATTTTTGAATAAGTTACTATGCTGGAACTGTTTTGATTAGTGCGTGGAATAGAAGGAGGAGGAAGAGTGTTTGAACTATTGTTAATAACTAAGTTGCAGAAGTATTCAGGATAGTCATTAAGTTTAAGTTTCTCTTTGAATCTAGATATATTCTCTTGAACAAACTGTGGGCTGCTTAACCTGATAATCTTATTCTTCAAGGAACACATAATACTATACTTCTGACTGAATGGATGGTAGGAATAAAAGTTCAAAAGCCTCCCTGAACTGATTGGTTTCTCATACCAGCTGAATAGCACTTTACCCTCATTTGTTCTAGTTAAACAGATATCTAAAAATGGAATTGAACTGCTACTGTTTTCATATTCAATGGTAAACTGTATTTTTTGATGATAAGAGTTAAAACGATTTAAAACGTGTTCCACCTTATCTGCAGGAATAGCTAATATGGTATCATCGACATAAAGTTTAATTAGTGGAACCTCAAAATCCAGGGATTGAATAATTGTATGAATCAGTTCTTCCATAACTAGGTTAGCCAAGACAGGACTACAAGGATTACCCATTGCTGTACCATCTAACTGTTGATAAAATATTCCATGAAAGACGAAGTAGCTTGTGTCAAAGCAACTACTTCGTCTTTCATGGAATATTTTATCAACAGTTAGATGGTACAGCAATGGGTAATCCTTGTAGTCCTGTCTTGGCTAACCTAGTTATGGAAGAACTGATTCATACAATTATTCAATCCCTGGATTTTGAGGTTCCACTAATTAAACTTTATGTCGATGATACCATATTAGCTATTCCTGCAGATAAGGTGGAACACGTTTTAAATCGTTTTAACTCTTATCATCAAAAAATACAGTTCACCATTGAATATGAAAACAGTAGCAGTTCAATTCCATTTTTAGATATCTGTTTAACTAGAACAAATGAGGGTAAAGTGCTATTCAGCTGGTATGAGAAACCAATCAGTTCAGGGAGGCTTTTGAACTTTTATTCCTACCATCCATTCAGTCAGAAGTATAGTATTATGTGTTCCTTGAAGAATAAGATTATCAGGTTAAGCAGCCCACAGTTTGTTCAAGAGAATATATCTAGATTCAAAGAGAAACTTAAACTTAATGACTATCCTGAATACTTCTGCAACTTAGTTATTAACAATAGTTCAAACACTCTTCCTCCTCCTTCTATTCCACGCACTAATCAAAACAGTTCCAGCGTAGTAACTTATTCAAAAATTCCCTATGTCAAAAGACTTTCAGAGAGAATTAGACATCATCTTGCTGATGACACACATAAAATAGTCTTTTACCACACAAAAACTGTATCTTCACTTTTTTGTTCACAAAAAGATAAGCTCGACACCAAGTACAAATCCAATGTGGTCTATAAAATACCTTGCGAGCAATGTGATGCTGTATATATAGGGCAAACAAAACAAAATTTAAAGAACAGGATTTCCTCCCATAAGTCATCTTGTAAAGATACTCATAAAAATGATAGGGATCATACAGCCTTAGCGTCTCACCATTTCGAGTATAATCACCATTTTAATTTCGATTCTGTCAGTATACTTGACAACGAGATTAATTATAAAAAACGACTGATCAGCGAAATGATTTATATCTATAAGCATGATAAGGCTGTCAACAAGAAAACTGACACTCTTGATCTAAGTCAGATTTATAATTTATTGATTACTAATTACATTAAATTAAAAAGAACGTAATCAAAGAATTGGTTGACTTTATGACTGAACCTGGTATATTCATTAAATAGTATACATGTAAGTATAAAATATTCATATTTTCTCAAACTGTCTTCAGTGTACAGCAGCATATATCAATAAAAGGTGTATTGACGAACGGCATCTACGATTCTTTTTATCAATCTTCTGGAATGTTTTTTGTTGTTTATTGACACAAAGGGATATGTTATTCCTTGTTGCTTTAGGGGTGTGCTCGATAGGTAAGGATGTATGCTCTACATTTTAGTGTATTTTAACATTCTAGTGGAAAACTGTATTATATTTTTAACTTTTATATCTTTTGGCAATGTACCGGCTTTTTATTTTGATTGTTTTTGCCGAGTTAACTTTTTAAATGTAAAAATCTTTTATATTTTAATTGTAACTTTGTGTAAAATTTTAAAAAAATTTTAAATTTGTCTGTTAGACTGAATTGTCAACGTTTTTACTCATTGTTTTGGCACTCTATGTTTTACTTAAATATTTTTCGTCTTCGTATGAATTTTAGCCCTGAAGAAGGCGTAAAATAAACGCCGAAACGTCGGCTCTTTGAGTTAAAACCTCTTGCATTAATTTATCCCAAAATCCGGAGTTTTCAGATATATTTGCTCGTCTAAAAATAAATTTAGTTAGGTACGGATCCTTTATTCAACCACGTCCTAAAGCTTATTTCAAGGAGAATAGGGAGCAAAGGGAAACAAATGGTAATCCATTTTTCAGTTAGCGTTCCTATGGATACAACTGTCAGATAAGATTTACGTGAATTCGTAAGTTTAACCTTCAATTGTTCAAACAATTTATCTAATAGTGTACCGTTAACTTTCAGATAAATATGTAACTGTATCTCTAATATCTCTGTAGCAAATGCCAAACGTCATTAATTATTTTTTAAAAATTCAGTACATTTCTGACTCAAGACTGCGATAAAGTAGAGCTTTTATTACTTAGTTTCGCCATCATAGTAGTAATACATGGTGATTGAGTTTCTATTTTCTAATTCTAATACTAAATACATTTATGTATTAGGCAAATATAAAATCGTGATTTGAGTTTTGTTTTATTTCACTCTCAACTTTTTAAATAGAAATAGCGTGTACGGTATAGCAGTATAGAAGTATAGAATTTTCCAAATCCTAACTGCTTACATTTATTTAACATTTACTCTGAATTTGTGATGAGACAGGTATTGGACAACTGGAATGGCGGTACAACTATTGGCGGAAGCAAAATATCCAACTTAAGATTTGCTGACGATACAACCCTTATTGCCGCTTCTCAGGAAGAACTAGTAGCTCTATTAAACATTTTACAAAAACACAGTGCAGCATGTGGTCTTGGTATTAACTACAACAGGACCAAGGTTATGATCGTAGATAGAGAGCATGATAATCATCGAGAAATAAAGTCAATAGGCCTTTGTGAAGTAGTTCAAAGTTTTGTTTACCTCGGTTCGTTGATCGACAATTCGGGTAGCTGTGAAAATGAGATTCGACGTCGCATTCAACAGGCACGTGTGGCCATGACAAAGCTTACTAAAATATGGCGTGACCATAACATCACTAAAGCAACCAAAATGTCGCTGGTTCAGTCTCTTGTGTTCTCGTTATTTTTGTATGCCTCGGAAACTTTGGCTGTTAAAAAGGCAGATCGAGCTCGCCTAGATGCTTTTCAAATGTGGACGTGGAGTGTCGTGGAGGAGAGTGCTGAGAGTTGCTTATACCGCCCATCGAACTAATGTTTCCATACTGGATGAGCTCGGTAATCCAAAGATACTATTCTCCATTGTGTCGACGAAAATGCTTACATTCTCCGGACATATTCACAAAAGCGGTAATATGGAGAAACTTGTAGTTCAGGGTCACGCCCCGAGTGGGCGGCGCCGTGGCCGTTTCCCTACACGTTGGGTAGATACGATGAAACAGTTGCTGGATATGAGTATCAAGAGCGCCACTGAACTGACAGTAAATCGCGAACGATGGCGAGCTACAGTTCTCAAAACTGTTGATAATATTCGTGTCGGCAATACTCTAGCTCAGACTTAATGCATTTTACGAGTTCACAACCAGTCTGTTAATACATTGTGACTATGATGATGATGATGAACTGCTTACAGTGCCGTCATACTGTATCGGGTCTGTAATATTGTCGCTCGGCCGTAATCGGAATCGGTTTGCACTGTAATGGTTTAGGGTTGGTAAGTACGCCACCGGGAGGCGTCTTGCGAATTAGATACTTTGGTACAATACTGAGTGCGGTGCAATGTACGGTGCGTCGTTATAGACATACCCTTAGCTAAGACTAAAGGCAGCGAGGGTAATAGTGAACATTGGGGGCTGAGCTTAAATTGATTTTTGGCACAGAATGAATTTTATTTCTATGCTTCTGGTAAGTTGTTAAAGTTAAACGTTAATTCTGATGATTTGAGGTGCCCAACAACAGTGATTCGCCCCCGCCGCTGTTGAATTAATTAAGAAAGAAAAGACGAATACTGGAGGTGAAGTGTCCTAGTTTTCTCGGATTTTCTCTTAATGGAATCCGTTTCCTAGTCGAGACGATGTTTTCTCACGGAATGCGGTTTCCACTAGACATAATCCTTACAGATTCCACTGCGACAGAGATGCATCTTCCAATTCTGCGAACTAGACCTTTCAGGAAGATTAGCATTTCAGTTCTGTGACGAGGGTGTTGGTGAAAAAGATAGCTTAATTTAAAAAATCACACAGTGTTTACTGAAATAAGACAAATTAATTTATTACGTTCTGTTACAGCACATGTCACTTTTGTATATTTATTCAGACGGGAAAAACCTTATTACAGTGTCGCACAAATAGTATGTTACAGGTGTCAAGTATTTGTTACTTCACATTTAAAACCACTAACCACCAGTAGCAGAATATCCAAGTACATTTACACTAAGCGTACCAAGTCTTATGCCGGCCACACACGCTACGGTATATGCAGAAGTCTGGGTATACAGGTATACATCTGCGTGTGTGAGACGATCCGGTACATCGGAGAGCTTAGCTTCATAGCACGGTGTTTCTCGAAAATATTCATTCTCGATCCTGCTCCTGTCGCCTGCACAGTTATCACTCTTGTGCAGATTTCAAAGGAAACCAAACAGATATGCTGTGTTCCAGTAAAGCACCAGTGAATGACAGACATATTTTGAAGAAATGAGGTGACAACTCAGCGTCATTATAATTTATAAAAAAACCTAGCTCATAATACGTCATAACCGTGATTACTACAAAAGTGTAACATATAATTTTTGGTTTGGTCATTAGAAATTGTGGATAGTCCAGTGATCCTAGAACTCTAACTAATTTTGCTCTACTTTGCTACCTTTGCTACTGCTGAGTATATTCGACCTATCAAATTTGGGGAAACGTAGAAATTATGCTGCTGGTACATTTTTGTGCAAGTTATCTGATGGACGTGTTGATTGTCCCTCATTCTTAAAGAAAATTTGTTTACACATCCCCATTTTACTTATTTTTGTTGTTAATCTCTCCACTTTATGTTATGTGGAATGCCTGTAAAGGTGTAAGTGAAGTTGCCTTTTTTTGTTCCAGCAATGAAACTCTTAAAAGGTATTTTTAACCGTTGGTTGACTGCCTCAGTTTCTTTTGTATAAATTGTATAAGTTGACTAGTCCGTTCTAGTCCGTTCAGGCAGTGTATAGTTGTAAAAAAATAAACTGTTTAGACATCTAAAAAATTCCAACAGGCCGGAACTTGAAAAACATCCCTACCTTCAGCTTCAGGCAAAGGGAGTATATTTTTTAAAATTCCAATTAAAAAATCTATAAAGTTACAGACTAATTATAAAAAAAGTAGCACGTCTTTCGTCGATCAACAGTTGCAACTCGTTTGTAGAATTACTAACCGTCACTGTTCTCAGATTTTTCAGATACAACGTTGATACCGCTATATCCATATAAACATGACTGTTGTTAAGACATCTAAGTATGCCACGTCAGATAGTATGAAAAATTAGTCTGTCAGGATAATACAAGTGTTCATGATAAGGTTATGAGGAGTGATGTTGCAATCCTCAATCTATTCCAAAACAAAGTACTGTGATTTTGGATACGACACATGGGTCCTGAAACATCCTTCTACCCTCAGCTATAGCTTGGAGAAGCATAAATAATCCAACATATTTATGACGCACATTTCTAAAAAGATGGTTTAGTTGTTCAGTCTGGTCCCTACCGCCCACTACATTGTCTTTCCCCTTCACTAAACTGTACTTCACACAAGTAGCATGTACAACAAAACATTTTATACGTTTTTTAAAACATAACCTTAAATAAAAATAACTAATGCTAGAAGAACTCCAAGGGTTGATTTTAAAAAGTTTTTCTTATATATAGCTCATATCTTCATATTTTATTCGTTTATAACAGCTCCTTAGAAACATGTATAAAACTAAACAGACTAGATCATCGAAGATACTTTATAGAAGATGTATTTATTCTCATTTACGCACTTTTAGTACGTAGTAATTAATATATATCATGAATTGGGAATCCAAAAAGTCCTACATGACTTCAACATAACGGCGCGAAACTGAGTTATAATTTAAAAATCTTCAAAATTCATAGCTATGCAATTTCAAATATGATCAATCAATCATTGAGGATTGAAGTATTATAAACTACAAAAAATTAGCACTATGGTAGTAATACTGTTTGGAGCTATGCCATATTCTTTCATATGGCAATTTGAAAATTGCGCTTCTGTTTTAGAGAAAAATATTTATTTTACACCATTACAAATCGTCTACCAACCTATCACCACTGTGATCACGGGTCACTACCCGCAGAATAAATTTCGCTTTGACGATTTCAGTTTTAATGCCTAAAAATGTATAGAGGTATAGACTACACCAAAGCGAATACAAAACAAGAAAACAAAAATTCAAAGTCAAAGCTTCAAAAGGGCATCCAGCCTTGAAGGACGCTCTAAGCTTGGAACCGATAAAGCGTCTTCTAACAATGATTGAAATGCACTGGAGCACTGGTTTTTAAAATATCGGTTCGTACCGGTGCCTACTGTGTGCAGTAAATTAAGATCTGCGAAAGCATTGGAGTACAAGAGATTTTAGGCTTAAGTAGATATCGTAGTTGTGCTTTCTGAATCTCGAATAAATTTATTGGAAGTCTTGCATGGATAGCTGAATTTTATGGAGTTTAGTAACTATGTGTATAGAGAAGAATAAAGCATCAGTCGCATCCACAATTTTGCAGTTAGCCGAGCACATTGATTTTGGGCACCATAAATTGAAGTTATTTCAACTGTCAGGCATCTGACAATTCGAACACTCATTGCAATAAAAATGTTCGTGTGTTTTTGTTTTCCATGTGAACAAGTTAAGGTATATAGAGATTTTTCTAATTTTTTTTTGTAAACTAATCAGCCGATTTAAAAAATCAATACTCAAAATAGTTCAGCATGCCTTGAAAGAAGCTATTACTCGATACCGCTTGTCATTCAAATTTTTTATGGGGATGACTATGGAGGCCAAAAGTTACAAGGAAGGGGATTAGTTTTGGTTTAAAAAGTTATCCCCCTTGGCAAATCCTTTGACGCGTCTTGGCGTTCTTTTTTCTTTTATTCGGCCGGTTTTCGACAAATCCGTGGTGCGAAGTTTTCCGTATAAACTCTTTGGCTATCATTTCGGACATCTCTGGGTACAAGAAATTAATTTGGAACAACGTTGACAGTATATTTTTGGCTGTAAAGGTGGTTTGCTAAAATATGTTGCTGTTGCTCTCTCATGTTCACACTCTTCATGTCTTCGATGTACTAGGCGGTTGCGATTCAATTTAGCTTGGTGGATCCTTGGCAGGGCTTTTCTCTTGACCTGTTCTCAGACACCCAAAAAGGATGTGACTAGTTGCAGTTCTACAGACTAGAGTGACTAGACCACATCCGTCTGCGGAGGTTTTTTCGCGACTGCGGAGTTGAACGGACTTCGGCGCGTTAGCGGAGTTGAACGTCGCAGCGAATGATTTATCTGCTCAGTTTTTCCGGTTCTCTGTCCGGGCGATTATGCAAAATGCTGAAAAGCACAGATGTACGTTGGCTCATGTACAAGTTGGTCCTCAAGCATCGAAAATCAGGCCACCATGTTAGTGTATGAGCGGCAGATTGGCTGGATTTAGGGAATAGAATATGAAAATATTGTATGTTTAGAGGAGAGGCTATTCTTGGATATTTTTATAGATACGCCTGATCAAATTTCAAAGGAATAATAGATATTTACAGTCGGTGATCAATGTTTTCTTAAAATTTGTTTTTAGCTCCTTACAAAAATAGCCACGACGTGTCGCTGCCGTAAATCAGAGAACCATCGACCAGTATACCGGGTGTCCCAGAATTTCCTTGATACGTGATATTTTCGTAACAAAAACCGGTTCAAGCAAGAACTGAGTGGTACTTTTGAAGGCACTATAGGGTCTATCATACCATGCATTCAAAACATTTTTTTTGTACGTCAATCCCTAAAACTCACCCCCAACTATTTTTTTCAAATAGCAGCCCATAGGTTTTCCTACATAAATGATATCCCCATTGTATTTAAAATCTTGTGGTACCTTTAATTTTATATATGCAAACTTATTTTTTCCGTAAAATCATAAGCATAAGACAAATGAAATGATAATTTGTTTGACCCCTGATATTTTTGTAACAAAAACGGATAAAAAAGAAAATTAAGTGGGTTTTTCAAGGGTAGTGAATGACCTATTATTCCTTGCTTATGAACAGTTTTTTTTCTTACTTAAACCCCTGGAATCCACCCCTAGCATGTTCTTTCAAATTTCAATCCACAATTTTGCCTGGAAAATGAATTCTTTACTTGAATTTAATTATCGTAGTGTCTTACTTTTTATGCCTCTACTGCAATTTACCGTTAATTTTTTTCGTTTAATCCATGAAATCGTAACCATAAATTAATTAAAACACATGTATGGAAAATATTTTTTTATTATCATGAATCAACTATTAAAAAAAAAACGTGAAAAAGTTTTATGGTTACATCGGGCCGCGCCAACCCCGTGTGCAGGGTGTGCCTCGCACACGGGCGCCAAAATTAACGATAAATTGCAGTAGGGGCATAAAAAGTAAGGCACTACGATAATTAAATTCAAGTAAAGAATTTATTTTTCCAGGCAAAATTGTGGACTGAAATTTGAAAGAACTAGCTAGGGGTGGATTCCAGGGATTTAAGTAAGAAAAAAATGATTCAAAAGCAAGGAATGATAGGTCATTCACTAGCCTTGAAAAACCCACTTACTTTTCTTTTTTTATCCGTTTTTGTTACAAAAATATCAGGCGTCAAACAAATTATCATTTCATTTGCCTTATGCTTATGATTTTACGGAAAAAATAAGTTTGCATATAAAATTAAAGGTACCACAAGATTTTAAATAAAATGGGGATATCATTTATGTAGGAAAACCTATGGAGTGCTATTTGAAAAAAAAAAGTTGGGGGTGAGTTTTAGGGGTTGACGTATAAAAAAAATGCTTTGAATGCATGGTATGATAGACCCTATAGTACCTTCAAAAGTACTATTCAGTTCTTGCTTGAACCGTTTTTCGTTACGAAAATATCACGTGTCAAGGAAATTCTGGGACATCCGGTATACGCACCACTTATTTACGTGGGGTTTTCAAATATTTCATGTTCTAGAATATGTGAAGTGGTACCTACTTGTTGCAAGTCACAATAATGCAACACTAGGACGACAATTCACGAGTGCCACTATATGACAGTTACGATAAACTGTCAAAATCGTAAACAAAACATTATGTGCTTGCTTCCTCGAATGTTTGCAGCAAGTTTGGTACCTAGTACGAGGTCACTTTGGCACGTTTGGCCCCATACCGGGTTAACTATTACCTCTTTGGTATTTAGGTAGGTTTTTTCTGGCCATTGCTTCTTTCCGACTTCTACAAAAACGTTCTAGACATCGTAACCTCTAATTATGGTCGAACGTAGCTGCCTTGCCAGTTCGTCTTCCCCACTCTTTCTGCTGTGCCACACACCCTCCGTCTGTGTGGCCACACATGCCGTTGGACGTGCTGCAGTCTGAGTCCCCTGCGTCGCTTTCTCTACAGGGAGCTTTATACAGCCAGCCGTCGGGTCTATACCCTTCAACCTTTCAACTAGCCTTCCGATTTCGTCAACACCTCTCTTAAGTGAGGTTTTGGTGTTGACGTTAACTTTTAGGATCGATTTTAATTTTTTGATCTTCTCGGTCAGCTTCCGTATAATGGGTGAAGATCTGTCGCGATCTTCAGCTACTGCCTGGTCCTGTCTTTTTCGCTTTGCTGGATTGTCCAAAGACTCCTCCGTGCGTCTAAGGTCCAGCTCTGAGACAGATGTTGATCTTTCTCTCGAATGACTTCTTGGAACAAGTTCCTTCCTCCTAAAGGGATTAAGACCCTCTTTACCGCCTACCGGGTCTTTTCTTCTTCCAGTGAAAGCGGCCTGGTCGCCTTCCGCAGAACTCCGAACATTTTGTTCGTTGGTCATAGTTCAGTATTAGCAGTATCCTGCACCTCAGCCTGACATCCCACCAAAAGTGCTGAGCAATCGCTGGATAACGGTCGGGCGGGTCCTGCTCGCTCACCCGCGATTCCGACCGGAACTGGGGATCCGATCCCCTGCTCCGTAAATAATTTTCCTATACATGAACTTCCCATTTCAATAAATTGGGTCCGTGTCCATCGCCGTGTCATCATCATATGGTACCAGGTCGCTGTATGTTCCCTTCCATACTCATTACCGTCTCCTCGCCAGGTCGTCCTTGTCCTCGTAGTACTACCAAAGAAGCAAGCCCGAACTTAGCTATCCCAGCCAGCAGAACGCAGGAGCCCTCGGCCCACCGATGCCAACCAAGCGCAGTACGCGCGTTGTCGGCATCGGTATGACGAGAGCCCCTCTGGATCCACATGATCCGCGGGCAATATTTACTACCCTACCCAGAAGGGCGAGATCAGCATTTCGCTGATCAAGAGTCGCCTCACCCCTCTGGGGACACCCAATCAGCCATCGGGATGCGCCAGGTAGGTCGTGGACAAACCTCCGCCAAAGCCTCCGTTATAGGATTGGGGCTGCGCCTGCCTCCTGTGGGGGAAACTTTGCCGCTGGACTGCGAGAGGAATGAAGAAGCTCTATAGCTTTCGAATATCTATCCAGTGGCGGTGAAGTAGAAAAAAACCTATTTCTTTTTTGGCCTGTCTCTGCCTACAGGGTTGCCAAGGCAAACCGTCTATCAAGGTTGGATAAATCATTCACTCTGACCATTCCCAGTATCGAGGAGTGGAAAAGAGGGGAATTCCGTTTCCCGGTAAGGCATTGGTATACTACACGGTCGGCTCTTGTCTAGCTAGTCGACAGCCCTCAGGAGTTACTTCTTAGGCACGAATACGATTTTCGAAGCGTAAGCAATACTCTCTGCTACATATAATGAGGAAGTGAGAAAAGACATGAAACAGGTTTACGTCTACTCTGACAGTCACAGGCGGCACTGAAAGCTATCTGCGGGCCCAGAACTAGGAACTCCCTGATTCAGCAGTTTTTTTTATGGTCAGCCTCCCGCAAAGGCTAAAAGCATATGGCGCTGTAGAGGCGCTGCGAGAGGGTAAGTGTCGGTGCACGTTAGATTTGAAACGCTGCAGGTTGTAGCCGGCCGGCGGGAAACAAATTCCCCGGCAGCTCGTTCCACAGCGTCGAAGTTCTCCAAAAGAAGGAATGGTGGAGACCTCGTCCTGATAAGGATAAGCTCGCAGAGCCTCTGTAGTTTTCCCCGTTCAGACGGCCTTTGCTGTTATTACCTGGGAGAGCTCACTCAAACATTTTCCGTGATACAATCTGTAGAACAGGGACAGGTCAGCCACCCTTCTTCGATGTTCCAGGCTATGGAGGTCCTTTGTGAGGTTAGGCGTATCGATTAGTCTAATTGCTATCTTTTGGATAGTGTCCAGAAGCTTTAGAGAGTACTTTGGAGCGCATCCCCACACATGGGAGCAATACTCCAGCGATGGTCGGATCTGTGCCTTGTAGAGCAGCAGTAGGTGCTCTGGTGTGTACAGCTTCCTACAGCGGAACAAAACTCCAAGCTTCTAGGATGCCGTTTTAGCAATACTGACGACGTGGTCATGCCAGGGACATGTTGTTGTTGATGTTGATCCCCAAAAGCTTGATGGAAGGTGACTCGTCTATGGAGTGACCCTCCATTTCCACTGTTGGTAAGCCAACGTGAGACTTCTTTGTAAGTGTTGTTGCCTGAGTTTTCGGTACGTTGAACTGTACTTTATTTACTAATCCCCACTCGACAATTGTTTTGATATATGCGTTGATCTGTCAGGCATGCTGCTGTCGCCCACGTACCGTCTCCTGGGATGATAGTGGCTTGCCTGGTTCCATCCACGACATTAATGTACTGTCGTCTGCGAAGGTGTAGATTGGATTGGATGTTATTTCCAGCAGCTCGTTGATGTACAGCAGGAACGGTGTAAGGGATAGAACAGATCCCTGAGGAACACCGGCGTTCATTGAAAATACGTCTGATGAACAGCCTTCGACTACAACAAACAGAGAGCGGTCGTTCAAAAAGCTATTCATCCACTGGCGCAGGCCAGGTGTTAGTCCGTAAGCATCAAGCTTGATTAGAAGTCCCTCATGCCCCACTCTGTCGATATGTCAAGTGCAACAACATGGGACTCGCCATGGTTTTCAATTGCTCTGTTTTACAAGTGAGCGACATAGGCCAGGAGGTCACCCGTAGACCTGTGCTTACGGAAGTCATACTGGCGATCATTTATGATGTTATTATTGTCCAGGTATTTTAGGATCTGTGTGTTAATGACGGTCTCCATAACTTTAGACATGATGCTGAGAAGAGCCACAGATCTATAGTTAGTGGGACCGGGTTTTTGCCTTTCTTAGGGATGGGTTGTATGCAGCTAGTCTTCCATGAAGCGGGAAACACGCCTCGCTGACATATCAGCTATCATAATAATTTGAAGAGCCTGCAAAGAATAGTGCGTGGAGAGACTGGAAGAGCTGGCGAGGCTAAATAAAGTTACCTTGGCGTGGGTCCCTGAGGAATGAGGAAGCGGATAAGCTGGCAAGACTCGCCACCGGGGACCGTTTGTTGGCTCGGAGCCCGTTATAGGATTAAGTAGGCAGCAGTTAACGTCGGCCCTCAAATGTGGGTAAACGATACCATGGATGAACAGTGGAGGCAAAGTGCGGGACGTAAACAAGTCAAGGATTTTACAGTCGGACTGAACATATCTAGATCAGCATGGCTACGGAACGAAGGCCGACCAAGAAACCTCGTGGGTGTTCTGACGGGGCACTGCAGGCTTAGGCGGCATATATCACTGTTAGAAATTGAAAAAGGGTCCATACTATGTATGGGCTGTGGAGAGGCCGATCAAACGGCCTACCACTTCCTTGCGGAATGCGAGTCGCTGGGCTGGCTGACATACAGGCTGTTGTTAAAAGATCACGAAGGTTTGGCAGGTAGGGGGAGGCAATAGTGGCTGAGGGGTGATATTCGGGGATGGCAAAAGGGCCTGCTTGCCAGGCACGGCCGCCCTACAGCTTCTACTATGAATCTTCCCCCTTTGGATCTGGTAATTCAAGGGGAAGCTAGAAAACTGGGTTCCGTCTCTGGAGTCAGGGTAGCTGGACTTTTATGAATCCAGGCAAAGGACATTGGACGATTCTAGCAGAGTTGTATGAGGATAGTCCCATTTTGTTGGCGAGGAGCGGTATAGTTTCTCCTACGCATCGCTTCAATCGCAAATTTACGGTGGTGTTTCCTTCAAGGGAGGAGTGGGAGTCTAGGGAAAGACAGCTCATCGAAGGAGGAGGACAGGTCTGGTACACAGACGGTTCACTCGCTAGAGAGGGCTCAGGCTCGGGAGTCTACGGACCCCATACAAGACTCACTCCCTCTTGGGAGGTACATCACAGTATTCCAGGCTGAGGTCTATGCGATACTTGCTTGTGTTAATCGTATTCGGGAAATTGACGGGCCTAGGAGGCGGATTACTATCTGCTCTGACAGTCAGGCAGCCATCAAAGCACTGTGTGCTTGGAAAATAACGTCAAGACTGGTCCTGGAGTGCAGGAGGGCTCTTGACGACATCTCAGCTAAACACAAGGTATCACTGATGTGGGTACCTGGGTACGCTGGGGTAAAGGGTATCGAAATGGCGGATCATCTGGCTAAGATGAGATCCGGCAACAGTTTTGTGGGCCCGGAACCAGCTTTAGGACTATCTGCAAACTTGATTAGGAAAACAACTGGAGAGTGGATCCAGAATCAACACTCTCTGAAATGGAACAACATCTTTGGTCATCTCCGTCAAGCTCGGGAACTATTAGCAGGGCCTGCAGAGAGAATAGGACGATTTTGTCTCTTTCTGGGTAGGAGTAACTTGAGATTGCTAGTAGGCTTATTAACGGGTCAGAACACCTTCAGGCGTCACCTGTTCGTGATGAGGGTGGTCAACGACCCAACGTGCACGTGGTGTGGTGAAGAGGAAGAATCATCGGCACACATCTTGTGTCGCTGTGAAACCCTGGGTTATCACAGGCAGACTATGCTGGGCTCAAGAACCTTGGAACCAATAGAGATAAAATGGATAGGACCTAAAAATGTACTTGCCTTTCCTAAAATGGCAGGTCTTAGGAACTAGCGCGGATAGAGGCGCAAAAAGGCCCATCGTGTGGCCTATGCACCAGTCACATTCTGTGCTGGATAGCCTCTGGTCCTTATTCATTCATTCATCACAGCTTCTACTACACTACCACTACTACTTGGCCTCACTATAACTTGGAAAGGAGTGATCTCATAATGAGTATTGCATGGATGAACAAAGTCTGAATTTCAATTTCCATCCAGGGGTCGCTGAAACCGAGGCCAAAAACATGAAAAGTATTCATAACCCGTTGCTATGACGAAACGCAATGTGGAAGAGGTACAATTTTGTAACGTTACTGCATGACTTTTACAGCAAGTGCTGTGGGCATTTTTTGCGAAATAAAAAGTAAAGGTAAAGGACCATCGCTGGAAAAAGAAGCACCATGCAATGCTTTCAGGCCTAGTGGCTACAACTTTAAGGATTGAAAAATTAAATACATTTTAATGGTGAGAAATATTTATTTCTGCGATAATTCTAAAACAACGAATGTATAATAAAAATAGGTTTTTAATAATGAAAAGGAACTCCGAAGTCACGCGTCCTATCTGAGTAATATCATTTATACATGTGTAAATCGCTGTTCGACGCCATAGGGTCTGTATTATATGTACAAATCTCAATTGTATATACATTAAACAATAACAAGAAATAAATAAAACAAAACATACGAACAATTTTCCATGACTTCAGTTCTATAAAATGTGTAAGTTTAAGTAAAAATTATAAATATACAAAAATCAACACACGGTAATGTTGACCTTCACGAACATATAATGCCCAACAGAGAATAGATACTATTACTGATCATTTTTGGCTGTAGTAAAATGCATCCCAACTATCCCAGCAGCAACGAAAGGTATATGCATTCAACATGTTTAATTGAGAATTTCATGAACAATAGCTTTTCAGTAACTTTGTCAAGTATTTTAGGATTTTTGTACAACAAAAGAGCTTCACAGTTCTCTCAAAATCGCTTGATTTTATAAACTAAACAGATCATACGTAGGAAGAAAGTAAATAGTTTTCTAAGTTCTAAGTATACAGATCTTTATGTTAACCTAGCATGTCAAATACTGGTGAATAGTTTATAAAAAACTGGATGTTCGAAAAACTAATGACAAGTTTTCGTGGAAAGTACTTGGAATGATAAACGTCACAAATACATAACCGATGCAATGTTGGACACTATACATACGTAGTATGATTTTCGAATATACATACTAAGTACAATTTCCTCTAAAATATATATTATACACTCAGTATGGAATAGTAAAACAAAGAAATACTATATACTTTCCTAAATGGTTCACTATAAAATAATTCTAATATGTATTTTAATAGATTTGGATTTTACTAACATCAATTAAAATTATCTCAGTGTAGCCCACGATTACCGGAAAACGTTTAGAAGGGAGAAATGACAACGCTAGACTGAACATTGAACAGTAAAATTGAGACACAAGGCAGTTTGAAAATATACTTCTACCTGGGAATCAAAAACTTTCTTCGAGAAATAGAGGATACTGCTTGAAGATAGTATTTTAATTAATGTTGTGACCTATCATGGATTCCTAATTACTAATTTTTGTCAGATATTGTGATTCTTTTAGAAGGCATATATTAAAAAGTATTCCTTATAACTGCTTGTCATTTTTCTGTTCCGTAGTTTTCCCAAGGGCCACCATCGATTCAAAACTAATAGTATTTCTATGAGTTTATATAAGTAGATCTCTTTATTTGATATAATAATGTAATATAGAAGTAGTACACACTGATATGGAAACAATAATTATGCATTTCTATTCACTGTAATCAATAATTTCATTCTCCTCATTTTGAGAATGCGAGAATAAGTGTATCGTCAAGCCGAAGTTTTTAGAGTACGATGAAGTTTAGAAATTTATTTTAGAATTAGTTATTGTACGAACAATTAGACGTTAAATTTGTTTTCTCTAACCTATGTCAAACGTTCTAGATTTTACGAGTTGGTATTCTGTCTATGAAAGAATGAGATGTTAAGTTATCCATCAAGTTCTTGCATCTATATCTGCTACAATATCATGCTAAGGTTGCCAAGCGTTGTACCTTTCAAACAGAATAAATAATTGGAGAGACGAAAAGGACGGATTATCTTGCAGTTCCAATTTTGCTATTGCATTGTTTGGTATTCCCAAATACTATGAATTTGTAACTGTATGGATAGAAATAGCTAGATTTTATATAAATTAAGCCTTTTCAACTTTTTTGAGGGTGGTAAAACTAAACATTGACAACCTTCTTTGATGCGTTATTTATAACATTGCGTTCATTTTGCAATTATCAAATACAATAAATACAGTACCGTATATTTGGTGTTCAAAAAAGCCACGGTACTGTAAAAGTTCTCGAAAATTATTTCAGCAAAACGTTGTGAAATAAACGATGTAAATTCTTTTAAATCTAGCCCACGATGACCTCGAATTTGATATGACCTTGGTCATTTAAAGGCCAATTCGTATATTTCATACACCTTGACACAGAACATGAGTACAGGACATTTATTTTAAGGCAATTACTTTTTAGCGATCATTATGTTGAGGATAAAATGGTCAAGCAAAAATCAAAAGAGGCCTTTGCCTTTCAACGGTCATCTATAGGTGACCTTGGATTTGACCTTGAGCTAGAGGTTCTTTCAAGTCTTCAATATGGCTATGGTATGAATATAATCCAAAATTTGGATGAGGAGAGTTTCAAGATTGTTGGCTATGTCAGATAATTTAGGCCAGTCACCTTGCAAATTGAAATTTTTGGACACCATCACAATCGTATAGCTCAGACAAATGACAAAATATCTGTCACTCCAGATTCATCATTTTTTCATTAGTTGCCGTTTATTTCGGCTTTCGACATTCTTATTTGAATCATCATTAGCAATAAACTCTCGAAATCGAGGGTCACATTCCAATCTCAAATTTTTTATGATCCTCTCTACCGTCTCTATACATTTCCAGCATGGGTATGTTGGGACTCATTAGAAAATAAACCAGCAAATGTCACGGTCAAATCCAAGGTCATGATAGCAAAGCAAAGGGTAAATCCTGTGACTCTGGTTTCGTAATATATTTTCTGTAACTACAGATTTTCTAGACACTTTGCCATGCTAGGGCAGCCTGTATCCTTTAATCCACCGTCTCTTAATATGACTTAGCACTTTGAACTATGTTGTTTTGTTGGTGACAACAATCTCATCTATGTTTCTGTGTGCTACTTCTTTTTATACATATATGCTTCTGGCACTAAATACTGAGCAATAAACATAACAAATTATTTATATACTACGTTATTTATATACAATTATTGCCGTACCTTAGTTTACTGCCACGTCAAGCTCTTGCATTCCTGGACTAAAGAAGATTCAACATGTAGGCGGTAGTTTGGAATCGGACTCAAATCTGATATCGGATACTTGAAAATTGTAGGACATTTTTTACACCCTTCCTTGTTAACGGATTACAATATTTTATTTTCTTCTAGCTTATGCAAAATATAGACGTACAAAAACATTGGTCGTTAAATTAAAAATATTCGGCATTTATAAAAATTTTGAAATCTATTTTAGTACAACACATCTAAAATATTGATCCACACCTTTATGTTGCTTCAACAGTCGACTGAAGAAAGCGGTGTGAGTTAGGAGATGAATCTATATGTCAGCAATTACACTTAATGTGCTCAGGTACCTAATACATTGTTAAAATGTCTTATTAATAAAATCCTGGGATACGGGTCTCACCATGATGAGATTCAAATTGCCAAACTTATCTGGCAAAAATAATTTATATGGGACTGTTATAGTACAATCTACCAGTCTAGTTCTGAATATGACGTAAATATTAACGTCGAAATAACCTCATAGAAATTGTATTTTTTTCTTGAAATACAATGTTTGACCAGTAGTTTATCAATAATATTAGATACCGATAGTCAGGATACAAAAAAGTAAAATAATTTACCAAAAAGCAAGGCTTTTCAATTGTCAATGCTGTAAATTATATAAATCGCCAATATTACAGTACAGATTTGTGTCAAATTTCGCACCACCCCACATGTATCAATATAAAACTTGGACAGTATGCAAGTACGATAGACAAAAGTATGTAATGTGTTAACAAACGTATGTATTCAAAACCCATTTGTAACAGCTTATATATTATATAATAGAATTCAAACAAACAAGTACAGTCATCAGAAAAACCAAAAAGTTCATATAATACGTAACCTCAAACGGTGCTATAACCCGTACTATACTTTTATTAAAATACAACATTTACTTTTTTCATTATTCTACTAGAATTTCGTAATATATTTGAAGATGTGAGCATTTTGCTTATAATACTATGGCCACGAATGGCGAAAAAGTACCTTCTAGATATATTGCATTATCCTGTCCAAACCATGTTCGTTAAACAAATATGTTCACAATGCTAGAATGTGGGTTTCCCAGAATATAAAATAAAATAACTCGTTAAATTGATAGATTTTCTATTTGCAGCATTTAGATTATATTGTACAGGGTCTTTAATTTGTAACAAGATACTTCACTACTCTTGTAATAAGATATTGATTATTCCAAGACCTCCTTCATATCTTACTGGGAAAATTATTTTGGCCATATGGACAAAGCCTCACCTTTGATAATTTCATACATATTTGTAGCCTTTGCTAAAATAGGAAATAAAGATGAATTCTAATTCTGAGATTGTTGACAGCGACAAATAAACAACGGCTTGCAGAACAGCAAAATCTTCTGTGACTAATATACAATCTTTAGCACATAATGAGTTCTTTGCGTTCTTAAAAAAATAAAACAACGTTATGCTATACTACTGCAATACTGCAGAGCTGTCTGAGCAATATCAAAAAAAAAATCACATAACACACCTCCCACACCTCCATCAGAATAAACCCCAAGCAAACTGGGTGAATAAATGATTGAAGATTAAGGGAAGACTGAGCAAAAGGCTTTTCCATATATCGCATCCAAACAAAGGGTACCAATATGTTAGTTCAGTTATAATCTGCCGTACTAACAAGAAAGGTCCTATCTGCAAAATTTGGTAAATTGACATTTTTGGCTCATCGGAATGGTAAGCAAATGTTCTACACCTTGGCAAAGTCTAAGAGTCCTATCTGAGTCTTAACTGCTTCATTTTGTATCTAAATGTTTAGTCCGATGTGAATAAAAAGTCATCTTTACTAACTTAAATTGTCGGATCAAACAATTACTAAGATAAATAGCCCGTTCTGCCTTCAAAAGCGCAGTTAGGACAATTTAGGCTAGCATTTTGTGATGAGCGGCATCAGTTAGGACAATTAAGCCTAGTATGACTAAATATATTATGTGCAATATAACCTCAAATAAGTGATAGGACACGTGTTTGTTACCGGTAAATCCGCGGTGTTTTTTGCATTTTAAGTCGATATATATTCCGAGAAATGAATCCAGGGTAAGTTTAGTGATAATTCCTTATTTTTGACGAATCTCTGATTGTAATTTTTGTTTTGTAGTGCATCAGGTAGCCGGTGCAACAGTGGTAGCCGATGCGCACGGATGGTATCTCTTGCATTAAATATCCAGCTCAAGGAAAAACTAGATGTTATTAGAAGATCTAAGCAAATTAATAATGCCAAACGTAATAAAGATCCAGATTATGTACCGGGGCTGTCCAATGAATTAGGAAATAGAAGTGGAAGTGAGACGAATCGTAGTTATGAATATAGTCAAATTACTTCACCTAGTACAAAAATACACATCGTGTCCAATATCATGGTAGCTCCGCCAGCAACGGTTATTCAGGTAGACTTAAATACTTTAAATTATTCAAATGTTGAACAAAAATACATTAACGAAAATTTTCAGGAGAATGTATTTGATATTATGGAACCAAAAGAAAAAGAGTTAAACTCTATCGAGGTCTTCATTCGAGAAGATATTTTGCAAGACATTATAGATAAATCAGTAGAAAAGGCAGAGAGCAAACTCTATACAAAAACTGGAAAAATAAGAAAAAGAAAAATATTCGAAGAACCACTAGTTGAAAGGAAGAAACAAAAGATAGAGAGGTACAGAAGAGCTCATGAAGTGAAAAAGGCGTGTAAATGCAAACTCAGTTGCTCCCAAAAAATTTCGTACACTAGGCAAAAACACATTAATGAACAATACTGGCTATTACCAAAGCAACAACAAAAACAGTTTGTTTTAGAAAGGGTAAAACAATGTAAAAAAGGTAGAAGTACAACCAAAAATCAAACATCACCCAGAGTTTATTCCTACAAATACTATTTGACATCTGAGAAAGCCGAGGAAGTAAGGGTTTGTAAGATATTTTTGTTAGCGACCTTGGGGTATGAAAAAGAAAATGACAGAATGTTGAAAAATATACGTAAAACGGATCCGAAATGTATAGCACCTAAAACAGATGGAAGAAGGCGTTCATGCCCACGTAAAGTAGACAGAAACACAATTATTGAACATGTTAATTCATTTAACCCAACAATATCGCATTACAGAAGGGAGCACGCCCCCAACAGAAAATATCTACCCAGTGACATAAACATAACTCTTATGTACAAAGATTTTAAACTAAAATATCCAAATACAGACTTTTCTTACGAATTATACAGAAAAATTGTGACTAAGGACTTAAATATATCCTTTGCCAATCTAGGTAATGAAGAATGCTGGGAATGCGAAGAATTTGCAATACACAAAAAAGCCACGTCTCATGACGCTAATGTAGAAAACCTTGCTAGCTGCGATTTGTGCAAAACATGGAGAATTCATAAGCTAAAAGCAATTAACGCCAGAAAAAATTATAAGGAAGATGCTGAGAAAATTAAACAAAATGATGAGATCTTTGTAGCTGCTGATTTGCAAAAGGTAAAATTAATATATAGATATACACATAGTTAGATAATAATAAAATTGAAAAAACGCACATAAAGCATGTTACGTTCGAAGTCTCTTCGTGAACTGTGTGAGTATTATAAAAAAAACTTAAATTCGTTTTTTTTCAGGTGATTATGCTCCCCCGTATGGAAACATTTAAGGAAGTTATTTTTACACCACGTATCGTAGCATACAATGAGAGCTTCGTCCCGCTTGGGAAGAAGTCTAAAACCTACCCCTGTGCTGTGTTGTGGCATGAGGGAGTTGCTGGCAGATCCAAAGACGACATTATTTCCACATTCTATGCATTTTTTCAGGCAAATAGGGATATTAAACACATCACAATTTGGCTTGACAATTGTTCAAGCCAAAATAAAAATTGGTCTCTTTTTAGTTTTTTTATGTATGTGGTCAACAGTTCAGAAGTCGCTGTAGAAGATATAACTATAAAATTTTTCGAGCCGGGCCATACTTTTATGGCAGCCGATGCTTTTCATCATCAGGTTGAACTTGCTTTAAAGAGAAAAAAAAAGGTTTACGATTTTGACGACTTTTGTGAAGTGGTACAACAAGCCAATTCGGCTAAAGTTAATGTTATAAAAATGCAAATTACACAATTTTTTTCCTTCACCGACTACACTTCCAAATACAAGCTACAAAAACTAATTTCTCGCGTTTATTTAAAAGATATAGTTTGTTTTCATTTTAGCAGAGGAAGTTATTTTTTTTCTTACAAAACAGAATTTGAAAACGAATTCATCGATTTAAAAGATATTTTTGTAATGAAGTACGTTAAGGGTACTCTAACGAAGCCTCAGGCTCGTGATAAATGTCGCGGTATATCTTTGGATCGAAAAAATAATCTTATATCCAAATTGAAAGGGCACATTCTTGAAAATCGCTTGAAATTTTGGGAAGAGTTGCCGGTTTCCGAAGATGGTTCTGATGAAGAAAATGTTTAACATCCCTATTATTCTTTATTCTTTTCTCGTTTAATATATTATTCCTATCATATCTATGACTATATGAATAATATGTTCAGTTTTTCACATTATATATGAATAAGATGTTCAGTTTTTCTTATTATAATTCAAATAAAGTGTTTAGTAATAAAATATAATTTTTATTTTGGACAAATTCGATAAGTAAAATTAAAAAACATAATGGCATATACTAAGCTACATTGTCCTAAGTGACAAAAATATCAAATATCTCTTGATGGGGATGACGAGAAGCAAAATTATAATGAGCAATTAGATTCCATTTTCCTACATAGTATATAAAATGAAATTGGTAAAATTTCTTGAAATATCATGAGTTTTAGAATAAAAAAAGACAAAAAGCTGATTTTCTCAGAACTTAAATATTGCAGATAGGACCTTTCATGTTAGGACGGCAGTAATTTGATAACGTGCAATGCATTATGGAGACAACCACAGTATTAGCTTTTCCATGATAGGGGCATACAATTAAAAGGGTGGTTCCAGGGAGAAGAGGTCATGTCATGACAAAGTACAACTGACTCGAGTATGCTCTCATCTTCAATTATACTTTGGCTTTCCTGTTTAGCCAAAACAGATCCAGCGTAGAACGGCTTACGAATGAAATGTTTATAGAGCAGTAACCAACCTTAGTGAGCACATACGACGGTGGTTTGACAAGTTATTGAATTTCTCGTGTAGTAGCAATAATAATACTTCCAGTAACTACCAGCTGTCAGTAGACTAGGATAAGATTTTAAGCGAGCTAACGTAGCTAAGTGATGACTTATTTTATGCATCACAGCTATTAAAAGCAGCTAATCTCCCTAATTTCCGCTTCAGCGTAATGCTTTGAGATGTCTAGCTGCCATCCACATGAGATTTTGGATCTTATATGAACAGTGGGTTTCTGTGGGACATTGCGCATTGTGCCAACACAGTTTTCTGGAATTCATATGGATTACCTCGAAATTGGTAAAACCGCAAATATAACACTCAGCTGTTGGGATAGCTTTATTCTGTATTGAAGCAGAAACTATCGCATTTAACGAACAAAAATGTTGTTTCATAAGAAGCACTTAGATGATAAAAGAAGGAAATAGGGTAGAACTATTAAGAGTTATGGTAACGTGCTTACTTCTTTCACCAAATTCTTTTTGCTGGTCAATTTACGTTGGTCACACGGTAGTTACAATGGCAAAATGATCACTTGGGCTATAAACTGCTATCTCATGCTAAACGATCTTTGAAACAAACGCTATTTTGAGAGACATGAAAATGCTATATAACATCAATAAAAAAATTAGAAACAGGTAAAGACATAGAGCTAAAGGGAGATTGTGTCAAACTATGTTTTGCCGAAATAAAAATATCGTCTCGAAAGTCGCAAATTTATCAAAACACCCTCGTATATTGCTTCAATGAGTTATAGTAAATATTTTGGGATAGGCCACAAAATTCTGGCTTCGATAAAACTTCTCTCAGAACTCCATATTATATTTTTCATTTGCATACACATCACTATAAAATAACAATCGTTTGGATAATGACATTTTGATTCTGCAGTATCTTTCTGTCATATTGCTAGATATATATCGTATAATATTTGATCGGTTGAAAATAAAACCATTTATATAGAATGTAACATTTTGATTCCTTCGCGTATCCCTTATCACTCATATCTCGTTCAAATAAGCTTCTAACATCAAATAAAAAATTTCAGTCAATAAAAATCACTATCATACATATATAAAAACTTGACTATATATACATCTTTCTCGTATTTTAGTTTTCAGTCGAGTTATATTTCGCCTGGAATACTGAAAGCAACGTATACTGGTAATTGATATTAATTGGTACCAGATGATACTATTTCACAGCATGCATATAGTCTGGTTACAAAGCAATACTAGAGGGAAGTTGACCCACTAGATGTCAGCACTTGTACAGTAAGAGAGAAGGGGACTGGGCTACCCCCACTCATCGTCACCTCCAAACGTGGATAACACTCACACTTTCAATATAATGTTCTAAAAAATCTTTTTGCTGAACATAGATCGATCCCACTCTCATTAAGTATGGAGTATCAGCACTAAACCAGTATCAAATCAAGATTACGCTAACATCATTAAACCGTTTGCTAATTACATATTTCGTCGGAAGAATTTTTTCACTTGATTGGAATTTCACTTAAAAGAGCAGTCACTTTTTAATGCAACAATATAAAGAATTTCCTAATTTCCTTTCTCGAAGTTCTATAAAACTCTAAAGCCTTTTCAGACACTCCTGTAGACCTTGTATGTGTGTGATAGAGAGATTGCCATACAAAATCCATAACAAAGGGGAAGCCTGATAATAGGATTCTCGGGCTACTGGGAAACTAAAGGTCTGAGCCCCTAGATGCTGTACATCCACCACCCACTCAATGAAAGCCATATAACTGCTGGTTTGCAGTATATATATTTTTAACTAATGCTTACTCGCTTATCAGTTTTTACTGCCAAATAAATATGCCTAGTGTTATGGTGTAATAAAATGAACTTATTATGTGAAAACAAGTGTCAAAACATAATAGTAACATTTTTGAGTACAGCGTTTCGGTTGATTGATTCAATCGTCCTCAGTTAAGGGTCTAGGACATAGCGCGGGATATTGAGAACCCAAGAAAATACCTTAATACCTTAATCAATGAAAATACGTATTCCCGTGTTAGCGAGGGAGCGTGGCCGCGTGTCTCCTTTCTCCAGTGTGTGTGTCTAAGATGAGGGGAGATAAGTCCAAAAATCCAAAGGTAAGGTCTAAAGGTCACCGTAAAAATAAATTTCGCATTTCCAAGCTCCTGGCGTTACCTTTAAACTTACAGTAATGATTCAATAAGCAAATTGAAGAAGAAAGCTTGCGCTTTGTCACCTATCTGGCCTTTTTTGACATCGTGTTTGGATGTAAAATTATAGACATCTGAAGAATGTATAATTTTGCATTGCGAGTTTTTTTGCACACTAAAAAACTTTTTTGAAAAAATCGCAAATAGTTGTCATTCATTAAGGTCTTAACTATCACCTTCTGAAATACAGCGTATGTTGTTTGAAAAACAAGTGAGTTCTGTTCGAAATGGGAATCCGTGTTTTAACATGGCAAATACATACATATATAACTGTGTATACCCAGGCCCCTTAAGATAGATCAATCAAAACGTACTGAAAAACTGTATAGGCAATGGAAGTTCGAAACAGACCTTTAGAAATACTAGTAAAATATCTTCGAAATGAGAGTCTTTGAGTTTTATCAGTAATAGAGCTTTACTATCTATTATATCTCAAACTTTCAGTTGTTTAACTTACAAATTTATGATCTCAGGTCCTGGACATTTGGCTCCAACGAAAGCTCGTGAGACAGAAAAAACCTTGAAGTTAGTTCTATGCAACGATTCTATGCTACTGGCTTTGTTCCTACCCCTATTTCTCGAAAAAGCATCTGATAATGTCTGCTTGAACTCTGCCAGATTCGGGTATATTTATGTAGAGTTTTAAGCATCTGAAGTAACGAGTATTTTGATTTCTATTATTAGATATTAAGCAATAGACGTGAGCTTGGAGTCTATAATGAATTATTTTTCATGTCTCTTAGAAGTCTGAAGATTTTTGAGCATAGGCAAAGTCCGCTAATCTTTAAACAGGCTCAAAAGCTTTGGAAAGTTTGAAGTTGGGTTTTAGGTTTTCCGCGGGTTGTCACCTAGGACGGGGTCCAACTCCACACCTTGTATGCGAAGATCTAACAGCATGTTTGAAGCCAAAAAATGGTGTAGTACATATCTGCTTTCTTTTTAACATTTTCCCAAACTGAAGTTTAAAGTAGGTAAGGGTATAGTTTAAAAAAGTTCGGATGGTTTAAATTTCGGGAGGCAATTATATCTCTCGTTGCAATCTTACTTTTCTTCACTTAATCAAGTAACTATTTAGATTAGATAATAATTAAAGGTAAAGCAAAAGTTTCGAAATCGCCCTATTATTTATTGTCTTTTGATTTCTCCCGACATCCATATAATCAATCGACTTTATACTTTATACTTTATAGAAGGTTTCATTAATTTAGAGTACACAGACTCTTCGAAAATATTAGATGTACGGGTCTGCTAAATATCCATCTGTATAAAACGGGTATTGAAAAATATAATAAAATCATCACTTTCAGTACACCAGGCGCCCTTCATTCAAATGCGTGTATTACGTTGACTTCACCCAAGCTGCAGGCACCCATTGGGGTTCCCGTTCTAAACTGTTTATTTCGCTAAGCAGATCGTGATAGGCTCTTTCTGTGTCATTGTTTATGATGATCATATCGAAGAAGTGACCGTATTTGTCCTCCATCTCTCGCGCCTTTTCTATTATATCCTTCAATTCTTCCTCCTATTGCAAGAAAAATTACGAATCAGTATGACTACAGAAGACCAGTATACATAAATTAGAAAGATAATGGTAATATTAGTGTGGGGCTATAAAAACAAAATTAGCATCTAAAATTTAGCTGCTTTAAATTCTATATACAGGGTGTTCCACGACGACTAAGACAAGCAATATATCGGAACTGGGCAGTAGTAGCGAATTATAATTTTGGGGCTGTAAATAAGAGCAAATATAGTATATTTTCTTATATTTGTGTCATCCAGTATGGTACTTGTTTTTGGTCACGTGACGTCCGATTAAAAATTTTCAATGGGACACCCTATATATTTGTAACTTTTTGTGTTCCTCCCGATAAAATAATTCCAACAAACTAGCACACTCAAGTGATTATTTCAAGAGCTACAGGTACTTAAAGGACTGTACCACTACCATTATGAAACACTACCAAAGTAATTTAACTGTAGGGGTACATGTTATAATCAATGGTAGTGGTACCACCCCTTAAGTACCTGTAGCTCTTGAATAAATAACTTTAGACCCCAAGTATGCAGTTTGTTGGAATTGTTTTATCGGGAAGAACACAAAAAGTCACAAATATACAGGGTGTCCCGTTAACAAATTTTAATCGGACGTCACGTGATCACAAACAAATACCTCATTGGGTGACACAGTAATAAGAAAAGATACTATATTTTCTCTAATTTAAACCCCCAAAATTATAGTTCGCTACTACTGTCCAGTTCCGATATATTGCTTGTCTTAATCGTCGTGGGGTACCCTGTATATCGTATTAGAAAACAGCTAAAACGCGGATCAAGACTCTTGAAGAATCTGTCCTTTCAACCTATTATTGACAAAATAATAAATTTGCTAAAGGCTAAAAAGCAATAATCTACAGATTAGTGCCTAGCCCTGACGTGTCTATTACTCGTAAGTACGCTTCTGGCAATAGACATTGAAATTTAGTACTGATTCCATATCTGGTATTTAAATAATCCCACTTATGATAACTTCATGAAAAAGCTAGTGTTTATATATGTAGTTCTCAGGTGTCAATCAATTATTATGAAAAACGTACATAATACAGTGTGCCCATTATACAGTTAGGTATATTTGTTTTGTTTTCTGAAACAAAGACAACTGGGTACTGCCATATCATGGGAAATAGGATATTAAACCTTTATACAAAAAATTATGCACTCATTATTTACTTAGATATATACATTTCCATACACAATGTACATCCTGTATAAAAGCTTTAATGATTTGTTACATCATTCTGTACCTACAATTATAACTTAAATACGGAAATTAAGCATGCTACTTTGGAATTGGTAGGGATGGTGGCAAAGAAAATCGATAGTCAGATACTTATTATATAACTTATTTATTTTAACGGTTTGTCATACCTTGTAAGACTCCCCATTCCTTATTTTCTTCTGCCTCAGCTTTTCTAATCCTGGTGGTGCGACAAAAACAACGTAAGGTTTCAAGTCAGATGTCCTAAGTATCTTCAGGCTCTGTGGGTGGAGATTCAGTACGCAGATCTTTCCAGAATTTACTACAGACCTGGAAAATAACGTTAATCAAGTTCAAACTCCTGGTTAGGCTTGTAATGCAACCCCTCCATATGTGAAAGGTGCGCCTACCCATTGAGGTAATTTGGTTAATAACCTTCTTTTATTCAACAATATACATATAAACCTCCGCCAAACGGATAACACTATTATTACTTTAAATACAAATGGAACATTGCTGAAACTACCCGACCAGTACAGGAAACAATCAAGAAAGCAAACGTTTATCTTCGTCATCAGTAGCCCAATCACAAAGGCATGCCACCCTATTACCTATCGCTTCTGTTAAAAAAAGGATGCAAGACAGCGCGTCATATCTTGAAACATCCTATGTGTAGAGCAGGTGAACAAATTCTTGCACTATTCTCATCTTTCGAAACATCCGTATACTAGCGTTCAATATTCGGTGATATGTGTATTGTATATACTATTTCATTTCACCTCGCTTCTTGAAGAGGTACTTATTGAACCGTTTCGAATGATGCCATGTGATGCATATAGACACATTATTTCACTAACCTTATGGCATCTAATGAAGTACCGTAGTATGCTTTTTCATATTCCCCGTGCTCAACGAACTTCCTTGATAAGATATCTGCCTCAAACTGAGCACGGCTTATGAAATGGTAGTCTTGTCCGTCTACTTCGTTTTCTTTCCGCGCTCGCGACGTATCTGGAAAGAGGGTTAGTATATTAGGTAGGTATATGTCATCATACATCATAATTATATAATATTACGATCTACGCGGGACTGCATTATCATTAATATCTAGCGCGCACGCTGCCTGACCTCCTTTTTTAACTTCCCCGACACCCCGACAAAGGAGAGGTAAGTTATTAGAATCGGCCCGTTTTCGCAAATTCTACCAAAATCAATATGCGAGGTGTCATTTCCAATGTAACCCCGTGTGGGGGCGGGTTAGAATATCTCCCATCGTATATCCTGCGTGTCGTAAAAGGCGACTAAAAGGAACCGAACTACTGTCGGTATACGCAGTAACCTCTTCTCAACCAACAGCTTTAGGTGGACGCGCTGAGAAGAGCCAGGACACCTTCTTGTCCCACCAGTTGAACGAGAATGTGTCTTTATGTTTAAAACGATATATCGCAAGTTAATTTTTTTCTAAAATGGAGGCAAAAAAATAAAATAAGCTAAAATACTCAAATGTTATTAACTGCTATATTTGTGCACTGAATTGTTTGATATTGGGCAGTCGTAAATAACTTCTGGAACGTCTAGCCGCGGTGATCATGTGACAAACGAGATCACTGCGATGTATTGATTGGTCACTGGCAGCTGGTAACACTGGGACCACTGACTGGGATCAAAACACAGACCATAAAACAGAGGGATCAAGAAGTATGTATTCGTAGATGAGTGTATGTGTCTGCGATATATACAGCATGAGCATGAGATGTGAACATGAAACTCATGAGACATAATAATATATAGTACCTAGTAGTGGTAGTGAACTTTAAATGACAGGGATTTGGCTTACTTGTCTTCCACTTAGCCCTACATATCCAAAACATTATCCTAACAAGCTGACACTGGCGTATATATGCCGCGCCACCAGCCGCGCATTCAGTTTTGACGTCTGGATGAGGCTGAAGTTAGGATTACAATACGCCAATGAAAATTTTTCCGATGGGGCCCCCCCGAAATCGATTCCTATATACGCCACTGCAAGCTGATGTAAACTAGATTAACTCCTTATTGTCTATGACAGTGAGCTAGGGTTTAACAGCTAATTACACACCAATCTGTAAAGTAACAGATTGAACATTTACATTTTGTTTTAAAGGACGATGAAAACAGGTATATACTCTTTTGTGAAACCTGGTTGTATAACATAAATGCAATACGTAAAAGATCTTTGTGCAAAAGTTCAGTGGCAAGGAGCTGAAATGATGAAGTCGCTTTTCATATTCAAGCCTATACCATTAGTTTGAGCCCTGTATATGTTTTTTGTTTTCATGCAAATAAGTGTGAATCTTATTTTTTATTATTAGGGAATAGAACTAAGCAATGGAGGGAGCAACCGTCGTTTGTGACGTTGAGATGAAGAATGGCGTTGTGGGACATTAGTATGAGTGATATGCGAACCGTAACTTAAAAAGGAGCATGTACAGCAGTTCAAACATTGACTGTCATTCAGACACATCTCAGAACTTAGTTCCTGATAACTGCAGTTTCTGGAGCTTAGTCTCCGGTTGCCCTCATGATTTATTCCACGTAGGTATCAAGCCCTTAACCCACGATTGTAGTCTTCTTTGTCGGTGTAGATTTTATATAATAATTACTGCTCCTACTTTAAGACCCTGACTGGGACTGATGAAGATCGTGAAAACACTGAACACACCTGTCATTTTTTTATTGAAATCAATGCGTGACTTTTTGCATTACCTTAAATTCAAACCTTGAAGTATCTTGACAAGATAAATTTATTTAAACACAAGATTTACTAGCAGATAAAGAAACCATCGCTTTTTACGGACTTTTGATATGAAACATTTCGTTCTACCTCAAAGACAGACGTTCATATGTTTACGATCAACCTAGTTATGATGGGTGGTAAAAGCCATACAACCACTAAGAACAGCCACATGATAATCATCGGCAGAGTTTCGTGTTTTTTTTTAACCTGGACACTTACGAGGTATGGCAGCAGCAAATCTTTCCGAATCCTCCATGAGCCTTTGTCTGAGCTCATGTCGCCCAATATTTGGAGGTCCTATCAGTACTATTGGCCGTTTATGGTTTGCTCTTGGATAATATAGTGATACCTGCAAAATGAAGTATTTTTGTTAAGCAGATATACCTACACTATATTCGCATTCCCGCAAATGGAGCAGAGCGGAAACCAAAAACTATAACTAGGAAATAAATAGATACTTTAACTGTATATTTTGGCATTTACTGGTTTGTGTATAGTCGAGATCGCTTTTCGAGAAGTTAAAAGCATGTGAAAGGAGCAAAAGCATATCAAGACATCAGTCTTTTGTAGCAAAGCATGAGGTTTCGACTAAGCTTTCACCGTTATCCAGACATATGCGGTAATAGAAAGGGATATGTATTACAGTAATGAAGGAAAACAGAAACAGCAAGCAAAACTGTCGAGACTTTTGCTTTCTATCAGTCATTCTTTGGAAAAAATGTGTGGTCAAAAATCTTTAGCACTTCATCCACTGCAAGCTGCAGCCCATCGCGGACCAGATCTCCAGTCCACGACTGAGCTACAATTGTAGTGTCGTCAGCGTAGAGATAGACTTCGCAGTTGCAGGGGCAAGGGACATCATGTATAAAAAGTGAATAAAGGATGGGTTCAAACCCTGAGGAACACCGGCCTTTATGGGCCTTAATTTTGATTCTAAATTTTTTTTCTTCTAGAAAGGATTTTAATGGTTTTAGAAGCCAAAATGGGAAACCCTTTTGAATTAATTTATAGAAGAGGCCCTCATGCTACATCTTATCAAAAGCCTTTGAAACATGCAGAGGTAAGATGAGGCTATTTTTGTCTTGGGTAGAGCCGCTGGTTATACGTTCCACCAGCCTGACTGCCTGCAACTCCGTGCTATGCTCAGACTGAAACCCACAGTGAACGTCAGGAATCACCTTTTCGGCAAGATTAGACAACGCAGACTATAATGGGACGAGAATCCTGCAGAAAAATCGAACCAATCTTCTTTGGTACTATGATGATATCTCTCCACGCCTTTGGAAAGTACTGAGCTATTAGGACTGTGTTCAAGGTCTTATTTGTGTTCTGGTCCTCTTCAAGTGCTTTACGAACTTTAGGTCATTAATATGACCTTGAAGCTCTGCTTATGTGCAATGAGGATTCACTTGTGGTTTCTGGGGTTGAGTATGTATGTACAACCACTAATAAACTTACCTCTTCGTATGTGAGTATTTCTTCAGGATCGTACTCATCGACGGTGTTCGAGTACATCGGATAGCCTCCATCCGCATAGATCCCTTTCTTCTTCTTCCTTTTGTTCGTCTTGCCGCATAACAGCGTGGTACTTTTCCGCTGCGGCTTCGTCATCCGTTCTTCTGCAGCCAATCGCATACTCTCCCTCTGGTACTGGAAGGATTGCGATGGTACCAGACCCGCCAGAGTCTGGTCCTCCTCGCCTTCCCGATAAGCCTGCCACCAGTTTGGATCCTCCTGGCTAATGATATGCAGCACGTCGCCCTTCTGGAAGCTGATGCCCAGCTCTCGGCATGGAATGTACATGTCTTCTTCGGGGTCATAGTCAAAGTGTGCCCTGAAAATAGTTCATTAATAGATTAGCAATGCCACAATTATATACATGATTGGCAGAGATGGATCTGGAATGCAAAATCTGCAATGGAACTAACAGAGAAGGTGCATAATACGGACAAATCTATCAGTTAAAAAGAGATTCTCACACATCCTACGCCCCACTACAATCGCATATCACAGATGAACTAACCACGCCGGTAGTGTGATGAGTGAGATTGCCGGGCACGAATGGCATGAATGAATGAGAATCACCAGAAATGGCCACTTTGCAGTTTTAAATTTCAAAATTGTCAAAACTGGAATGCCCTTATGACATATTCTGTGGTTGAGGGTGACCTCATCTCATTTACGGAACTGCAAAAATATGTCAAACTAGAATACTCCTATGATTAGACTGTGGACAACAACAACAATATTTCTGTAGAAACTAAGAGCTATTGAGAGGCAAGATTACGTCAAAACTGGTATAGGACCGCTTCAACGCTCTCAGCTTCCTAGTTACAGGCAACGCTGTACATCTCGGTTGGGTACCAGGCCACGAAAGTACTGGTGGCAATGACTGTACAATTGAAAATACATACAGGATACATTCTGTCTCCTTGCACATCTTTCACATGTTTATTAAACATGGAAAAATTGATGCTCTCTATTTCCGTCAATCGACCTATGGCGCACTGATGATCGCTAATAAGCGTGAAACAGCTGTCTGCGTACTGGTGGATTGACGGAGGTATAGAGCAGCCCTCGTAATACATACAGGGTTGGGATAAAGTATGGAACCAAGCAAATATCTTTGAAACGGAAAGGGTGATATTGCTGAAAATTTGCAGGTAAATGTAGTGACGCATAATGCATCTGATGACATTATGTTAGTTATTAATGTACTTCCGGTCTAACCGGAAGTACCATCAACGTTTTTAATTTAAATGGGACACCCTGTATATTTTTGCAGATTTTAATACACCTTTTTTTCCGAATACGTCCATAGTGGTTTGGGTATTAGTTTCTGTAAAAATGGGAAAGATAAAGCTTTTTTATTTACTGAAACGTTCATTTTATTTGATGTGTTACAGTAAGAAAATTTCAAATGAATTATCAAGGAATTATCTCAGACGTTCAAAATGCCCGCCGTTTACTTCCTGACAATATGCAAGTCTGTTGACAAATTGCTGAGTTACCTTGTCGAATCAATTCACGTCAGGATCAGGACATCAGGAGGTAAATGGCCGGCATTTTAAACATATGAAGAAGCTTTATCTTTCCCGTTTTTACAGAAACTAATACCCAAACCAATATGGACGTATTCGGAAAAAAAAGATGTATTAAAATCTGCAAAAATGTACAGGGTGTCCCATTTAAATTAAAAAAGTTGACGGTACTTCCGGTTAAACCGGAAGTACATTAATAGCTAACATAATGCCTTCGGATGCACTATACGTCGCTACACTTGCGTGCAAATTTTCAGCAATATCATTCTTTCCGCTCCAAAGTTATTTGCTTGGTTCCATACTTTATCCCAACCCTGTATAACATTAGTAAGTATTTGTTATTTTTACTTCAATAGAAAGAGATTTCAGTGTTAACTCTCTGTCTAGCTGATTGCAATTACAATAACTTCCAAGTGAGATCAATTTATGTTAGAACATTTAAAAGTCACTTGCGAATTGCGAAACAACTAGCTTATCAAATAATTTTTATTTTGACACACTGAGGTTCTCTGGACCACCAGAAATAACGAATATCGTGACCGTCGTTATTTTGAACGTGTGTCTAAGAATAGGGGAGATAAGTCCAAAAATTCAAAGGTAAGATAAAAAGGTCCAAAGGTCACCATAAAAATGAATTTGTATTTCCAAGCTCCTGACGTTACCTTGTTACACTGTTTTAGCCTTTTTTGATATCGTGTTTGGTTGTTAAATTACAGACATTGATTTTGCATTGGGTGTTTTTTGCACAATAATTTTTTTTTAATTGCTTTTAGATGTCATTCATTTAGGTCTTAATTATCACCTTCTGAAATACTGTGTGTATAGTTCTAAAAACAAGTGGGTTCTCTTCGAAATGGGAATCCGTGTTTGACATGGCAAAAAGATATGTATAAAGGCCCGGTCAAACAGAGGGCGTTCTATAACGCGGTGTTACGGCGTTCTCTATCAATACAATGGAACGCTGTAACGCGGCATTGGAGAACGCCATATCGCCGCGTTCTAGAATGTCCTCCGTTTGACCAGTGTTTGAATCACTTGACAGCCTGACAAAAATTGGCGTAACGCTTTTCCTCAAGCAGTCAAACAGACCTGTTGGGTACAAACAACGGAATGCTGTAATGCGGTATTGGAGAACGCCGTAACGCCGCGTTATAAAACGCCCTCTGTTTGACCGGGCCTTAACTGTGTGTACCCAGGCCCCTTAAAGGCTAAGTTATCTTCTCTGCGTCCGATGCGTTTATGTCGGCATTCCAGGTATCCGCTTGCCAATCGTGTATAAAGGATAGTAACATGAGTTAGTCAAGTTGAAAGAATTTGTTCGTATTCTGATTAAATATTTGCATCTGCATGCATACAAGGTGTATCTAAATTAACAACTTTTTGTGATACACCATACATAATATACTCACTAAGTGGATCATTGAGGAAACAGAAGATTTTACGTATAAGATTATTTTCTGTGATTAGGTCGATTTTGACCTTGATGACTTCGTTAATCGGCCAACTGCCACATTGGTGGCTTACAAAATCTCCAAAATGTTCATCAAAAGCAATATTTCCAAAACTTCTCGCTATTTCTAGTGCACCTGTGGAGGTGTAAGTAAACCAAAGTTCTTTGAGGATGATGAAGGTGCTGCATAAACATTGAATGACGGGCATTATTGTAATAGTTTTTTGAGCCTCAATTGGAACATCATGCTCTTGATAACATATGTTCTTGCACCAATCTGTCCGGAGTCGCAATGAAATAACGCCATATCGTTACCTTGGAGTTATACTATTGTATGTACATAAAAGCTTGTTTGGATAACAAAAACAAAATTTTGATATTTGTTACTCGTCTCCCACTTCACTAAATGAGTGTTATTACTCGTATAATCTGGGACCTTACTAACCTAATTCCAGTATCTCAGTGTAAAAAAAGTGTAGATAATTTTTTTTCGGGACATTAAAAAACAACATAGAATTTTGTTATCTCACAAAACTTATTTATTTGGAAAAATAGGTAACATACAACTTTGTAACAGAAAAATATTTTGGTAGTGTATAGTACAATAAATTATGTGAATAACATAACTACATCTGAACTGCAATATGCAAAGAGAAAACTAATAAACGATAAGAAAACAAGTGGATTCTTAAAAAAAGTGTTTGTAACTCATTATTTTGGCACATTGATTCGAAGTACCTTTTGTCCACTCCTGGCATCTATGGGTAGATACTTTTGATAGCCTTGACTTTTTCTTTAGAGACACTTTCCTTTTCTCTTTGAACTTTTGGGGTTAATCTACAACTCCTCTGGTTTGCTGCAGTGGCAGTGGTCTAATTGAAACTTTTTTCCAGTTTGTGATTGATGTGATTCTTTATACTCTATCTCTAGAAAACTACTTCTAAACTTTAGAGTAACCTACGAAAAAGGAATCAATTTATATTTAAAGGTAGATGCACACACCTTATAATCTTTGAAATGTTCACTGCGCATTTGAATGATTTTATAGGGCCTAAAAAAATTAAGCTTTAGAAGGATTCTTAAGAGCAATACCGGTGAAAAGTACTCAACTTTGTCCAAAACACTTTCAATGCAATTATGCACGACATTAGTTTCCAGGACATATGAATATTCCGGGGTTGAAAATTTCATAGTAATACTCTGGACTGAAAGGTTTACTTCCAGAAAATATGCGATAGCATAGAACATGAGCGAGTACCGATTTGCGGTAGCTAAGTCATTGCCAGCTCTACCTATCAACAGTTCATGCCACTCAGCACAGTAAACTTGTTTAGTACTCGATAATGTCGCTGTTGAATTATACATATTAAGCTTGCTTTTATAATAGTAGTCGCTAATTTCTGCTTTGGGACAAGGGAGTACGTTTTGCAGATCAAAAACCAAAAATGCTTCTTCGCTCTGTCTGTTGAGGAATCTTTTTAATCACACATCAAATACAAGTGATACGGTGTATTTTCGGTTAAATAGAATTCACTTCTCACACGCGAGACGGCAAACGGAGAGTCCGGATTTAGTATAACAAAATTGTATGTAGTATTTTTGTAGGTTTTAGCCACCTTTAGCCAATTTCGCTGTTCGAAAGTTGTATGTACCACATACAACTTTGTTGTTTGTTTGAAAAAATTGTGACATACAGCAGTATAACTCCAAGGTGACAATATGTATACAGAATCCTATTGCAAATTTTGTCAAAAGATTGCATGTGCCAGCGAAGGTCTGATGGTCGTCTATAGGATAAACCTAACTCCCGATTATCATCCTATCATCCATTTAAATCTTTTAAGACTTTGGTACAGAAAGCCATGTTTTATTGATCCTTACGCGCTTGTGCTCTCAACAATTATCCTCTATGGAACAACAATTTTCTTGGTGATCACCTGAAGTATTGGAATCTCAGCGATATCGCGAGATGTATTTATATAGATGTCGACGTACATTCGTAATACTCTATGCGTGTTACCTGACGTGCAGGAAGGAATCCCTGTTACTAAAATGGCGCGTCTGCGCCGCAGGCACAATGAGGAAGGTGAGCGTGCCCTCCATTGTTTGCAAGATATCACAGACTGCGTTGATGCTCTTCCCTCGCATCTCGATGCCGTTCACCTCCAGGATTTCGTCACCTTCATGCAGCAGACCACTCTTATCCGCAGCACCTCCACGTATTATCCTTCCTACAACAAATAACAAACTGCAGTCTTACAACTTTCATCAAATTATAGACAGATAGATAAGTTTTTTGACCGTGCTTTTGCTTACGAATGTTTAAAGTTTTGAGATATAACGAAAGAAGCTTTACCGTCTAACTTTTATAAGACTCTCAATAAATTCATCAGTAGAGTAATAATACATATTTAATAAATATTCCTTAACAAATTTACCATAACATTTTAGTAGTAGGGTATTTATTGTTCTTGGTAATAGTAGTCTTTTTTGTTCAAGTTCGTAAAGTGTAGAGTAGAGTAGTGCTTTATTTGCATACATTTTTAAAATTTAAAATTTTAGTATAAGGATATTATAGTAGGTAAATTAAGGTTTATTTACTGCAGTCATGCGTATACGAAAAGGAGGTACTAGTAGGTCTCCAGCTCCTCTTTTGTCATACATATAATCAGTGGCAGTTCGGGAAGTTTGATCAATAGGCTATATATTATAACAGTGTCTGCCTACTTCATATAATGCCAATGTCCACACCACCGTATGCACTTGCTAGTACAATTTTACTACTCTGTACTTTACCATTGATATTTTCGAGGGTAATTTCTGCTAATCCCCCAAAAGAGCGAATTTCTGCGTACGACCCCCGGGAGGAGATCATAGCTTATAGAAGGAAAATATATGCATGGTTAGAGGTTCTCGTGCGGTAGCGGCATGTAGAATTGCATGTCAGACCATAAAAATGGCTGAGAAAATTTCAAGGTTATTATATACTAGCATATGATATGAAATTTGGAGCCGCTAGCATCAGCTACAAAGACGAGGCTTTGTGTGGTTTACACAAAAAAGTTACATTTTCAGCCATTTAATCTGAAAAACTATATTTAATTTTTTTAAGGTCAATGGCGTACATCTGTTTATTAATATTAGTTGTGGGACTGCCCTCGACACTCTACTGCAAATGATGATTCAAATGATGATTAAACTTCTAGTCAGTGCTGAATTAGCGTCTTATTGCATTTAACAAATTACAAAAACATCGACTCAATGAACTTTGAGAAATTAATAAAAAACAACTTTTTTCCAAACCTTGAAATACAGGGTATTTATAAACGGAGCTGCTGCGCAACCATGTTTATATTCCGCCTTAAAATTAGTTTTTCTATCAAAAGTGGACCACTCTGTATAAACACCACGACTGCGCCTAATGACCACAGTCTGGCATAAAAAATAGTGAACGCAAACCCTTGTCCGACTTACCAATGACAACGGCATCTCCCTCATTCTTGACGGTAGCACCAAGGGGTTCGGTACTCTTCTCAATCTTAATCACTTTGATATTCTCCTCGCCGTAACAACGGTTTGTTACGGCCGTTGGTAAAGATTCCGTAGTCGTTGGCGTAGAACAGGCCGAATCTAAAGGCAGCATTGATGACACACCATCGTGGGCTACCATCAGTGCTTCAAATTCGTAACCTAAATACATGAAAGTAATGTCAATTGTTGTTTATTTTCTTCCATTAATGTATTGTATAGCGTTTATTGTAAATATAAATAAAATACAATAAACGACAAAAGTGCCCCAAAAAACTTGTGCTTGGGTAAGTAATTATTATAAAATAGAAGCAACAAATAAGGGTCAATTCAGGAATATTTATATTTAAATATTATGCATTCTATAGATATTAGTAATAATAGGTATTACACATGTCAACAATTCGGTGAATTTTAATACGATTATTATTCACTATCCATTGTTTTATACCACAACTAATAAAGAATGGTCCTGTGTCTACGGTTAATACATTAGGCAATGCTAACGTAATAAGCTTCGAAAGAAGTCTACTTCGAATGAGTAGAGAAAATGTAACGACCGCACTGCCGTTCTTATCAAAAACACCACGCAAACAAGCACGAAAGTTGTGTTAATCTCAAAAATCATTCGAAAGCACCAAATTTACGGTCCGTCTCAACTATAAACTTGCCAGCGACGTCATAGTTACGTAGTGCGCAGTGTACGCGTAATCAGCTGGTCGGCTGTCCTGCAAATCCTCCTCAGTAGCGTGGTTTAGATTGATCTGCAGAACATCGTTCGGTAATCGTTTGTGAGCGAGTTATTTTGTGCAGTTTGTTCTTGATTTTGTATGGTTTTACGCTTTACCTAAGTCCAATGTCTCCGAAGACATAATATGTTGTGACGTAACTCACTTATTTTTTGCATTCTACTATTGTTCAAATTTGATTTGAGAAGACAATTTTTACGGCTTCGACTAGCAATGTCATCCGCCATATTATCTACGCCCGTACGTCATCAATTGTGTGACGTCACTATTGCGATCTTACTCCCAGTGGACCGTATATATGAGAAACACCATATTTACAATCACAAATATACGATTACTTATATACGTACCTTCGGGTACTAGATGGCGCACCGGCAGAATTCCTTCTGTCTTACTCGTAAATCACAAATATGTTTATGAAATGATTATAATCCAGATACTCGTATGTACTAAATGGTTTGCTAAACTGGAGAAGAACAGCGCAACTGCAGAGATACTTTAAAAAGGCATGTATGTGTAATTGTCGGTCTGTAGAAGACGTGTTCGATATAAAATACAATCGAGGTATGACATTATTTTCATTCGTAGCGTAATAAGAATTTGTGAACATTTCAATCGTTGTCCGAACTTTGAGCCCGACTGAGGAAATCGGAAAATATTTGGGACAAACTTACTCATCGTTGTATATTTTTGCATACCTACTACGATCTTCCTTAGTGCCGCAGTACATTTTTTCCGATTAACTTTGTAGACTGTTTCTCTAACGACCACCAAACATAAGTAAATGTTACATACTAACAAACATTTAATGGAACCGGAGTAACAGTAGAATACAAGGTGTGGTGTGTGGTATGATGTTACATGACTAAGAAGATCCATTAGTACATTGCTCTATTATATTGCCAGATAATCAGTCTAGAAGTTGATGAAAATTTCTAGAATGAAGCTCTGTTAAGTGTATATCTTAAGCTCAATAGCCGAATTCGGGAAATGCCCGAAAAAAAGGCGCAGAACTAGTTTTGAGCAAGGAATATTTCCCAAACCCGAAATATTAATTTTATACGGCTATTGAGCATTACCAAATAGGCAGAACCAGTTTTACGCATCTTGAAAAGCAAAGAACGAGTTTTGCGCAACTTGAAATTCAACGTAACTAGTTCTGTGGTACTGAATGGCCAGCAGCAGTTATATTAAAAAAAGTAAGGTTATGTTTATGATGTTGCTTTAAATGTAGAGAAAAAGCTCCTCTGCAATTCTAAATGCCACCATTCAAGCTCTTGTTCAAATAAGTAATTCTTTTCCACCAGCTATTTTCCTAAGAATTAAGAGTTCTTATTTAATTTATTATTTGTTGGTATTCATTAAAGTATATTTAACTTCTCCAACTTTATACTTATTTGAGTCCGTCGCTGGAGCTGATTAAATGGAAGAAGCAGAATTTGTGCTGGTCATTCAGAAAATATACAGAACTATGCATTTCAAGTTGCGCAAAACTAGTCCTGTGCATTTCAAGATGCGCAAACCTAGTTGCTATTTGGTAATGCTCAATAGCCGTATAAAATTAATATTTTGGTTTGGGAAATATTCCTCACTCAAAACTAGTTCTGCTTTTTTTTCGGGCATTGCCCGAATTCGGCTGTTGAGCCTAACATCTAAAGGGTTGGGCTAAAGTATGGAACCAAGCAAATATCTTTGAAACGGAAAGGGCGATATTGCTGAAAATTTGCAGGTAGATGTAGTGACATATAATGCATCCGAATACAGTATGTTAGCTATTAATTTGTTAATTAACTTTTTTAATTTACATGGGACACCCTGTATATTTTTGCAGATTTTAATTAATCTTTTTTTTCCGAATACGTCCATAGTGGGTTTAGTATTTGTTTCTTAAAAAATTTGTCTCACAAATTCGTCCGTGGCGGTCTGCGGTTTTCCCGTTTGAGGTAATATTTTTTTTGTATTTTATTTTTAGTCACCGTCAAACATGTTATAGGACCCCTGTCGGGACATAAATCATTAAAAGTTGACACACTTCTTTGTGAGTTCTCACGCGATCGCCAAAACCGACTTTGAATGACCGGCATTTTAAACACCTGAAATGATAAAGAAGCTTTATTTTTCCCGTTTTTACAGAAACTAATGCTAAACCCACTATGGACGTATTCGAAAAAAAAAAGATTAATTAAAATCTGCAAAAATATACAGGGTGTCCCATTTAAATTAAAAAAGTTGACGGCTCTTCCGGTTAGTATGTATTCGGATGCATTA
This sequence comes from Callosobruchus maculatus, assembly GCA_951848785.1. Taxonomy (NCBI): domain Eukaryota; kingdom Metazoa; phylum Arthropoda; class Insecta; order Coleoptera; family Chrysomelidae; genus Callosobruchus; species Callosobruchus maculatus. Next base: position 13,525,374 of record CATOUR010000054.1, on the reverse strand, counting down.
TATGTCACTACATCTACCTGCAAATTTTCAGCAATATCGCCCTTTCCGTTTCAAAGATATTTGCTCAGGTCTAAAAGTGAACATAACCTACATACTTTTATATATGTGGCATCACTTTTAGATAAAAGTTTAATATGAATCAAGATGAATAAAACTGTTTTATTGTTTGAATATAGAGCTGAGTATTTGCATATGTGTGATGAAAAATCCTAAAATCAAAGTTTAGATCTTCTGTGGCGTCACAGTCCTCTCGTCAAATGCTAAAGGTTATGCTCTTAAAAAGTTATGTAGCACATGAGTGTTATTAAAAATTATGTAGAAATAGTAAAAAAAATTAAACTTTTTTTAACTCCCTACAAATCAGGATCCAAGTAAAGACATGTGACGTATTGCTCAGTAAAATGTATATCAACATTTTGGGAAATCTTAGAGTATAGGTCTCATTAATCTCATGTCAGTACTGCAAGCTAAATTTTAAATTCTATCCGTACATTCAACTTGTATAAGTAGTTGCGGACTTAATTACACTGAATGGGATCCTCATATGTAAAATACGTTCTAAAAAGAAGCACAACTAATTAATTTTGTGAAGACACACAAAAACCCTACTGAGAATTATTTGTAGGTACACATGAAACGGCTTCGTCTGAAGTTTCAACGATGGAGGCCTGATTAAGAAGCTTATAGAGCATTGTGAGACTTCTGAAAACCTGAAAAGCCAGGATTCATGAAGGATAAAAAGAGATGGGAGACGACAATCCTCGAAGCTAGTAGCAGAAAACGGATTCAGAGTATCAAAAATCATACTGATAAGAGAACATTACAGATGGATCACTGTTTTGGTACTTTGAAAGCTATACAAAATTGATAGAGAAGAGGAAAAGTGCGTGTATGTTTTTAGGAACTGTGAGTATAGATCTGAGGTTCAGCAGAGGTACTGTGTAACTAAGAAACGTGTTCCTGTGCACTATGTACTATGGGATCGGGTGGCTTCGTATTTGATTTTTATTAGACTGCTACTCTAGTGTATCTATTACAGCTTGCACCTATTTGAAGTTCGCAGTTCATGTACAATCCACACCTTTTGACGAAGGCTATGATCGTATTGAATGAATCTTCCTGAAGTCAGTAAGTTTGAGGTGGGTGAATCCGAAAGTGTGAAACCTAGTTCTTTCCAGGACTGAACAGATGACGCACAATATGTGCTTCGCCGTTTCGTCCTCCACATAGCAGAAACGATAGTTCGTTGTTTATTCCAGATCTGTCTTCCTTAAATGTTTTTTTCAGATGACAATGACCTGTCAACAAACCGACCAGAATGCGCAGGTCATTCCTGCTCTACTCTAGGATCCTCGGGGGGGGGGGGAGAGTCTGATTTGACGGGTATGGTATGAACGCCATCGAGTGTATAGCCCTGGTGTATTTCGCCAGTGCAGGAGTACTTTTCGCAATGCCCGCAAAGGGTTCTGGCCCTATAAACACATATTCGGTTCCTCCTCTTGCGAGTGTGTCGGCCAATCCATTGCTTTCCACTCCGCTATGACTCGGAACCGAAACCAAAGTTACTTTTATCCTTGGTCCATGTTTATTGAGGAGATGTATGCAGTTCCATGCGAGTCTTGAGTCAATGTGTTTGGAGCTCAGTGCTTTCAGGGCAGCCTGGCTTCCTGGCTGTCTGAAAAGGTTTTTATAGATTTGTTTATCAAGGGTCGATTGCTCAGCTCCCTGAGTCCTAACTCTATGACTATCATTTCTACTTTGAAGGTTGTGGTAACTCCCAAAGCTTATTGAAATTTCAACTCTTGGATTAGCAACTAACTGCCGCTCCTGTCTCCAGTCGTGACTTGGAGCCGTCTGTGAATATCGTAAGATTGGAGGCTGTCAATTCTACTCCATTCGTCTTCTCTCGGGAAAAGGACATTGCAGGATCTTTGGTTCTGGCTCTCCGTTGAAAACATTTCTTCCACCAGACAAAAGCAATATACTATGCGAATCCTATTACCGGAAACGGTTTGCCGGATAACTCTTGTACTAGGTTCATTTTATGATCTAACCACAGGGAGCACTGTACACTACTCATAAACAGTCTTAAGTGGTTGAAAATGTAAAACAGGAGAAGAATACACCTTGAAGATCGTTATAAATCATGAGCCAAAGTATACATACATATATTTGATAAGATACAATTTAAGCACGAATGTCGTAATGTTAACGTTAGGAACATAAATCAGCTAACAATAACAAAACATAATACAACTCACTATGAGAGGTCACTCTCATACAATTCTGCCTATGGTACATAATACCATCTCCATACAACATACACGATAAAACGTCCTCACTGTCAAAGGGCTACAAAAAAATTTGATTTCTGAACAAGCAAAGGGTATTCCTTAGAATTATGCCTCTCCTGTCTTTCAAGTTGAAATGGAAATGTTTTACCCCCTAAAGCTCTGCTACAACTGTTTCATGTACCGTTTGATAGATGGCGCTTTTATAAGTTGCTACTACATCGTCAACAATTTTTAGTGACTACCTGAGACGATTTCACACAAATCGAGTAACCATGATTTGTTTCTTGGTGGAGGAGTCTTTGTCCTTCAACAGCATGAAAAACTACGTAAACTACCTAATAAATAAATAAAATGTATTTCTAGACAAAAATAGGGGATTTTTTACCCTCTGATGCTCTGCTAGATAGTTGATCTTGAAGAATCGTTGTTTGACTATTGACATTATTATCACTATGATACCTATATCGTTATTATACCATTAGAGAGCTAGCAACCACGCTGGATATTGATTAACCTTGTGAGTTTATATTTTTTCATTTTTCTTTCCTCAATTGAATGTCTTTTTTATATATGCTTTGATGCTACCTAAGCTAATGATGTGAATTATATTGTTGAGGTCCCCAGTTAAGTAGAAGACTAGAAGCTGAGCTTGACTTCGCTGAGGTTACAGTAAAGACCTGTTATTAGTATTATTATATTCAAATTCGGCCCTTAAAACTACTGTATCCGGTCAAGAAATCGATCAAATTTGTGACCTTGTGATTTGGCAGAAAGAATTCTACAATTTATTGCAATTCATAAAGTTCCACTGACATACTATGTAGGGAATTTATAATATTGCTCACTATTATTGCTCAGTGTTGATCTGATTACTCTAATATGATGCAAATCAAGACCTGACTCAGTTGTTATTGGCGGCAGACCCAATTCTCGCTAGAATTCCCCGAAAAATTTCAATAAACTAGAACATGTGGTTATTATTTTAAGAACTACTAATTACTAGCAATTCACCTGTAAGCAATGCAGCCAGCTCGACGGCGCACGCACTTTGCGAGCCTGCTACCGCGTCTAGACACTCCCTTAGCGCCCGCTGCGCGTCGGCGTGCGGTTGCCGCGCGGCCGCCGCCGCCCGTCTGCGTGCTGCTTGCACCCTGTTGTGCACCGCCAACGCCCGGCCGAATTGGGGGGATAGCACCAAAGATTGCACCGCCGCGATCCTTCCCTCCAGTCCCCCCAGGACTCCGGTACTGCCCGCCGCACACGCGGCTTTCTTCAGCTGCAGCTGTAACCGCTGCACTGCGGACACCAGATCGCCGTATACTGCAAGAAAAAATAACATCGATAACAGTTCTTTGAATTCCCTAATAATAAGGTATGAGTGTAAATACACATACTGCACAGATCAAATAATAATAAGAACAATTGAAATATGAAGTAGTGCACAATGAACATCTGATTTAACGGAGAAAGAAATATAACAGAAGTCATTATTTTTGTAACCTCGCCGAAATTTTAGAGAGAACCCATAATTTCTCTATTCTTGGCGCAGTCATAATCAATACTATTGTCACGACGGCCTATTTTTCTTCACCCAGGGAATCAAACTCGACGTAACTTTCACCGTTTTACTTCACAACTGGATACAATATCTCTTAACCTTATCTCAACTAGATCTCAACTCAACTGACTCTACGCTACCCGTAGCACCTTATATATACTTCATCGAACCATCTAGAGCATTCGATGACATTTCTAGAATCCATCAGTCATTCTCGAAAACTCTAGACGATTCGATGACGTTTACACTTCAAAAGATCTAACCTAGCACTTTGACTTTACATCATGTATGACAATCAATGACAACTAATACAAATACACGAATACCATAATATACAGTATGTTACATTCTTCCCCCCTTAGCGTTCGGCGTCCTCGACGAACAACTTCGATTCTTGTATCACCACAGACATCAGCATAGTCGACCTCCGGTTTTCCACTTTCCGTACATAACCTGTAGACTACGTCGTTGAGGCGCTTCATCACCACGTAGGGTCCCTCCCCATGGCATTGTAGCTTCGGACATCTACCCTTCCTTGCGTCGTGCGTCGCAAGACCATACCAGATCACCTCGTAACTGTGAGATTCTTTGCCCAACTTGCGATTCTCATTTTCAGCTCCAGCAGAATTCTCTTTTCCTAGCTCTGTTATCATTCTCTTCAGTTGCACCTTTTTGCCTTGACGACTGTCACCTCTCGACACTTCCTTCTTCCCATTACTCAGGCTATTCTCCACTTCCTCTCTGAACCTGCTGAGTTCGTCTTCCTCCTGCGCAATCCTGTTCTTTTGCTTAACATTCTCGCTTCTGAGTTGCGTGGTCTGTTCAAAATCCCATGATGAGTCCTTGAGTGCAGCGCCAAGCTCTGCTCCTATCTTCGGGTTTTCTTTCTTCAGTTGCGCCAATCTCTGTTCTAACTCTGCATCGTAAAATGGCTTCGCTAATACTGCGGACACACCCTTCTTTGTATCTTCAGTGACCTTATTCAGTTCTCTCTTCTTCTTATCGATCTCAACTTCCAGCTGAGTAATCTTCTGCTTCCCGTTACTGCTTCTATTCTCCATACGCTCCATCCTGGAGCTACCGTACTCTGCTTCAGCCAATGCGTTTTCCAGCTCCTCTTTCAGTCGAGAATTCTCGTTTTTCAAAATCACCAGTCGCAGTCTTACTATCAACTTCTCTTGCTTTAGACAAATCTTCCTTTCGCTTTTTCGCATCATCGACCTCGGCGCTCAAATCTGTTCTCAGCTTCTTGTTTTCTGCTTCAAGCTGCGCCAACCTTTCTCTCAACTCATTCTTCTTGATACCGACCCTTTTGGCTTTATCAATCGCGTTGTTCAAGTTCTTTTTACAGAATGCATACTCGCCTCCATCTGATTTATCTTCTGTTTGAGCATTGCATTTTCATCTTTAACTTGGTCGCATTCCCTCTCTGCTTTCTTCAACTGATTCAAAGCTTTCAATCTCTTGATTTCGCCCTTCAAAGCAGAAACTTCTTTATTGAGCTTCCTCAAGGCTATTTCGTGTTGTTCGTCCTTCTTCAGCAGATTCTTTCTATTCGTTTCAAACTTGCTTTTAATATGCATACTTCTCCTTTCCTGAGAGGCAAGCAACTGCTTCATCCTATCCCTGTCTGCTCTAAGTTCCCTCATGGCTACTCCGTGTTGTTGTTGAAGCTTGGCAATACTTTCTTCATTCTTCTTTACTAAATTCTTTATGTCTCTGTCAAACTGCTCCTTCATTGAGTTTATCGTGTCTTGCAGAGATTTCATTTTGTTCGCATATTCATCTGCTTTTTCTACATCCGCTTGTATCTTATCAGCCTGGGTGCGGCAGCCTATCCTAAGATGCCCCTTCTGTCCACATCTCCAGCATGTAAACTTTTCAGCTCCTTCTAGGCTTGTGCGAACCGGGTTTCTTTGGAAGCTAGCACCTCTTCTTCCTGAAATAAACGGTGTGGCCCTGACTTCTGCTTCTGTATCTTGCTCGACAGCGCGCACCCTCCTTGTCATTCGCATGGCTTTTATGTCAGCTTCAATTTGCAAAGCCTTGATCACAGCATCTTGTCAATTTATGGGACTGGATAGTCTTACCATTCGTTGAACTTCCGCGTCTGCAATGCCTTCGACAAACTGACGAGCAGCAACGTATTCCTGTATTTCGACGGGGCTGTTGACGAATGCTCGTTTCGCTAAGCTTTGGACTTCATATGCAAACGTGGTCAGATCCTCCTTGGCTTGTTGTGTCCGGTTGTGCAGTTGACCATGTAACAGCTCTGTTAAGTGCGCATCTCCAAAGCGTAACTTTAGTGCAGATGTTATCTTATCATAGTCACGTAGATCTGATGAGCAGATATTTTCCAAAATAGCTGCGGCAGAGTCTCTTAGCATGGATGTAAGCACACAAGCTTTTTCTTCATTCGACCAGTTATTCATACGTGCGATGTTTTCAAATTGCATGTGATAAATGTCCCATGACGTTTTTCCATTTTATGGATAGGGCTTCGCTACTACGCCACTGTGTCTATCAGTAGAAGCGGATGCTGCAGCTGTTAAACTACGCTCACCTGCACTAAGTTCTCGCAGCTCTTCTCTGACGATTTCCTTGACACGATCCTCCACTTGATGTAGCTGTTCTTCAACGTACCTTTGTGATGTCGCTAGCTGTTCCTCAACATGCTTTTGTGATGTCGCTATTTGAGTCTCTACTGCACTAATACGCTGGTCTTGATTTTCTAACGCCTGACTTACGGCTTGCCTCTGCTCCTCCAATCTAGTCATTACCAGGTCCTGTCCACTTTTCAAGTCACTCTTCAAACCTGCAACTACCTCATCTTGGTGGTACTTCAGCTTTTCTTCTAGGTTCACGACAGCCTCGTCCTGGTGTTGCTTTAGCTTCTCTTCTAGGTTCACGACTGCCTCGTCCTGGTGTTGCTTTAGCTTCTCCTCTAGGTTCACGACTACCTCGTCCTGGTGTTGCTTTAGCTTCTCCTCTAGGTTCACGACTGCCTCGTCCTGGTGTTGCTTTAGCTTTTCTTCAAGGCTCACGACTGTGGCTTGCATAACAGCTGCCTGGTTGTCTTGCTGGGCCTTCATTTCTTGTAGCATAGTCATCAATGCACTCATGTCGGACGCCATAGCTCTGGTTACTGGCATTGACTGACGCTGTACTCACTTCTTGATTCCTTTTCTTGGTTTGATTCGATGGATAATCCCACTTCTGACACCAATTGTCACGACGGCCTATTTTTCTTCACCCAGGGAATCAAACTCGACGTAACTTTCACCGTTTTACTTCACAACTGGATACAATATCTCTTAACCTTATCTCAACTAGATCTCAACTCAACTGACTCTACGCTACCCGTAGCACCTTATATATACTTCATCGAACCATCTAGAGCATTCGATGACATTTCTAGAATCCATCAGTCATTCTCGAAAACTCTAGACGATTCGATGACGTTTACACTTCAAAAGATCTAACCTAGCACTTTGACTTTACATCATGTATGACAATCAATGACAACTAATACAAATACACGAATACCATAATATACAGTATGTTACACTATCAACAAAAGTCAGATACTTGATACTTCCAGATTGATAGTTTGTAGTGCTAACTGTTGGTAGCAGTCATAAGGACTAATAAGTTTTCAAAAATGGTTCAAGGTTTATTTCTAAATATGGCATTTTAGGACACATTTGATAAAAAAATTAATTTAGATTACACCTTTTTTTATTATATTTGATACTATTCAGTATATGGGTAATGTGCATTTATATGTAGGTACCTATAATATACAAGATAAGCATGAGTACTCGGCGAAATAGTCGCAAACAAGTTGTACGAATTTTAATCTGTTAGTACCATCCGTTATCTGTATCTGTAGAGTGGATAGGGTGAGAGTAGTCCAACTGCACTTAGGCCACGACTGGCCCATTGTGCATCCTCTCAGGGAGTTGTTTCCTCTGCTCATCGACCTTCCTGCCAATTTTAGGAAGGTGGACAGGTCACTAGGGGACATCTCCCTCATTCTACATATCGGTGTGTCCCTTAACTCCATAATGTGGAGGCGTTTCCTGATTTGACAATGGCCTATGAGACGTAGATCTGACCTGGTCATCACCCACGGATATCTTCTCGTGCCAAAACCTGCAAGAGTTTCCTTGGCAAATCGGCATCCTTATAGTTCCTCCCATCGTTTTACCACTTGAGCATGGGAGCGTTTCTTGGCTATTTCCTCAATTGTGATTATCGATATTCCAGAAAGGTCATATTGGTCCTAGCATACTTTTATCAGCAGCCTTCCTGGCTAGATCGTCCGCTATATGGTTGCCTTTGTTGTTGTTTTGCCCTTTATCCCACCTCAGGACTGAAGGGCTAAAGATCGATGGCATACCATTGCTAGCTCTGATGTGATACGAGGTCTTTTCAGGATTAGAAGTGCTTGTTTGCTGTCGGTGCAGATTATTACAATCTTGCTAGATACATTTCTCATGGTAAGTTTTACCCATAGCCCACTTTGTTCTTAAGTTCAGAGATCTGGAGTACACACCACATCCAGTACCTTTCCTTATTTTGGAGCCATTTATGCATATGCAAATTGCGTTTGCTACTTTTGGCTACTCATACTATTTACAGTGAAATAATGTTGGCAGATGATTGATAAATCATTGAATAATAATCCCTTTACGTACACATTTTAGTACTGTTTGATCATCTCTGCAATTTGCTTATGGCCGCTCAAGTTCGAAGAAATATGTGTTCAAAACATAAAATGCTGTTAATTGTTCCAAAATACTTTCATTCCTTTTCAGAAAACAATATCCTTTATCACTCACAAAGAATGAAATCTTGAAAAATATTAATAATACATGCTTAGCTTACCATATTGTATATGGACTTGTTCTTTGCCCTCTGTTGACGAGACATCACCAATTGTCTCAGCGTCCGTTGTCGTTTCTTCGCTGTCATCTCCTGCGAAAGCATCATTCACAGCACCCTGCGGCCTGCTTTCCAACGACTGCAACTTCCTGCTACCCCGCAACGACCGGTTCAGGAATTCTGTTTGAGCTGCTAGCCTGTCCTCTTCCTCTTTTCGTTTCCGGATTTGCTCCTGGAAGATAAAAAAAGTTTCAGTGTCTGTTTCTACGTTACCAAAATCAGAAGATAGGGTGCAAGTGGCTTGATCTAGTACTCCCATGCATTCTCGGTAATGACTACAATTTTGGAGTCACTAAATTCTCTGCCTTCCCCGCCATCCCCATAATTTTAAGCGCTATCTGCGATAAGATCAAATGTTGTTGGACAAGTCTGCATACGATGTTTCGACGATAATTCAAGCGATACTACTGGAAATTATGTTCTAAAGTTTCAAGAGAAGAACAAATTTTACATGCCAGAAGAAGGGTTACCCAACGCATGGAATCATCACTATCTGCAGTCGTGGCCCACCTTTACATGCAATGGTTCAAATCAACCGCCATTGAAGGCCAAAACGTCAAACCAGTTATGGCCACGCTATGTAGATGATACGTCCATAATCTGGAATCATGGAGACAACCAACCGGAAACGTTTCTTTTTTTTGCATTTCAGCAGCATGAAACATAAAATTCACAAAGGAAGGAGAGAACAATAACAGTCTTCCATGTTTATGTTTTGGTAACTAAAAGAAATTGGTACGTAAATAGAAAGCAAACCTTAGAGAAATCCAACACACACCAGACATAGTATCTGCACCATATCTCAAACCGTGTCCGGCGAATCCCCAAATGCAAACGGGCGCTTGCACCTGGTTAGGATTCCAATCAGGTGTGTTGCACTTGATTGAAGTGAGTATAGGAAGTTTGAAAATATAACCAGTCTCACAGTAGCTTTAAGAAAATTAACAAGAGCGTAGATTCAGAAGACTATATGGACGAGGATGCAAGTTCAAAATCTAGCGATACAGGATTTCTCCCGTGTTACTGAAAAGTACTATTTGTTTGAGATCATTTTGCGGATTAATAATGATATATAGAATCAATAAAAATTAATAGTCGTAATGGTACAGTATCACCTAACGTAGATATAACAAGAAGAGTCGTTTAGCATTTCTATCCTTTAAAGTGGGATCCACACTGGTCGGGTGCCATCGGGGAATTCTGATATACGACATTCAGGATACTTTTTATAAGAGGATTAATAAAAGTCTACGCAGTACATTTAATGAGATAGGTTCACGCACACACTTAATAGAACCGTTATGTTTCAGAAACATCAATATATCTGGGCGCCAAAGGTTTCGTAAGATACGTAAGCCTATACAATATACATCTATCCCGTATACTGCATAGAAGCCGATATTTTGGAATATTCGCTGATCAGGAGTGTCATTAGAGAGTCAGTGCGAAAGGTAGCACTGAAGGCTGAGCTTAGTCTTATGTTATGTTTATGTTCGGTGACAGTGTCGATATCACTTGGGGCCATGTTAGAAGGGAACATGCAACTTGAAAACTGCATCTGTTATTGCTTAGTCCGTTCTCCTCAGAATTGCTCTTTAGGTTGTCTTACTCTATATTGCCATGGTGCAATAGATAAAGAATCAATCTATTATACTGGTTTAAACGATACGCAGTTTAATGTTTAGATTCAGATTAAGTGTATACATTCTTATTGGCGTTATTTTCTAGACCAAGTCTAGATACAATAATTCTGTTGGCGACAGCTAACGAACCAATTGTATCGCCCTGTTTTACTATATTTCAAGTCTCAACAACTACATATAATACCTTCTGATGTTGATCTTAATGCCTATTCAAAGCTTTTTACATACTCTTTGAATAATGTATTCTATCTATTGTATTGAAGGGGGAGTGGGCGAACGACATATTCAGAGTCATTCATCTTTATTTAAAATGGTATACCCACAGACCACGACAAAGCATTTTTCATTACAAATGAACTGTAACTGTAGGATGTCAATATCAAAAGAGGCAATAATGAACTGCAAAGCTGACCCAAAAATACTTGAGTTTCTCTTTAAGAAACTTTGACTTTGAAACAGACATGCGTTGGATTTATATTGTACTGGCTGTGTTCAAAAAACGTAGTTATGGAACAAACAAGGCACATTTTTTGAAGTAATTGATTATTTGGAACAGAACCCTTGTTCAGGCATTACGGCCTCATGGTCAGTGCGTTGTTGTTCTGGATAATGGTCAGAATAGTTATCATCTAGATGTTTTCGCGGATCACATCCCGGACTGGTTCGGATAAAAAGCGCATGCACAGTACAGACGTGCACGATATGTAAAGCTTTATGTAAACTGATTCTGTGATGTAAACAGAATCTGTTCACGTACAAGATTTATATATACCGAGAACACCCTCAATCATAATACGTATACGCCTTTCATCCACACCAGTCCCGAACCAGTCCGGGAAGTGATCCGCGAAAACCTATACTATTGACAATCTTTGAAGAATTTGTTATGTTAAGTTTGTGTATTATTTCTTCAGTTACGCCCATGAGCGCCAGCAGAGGGGTGCAGGGGGGGGGGGCGTGCTCCTCTCCCTGGAGCAGCGAAGATGGAAAAATTGTATATAGCTGCGGCAGAATTTTAAGACCAAAACTTTATGTGAGGAGGGAAGATGATTTCTGATAGTATGGCTAATCCCCTAACTGTAAAACTCATTCAACAGACTGGTGTTAAGTGGCTTGACTCAAAACAAAAACTTTGAAGCTATCAAATACCGGCATGGTAGTTAAAAGGTTTGGTTTTCCTCGAACCCCAATCTTCCCAAATTGACAGGAAAAAGTAAAATATGAACATACACGCCTAAAACACTCAAAACATTGTTCGAATTGAGGTGCCACTAGAAAATCGAGGTGTTACCATAAAATTCCGAGAAGACTGACAGCGGGATTCGAACCCGCGCCTCCAAAATTTTTGTCCGTACATTTGAGAGCTCGACATGCAGGCAATAGCATGAAACATGAAAGAAGAAAACTAGTTCTGTGCATTTCAAGATGCGCAAAACTAGTTCTGCCTATTTGGTACTGCTCAATAGCTGTATAAAATTAGTATTTCGGGTTTGGGAAATATTACTTGCTCAAAACTAGTTCTGAGTATTTTTTGCGGGCATTGCCGAATTCGCCTATTGAGCGTAACATATACATACTAGTATTGCTTTAGATCGTTCTATATTGCGTAACACGAAACTTATTGAATTGATTTTAATGAAATTTTGACACAGTATTACTACCGCGGCGAGGATGGAAAAAGCGTATGTTTTGGAAAAATCCTCTCAGTGTCGGCGCAGCAATAATAAAAACACCAAACATATAAAAATAGCTCAAACTTTATTTTTAGGCGTTTTAGGAGTTCCTGATAATTTTCTACTTTTTTTTGGTGGGGGTGAATTTGGGGTGGTTGGATGGTGGAGGGTTGTAAAACTAAAAAACTTGTTGTATTTATAATGGGCTGTCCATTGACCTGTGCATCAAAGACCTAGCGGCATAATACACTTTTTTAGGTCCATCCGAACATTGGCTTGCTTATTGTAGAAACCAAGGGACTTGGAATTTTTGATGTAGGTATACATACGAGTATTGTCTTAGATAGTTATATATTGCGTATCGCGAAAATGATTGAATTGATTTTAATGGAATTTTGACACAGTATTACTACCGCTCCGAGGATAGAAAGCGCGTATGTTTTAGAAAAATCATGTCAGTGGCGGAGCAGCAATAATAAAAAAACTAAAACATAAAAACAGCTCAAACTTTGTTTTTAGGCGTTTTAGGGGTCCCTGATCATTTTCTACTTTTTTAGGGTGGGGGTGGAATTGGGGCGGTTGGGGAGCGGGGGGTTGTAAAACTGAAAAATTTGTTGTATTCATAGTAGGTTGTCCATTGACCTGTGGAAGAAATACCTAGCGGCATATTACACTTTTTTAAGTCCATCTGAACATTGGCTTGCCTATTACAGAAACCAATTTTGTATATATACGAGTTTTGCTTTGCTTTTCGTTTACATATATTGCATAAAGCGAAAATTATTGAATTGATTTCAATGAAATTTTGATACAGAATTTACTGCCGCGGCGAGAATGAAAAACGCGTCTGTTTCTGCAAAAACGTGTCAGTGGCGGCACAGCAATAATAAAAAGACTAAAACTATGAAACCAGCTGAAACTTCGTTTTTAGACGTTTTGGAGGCCCCTGATCGTTTCGCATCGTCCAGTTGAAGCATGCAGAAGAAACTGTGGCGTCCTAGTCCCTAAAGAGGGAGACGGAAAAAACTATTTACCAGAATTTTTGCGTTGGATGTTTTTTTGCGGGCGGGTGGGCGATGATTTGGTTGCAAGGGAATTTCAAACTATAGCTTCTTGCAATGGAGAAATAATAAAATGGTATCATCATTATGTGTGGGAAGTATATGTATGTATGCGTAATAATTACGGATTTCAGACCTACCTTATTCCATGGGTTTATCCAAAGATACTATACACCGTGTCCCAGGACGAATCCCGAAAACTTTAAAGGATGATTTCTGGCACCGACTTATGTTATAATATGTTTAAATTATATGTCTATTCTTAATAGCTAAAAAGTTGAAATGCCCTTAATTAGATCGCGAAATGGTTAATGTGTGGCGGCCCTTATCATATTCGTAAGTCACTAACTGAAGTAAACAATCGACAAAAATATAAGAAATACCCGTTAGCCCTTCTCCGTTCTTTGCTGTAAAATAGATAAGGAATTCCCGAAAGTAAAAGTGAAATAAGGCCGACCACACACGTATCAGTTATCTTTACAACCAAACTTCAAGCGTTGATTTCTCTGTTACAAATGCAAGTTTCAGAATAATTCCTCTTGATATCGGCTTCAAATTCCGAAACCTCAGTGCGTTTTCTTTTTTCGGGATTCGTCCAGGGACACGGTGCATATTTAGATTCTCACAGTATACTTCCTTCTCAATCGCAAGAAATTATTTGATACAAAAAAACCTACATTTACGTCACTGGACGACAATTAGGACACAGCATAATAAACAACCAGCACAATAACTCAAATTGGCGGAAATTACACGCGCATCCCCACTTTTGGATGAGTTTTTTGTAGGGATGCTAACGATACTTCGATACATGTACTTCCGCACTAATATCGAGTATTTTTATCTTAGATACTTTTTGAGCGATTCCAAGCTGGTATCTATAACTTTGTAGGGATATCGGTATAAAATAATTATGCAATTATTGAGGGGTGTAATCAATTGCACAAAATTCTCTGTACGAGCCAAACGCGCCTATGAGGCTAAAAAATATCGAGTTGGTACCGGTATCGATATTTTCATTTTCGCATCTCTACCCAAACTTCGCAGCACTCATTTTTTAAGTAAGTCGCCCCCCCCCCTGTACAATTTACGCCAGTGACCATCTTGGTCGCCCGTTGCCAATGTGTCCACGAAAGGCTTAGATTATTGCTTTTTTTTGTTCATACTAAAAAGATACATGACCAGTGTACTTTTTACTTGTGGGTTTAGTCAAAGTTTACGGAATACATATAAGTTGAATCACTCCGCAAAAATATCAAAACGGCCCGCCCCTTGCTCCGTCACCTCGGTAGCAGTGTACCGGCGTTAGCCGGGAGATACGGGGTGGCGCAAAGTAGAAGTTGAACATGTTTAACGCGAAGTGTATACAGTGTCTCAAAAATATCGGATTTTGTTATCTAGGATTTGTTTGCAGGAAATGGATAATCTTTTTAGAAGTTTGAGAGTAATCAATTTCGCGAGAAAAGATATTACCAATCAATTTAAATTTATTAACGGATGGAGAATGACAATCAGATCCATCCTTATTTTGTGGTAAACGTTGAAATGTAAGGGATATAAATACAGGGTATCCCACGACGATTAGGACAAGAAATATGCCGGAACTGGGCAGTAGTAGAGAATTATAATTTGGGCATGTAAATTAGAGCAATGTTGTGTCTTTTTTTGTCATTGTACTACCCAATGAGGTATTTGTTTTTGGTCACGTGACATTCGATTCAACATTATTAATGGGACACCCTGTATATTTGTGCCTGTGTTCCTCCCTATAAAACAATTCCAACAAACTAGCACACAGTCTAAGGTCAAGAGCTACAGGTACTTAAAGTATTGTATCACGCTAAAAGCGTACAGTGAGACGAAACATTCATTTGGTGGTCATACCATACCACCCAGGAACATTGTAAATTATATTTTAGAGCTCGAAAATATTTTTATTGATAACTTTAACAATTTAGTTTCTACAGTAGCAATTGGATGACACTGAAAAGCAAAATGTCAAAAATAATTTATTCACATCCATGTACAGCACTTCCACATGATTATCTTTAAAAATTGTACATAAGAGTTCGTATTTGGTTTAGTTTACATGCTGATTTACGCCGAAATTTCGCATTACTCGAAGTCTAAAACGTGACCTGTTTGTTTATAATCTGCAAGCCTGCAACATTTAATATAAAACGAATTGGACAAGAATGTTGTATTGTCAATGGTAGGAAACATTTCGCTGTTCATCAACAAGCAATCCACAGTAAGTGGCAGTAGCATTACATAATTCGCTATAAATACGCTGAGTGTGATTGTTTGTATATATAAACGTAAATGAAATTTCATCGCTCAACTATAAGTTAGCGATTACAAAAGATCGAATGATCCTTAACAATGAACTAGTGAATTCTTGAAGTAAGTACACGTAAATCGCAATCCATGTAGTGTTGTGTACATTGGCCAGAAGTAAGCCTTGACTCACGCACCGACCATGGTTCTTGTTTGGCATCAAAGTTCATCATTCGTGTATAGAGAATAGTACATTCGACAACAAGTGAGATACTCTCTAACGCCCACCTTATCGAATATTCCGTCTAACGGAATAACAGGCTGTATCTTCTTTATAATCGTGAATTTTAGTTACAGCCGAGAGCCCGTGTGGGGACGGGTTAGAATATCTCCCATCGTATATCCTGCGTGTCGTAAAAGGCGACTAAAAGGAACCGAACTACTGCCGGTATACTCGTAAGCAGTAACCTCTTCTCAACCAACAGTTTTGGGTGGAGTTGAGAAGAGTCAGGACACCTTCTTGTCCTTGGGGTGAGAAATTGCCCCGGAAGGCAGATGAACCAGTAGATACCATCTGGTCAACGGCATGACGATGCAGAAAGCAAATGGGAAACTACTGCATTAAAGATTTAGAGATATCCCAAGGGAAACTCGTAAAATGAGTAAGTGCATTTTACGGGTTAACAACATGTCTGTTAAGACATTATGACTATGATGATGATGATTTAGTTACAGCCGAGAACTATCCGAAAAATAGATTGCCTTTTTTCACGCTCATTAGCCAATGTAGCCTAAAAACTGCAGTTGAAGTCAATAATTAGGCAGCCAAAATTATGTCCGACAGCGACAATTTTGAAATTCATAGGTTAACTTGACTGATGGGGTGCTAATTCTGTCACATGTGTAAGAACATGACATTTCAGAATGATAACATTCACCAATGGTCGTGGAAATAAATTTACTACATTTGTATAAGAGCTCCGTATATTTTAAAAAGTACATCTGATCATAAGGACGGTCGAATCGTTTTGTATTTGATTGTTTGAAAGATCAGTAATATATACTTTATTCCATTTATACAGGGTTGGGATAAAGTATGGAACCAAGCAAATAACTTTGGAACGGAAAGAATGTTATTGCTGAAAATTTGCATGCAAGTGTAGCGACGTATAGTGCATCCGAAGACATTATGTTAGCTATTCATGTACTTCCGGTTTAACCGTCAACTTTTTTAATTTAAATGGGACACCCTGTATATTTTTGCAGATTTTAATAAATCTTTCTTTTCCGAATACGTCCATAGTGGTTTGGGTATTAGTTTCTGTAAAAACGGGAAAGTTAAAGCTTCTTCATATGTTTAAAATGCCGGCCATTTACCTCCTGACGTCCTGATCCTGACGTGAATTGATTCGACAAGGTAACTCAGCAATTTGTCAACAGACTTGCATATTGTCAGGAAGTAAACGGCGGGCATTTTGAACGTCTGAGATAATTCCTTGATAATTCATTTTAAATTTTCTTATTGTAACACATCAAATAAAATGAACTTTTCAGTAAATAAAAAAGCTTTATCTTTCCCATTTTTACAGAAACAAATACTAAACCTACTATGGACGTATTCGGAAAAACAAGATGTATTAAAATCTGCAAAAATATACGGTGTCCCATTTAAATTAAAAAAGTTGACGGTACTTCCGGTTAGACCGGAAGTACATTAATAGCTAATATAATGTCTTCAGATGCATTATGCGTCACTACATTCACCTGCAAATTTTCAGCAATGTCACCCTTTCCGTTTCAAAGATATTTGCTTGGTTCCATACTTTATCCCAACCCTGTATAATAATACAGTTTAAAAAAACGTTTAATATAATAATAATAAAGACGTGTTTAATGAACATCGAACTTAAAAGTTATTATTATTATATTTATTTATTTATTTGTGTGAATAGTGGAATACAAATATTGCCACCTCGAAAGCTACGCTTTGTAAGAGGTATAGGCTATTAAAAAATGTACTTGCCTATGAGGCCTTTGAAATCAAAAGACGTAAAAGGGTCAGAATCCAAGACCATATTAGTTTGTGCTAGAAATGCAATTCTCGGATACTAGAGCAGTTATGGTCGGTTTCTCAATGTCCAGTTAAATATTTATCTGGAAGTTAACAGTTTTCTGTCAGATAAATTGTTTAAACAATTGAAGGTTAAACTTACAAATTCACATAAACCTTATCTGACAGTTGTATTCATAGAAACGCTATCTGGCAGCTACCTATCTGACACCTTTAACTGGACATTGAGAAACCGGCCCTTTGAGTTGCAAAGAAACTCACAATGTAGCCTACACGCTAGTAACCATCTCACCATATTACCAATTTCTACACCATTCTCTCATTGCTGACCGTAAATAGTAGAACTTTAGTTCTGTAGTTGATTGTCTCTTTTGGTTATCTTTAATACCAGACGGACAAAAAGTCGTTAGTGCTTTCTGCGAAAATATTACAAGGGCCTATCCAAACATCAGTCTTAGGGAGGTAGCAGGGAATGAGGTTTGTGTATGCTTTCACCATTTCCTGTAATACCTTCGTCCAGATAGTTGAGGCAGCAGAAGGGAATATGAGAATAGTATTATTATAAAGAAAGAGCAAGCAACTGATACAGTAGAGACGTTGGCATTTTGGAATATGAGAAAATAATGTAATAATCCAATTTAATTTGATGAAATACAAATCAAAATTGTACTACGTATCAGCACAGCACGAAAAACTAAATTGTTGTCAGGTAGCTTTCATTGGAAAAACACTGACCTCTGAATATGCTAGCCACTCGCGCTAGTGAAACGTTAGGAAGAAACTCCAACAGACGATGGCCTAAAAAACCCGAGAAGACCTCAGAACTCTTCGAGTGACGACGGCCGTGAAGGCCTCAACACCTTCAAAAAACTAAATGGCCATAAACAGCTTGGACACTTTGATTTAAATATTAATAAATTACGATTTTTATATAAGTGAAACAGGTAATACGCTAATAAATGCTTCAAGTTCCAGTTACGTTGTGGGATTTCTGGAATGCTACAAGAAATACGCAGTTGATTTTAAGTTATCGCCGAGTTTGCAAAATTTTACAATCGGATTTGTTCGAAAATACGAGGATAACAAAAATTAGTAAACAAAATATGTTAAACTAGAAATACATTGTGCAATATGCCTTGATTTGTGAGTTTTATTTGAAACGTAGGGTATATGAATAGGTACAGAATGTCCAGCAATACGCTTTTATAAGGATTACGTAACTGAAATTTAGATACAGACAAGACATTTCCTGGAAAAAAATAAAATACATTTTTGGTCACAAATTGGGGGGGATTATCCCTGTTACCCCCTCTGCCCCCTTGTATATGCTTGTGAAATATTGGCAAGCGCTAGGTCTGCAGGAAAGAGGCGAATAAGTATGGTCATAGCCACCGATGCACACTTCCCCCCTAAGGTGACAAGAGATCACGCGGGGACCCGAAGCCTTGTTCGTGTCAAATAATTGAACTGCCTAACTGCTTTAGTTCTGAAAGGAACTTCGCCCATAATTTGGAATTCAATGGGTAATGCGAATTGGTCATAATACTATAAGAAAGACGTGTAACGTAAGTACGACTATCAACATAGACTTTTTTTTAAACATCGTTTATTTCTGGAAATAATTATCTAACAATAAACTTTAACAATTCTCTAAACAGTACTGAAGGTTCTGGCCTCGAGAATTATAAACATAAACTTATCAACAGTGCTTATTCTTTTTCTTTAACTAGATTGCTACTAGAGTCCTTAATTATATTATACTATACTACCTAATTAACTACATACATGCCTAGGTGTTGTTTTAAATTGTACAAGAAGCTATTATAACATATTTTAGATCTAATTTCAACTGGTAACCTATTATAAGCTATAGACGCGGATTGCATTGGACAATTCAAAGCTATATTTGTACGACCTGTAAACCGGATATATATTGTTTTGTGTTTCATTTACAAAATTATAGTGTTATTCTTCTGCCTGCTATTAATTATTTTAAATACTAATTTACATTGTTCAAGTTCTAAAATTTTATCCATCTGAGCAACTTTTAGTTCTGTATATAACGTGATTGTATTGTTAAGTTTGCTATAATTAAATAGTATTTTCAAAAACTTATTTTGTAAAGTTTGAACATTTTGAAATAAGGTTCCTGAACAAGTTCCCCATATTGGAATTAAGTACCTTAAATGTGCAAGAAAAAATGCGTTATAAATGCTATATTTGGTTTTCTTAGTGAAGTATTATCGACATTTAAATATTATGCGCAGCATAGGAGTAACTTTTTTTAGTAATACGATTTAGATGTGGTTGCCAATTTAAACTTTCATCCGCTATCAACCCCAAATATTTTATTGATGAGACCTTTTCCAACATGAAATTATCAATTGCAATCTGAAGTTCATTAACTATGGTATTTTTCCTTTTAAATAAAATATATTTGGTCTTATCAATATTGATTTTCAAATTATTATAAAATAACCATTTCAGGTATTTGTCCAAGTCTTGATTCACTAAAGCCTGGAGTTCAAGTTCATTCCTTGCTGTGTATACTAGTACTGTATCGTCAGCAAATGTAAAGTACCTGGCTTTCAAGTTTGCTACTTTCAAATTCAGCACGTAAAGTGCAACAATGGACCTAGAACCGATCCCTGCGGTACTCCATACGAATTTAATAATATATTTTCTACTATCAAGTTAATACATTACTAAGAGCCCGTTCACACCGACACCAATTCGACTATTTCACCGAATCGTCTTTTTTACCGTGCACTGCAGTGGCGCGTACATTTGAACGGACCTGATGTCACAATGGGTCTACGAAACGCCTACGGCAATTTCGTCGTTTCGGTCACGTGTTGTCATCGAAAACCGAATAACTGATTTGGGAATAAAACCTAATTGGTAGTAACTAGGCACCCAAATGAGATCTTTGATTGTGAATCCAAAACTTTCTGTTAAGTAATATACGGCTCTTTCGACGATACCAATACAAAATTATAACATATTTACGTCCATCTTACAGCCCGTTTGCACGATGCGGTCAAATCACCGTTTCGGTAATTATAACGAATCGGTACGAAAACTGTATCGTCTGAGCACTTCGCATGCATACACATTGTCACTAATTACCGATTAGATTTTATTCCCGAAACAGCTATTCGGTTTTTGGTGACAAAACGCAACTCATCGTATGAACACGTCCATTTAAATGTACGCGCCAGTGCAGTACACAGTAGGAAAGACGATTGGGTAAAATAGCTGAATCGATGTCGTGTGGACGGGCTCTTACAAGAAAACTATCCAAAAATAAACCGAGAACCCGGGATCGGCTGCAAATCAGCTTGCAAGTTTTATGTATGAACATATCATTCAGTTTGCGGCGATTAGTTAAAATTACCGAAACGGTGATTTGACCGCATCGTGTGAACGGGCTGTAAGTAGGCAATCGAAGTCTGGGCCCCTTACAGTCAAAACAAATCGCTCTGAATGTTTGAATATAAGTAAGTGGAATTTTGCTCAAAGTAAACGAAAATTATCTACAAGTAAGGGTGTGCAAAAACTGAAAGTTGTAACACCAGACTACATAGAACAAAGCCGCATATAAAACAATCATTGTTAATCGGAAATGTATGTAAAATAAATGTATGAATGAAGTATAAAATCTAATAGAGCCGTTAGGAGTGTTTGTGCTATTTCTAACTTTACCTAGTAAACAAGTCATTCTATTATGTGATAAAGTAAACATAAAAACTTTATGACATTACCATTGTTTCGCCACTAGCTCATTAAAAGGCTTTGCTATCAGTAGAACGCAAATTGTGTCCACTGTAAATAACATCAATACATCGTACATCTAAACTATAATAACAAAATTACAATTGTTTCACCTACAATGAGATTTGCAGGCTACAGGAGGCTAAGAAATTTTTCGAATATAAAAAACGTTAGCCTAGGCTATTCTTCCACTTAATCCTTTTGGCATAAATACATAGTTACACATACATATAACCAAATTAACCAATTATGGGCGAAGCAGGTGGTGTTTCAAGTTATATTTGCTTTTAATACGAGACATATTTTTTATTTATTTGGTATAGAATCATTGTATAATGATACTGCACTGTACGTAATAGATCTATTGTGGTGTAGGTATATAGAAGTCTTGGGGTGAGGCATGGTGAATATACATAATGTGGAAATCTGAACTCTTTTTGGATGAACTATGCCCTGTGGAGATATGTTTTTTGTATGCATACAAAGGCTTTCTACTAAATTTAGTTTAGTGAACCATTGTAAGTATTGAGTATTAGGTTGTATTGGTAAAGAAGAACAGTTGCTTTTGCTTGTAGGTATCGAATCATTTATTTCACGTCACAGTAGTAGCCAGAACACAAAATAAAAGTGGCTGATTCGGGTTTCTAGAGCAGTATAGATAAAGAACTGGGATGTATCTACACATCCAGTACTACAATCTCCAAGATTGTCATTACCACTCTCAGTCGCATTGCGGACAAGGCGGCTGACTGAATCAAGTTCCCTTCGACTGAAAGTAAAGGGATGGAAGCCAAAGTGAAATGGTCGGCAACAAACATTTGCTTCTCTGCTATTTTCGCTGGGAGTTGGGATTTTTCCAATATCTTATTGTTTTGCCCTTTTGGCAACGAACTTACACTCAGATATTGCTCCTCGGCTGTGTCTTTTACCTCTACATGGTAGTCTGATAGTTCCTCGTCACGGCTATCAAATACAATCTCAAAAGTATGAGTAAAACTTAGCAGTACCAGTAGACACTCTGTACCTAAGCTAACATTGTTAATACTTTGTGCATTTGCCTCTGTAACTGCAGGTTGAAACCTATCAGCGGCAACATACTCGTAATAGCGCGAGTCTACGTTTTCCTTTTTTTCTGCGAGGATTTACCTTCAAAGAAAATGAAAAATTCTGAATACGAAATAAAGCAAAACCTTTTCCTTCATCTTTTTCTCCTACCTTTACATTTGAAGGGAATACTTCATTTTTATAAATACGGACTAATTGGACCATTTTTACAACCTCGAACCATCTCATATTATAGTCAAATCTAGTTGAGATAATGGACTCTTTGGGCGTTTTATGATGTCTACAGAACGAAAATTCACGTCACTCATTTCCGTCGCTCTTTCTGTCTGTCGGTCGGTCGGTCTGTCTGTCTGTCTGTCTGTGCGTGTTCTTCTAGCCTCGTAATTTCAGTAACCGCTGCATGGATTGTGATGAAATTTGGGTACGATATGCTGCCTGGTCCTGGTAGGTAATGCTGTTATAATTTTGAAAATCGGTGCATGGGCAGCGGAGTAATTAGGAAAAAAACCGAAAAATTTAAAATATTCCTCAAACTTCATTTTAAGGTCTTTTAGGGATTCCTGATCACTTTCTACTTTTTCTTCGGTGAGGGTGAAATTGGGGTGGTCGGGGGATGGAGGGTCCTAGAACTCAAAAATTTCGTTTTTATGTGACATTGGAGTTCCTGATCGTTTCGTTTCATCTAGTTTGAAGCTTGCAGAATAAATATTCTGTGTCCTAGTTCCTTTAGAGATGCAAGAAACTGTTTACAAAAGTTTTTGTGTTGGATGTCTTCTTGTGGGCGGGCGGGCGATGATTTGGTTGAAAGGGGATCTTTATAGAAAAATAATAAAATAATATCACCGTTATGTGAAGGGAAGTACTGAGTTAATCAACTTGATTCCATTTTTTTAAAACATGTTGCTGTATTCTGATCTAAGCAAGGATAATGCAATGCCATACAGCACTTTAGAAATTAACCGTTCGCACAAAGTCTTCTTAATTAATGATAAATACAAAATTTAACTTAAACGCACGTCCGTGGCACAGGATACAAGCTATAAGTTTTACAGTAATAAAAAATATTCAATAAAAGAAAACCACGTGACTAGTTTTAAATACCCCGACACCTCGCTCGTCTATTAGAAAATATTAGTTACCGATCACCTTGGGCTAGAAAAGTGATATTGTTACGCCAAACACATACAGTTACAAACCTTATTTGGGTAATAATTGTTATTGCGTCCATTGACGTGATCGCAGACGGAGGACACCATTTCGCAAAGTCGCGGCCGCGTTGATTTTTTACATGACCGCACACATCACCGACACTACGCGTCCGTTGCAAACATCGAAAATCCGCGTAAACAAAAACGCGTGTCGCCCTTTTCAACGCGTGCAACGGGTTCGAACTCGCCGGTGTTAGAAAAAGACAGAAAGACAGTTCCGGTGTGCGTGTACCAATTAAGCCTCGCGGTATAAGCGCATACAACACACACATACAGGTAGCTAGGTGTATTCTACTCCCACCTGCTATCGTCGTGTTTTATTGTTAGGCCGGTCGTTATGTATACGAGGATTTATTTTATTTAATCGTGTCTGAGCTATACTTGAATTAATTGGTTAGTTTTATATATTTTTTTAATTTCATTTTATTTTATTTTTTGTCTTTATTTTTATATAATATACAATTGAAGTTAGGCTCCTTTGAACGGGGTCGGATTGTAGGTCAACGAGAACCTGGTGCTTCTTTCAGAGCAATTGCTGTAACTGTGGGGCGTAGCATGGCTACAGTTGTAGCAGCATGGTGTAAATGGATCGCAGAAGGGTGAATACAGCGAACTAGAGGTTCTGGAGCACGTAGAAGAACTACAGACCGGCAAGACCGTCATATACGGGTACTCGCCGTTCGAGAAAGAATGCGTCCCACCATGGGTGCCGCCAGATAAAGGCCGGGGGGGGGGGGGGGCAAAAAAAATCCAGGGGGAGGGCAAAAAGAATATTTCTTGTCAAGAAGAAACATAGAACATATGCAAAATAAAAGAGGTAAACGTCTTAAATAACAGAAATGCATGAAGATGATTATGTAGAGAATGTTATAGGATTGTACCCATATTCAGTACAGTATCTGAATTAAAAACAATAAGAGAACAAAAATACAGAACAATAAGGAACAAAAATAATAAAAGAAAAAGGAAAAAAAAACTATAAAACAAAAATCTGCATTTTGTATTCACTTTTAGAAAAAAAGACTAGAGAAGTTATTTGAAATCGAACTTTAGCTTCCTTCGGTCTGGGGAAAATTTGTTGATTACTGTTTTTATTAATTGCGTTTTATGACAGTTAATTTTTTTCTGTGAACGCTGAGCATACATAAATCAGTCAATCGATTTTCGCTCATTGTTGACCTCAACCAAGTGTTGACCCTCCTTAGCGAACTAAATGAACGTCCAACGGAACAAGACATAGGTGGTAAAGAGAGGAAAATTTTTATTGCGCTCGCAGGAGGAGAGGAAAGTAACAGTTTCCATGTATGTGTGTTAGATTTGATTTGCCAGGGGGGGGGGCAAGTGCCCCCCCTGGCGGCGCTCATGCGTACCACTCGAGCTGCTGCTGACGCTTGGTATGCAGCTCTAGGGAGGCCCATTCGAATCCGCACGGTGTACCACAGATCGAGTGAAATGGGCTTGGGATCATAATATGGTCCGCATCTCGTGCTTCCACTAACTACAACTCGTCGTCGCCAACGGTTAGATTGGTGCCAAGAACACCGACAATGGCATGCTGAGTGGCACCAGACGGCCTTCTCCGATGAGTCCAGGTTTTGTGTGGGAACACATGCCAACGGGTAAGTCGACGACGGACGGCGACAAGGTGAACGACGTGATCTCCACTTTGCTGCTGAGCGCCATGTACACCGTCCTATTCGTTTCATAGATAAGGTGCCATTGCATTCAACAGCAAGTCATCTTTACTTGTCATTCGTGGCACAATGATTGTCCAGTGTTATGTGAATGAGGTGTTAGAACCAATTGCCGTTCCATATGTCCGAGGCCTCGAAGAGGATCTCTTCCAGCAAGATAATACATATCCTCATATTGCATGGGTTTCGATGAGGTTCCTACAGGAAGCTGAGGTTAGGGTACTCCCATGGCCTCCACGATCACCCGATTTATTTCCAATTTAAAAAGTATGGGATTCGATGGATCGATACATAGGCGATTTACCCGATCCAACGACCACGCTGGACGAACTGAAACATGCTGTGAGGGCAGCTTGAGAGGCTACACCTCTAGAGTTTATCGGCAACCAGATTACGAGCATGCCGCGTAAGCTGGAGGACTGCATTCGTCAATATCAAGGGCCCGTCCATTATTGATCTGTTGTATTTTTTTAAAACTAATTATGACAAATGAGTTCGTTTATTATTGTATTTAGTCCTACCGCGTATCATCAACCGCAACCCTTTTTTTCTCAGTGTTCGGATTTCACTTGCAAGTAGTACATTATTATATTGTTTATGTATGTTTATGGGCTTTCCAAAACGGTACAATGGTTGTCAACTGTTCGAATAGTAGGTAAAAAATTACCATAACGCATTCAGGGAGGAGTTACCGATTTGAAGCACGAAACATTTCTAGGGATGTAATGCTATTACCTGGTGAGATTTTTTATCCAAGTTGAATCGATGTTTAACTGCAGAACTATAGTTTGGTATTTCCGGTTGGCAAATGATAGTCATCAGTCTTGTTCCTTAGTTACTTTTTTTTCTGATATATTGATAATGTTTGGAACACCGCATACGTAACCAAGCAATTAATACCAAATAAATTAATCGGTGGATCTATCTCTATCGTCTGGGAATCGGTCTACAATCGTGTCGCGAATCGGTATGATAGGAGAGAATCGTATCTCAGCAACTATTATACAACATGACGTTAGCAGGTGTGGCGCGCAAAATAGGTCGTTTCAAACGCTCTTCCAGCGCGTGAAATTTGAAGCCAAGTAGCAAAGTTATTTTCAACTTTTAATGAATAATAATAATTGGGAAATGATTAGAATAGAATTGATCACATTCAGTAAAAAGTCACAAGTAACATGTCAACAAATAGATATATAAAATTACAAATAATTACACAAAATAATTAAAACCTATAATTTAAAAAATGTTGCACTGAACAAAAACAACCCTGGCATAGAAGAGACTGCATCTCATTTTTGAATATATGATGTGATTTTCTTTATATCCTTAATGTTGATTTTTCGTATGTTGTAGATTTATGTTCAGGTATGCTAAGAAGTAAACTGCGTGTGGCATACTGATGGCTACTCCCAAGAAAAGTAAATATATCAATGATCTTTTTAATAAAGATTGCACATTTCAATAGTAAGTTGATGGCAAGTTAGGATTTTGTGCAAATATGTCTCTGCATGTTTCAGTATAATTTAAGCCGAAAATTAATCTGTTGTTTTTCTTTTGAGCTAAGAAAACTCTACTGATATTAGCAGATACACCCTATGTAGCAATACCGAATGATAAATGACTGTATACAAAAGTATAATAGAAATTAAGAAGGCTATCTTTTTTCATATATGCTTCATCTTAAAAAAATGGCATAGTATGCTTTGTTCAGTTTTTAGCAGACATGTCGGTCGATGTGGCTGGAGAACCTAAGGTCAGAATCTATAAATTTACCTAGAAGTTTAAAATTATTTTGAAATAAACTTCCACTGTCTGTAAACAAATTTTCTGGTAGAGGCTTTTCACTAAAAAAATGTATATAAGTTGTTTTGTCTTTATTCAAGACCAACTTATTGATCTTTTTCACACCATGACTCCATCTGAGAAAGGTATAATTGAGGCATATCATTGATACAAAAAAATCGCCAAGTTCCCTAGTGTTTGTCGACAAGTCACTGATCCTTCACTCAGGGCCGTGATAATAAAACCAACTTTCGTCATCACATTATTTAAAAACTATGGATTACGTTGCAGTTGCCTTTACCACTGTTGATACTGGTCATCACTTTTAGAATTCATATTGCTGTAATATTCCGGCACTCTAAAAATAATTTTGTGAGTAGGACCGTAAGATAGCTCTTTACTGTCAGAAATTCGGCAATCATTTGTACAAGGTCGTTAATTCCTGCAGTTTTTGTAGCATCATGTCGTTTTGGAAATAAACATTATTACTATCAACCGTCTTTAAGCTTCTTATGCCACTCAAATGCTTTAAACTGATAAACTATCATTTGGATATGCACTTATGGCAATTTCAAAAATTTTAGTATATCTCCATCTAGTCACTGGGCTATAATACCTTACAGTTTATGTGCGTACAAGGGGAAGATGTGGCAACGTCGCTTCGATGACGACTGTTTGCTCATTAAGTAATCATCATATTTATAGATTTTTATTCTATGTAAATTAAATCCAAGTTT
This sequence comes from Callosobruchus maculatus, assembly GCA_951848785.1. NCBI lineage: Eukaryota > Metazoa > Arthropoda > Insecta > Coleoptera > Chrysomelidae > Callosobruchus > Callosobruchus maculatus. The sequence goes on along the minus strand of CATOUR010000054.1, from coordinate 13,497,590 downwards.
TTTCCAAACATAATGCTTATTGGTGTCACCATTTGCGGTAATGTACACAATCACACCTTTTTAGTCATCATGTATATTTGTATAGCAACATATGGGCTGACATTTTTAACAACCCTAAACAAATTTTCATTCAGATATAGGTCCACAGTATGTCATAACTACTACTAGTTAACTGTCAATACCCAATCTACAGCTTCATTTCGATGATCAGGGATACGAGTGGGTACGATCAGCTGAGGAAGTAACAATAATATATGGTTGCTTTTCTAAATTGTTGGTTGCTTGGAAATGGCAGAATTCAAGAAAAAGAGTTTCACCTTTAACTTTTGAACGGAGCAATACCACCTGGGATGTTTACCAAGCAAAATAACGTTACGTTTACCACCTCCTCAATTTACACATAAAAATGTCATCCGTCATGCAACTCAGCCCTCTGAGAGGGCTGTTGACAAAACATATTTAAATAGAATGACAATCCTATTGATACTATGTATGAAAAAAGCTGTATTAAACAGAGGACTACTAATTTCATTTTAAAATACCTCATCAACAAGCACCTCAAAGAGGTTGACTGGGATAAGTCTTTCGTTTGGTAAAAACTCCAAGTATAGAGGTTGTTTATTATTATTATTATTATTAAATACACAACAAGAGTTGAGCACAGAGTGCTATAAACTCTACATGCTAGGATAGCTACAGATTACAATTACAAAGTGTAATAAAAATACAACCAAGGCTTAAGGGTAGCAAAATAAGAAATTAGACAAAAATTATTTAAAGGCAAATAAACTAGATCATGAACGCATAAAACGCCAATTGTCAAAGCTGTTATTGAATGAGTTCACTGATGGACTGTTGACTACATCTGAAGGAAGCTCGTTCCATAAGCTGAATACCCTGTTGCTCAGGAAGTGCTGCCTTATGGTAGATCTGAAGAACTCCTTCTTAAGCTTAAAGTTGTGACCCCTCAAGCGGTTAGTATTGAGGCAAAACAGAGTAGAAAGATCAACGCCGAAAAGTCCGTGTGGTGCCAGGTAAGTAATGATTAGATCACCTCGGGTGCGCCTCTCATGGAATGTATGAAGATCAAACAACTCTAACCGTTCTTCGTACGATGGACGTCTTTATCCGTAGGGTAGCCTAGTGCAACGACGCTGGAGAGATTCCAGTTGGTCGCAATCACGTTGAAGGACTGGGTACCAGAATGGACCAGCGAATTCAAGTATAGGACGTAGATATGTTTTATATAGGAAAGAAGCTACGACTTCTCAATGAGATACAGAATTTTTTTAGCTTTTGAACAGACTTGATTTATGTGTTCAGACCAAGATAGCGAACTAGATACAATGACTCCTAAATCACAGTGATCAGTAGAACTTGGAATAATGTAACCATCCAAGTAGTAGTCGTACATGGGATTCTTTCTGCCAACGTGCAAAACACAACGTTTTGCCTAAATTGGGAGTTGAACTTTTCATTAGAACGCATATAGTACTTGCCAAAAGTAGTGATATTTCGCAATAACACGTCTAACCGAAATGTTTAGGGATACCAAGATATTGACCAAAAATGAAATACTCATTGCTAATGCCGTCCCACTGCGATTGGATGAAAACAGAGGGAGAACACGAAAAAACCTGGTTTACAGTGGAGCGGAGCAATGAAGCAGCAAAAAACAAAAAAATCCAGTTTACAACGGAGGGGAGCATAGATGTAACGAGCTACATCAGACTTTAACAACAACAAAAATGGTGCAACCCGTATAACTATAATAATGAACTGGTGGATATGATTTTAGTGTGCGTGAATGTAGTCAAAGTGCCTCTCTGACTTCGCGACTGTATGCTGATCGTATTCACCGTGTTCCCCATCGATTTGTCCATCGCGTGCAAGGAGCTAGAGACGCAGGATATTTGTATTCACATCATAGTGGACAAGCTTGACAACCTAGGTAATCTGAAATGGTCCAAATTGAAGAAGAAATACTTCACTTTTCCGTCTCGCGTCCAACCATATCTATAAGATTCATGTGACAAAACGGTACTTTAAACTTCGCAGCGAATGAATAGTAAGTATTTTTTAACATTTTTTATTCTTCTGATGCTGATTTACCTTAAACCAGCTTTGTCATTTCTGAAAAGTTCCAACTTTGAAAACACCTTATATTTATGTTTTGGTTCATTCAGAAATCAAATGAGGAGATGTGGCTAAGTAGGTTAGGGGTTATATGCTCAGATTAGGAGTAGGGCAAATAAAAGTCCTCTCCGACGCATCACCTCTTCCCATAACCATGGAAGACGTTTTTTCGTATTGTATTTTCAAACTTTATAAGTAACTACCACCAAAACATAAATGGTTGACACTATACCCATTTCTTTAACTGATTGGGTGGATAGATGTATGTAATTAATGAATTTCCTTATTGAAAAAACTTTTTCAAATTTAGTGTATGATCGACTCTATATCCTCTCACATTGCCTCAATATTTTTCCTTGTCTGATATATTCTTTCAAATTTAATTTTTTGACGCTCTATGAATTAAAGAGATTTGGTTTCCTAGAGGTTGAGTGAATGAGCACATTTATTGTGAATTCAGGCGTTTCGAGTATATATGATCATTGATTAACATATTTACGGGATATGATATTTATCTTCAATTATACCTCCAATAAGGACTACTACTACTGTTTTAAAACATAGCGAAATAGGTCAGTGCGTCTTTTAACAAAGTTATCAAAATTAGATTTGGATGATGTGGTTGTCTACTGGAGTTCGTTGGATGGTGCGAGATGTCAGATGCCCGAGGGGGTAGCAGTAATGCACAGTGTAATGAGGTTAGTAATTTGGTTTGTCACTCTACTACCGAACGTTGCAAGCTCTCGGCCACGTTAATTAATGGCTTGCTTGAGCCACCTTCTTGTTCTGACTTTTTCGTCCAGCGTTTTTTCTATAGTTTGTGCTTTTAATATACTTACTTAACTTTGTAAACACTACTTACGAACTGAAATCAATTAACTCCTTGAAGAAGACAGTAACTGTCTATATAAAAGGCCTCTTATCTCGTCGAATGAACTGGGCAAACCACCGCCCTTCCCAATGCTACTTACAAGGGAGCCAATTACACTGAAATAGGGCACAAAACTGGCCCGCATGGTCAAAGATGGCATACTACCTGAGTTCACCCTCCATCACTACTATTACTGGCTCAATAAGCGTACCAATACTTTGAACTACTTGACATCATCTTCACCAATACCTGATACATTACTATTATTACTGGCTCAATAGGCGTACCAATACTTTGAACTACTTAACATCATCTTCACCAATACCTGATACATTGGTAAATTCTGAGAGCCGCAGTGGATAATGCGAGATTAAAGAGTCTGCTATTATTCAAATGCAGAAGAGAATTAATAGGATCCCCTGGATTATTCCACGTTAATTCGCGGAAAAATTTGAAGAAACGAATTGTTTTCAAAATGTTTGCATTAATTTTAGGCAAATCATAATTCTGCTATTAAGTAAATACCACATGTAACGATGAGGCAATGTTATTCAACTTATATGTGGAAAGAATATTTACGGAGGCAATTTCGAACAACTCAATTGGCATAAGAGTAAACGGAATTCCCATAAACAACATCCGGTATGCAGATGACACTGCCGTAATAACAGATAATGCAGGTGATCTTTAGATCCTACTAAATCGAGTCACTGAGGTGAGTAGAAATCTAGGCCTAAAAATTAATATTGGCAAAACAAAGTTTACGGTGATCAGTAGAAACAACACAACAAACACCCAGATACAAATAAACGGAAAAAACATTGAAAGAGTTTCACAGTTCAAATATCTAGGATGCATGGTCAATGAAACATGAGATCCAGACCAAGAGATAAAGTGCAGAATAGAACAAGCACCAATAACCTTTCTAAAACTAACTTCTAAAAATGTCTCACTGACAAAAACTTAAACTTCAGCCTCAGATACAGAATGGTAAAATGTTATGTCTGGTCAGTTCTGCTCTACGGAATGGAGGCGTGGACACTGAAAGCAACCACAGTCAACAAAATTGAAGCTCTCGAGATGTGGATCTTAAGACGGATGCTAAAAATACCCTGCGTAGACCACGTAACAAATGAAGAAGTTCTCCGAAGAGCTGAACTAACAGACCGACAGCTCTCCGACACAATTACAAAAAGAAAAATAGCCTACCTGGGACACGTAATACGGGGAGAACGTTATCAGTTACAACGCCAGGTACTTCGAGGTAAAATCGAAGGAGGAAAAAGAGGAGTAGGAAGAAAAAAACTATCCTGTCTCAGAAACATTCGGCAGTGGACAGGAATGAGAAGCCTCGTAGAGATACAAAATGCAGCTGTGAATAGAGAAATTTGATAGGAAGAGGATGGACGCCTACGCAGGAATCTGCATGGCACTCTAAGAAGAAGAAAGATACTCAATGGCACCAAGTATATAAGTCTTAAGTAAGTCTAACAAATGGCGGCAACATTTATGTTCAGCAAATTGGCCGGATGTATAACATCTATAAAACACGACTCTTACGGACATTATGAGTGCTTAAGCTGGAAACTAGCTTTTCCGCCAAGTATAGAGGGCTCTTAATTACAATTGTGGAATAAATGACATTAAGTAAAAATACTGAAATATACATCATTGAGATCTCTTTTTCAAGTATTCCTGATACATAATCTGCAATCTATGAACCTGGTGTGAATACTGTAAAGCTTCTAGTGTGCCACTACTAAATGTAAAAAAAGTCGTGTGTTTTGGACCGTATCGAATTTTCCGTGACCTGGGTTTGAATATTTATCTAACCATCAGACCATAATTGTTTGAGCTAGCGATGGAACGTACGTATCAGGTAGAACAGATAAAATAGCGTGAAGAATACCCATTGTTTTAGAGCAGGTGGTGGTATTTTTTGTCAACCCTCTTATAGATAATCGACCGCTTAGTACTTGTCTGTGCTTTCCGCCAATGATGTGAAAAAAGTTGAGCGCTCTAGTCTGGCTAGCTTCGCCTACATCACTCCTCCCCATATTATGGTGGAGAGCTACTTCTCGGAGTGAACTATCCGCGCTCACGAAACAGCACCAGAGAAATAATAGCTGGGGTACATCAAGGATCGGTTCTCGGGCCACTCCGGTATGGTGTGTTGTACAATAGCGTATTGGAATTGCAACTGCCTGATTGAGCAAGAACCATAGCTTACGCAGATGATCTGGTCATATTTGCGGAAGCCGAAAATGAACAACTGTTGGTAATCATTACGAAAGGGCCCTAGCTAGAATAGTCATCTGGAGGGAAAAAAAGCTAAGCCTATCCCCTAAACAAGGCCTAAGCCATCATTTTGAAAGGCCCGCGCAAAAAAACCTTCCCAGGCATCTGAGTGTCTGACGTAAATATTATCCCAGTCAGGCAGATATCTAGGAGTTATTTTAGACAATATGACATTCACATTAAACACGTCGTCGAGAAGAAACGTAGGCAGTCCCAGTAGTAGCAGAAGAGGAGTGCTTTGTAGTAACACACTCTGTAGTTCTATATGCAACCCACATATGGTTAAGAGCGATGAGCACTCAACGGTTCATCGAAATACTGAGCGAAAAACAACGTAAGGCCTTTTGAGAATAGCGTACGGTATCCATGGCAGCAATATAAGTAGTAACTAGTACTCCTCGTATAAAACTACTGACAGATGAGAGAAGCCGATTCTATAGAATCAGCGAGCTCTTACCCAAAAAGAAAGAGAGAGGGAGAGAGAGGTGACATTAATTATGTGGCAAGACATCTGGCAAAACCATACCCACTCAGCAGTGTGGACAAGAATACTTATACCGGACATCAGAAGTTGGGTCAAATGCGAACACCGGACCCTGAACTACTTCCTGACTCAGTTCTTGACTGATCACAGTTACTTCGTAATCTATATCAAAAGGATGTATATCACATTGAGCATCTTATGTTGTTATTTTGGAGCTGAGGAGGATACCATGTTGAAGAAGAACAGGTGTGCGTCATGTCCGTGGTGCATAGCTGAGCTTCGCCCATTGGTCATACCATATCTTATTTTCTTATTTATTACTCTCGTTTATGAATACCACAAGCTATTTGGCGAATAAAGACGTTTATTATTATTATCATCCTGATTTTCCAAGTTCATCTCGCATGACTGCGGTAGCAACAAATGTTGACGGGCTGTGCCAAGTCAATACCTGAACTATTATTGATCGGAGTTTAGGAAGGATCTTATAATATTACAGGCCTTCAGAATCACAGACTTTTGAAATATTTTGTGTAACTTTTCGTCCAGGCCTAACTGTTAATGGTGTGGTGTAAAATTGTTTGGCGTAAGGCCTGAGACTGAACAATGGTAACTTTGTTTTGCTTCCAGAGTCATTTTATTTCTATCGCAAGGTCAGTGTATTTAGATATCTTTCCAGCATAGGTGTTTTGGATATTCGTATCGTTGGGAATAGCAATATCTATTAAATAGGTAACTTTGTCTGCCTTTGACTGAACAACTATATCTGGCCTATTTGCTGGAATAGTCTTGTCTGTATGTATTTCAACGTCCCAGTATAGTTTGTGTTCATTGTTTTCGAGTACTGATGACGGTGTGTAATTGTAATATGGATCTGTGTTTTCTATTAGCTTATTTGCTGTGGCTAGCGATTGATGTGTGACTTTAGCTGCAGAATTATGTCTAGCTGTGTACTCAGTTATTATTATTATATTCGACAGGTGGGCGGTATGGATAGCTGAACTTTAGGATCATTTTGAGAACAACATAAACGCGCAAAACTTGGTTGTAGAAATGGTCATCAATAGACACAAGTGGACCAAAGTGAAATCCTTCGTAAGCTATCAGCACCAGAAAAAGGGAGGTAGACAGATTGAGGTAGGTGGTGTCCAGCTCATAAAACGAGGAACCTAGAAAAATAAGTTATTGACCTACTAACCCCTGCGACGAAAGAAAAGAGAAGACACGGATAAGAAGTGAAGAACGCCCGAGGGGCGAAGATAGAGGAGGTAAGGAGAGGAACGGCTTTTAACCGATCGGCCTGTGGTGGCATGTCGGATGGACGAAATTGAGCCGATTGTAATTGACATCGGACTCTAGCTGGTACAACCTCGGGGCGGCCACATTCTATCTCACTTCCAGATGTGGGAGTGCTTCTGCCTGGCGATCATGCCGATTTTTCCCCATATACAAGCCCATTACCATTACCAGGCAGACACGGGCGCGATGGTAGCTACTTAAATAGAGTACTCACCTGGTATTTTTTGATGCTATCCAACTGCTCCTTGGTGGGTTCCTGATGTGCAACAGGTGGGGTCACGGGTGTCTGCGGTACCGCCCCGCTGCTGCTGTTCAGCCTGGCAGGCAGTTGGGGCGCAGGCGCTCTGTTCACCAACCTTCCATCCTTTTCTATTTTCAAATGGTCCCGCGGAGGCGGTACAGGCTTGGTAACGCCCGCCGATGTGTCGTTGAGCGTCGGAAGTGGAGCCGTGGGTGTGGCGGGAATCGTAGGTGGAGCTCCGTTCACACCACTCTGAGAATATCAAGGTAAGGTATACTTGTATTACAATTAATTTATTGCTATACAGCTTCTGAATCATGTCCTTTACTTGGGGTATCTGATTCATGGTAAAAAAGGTTCCGTTAATTTTTTTAAGTAAAAGGTATTTCTCAGGAACCGTTTTTTTTTGAATTGCCAACTGAGCGTTAAAGAGCAGTGAGTTACTTATTGTACCAACCACCGACAATAAATCTAGATACATGATCTTTATTTACAAAATTTTCTAGTCGGAACATTGAAGCACTGTTGCCCGAATGCAAGGAGAACCAAATTTTCGAGATACATATTCATTGCTTTGAGTATCATTAGAACTGTAGGCCCTGGAGTAAAAGTTGATTGATGATTTATTATATAAATACAATGCTTGAACGATGTCTATAAATCGTCATCTCTGAATACTTAACGTAAAAATTAAAAGTATGTAGTTTGTAGTACTTACATGGAGGATTTATTTTGGACTTGGCAACGTCACTAGACGATATACCAGCTCCATTTACGTTAACGTCATTTTGTCCTTTGTAATTTGAGGGGTCTAGAATCAAAACCCGCTAACTCCACTTTTTGTACTAATTTACCTTTTGCATGTCCCGGTAGTTAATTTTCATTGGAGTCGAAAAATAAATGTGTTTGGAAGCAAATTCCGCTATATCCCCTTCTAAAAGTATACGGAATATAGCAGTTAATTTCAAAACCCGGTAAGTCCATTAGAGTCGTGAAATCAGAACACGCTATCTCTACCTCATGGCCAATGCCGTTGAAGTAATCCACGCATGCGTGGATGAGAGCTGTCTAAAACAGTGTTTACTGTACTGCTACTCCTCAACGTATTTCGTTGGTTTTTCTAGACGTTTGCTGCTTTTAGACTAAATAACTGTATAAAAAATGAAAGAATATGCTAGAAACGTCTCAATGTGCACCACTCACACCCGTATGCACCGTTTGGCGATTCTAATCCTAGTTCCCTAATCGCGTTTTGCTAATCTTTGGCATCTTGCCATGCACCGTCAAGAGATTAGCTAATCCAGATTGGAGATACGGCAATGTTGTGTTCGCAAGATTGTTTTGACAGTGACAGTGTCAAAATTTTCAGTTTGCGGTGCATAGTAAACAAGTAATCTAATCCCGGTTTACGTAACTAATCGCGCAATTGACTTACGGTGCATACGGGTGTCACTCTATCATCAGAATATCAGTGTGTTGTTTCAAAAGTTGATAATAAAAGTACAAAAATTATGTCCCGTTTTTAGATTCTGCCTCAATAAATATTGAAATCATAGAACTGTTGATCATTCCCGAGAATAAACATAGCACGAAAATCTGCATATTCATCATGCTTGTCTTCAAAACGCGCTATGTCCAAACTTTTTCATCAAAATCTGCTGTCTCCATCAAAAAAAGTTCAAAAACAGCCAACTTCACTGACACTTCGGTTAATCCTTCAAGTATAGAATCGTTAATATGCTACATAGTACTTACATAAAGCAGGAAACCCAGTAATACTAAAATAAATTGACTTATCTTTTTCTTATTTCCTGAGAAATTCAAGATTTTGGAGATAGCGGATTCTGATTCTAGACCCCTCATTTGCTGTTATGGTTATGTGGTTGACTAGGCTACTGACTATGTACTTCATGGACCAATTCCGGACGATGGGCTTACCGGGGGGAGGGGAGGGGGGGCAGGGGGCTTTGAGAGAGAGAGAGAGATAATGATGACATCAGGACGGCAGTGTCTTCTTTTTTGGCGGCAGTGCATATGTTTTGAGTGTCCATTAATTGTTTGAGTTCATTTTGCTGTACAATGTGCCAACTATTTTCGATTAGGGCTCAAATTCCGGACATTTTACAGATTTTTGTGATTTCGCCCGGACACGAAATTTAGCTCCAAATTTCCTGACATGTCCGGGATTTTCCGGACGAATGGTCATCACCCTATCGTTGACCCACGCATTGTGCATGTTGCGTTTGTGTATTTGCTTCGAGCCAATTTTCTGCTAATAATGATGCGTTACTGTAAGCTATGTATGTATCTAAAATGCCGGGTGTCCCACGACCATTAAGACAAGCAATATATCGGAACTGGGCAGTAGTAGGGAATTATAATTTTGGGAGTGTAAATTAGAGCAAATATAATATCTTTTGTTATTATTGTGTCACCCAATGAGGTATTTGTTTTTGGTCACGTGACGTCCGATTCAAAATTTTTAAAGGGACACCTTATATATTTGTGACTTTTTGTGTTCCTCCCGATAAAACAATTCCAACAAAAACACTTGGGGTCTAAAGTGATTAATTCAAGAGCTACAGGTATTTAAAGGACTGTACCACTACTATTATGAAAACACTACCAAAGTACATAATTTAACTGTAGGGGTACATGTTATAATCAGTGGTAGTCGTACCATCCTTTAAGTGCCCGTAGCTCTTGAATTAATCACTTCAGACCCTAGTGTGCAAATATACAGGATGTCAAACAAAATAAATAATAATAAATAAAAACAAATAGGTACCTCATTGGGTGACACAATAAGAAGAAAAGATACTATATTTGCTCATATTTACACCCCCAAAATTGTAATTCCCTCTCTCTCTTCAGTCGTAGTTCGCTCCCGAACGTCGTGACTCATACATGGTTATGGTGTGTCAGTGATCGCCGTGTTTCTCGGTCTTCCACGGCACGCATTTACTTCTGGGACCGACATGTGCGTAAGGTCCCTTATTTGGTCTATGAACCTTATAGGGGATCTGCCCCTCGTTCTTTTGCCGTCCACCTTCCCTTGGACCATGAGCTTCTCCATCCCGTCCCTGCGCATAACGTGTCCGAAAAATTGGAGCATCCCACGTTGTATGGTTGGTAAAAGCCGATCATGATCTTTGATTTCGAGCTCCCTGAGGATGGAGATGTTCGTTCTGTGTGCTGTCCAGGGTATTCTTAGCATCCTCCGATAACACGTCATTTCAAACGCCTCTATTCTTCTACGACAGGAGGCGTTTAGAGTCCAGGATTCTGACCCATAAGTTGCTATGGGGAAAACCAGCGCTTTCATTAGTCTGGTTTTCGTTACTTTGTGGATGTTGTGGTCCTTCCATATTCTCCCCAGTCTACTCAACGCCTCCTTCGCCATTCCGAATCTACGCTTTATTTCGGGTTCACAACCTCCTTTGTTTTGTATACGTGCGCCTAGATAAATAACGTGATCGCTCGTTTCAATATCGTTCGACTGCTGCCCATATCCGATATATTGCTTGTCTTAATCATCGTGGGGCACCCTGTATATATCCGCCAACCTAAGTCATACATCTTTATTAGCTGGGTAAAATAAGATTCAAATAGAACTTGAGGTTATAAATGCCTTGACCTATGAGGCAGCCATTGTTGCTTACCCTGCCGCCCCTCTTTACGCGCTGCTCTACCCTTTTATATTTCAAGATAGACAAATTATTAATGTACAATAAATAGAATGAAGGGGTCGGTGGCATCAACCAATATGATATGCATCATACGTATGTATCATAAGGTGCTAGAGAAAATCAAGTCAAACGACTTGGCTGTGTCTCCCCCACACGTTAATATAAATTATTTTAATAATAACCATACTTATTTGAATTCAGAACACCATACAAATCATAGAAAATCCGAGGAATGTTTCGAAAAACATGGATCGTCAGAAAGATAATTCGATGTTGTCGTCAGCAGCGTCAATTAGTTTGAGTTGCGGAATATCGTTTGGTGATTGTTTGTGTCTTTTGCGTTTTGTTTTTGATTTTTGTGTGATTTTACACTTTACCGAAATAAAATGTCTCCGAAGGGAGTTGGCGTGACGTAACATATCTATCTTTGCATTATTCTATTAGTCGAGCTATAAACAATGTCATCGGCCATGTTTTCTGCGCCGGTACGCCATCAACTATGAAACGTCACTGGCCTTTTCTGAATGTGAATACTTTGTACTGTGACACAAAAGTTCATACTGTCTAAGGCTTTCGCGGCCATTATCCGGCGAACTGTTGATTCTTGGGCTGTACGGCCGGCGTTTGCTCACTTTGCTGCTTGACGTTTCGACAACACGAGTGGTCGGCATCCTCAGGAGCTGATGTCACCTGTTCGGCGTGTCAGCCAGTGTCTCGGAACATGCCGAACAGGTGACATCAGCTCCTGAGGATGCCGACCACTCGTGTTGGCGAAACGTCAAGCAGCGAAGCGCACAGACGCCGGCCGAACAGCCCAAGAATCAACAGTTCAGTTCCAAATTCAATGCCTAGACTCGTCGGGATGTAATATTTATGACAAGATGGCTTCATAGTTTTTGGAAACGGCTCTTTTTGGTTGCTTGCGCTGAAGGAAAGCGGCCACAAGAATTTCCATTCAAAGTTGCAAAGAGTGAAAGTTCAACTATTGAAAGTTTCACCTAAATTCGTCCTAACTTGATAAAAAAAACTGGATTTATAAATAAGACTAAGAATCCATATCCACAATGCGTGTCCTTTCCCTTTGTTTTAATTTTAAAACCTCCCTTTCTTGGATTATGCTATAACATTTTGAGAAAATATGGAACCTGATTTTTGAACCAGGCTCGTAACTCTTCAAGGGCCTTTGAAATGGTAGGATCGAGAACAGAATGTAGTATACAAAGTATTGAAAATTGTTTATTTCAATTTTGGTGTATTTCTTAAATTCTGGTCATTTGATTATTCAATGTCTGATAAATGATAAAAGAAAACGGTTCTAAATTTGTCAGATTTTAAAATCCAAATTAGATATGTCTCCCTGAGGCTGGGCATAGACTCTGCGATTTACCTTCCGGTTTGTGAGTCGAAAGTCTTGCTGAAAGGGAAACCTGTACTCTCTTCTCAAGCATATACGGTACTTTTTAGACTTTAGACCTTATTCAGCTTTCAACTAGTTGCACACATCCATAAGGATCTCAGAAAATGATCTTCTGTTAATAGGACTTGCGGTTGCTGTCGGATCAGTTGTTTTCAATTCCTCCATCAACTGATTTTACGCACTTAACTTCATCGCCTTGTTTTGATAGCATTTAATTTTCATTTCATACAATTAGGGTAAGGATGTATATAAATCTATACATTAGGCTATAGATTATTGCGACCATATTCTCATATCACTCATTATGTTGTTAAAAGTGTTCCTCCTAACCAAAAACTTCGAAACCTCTGGGCCTTTTTCCTTATTTCGCACACACACGATCAGGCTTGCACGCGAGAGGATCGGCCGGCAAGCACTGCCAGTTTTTCTGAAGGCCGGGAGTTCAGGCCGGAAGGTAAACCTTAGCGTCAATGACTAGCCAGAAATTCACCAAATTCATCTGTTTGTACATTTTTCATTTTCCGCATAAAAAACTTATTTATCGAGAAATTTGACAAGATAATGATATGTGCTTCAGTCGTGCATGTGCATTAAAAAACGAATCATATTGAATAGTTAATTCCACAATTCCAGGGTCTTTCAAGATAAACGGAAAACATTCAAAAAATACGTAAACCAATTTATATCCTGAAAACACATCCATACATGCTTAATTTTTCAAATATGCAACAAAATTCATCCCAACTTCATATAATGATATTGTCTGCTTTCGGAAACATTATTATTAAACCATTCGTTCGCAATATTGTCAATAAGTCAGTATAGGGTACTATTATGAAAGTATTAATGTTCCAAAACCGTTACGTGGCACAGCCACCATTTTTTTAAATATTGTGTATTTAGCGCGCCTAAATGGCACAAATAAAACCACATCTTTTGAGGTATAAACCCCTTACTAACGTTTTCACACCCTCTGAAGCATTTATCAAAGTACAAAGCGTTAAAAAAAGAGTTTGGAGTAAGTAACGCTTAGATACGTAGTGGTTTTTTTCACACTTGAGACCTTCATTGACTACAAAACGACTATAGTTGCAAGAAGTGATAAATTGTATAATTTAAATTTTGTACAAATTACAACACAAATTGTTACCCCCATACTGAGTCTCTGTTTGAAAACGCCTGATAGAGCGTCACCTTCACATCTTTCATTACCATTACATCGCTGGTCAATGAACCTGTCACACCCGTAAGGCATTACAGAAAACCATACGGACGCTACTGTACTTACCAATGAATTAATACAGACAGAGGAAGAAAATATATTTAAAATTATGCGAACACAATTCAGAAAAGAAGTTTCACTGCCAGGAATTATGAGTGAGTGAGTCATTGTTCGTGACTTCTTGTACGCCATTGTTGTTATACGGGGAGTGTGCCTTAATGACTTTGCGGCTAGAGGAGAAATGAAGGACAGGAATGCTTATGGCAGCCGGTATTATGAACTAATCAAAAGGTATTCGGTATTACGTGCTCCTAACCTACACTCACCAATGCAAAGATACTAAGAAAATAAGTTCTGTTCTATGTTACATGTTTTATTGGTTTTTCGATAAAACCAGATATGCTGAAATATATACATTTTACTGGCACTTCCAGCCACCTTTGTGGCCTTTGAAATACAAACTATTCGATAAGAAATAAATTTGGAATAAGTAACAGTTTTGGACAGCTATGTCAGGAGTGGTCTAGTGCACCTTTACTCTTAGTTAAGGTGATGTCGGTCGATCGGTCTGTCAGTTCTGGTTACCCAAAGACCAGACAAAGTCAAGAGAAGAAAATGAACGTAAGTAAGGAGTACAGCAAGGAGGAGGAAGTATATCGATTGGAGGGTCCTTGACATAGTCGATTTGAGTTCGGTAATTTTTGAGTTAATTTTGAGGTTCGATATCTGAAAGGGCAAAAATTTAGTTGTCTTCAAAATTGCACGATAAGATTTTTATCGCTCAACTTGACTGTGTAGTCCACTTACTCCCGCAACAGACAGTTGCTGTACGATTCCGCTGGACTATAATGTCGTTGCGCCTGTTGTTGTGATCCCTCAAGTAAGGGATGTGGAGGTCCCTGTGAAAGATGGAAACATACCATGGGGCGTTAGCGATTGTGCGCAATGTCCTGCTCTGCAGTACCTGCAAGTTTTTCTTGTGCGTTTTGGTGAAAAAAGACCAATCTGTACATGAGAAGGTAATTTCTGATCTAATAATCATGTTATATAATCGAATTTTATTCACCAAACTCAATTTTGAGGAACTACACAACATAGGGTAGAGTTGACGAAACGTTATTTCGAATTTTGTTTTTAACGCTTGTTTCTGCCAAGTCGTACCCTTGTCCAGGGTAATTCCTAGGTATTTGAGTTTTCCCATGGAATCCGAGCATCGGTCACTAAGACCTCCAACGAGGCACCACGACGTTTTATGGTACAATATATTACATTCCTGCTTTTTCGAATAATAACACTTCAACCACCGCAAGCTGCAGCTCATCGCGGACTAAATTTCCAGTCCGCGACTGAGCTACCATCGCAGTGTCGCATAGAAATAGACTTCACAATTGCGGGGCTAGGGACATCATTAATAAAAAGTGAATAAAGACTAGGCCCAAGGACCGAACCCTGAAGAACACCAGCCTTTATGGCCGTAACGTCGGAAAGGTATTGTAAATTTTAGGAAACAGCTTGTTTGGATCCCGATTGAGGTGTAGTATTATCTCGTCTTGGAGTTACAGTCTGTGCCACATTATTTACTAATAATACAGTGTTCTTAGGGCCCTGATATGTTACTGGCTTTCATTTATTTGAAACAGGCACAAAACCTCACCTCTGCTGCTCACTCTGGGTCACGCATTCTCCAGGACAATGCTGGCCCACACAAGGCCAATGTCGTAAAAGAGCATTTCTACGAAAGCGGATTGGAAGTGCAATCACATAAACCCTACAGTCCTTCAATGATTCCACTAGACTTTTGACTTATTCCCAAAATTGCAAAAACCTCAACGAGGACGTCACTTTTCATCTCTTGAAGATTTTTCTGCAGCCATTACCCGAACCAAGAAGCCCAAATGAACAAACAAGTTCTTTGTTGAAACTGTAACTTTCCGCAAACGTTGGGTATCGTAATTGACAAAAATGGACACTTCATTGAGGGATTGTAAACATATTTTGTCAAAAGACTAAAAAGATAAGTAAACAAATAATCTGCATCACTCATGAAATGACCCCCGTAGTATGGAAGAAAACATTTTGGTGTTTTCAAAAATCGCTCTCGTGACATCGGATGAGAAATAAAAAAAATGGTACCGAACATCATGTTTAGCCTTTCTGAAGATTAGGTTTCAAAAGTTTTGAGAGGGCGTTAAATTATTGGGGTAACAGAATACGTTTTTTATCAATAAACGACTTTCTGTATATATTTTTCTTTCAAGGGAAATGACAATATTTTGAAGAATACTTTCCGTATTGACTATCCTCCATTGTGTCGACGAGCATGCTTACTTTCTTTGGACATATTCACAAAAGCGATAATATGGAGAAACTTGTAGTTCAGGATCATGCCCCGAATGGGCGGCACCATGGCCATTCCCCTACACGCTGGGTGGATACGACGAAACAGTTGCTGGATATGGGTATCGAGAGCGCCACTTAACTGGCAGTAAATCGTAAACGATGGCGAGCTACAGTGTTCAAAACTATTGATAATATTTGTGTAAGCAATACTCTAGCTTCGATTTAACGCATTTTACGAGTTCAAAACATGTCTGTTAAGACATTGTGACTATGACGATGATTCCGAATTTCATTTTTGTATATGCAGAGTGAGGTGACCATTGAACCAAATTTTGAAAAATTGTCTGTACATATATGGCATTAAAAAATAAGTGGATAACGCAAACCAAATCGCTCAGCTTTGAGGAACATTTTAAGTAACATAAATTAGTTTTATATTTGTAAACAACAAGAGTAATGCAAAATTAAGGTGCAGTTGCAAATGGTCATTTTGGGCAATGAAGTGCTCAAATGGTCTCATAAATTGAACCTGCCCTCAGATTTTGATACAGTAGGTATCATACTTCCAGGAAAACAGATTGAACTGAAGTGAACTAATTACTATTTAAAAGAAGTTGGTAAATGCCGAAACATATCTTTTCTAATAATTGCTAACAAAATATGTAAGAAAATAAGCCATAATTCTATGCTTCTGTACTGCAAGAGATGAATACTTGAACCTTTTTTTGACCCAACACCAACAAGCCATGTTTGGCAATGCAGACACTACACCATTCCAACTTGTTCTTCAGTCTTGCATTCAATACATAACCACAAAAGTTCAGGTTCAGAAACGTCAGACATTTAAAATGGCCGTAATTGAACTAGCAGTAGCCAAAATTCGATCGGAGTTCAATTAGAGATTTCTTAAGAGATTCAGTATGAGCACATATCTCCAAGATAAAGAATAACCCCATATACATATAAATGAGTTTTTGTTAACGCTAATGTTAGGTAGTCCTATTAAAAACTGCTATCTAATAGACAAATTATAAAATTGAATAAATAGACCTAACTTGTTTTAGTTACATTTTAAGCCTTCGCCAGGTTCATAAAATATGACTTTGCACTTGGTCGATATCTTCAAAACAGATCAGTACAGATCTGTATTACGCTCTCAATCCAAGCATCAACTCAACCGCAACACGGTTCAAGGTGTAGTGTCGAATACCCGATGGCAACGTTGCCAAGTTTTACGGGAAGTTACAAAAACGGCAAAGGTTCAATTTGGGAGACTTTTTACTCAAGTGCTTATTTTTCTTATAACTAAAACTCATGCTTGGACGGCACACCTCGTGCTGTGTAAAATTGTTTGGATAAGAAACTTGGGAAACGCGTTGGGAATGCCGAGTCCATTTACTTGACACGATTTTTTTATACGCTACTACCGTAGTTCTTCCAGACACATGGTGAACGGCAAATAACTACAGATTACTTTTCACATTCTCGAATCTCAGCAAGCAACATGGCATGTAATACCATCCAATCATCATAATATACATAGTTGTGGTAAAACAAATAGGCGGCTTTACAACATTGTGCCCGGAATTTGTCCAAACGTGATTACCATAGAACACGGAAACAATTAGTAACTATTCCAACCGTAGATTGATTAAAATTTTATGGAGATTACCTTTGGTGAAGTGAATTAAAAGAGAAAAAGCATGTCTAACATATTTTGTTAGAAATTTTTATTCAGTTGAATATTTGATAAGGTATCCATGTTCATCTCAACAGTGATAGCTAAATGTAACTCATTGGTCGTTTCGCCTTATTAGGTAAACGAACTATCTTACACACAGTGTAAGTTTCAAAAGACTTTTACATTTGCCACACTTCATTATAACGCGACAACACAGAAAAAAATGGAGTCAAGTTGATTGACTCAGAACTTCCCGCACACAACGGTGATATCATTCTGTTATTTTCGACGCAACGACACAACTTTTATTCTGCGATATTCAACTGAACGAAACGGAACGATCAAAAACCCCCAAATTGCCTAAAAAAGAAGTTTGAGGTATTTTTATATTTTTAGTTTTTGTTATCAGTACTGCGCCGCCACTGACTTGATTTTTAAAGACGCATTTTTCATCCTCGCCACGGTAATAATACTGTGTCGAAATTTCCAGGTTATACAATACACAACGATGTGAAGCAATACTCTTAACATATAACAGAAAAGAATCCTTAGTATCTGCATTGATTAACTTATCTTAACTTAATAAGTTAATCAATGGTATCTGTAATAATGTCCCGAATGGACCAAAAAAAGTGTATTATGTCGCTAGCTCCGTTTTTCGCAAGTCAGTGGAGAGCCTATTGTGCATACAAACACTTTTTTAGTTTTGCAACCTTCCACCCCCAACCACCTCAATTTCACCCCCACCCAAAAAAAACAGAAAACAGTTTTTTATTGTTGCTGCGCCGCCACTGACACGATTGCTAAAAACCATACGCGTTTTCCATCCTTGGCACGGTAGTAATACTGTAGCAAAGTTTCATTAAAATTAATTCCATAATTTCCATGTTACTCAATACAGAACGATTTAAAGCAATATTCGTATATATTTATATCAAAAATTCCCTTGGTTTCTGTAGTAGGCAAGGCGATGATCGAATGGACCTAA
The DNA here is from genome assembly GCA_951848785.1 of Callosobruchus maculatus. Classification (NCBI taxonomy): domain Eukaryota; kingdom Metazoa; phylum Arthropoda; class Insecta; order Coleoptera; family Chrysomelidae; genus Callosobruchus; species Callosobruchus maculatus. The sequence goes on along the minus strand of CATOUR010000054.1, from coordinate 13,478,924 downwards.
AAAGGGGTATCAGGCCGCTAGGACTCTCTTTCACAGGATAATGAACATCCTATTATGAATACTACAAATTTTTGAGTTTCACAACCCCCACCCCCCAACCACCCCTATTTCTCCTCCACCAAAAAAAAAAAATAGAAAATAATCAGGAACTCCTAAAACACCTAAAAACGAAGTTTGAGGAATATTTAATTTTTTCGTTTTTTGCTAATTACTCCGCCGCCAATGTGCCGATTTTAAAAATTTTACCAGCATATCGGTACCCAAATTTCATCACAATCCATGCAGCGGTTACTGAGATTACGAGGGTAGAAAAACGCAACAGACAGACAGACCGACGGAAATGAGTGACGTGGATTTTCATCATGTAGACATCATAAAACGCTCAAAATGCATATTATCTAAAAATCGAAAATTTTCGCGATTACAATACTCCCCTCACCTATCGGTGTGGGAAGTAAAAAACAGTTGAAAAAACCTGCTTAGAGCAAGTCATACGTTTGATAACAATTTATGCATAATTTGTGTAATTATTTATAGAACCGCATCTTCTTCGATTGTTTCTTGGCTATTCGTTTCTTACATCCTGTAATCATAGATGCATCTGAGATAATTGTAAATAGTAAGTTATGGTTTCCAACGATCAGCATTCCATTCAGATGTACAGTTATACAATTACCCATTTTATAAGAAAACCACAAGCTTTTTCCTCCAAAGATCACGATTGATTTACTGGGCATTGCACTTATTCCACTTATATACTGGTGCATGAAGAGGATACAAGAAGATGTATGACAAATGATGCTATACGAAAGATACAAATTTAGTTCAAATGCACAGGCAGTGTGCATGTTAAGATCCTGGCGTAAGGCACCACAACACGCTACAACCTATGGCGTAACCCCCATTACTATTTTGTATCTTTTTGCCTTTGGATATTCTGCAACGATTTCTATCCTTAAACCACTTTAGGAATGGGGATTGTTTTCTCGCTCCAGCCGCCACTTATAAATAATGCCTACTACTCATTAAAAAAAAGATGCGGGTGAAAAGTGTTCATTGTTCCGTAGATTTTTAGAGTGTACATTTATACCCTTGCAAATGACAATTACCATAATTGTACACTCAAATTTGTCTTTAGTGGTGATTAATTTTAAGCGAGTTTTATTATTAACTCTGTATGAAAATACTTAATTGGTTATAAAGTGTATATTTGCTGATATTACTGATATTAAATATTGTATAATGAGTGTAAATAGTACATTTGCGATTGAATTTCAATTTTAATATGGTAAATTTTATCGCACCAGTGCCAATTATTTATCGAAGCGGTAATATTTACACAACTGAATGCTTTTGTCTCAGCAATGAGTATGTATCAAAATGTTTTTCCTAAAACTAGGTTAGTCTATAAGTAAAAAACACATTACAAAGGACAAAAAATATTGCAGAAAATACAGTTTAAAAAAGCTAAAAAACGCGCTTTTAAAGAACATCGGACTTAAAAGTTGAAAATAATTTTTAAAATAAGCTTAAAACCATAATAAACGAAAATTACTAGTACACTTGTGAAAAAAGCGTCGACCGCTCAATTTACAAGACAAAGCGACCATGCTTCATTCACAATCGTATTAGTATTTTTAGTTCATCATTGTTTTAAGCTCATTTTAAAAATTGCTTTTAACTTTTTAGTCCGATATTCTTTAAAAGCGTGTTCTTAGTTTTTTTCGGAAGGTTTAAAAAGCATTTTGAAACGCCCACAAATAAAAATCACAGTAGTTATTGAAAACAGTGGAAACGAAGTAGATGATATTATACCTATATTCGAGTAGCAGCAGAATATCTCAGGTTGACGACAACTATATATTGATCCCGCCATTTTGGATTAGAATCTGTCAAAAGGGGCATATTCGTCAGTGAACACTACTGTCGCAAGGTCGACGCTCGTATTATTTGCAGTGATAAAATGCACAGGCGTGCGCTGTGAAATTTTGTACGAACACTATTTTTACAGATCGATTGAGACGTTTTAACTGATTTGATAGATAACAGCTTATCAGCCCGTATGCTTTTGAGCTAAATTTTATACAAGCCTATCTTTTTTTTCGTAATTAATGAACAAAAATTGGGAGCTCACTAAAAGATATAACCGCTCACTTAAATGTTTGTCGTTGTCAGTAGTATTTTTGGTCAATATTGAGTTAGAAGTGTTACTGACCGATCATCAGCGTTTGACGCTATCACCTATAAAAATCGGCTCAATCAAGCGAATACACACCTTTCCTTCAATGTTCTTTATACTACTACCGCCATCTATTATTCATTGGGTCAAGATTTTATTCCCATTTTTTGTTTATAAAAAAACGGAATCTTGAACTCTTGAGGCCTTTCTATCTTTGTTTTATTTCTTTTGGTACTTGAAGTCGTGGGTCGGTGCCTAAAGCAACTAGACTTCTTTCTAGGTTCCGGTACTCAAAATGATACTCGTTATTGATTGCATCTAAATATGCCACTAATAAAAAGTAATTATTGGTTCTATTTTAAAAAGTCAAGCTCCTCTACAGCTACATATAAAGTATCTTGAAGGGTATAGAAACTAGTTGAAATATATCCAACTTGAGAAAGCATTTTAAGCAGTTTAATTTTTTTAATATGCAGATTTTCGATAATCCATGTTGTCAATATCAACTTCTCTAGGAACCATTTTTATATAGGAAATCTTCAGAGATACTGTGCTGATTATTTATATACTGTGGTAGAACGTTACACTCAATTATTTACTATGTAGATGCCACTGATGATCTCTTGGAAATGTATATGATTAAATACATGTTATAATAACTGCAAAGGTGGCTATGAAACGTCACATAATAATTCGAACGGTGCACAGTATTCATTTTAGTGACCTAAGTATGGTTAGAATAGAATAGAATTTATTGTCTTGTGATCATTATGCAATGATATAAGACTAGTCAATAAACAGTTAAGTTGCTAATTTAAAAAATACTATTTATTTACACTTCACTTCAACTGCGTAAGTTACTACCGTCATTACAGCTTGTTGCACAATATTCGATTGTAGAAAGATGCATTTTAGTCACGAAAAAAATCGAATCACAGATACTTTTTGATGAATAGTGACATTACATATAATTTCCATACGTCTGCCATCCGTCGTTTATCTTCACTACATCTACATCTCTAAATTTGGTTATGATACAATCAGCCATGGACAATTCGAAACAACAAGTGCGATCTTTATTAGACCTTCCGTGCTGCTATTCTCAATATTTTCCCTGAAACTGCTTCATAATAGGACGAATATGTGGCCAGCAAAATTGACCTGTGAAATAAACATCACGGTCATTATTTTGGGACGGTTAAGTTATTTCCTGTAGCGAAGTTCAGTATCAGGGAACAAACAATCGACGTCAATGGGTTTCCGGAGAGCTGCACACACTGAACGATGTTTTTGTTAAAACCGCATCATCCGGCTCAGCAACAGTTCACTGATCGTTCTCATTTTACTTTTAATGCTTTGCGAGAACAGGTAAATTCCAACAAAATTTAGATATTTTGCAATTTAAATTTTAAAAGCCCTGGTCGGCACTGTACGGTTATGAATATACTGACCTGTCTAATGACAGCTTTGGAAAAAAATACCAACTTTTCTAGTCTCTAAGTTTATATTTAAAAGTTTTATATATACATTTATAGTTAGTTATATTTCTACTTTACACATACAATTAAAAATTATTTGTGTTTTTTTTGTATTTTTATTCTTATTTTTATTGTACATACATATACAGATCATTTCCTATTAATTTATAGACACCTGAAGATGGTTGAGATTAAAATAAACCGAAACGTAGTGAAGGAAAGTTATAGTTTCAATCGTTGACCGAAACCCATGAAAAACAACCATAATAAATGTTTACGTCAGGTTATTACTTGCGAAAGAAGTCTTTTTGTGAGAACCCTGAAAATTTTCCAAAAAGAAGTGGTGAGATGGAGTCAGCCGGATAACCAACTCCCAAATGACGATAGACTAAAAAATCCATGTTTGGTCTTGTATTTTGCCTTCCTAGTCCTTAATTAGTTGCTAATGTGCTTTGAAATATTAAAATACAGGCTACTAATTTTTTATAATCTGCATTCAATCTTCTCTCCTACATTATTCAAATATCTAAACTCCGAAATGATGGATTATCTAAAATATGTGCCCAAGAATCACCACAGATTTTGACTGTAGAAGATAATAAAATGTGAAAACTATTTAAGAATAAATTAGCATGACACTCTCTCCATGTCTATGCAACATTTTAATCTATAGAAGGATCAAGTTTATTTTTGTTTAGTTTAGCGGCATCAACTTATGGGATTATTAGGTCATTAGCCGGGTGGTATTTATAGATCTATAGCGATTTAAAAAGTCCTGTGGACTTCATGAACTGTATTAGTTTGTTACACATTTCCTCATTGATAGAGCATTTACGCAGAGTCTGCTGCATTTCGCAACGTGTACGGGAATGGGAAAGGCGTGGACATTCAAGAACGATGTACTTCAAAGTTAGATGTATTTGACATGTGTTACAACTTAGAGGTACCTGATTCAATGATATAAATAACGGGTGTGTCCTATCCGAACTCGTGAGAGGCATATAGTTACTTATAAGTCAGTGTGTTCGAATATAAGAACTCATCTATTGTGGGTTGTAAAAAGCGAAGTTGTGTAATACTAGCTTGAAAATTTTGTTCAGATCAACGGAAATAGATGACATAGTTTTTAGTGTCATGACTCACCCAAAAAACATCTCTCAATTTTGAAAAGTTTCGCGATTCGGATAACGTCCTATTGTTGCGGAAAATGAAAAGGTACGAATACTGGAAATTAGTCAATTATTTAGCTTTTCAGTGTTCTCGACGATATTTTAAGTGACCCTTCACAATAGGTTTCGTAATTTCCTGCCTATTTAGTAGCATTGACTTCCCTTTAACAGAGAAAACCACACCTAATAGGATTTCTATATTTAGCTCTTGAAATGGAGGTAGCGGTATCTTACTTTACTGTTTTCTTAAGATTCATTTATTTAAACCACGATATAACTACAAGTTATTTACGCGCAGTCATTGTTTTCCTAATATTTGGTTTCGACGCTTTACGCTTATTACTTATTAGTATAAATGAGATGGGGTCCGCTTTCTAGTTCGCATTCTATTCGTTTCTTCAAGATTCTTATTCATAAAATTTGTTCTCTTGTTATCGTCCTATGCTATTAGAAAATATTTTTTTAAATTTAATAAAAAGTTTCTTTTTGGGATAAATTGCTGTTGAAAATAGACCTTCCGTTTTAAATTTAGATACAACCAACGACAAATGGGTTAGACCCCTCATTCCATTCTTGATTTTACATTATATTGTTTAAGTTGGAACATTAAAAGGTAGGCCAATGGGTAGAGAGAAACGGCAGCGTAAGCTAAAATGGCTCTTTCATAGGTCAAGAAAAAATTCTAATAGAATCTTTTACGACCTATAGCCTGGTCCAGATGTTACGTTTTTCACAACGTTTTGTCTGTGCAGTTCAAAACGTTGCAGACAAAATGTTCCGTGTGGATAGACAAACGGTGTATTTTTGGGAGAGGGTACAGTTGCAGCGATAACTGATCTGGTGACCATAGTTATCCACGAACTGTCCAGACAAGTCGGTGCGTGTAGACAGTCTTTCGATACATTTTGTTCGCTGGTTTAATGAGTGTGACACACCTTCGACAACTTCCTGGGAGCTTTAGATTGAGTTTATAGCGTTATATGGAAGTTTTCAATGAACTTGGCATATCAAATCCAACAAATGTAGTAGCAGAGACAAAAATAATTAGGCATATTAGATTTTGGTAGAAAAATTCAAAAAAAATGTTGATCGCTGATAGGATTCTTGAAAGAGTGTTTGTGTAAGAGAGTTAGCAAAATAAATCTTGCCGATTTGGGACTATATAGACAGTACAATATCTCCACCGTATTTGTGCTAAGGTAAGTGTACCAAAAATTGCCATAGATCCTAATAATGCCACCCCAAAGAAGGCAATATTATTCAGGCGTTGCATGTCAAATGGCAACAATGGACGCCAATTGTGAAGGATATGATACTTCATACAACGTGTTTGGCTTGAGTTAGCTCTCTCATATAAGAATATCGATTTTTTTTTAAGTGGCATGTGTGCAGTTGTGTCTGACTATTCTTTCAATTCCTACATTAATGGAGATAGGTACATGTGTATAGGTGATGTTTCATAGATTGTGTTGCTGGTGTTATAAGTTTTCTTAACTAAAAAAAGGAAAATCTTCCACTATGCTACTTGTTCCTAATATTGTCATACAATGGTATACCATATAGCCACAGGCAGTATTCGGAGCACTGGTGACAATATTAGGAGTACTTGAGCATTTGTTCAACACTCTATCCCTAATGGTGATTGTGTGAGCTTTACTTCTTTATTTGTTTATTTTCCATTATGCTGTTTGTCTTGCTAGCAGTTTTTATCAGTTATGTGATATAGCAATAATAGGAACACTAGTGAGCCTAATATTGTCATGTGAGTCCCTTATAAAGGGCTACAATAAATGCATTTGTGGTCATTTTATTAACCTATCTGTAACTTATGTGATAGTCAATATGGTCCTTAATGTATATTTACATTTTTATTTCTTTACAGTGAAAAACATGCATTATATAAGGCAACTACTCTTAAGGTGGCAATATTTGGTACACCTACCTTATTTCGTTTTGTTGTACTTCTTAAACAATCAAATAATTTTGCCAATCATTTTAGGTTCATCACGTAATTCACGCAGTAACCTGACGTGTGTAAAGTATTGTATTCTTGGGGAGTCATTTCCTCGACCACCTTGAACGCCGGACACTTTTTAAACAGTCCATTTATTTCCTCTTCTTCATAAGATAATATGCAAAAATTGACCACAATAGTATTTCCTCCATGATGGATGTCAACAAGACTACGTAAAAATGAACACCAAAATGGCACCATGTGGTAACTCTATGGTTGCAACGGTTTCGTTCAGTTTTAAAGCCGCACAGACAAAACTTGATGAAAAACGTAGCATTTGGACGGTGATTAACAAAGGTGTGTGATTCAGGCTGGCGAGTGTATATTTTACATACAGAATAGTAACGCATTATTATTAGCGGAAAATTCGCTTGAAATAATAAATACACACACGCAAAATGCAGAATGCGTGGGTCAACGACATAACCACAATAACTGCAAATTATGAATGACAAAATGACGTCTGTACTACAAACTACATTCTTTTAATTTTCACGCTAAGTTCCTCAGTGTTGAGGATTTACAGTGCTTTGCAGCAGTCATAGTTAAACTTGCAGTTAACCTTATTTAGGACCGGTTTCTCAGATAAATTGTTTAAACAATTGAAGGCTAAACTTACGAAGTAACAAATCTTATCTGACAGTTGTATCCATAGCAACGCTATCTGGCAGATACCTATTTGACACTTTAACTGGACATTGAGAAACTGGCCCTAAAACAACAAATTGCTTTGTATCGGTCGCTGTTAACGCCAAACTCATAGTTTAAGCCATAGCCCAAGTAGGGTTCGAGACATTGCTCAAGCAAGCAACAGTTCTAATGATACTCAAATCAATGAACAGTGAACGTGTATAGCGTAAATTTGACTCTCCTATATTGCTTTCGGCCAACAGTGCTCCAATTTTCAGACCAGATGTTGTAAATAAAGGTGTTAACCTAGATTTATCGTCGGTGTTTCCTGGATTAGTAATCGGTGAAATTATATAAATTTATTCTGTATTGTTCAACTTCTGACTGTTGTAAAAAGTACCTAATTCTAATATGTCTTGTACTAAAAGATAGTTGGCAACACACTATGACATTCCAAGTAGAAATGTCGGCACTTTTGCCTGTGTATCTCATATTCAACAGGACGAGAGACCAATTAAGGTACTAAGGACCGGTTGTACAAATCAAGCTTAAGGCCCGGTCAAACAGAGTGCGTTCTAGAACGCGGCGTTACGGCGTTCTCTAATGCCGCGTTACCACATTCTGTTGTTTGTACCAAACAGGCCTGATTGACGGGATGAGCAAAAGCGTTACGCCAATTTTTGTTGACAAGTTACGGCGTCCCGTTGTATTGTCAAAGAACGTCCTAGAACGCGCTCTGTTTGACCGGGCCTTTAAGCTTCGTGTTAAGATAAGCCGACGTTAAACCGCGGAAGTTGCAAAACGTCCATTTTACAATGCTGGCTTAGCGCCCCACTCCAAGTTTGACCCAGTAGCTTAACCCGAGTTTAGCTGTGATTTAAATACAAATGACATGATGTGTCAAGCAGGAACCTCCAAATTGCTTGTCAATTTATTATGGTATATTTTTGGAAATACTTGTGTCTAATATAACAAAGAGTGCATATACAGGGTGTCCCACGACGATTAAGACAAGCAATATATTGGAAGAGGGCCGTAGTAGACAATTATAATTTTGGGGATGTAAATTAGAGCAAATGTTGTTTTTTTGTTTTTGGTCACGTGACGTCCGATTCAAAATTATAAATGGAACACCCTGTATATTAGTGCCTTTCTGTGTTCCTCCCAATAAACCACTTCCAAGAAACTAGCACACTTGGGGTCAAAAATGATTCATTCAAGAGCTACAGGTACTTAAAGGATTGTACCATTACGATTGATTATAAAATGTACCCGTACAGTTAAATTATTTTGCTAGTGTTTTATAATGGTAGTGGTACAATCTTTAAGTACCTGTGGCTCTTGAATTAATCACTTTAGATCCCAAGTATGGTAGTTTGTTGGTTTTGTTTTATCGGGATGAACACAGAAAGGCACAAGTATACAGGGTAACCCATTGATAATTTCGAATCGGACGTCACGTGACCAAGATCAAATACCTCATGGGATAACGCAATAATAAGAGGAGATACAACATTTATTGTAATTTACACCCCCAAAATTATAATTCTCTACTACTGCCCAGTTCCGATATATTGCTTGTCTTAATAGTCGTGGGACACCCTGTATAAGAACAGAGACAGAAACGGCCGTTACCTGAATGTGTCACAAACCATCACAGAGACAAACCAGAAGAGGATATTTTTTTAGATAATTATGACACGGCTCAACAAACAATCAGCTACTATATCAGTATCTTACTCAATGTCGGTCCCTTTCTCCCCATTTTGGGATAGTTAAAAATGACAGGGGCGGAGTAGAAAAAGGTGTTATCGGTACAACAGGGTAGAGTTAAAATAATAATCCTCAAAGAGGGAGGTAAACAGTAAGGACAACATAAGGAATATAATTTAAATGACTTCAAATCTAGGAGGTAATTTATTAAACCATCACTTGATAATATATTCTAAGACAGTTTCCTATGATAAAAAAGCTTTAAAGACGTTATTTAAAGGTTTTATAACGTCTCATTTCTGAGTCTTTCGAAATCGCTATGTGTAATTATCATTATCTCATTTGTAGCAATAACTGGTATTTTTTTAACCCACAGCGCCATCAGCTACAGAGGCTATTAGCCGCTACCCTCCACCCATAAAGGTCCATTTCTTACATTGCGAGATTTTCAGGGAACACAAAAAAAACTTATATTTTTATTAGAGTAGCTTTTCTAAGAGCAGCTTTTTGCAGCACCAACATGTCCAGCTTTCTATGTTCCTGCTTCCATATTAATATTTTGTATACTTATTCCTACACAAAGTACTAGGACTAAACAGCAAACGAAACAGTGGTAAAAATGACGAAAAACCATACAATACTCCTTAGCAAAACGCAAAACAGCTCGAATGACAGCTGTTTTATTAGTGACCCTACCACTGTCACTACACCTCGTTAAAGATTAAACCTAGATAGCCATGACCCTGCCGTACCGCCGCTGTTAAAATCAAAACAAATCTAACCCAAAATGGCGATGCGCAAAAGGATCGGCGCAAAGCATCCCCAGATCTTGAGACTGACAGCTGATTGTTTGTTGAGCCGTGATTACTTCATTGGTGCCAACCGTAGTGAATTTTATTATCAACCAGGTTTGAATAAACCGAGTGTACTACACAATTCAACGTTAAGCCGAAGCTTAGCTAAGCTTATGTTTAATAAAGCTTGAATCAAACCATCATTTTTGAACAACCAAGTCTTAGTGCTTACTGCTTGGAAGATGACGTCTAGAGTAGTCTGCGAAATGGCGGATGTTCTCCCAAGAAGGGGTTCTAGGTATAACTCCGTAGGTTCGAACCAGCATGGAGTGGGAACTAATAGGACCTGCCTTGTAGCCTCTTTTTAGACTGCTAGTAGGTCTGTTACAGGCAGTACTAAACGTAGATGAAACCTACACGTAATGGGGTTTTTTAGCGTCCCGTGATCCAATATGTGTACGATGTTGTATATGGAAAGAGCCCTCGCTACATATTCTATACAGCTATAAGGTCCTAAGGTGTCAGAATTAAAAAAATTGAACCAAAAAAAAGTTGAGACAATTTTTAGCTTTTGTAAGAACGGTGGGCACTGGGTACTAGTGCAGTCAGATGTACAAAAAGATCAACTTATGCACAGACGCCTATGTCACCGGATTTACCTTATCTTCTAAATTCAAAAAGAAAATAGTGTTAGAATTTGATTAGTAAATACAGAGTTTGGTACAAATAGATATGGCTCTGTATTATTCTACCTAAAACGTGATCCGAAAATTATAGCAGATACAAGTTTAGATTGGTCAAAAAGCACGCCTCCCCATGGAAAGCCAAGTCACATTAACATAGAATCAAAAAGTATATTTTCTTAAACATGAGTTAATTGGTACCAGCCAGTAAAATATTTCTTGATTTAAACATATATACTGAACCGCTTAAGAACAAATGGTAAAGTTCAAATTTCCCGCTAAGAAGAAACATGTTTCAACTAGATGTATAATAAGATCGCATACAAGCATATACCAATTTACAAAAATACGGTTAAATTCCCTTTTATGGTTAGCTACGTATTTCCCAAATTATATACTAAAGCAATACTTATACAAATTATTGTTAATTTACTCAAAAGTCTACCAATATCTACGCACACCATGCGGGTTAATAATATATACCGAAGATTTACGCAAATTCAGTTTTTTAGTTTAATGCTGCCTCTTTTCTTTTTCAAGCCCAATATTACCTTTACAACCTTTGGTGAAGGGTATTTCGGAGGAGTCTTTTTTCTCTCTACGAAATTGTCTGGTACGTCTATCGCTCTTTCTTGGGCATCGTCTCCAAAAGTCACTCCTAATAATCGGTCGTAACCAACCTGAACAAAATTTCAATATCCTGCGTCAAAATAGAGCTAAAACCTAAGGTTGTTTTTTGAGTTTATCACATTATAGTATTATAAGATCATGCGTTATATTGTGTATTTAACAATATAGTTCTGCACTTATTTTGTTAAGAATTCAAGTAGTTAATCTAATAGCAGCTACATATAAACTAAACTTCGCCACAGATTTTGCAAAACATCGCTAAGTCTCAACTTTGAAATAACTAAGTAGCGAATGATATCCAATGTTGCGCAAGACTCTTAAAAATTAAAACAAGGTCAATAGATGATATTGTGGTGATGTAGGTAATAAAGAAAAAACCATTATTACTAATATGCATTTTATGTTGTTCACAGTAGAGCGGTCTCTCGTATACCAAAAATAAATAGGGTAACTAACAGATATACATTTCGGGTTCGGAGACCTATTCCTGATGTATTACAAACTATCAACTATTCTTTAGCATAATTCTCAAAAAAGATTTTGGAGCCATTTGTGTATAAACTCAATAAACTCAAATATGCCTCGTCACCACCCCTCTCCCTTTTTGAGACTCTTGAGTCAGTCATAGGAAGCTCTGTTATTTTTAGTAGATTTTGTGATGTTTAATGTTCACAAGCAGATGCCTGTGGTGTTATTTGTCATCTGCGATATAGTGTTACCTTAGAGGTACTTCGTTGTGCCTCGCTATCAAGGTATATAATATGTAAAGTAGGTAGCTAATTTAAGAACTTCCTTGGCAGCAACAAGGCAACAGTAACCAACATGCATAGGTTATCATAGATGTCATGACCATGGTACAAAGCCCAAGCATTTGTCACGGCTTCAACGCCTAGTTCTTTCCAAAAATCCTTAGGAAACTCCATGTTGAGATCATAGCCTTTTTAGAACTGCTTCGAAATGCGTATTCCAGTTAACCACAATGAGCGGTACCATCTGCATATGCCTGAATGTCGCCAATCCAAACTCAATTATGGAAAGTAGACTATCTACCAGCACTGACCACAGTAATAGAATAAACTTCTTACTTTGGGTACCCTTTCGTAACCGTGGTTGGCTCCATTGGCCTAAAAGTCGTTACTGTCCTAAATTAGCTAAATATTAACGACTCCACATTCCTGACTGTGAGGGATTTGTATAGTGCATTGCTAGACGCTCTCTTTCTCTCTCTCTCTCTCTGTCCAAAAACACTTTCAAGAGCCAAATGTGCTGATTTTCGCACCTGGCAGGCGACAGAAATAAACATTACTAACCTCCGATCTTATCTCTTTCGAAGAATTTGCAACTCTTTTATATACAACTAATACGAGGATATATCAGTATATGATGAGACTGGTCCTATAACTTCTTCCAAAGATAGTGTTTTATAACATAGCCTATGAAAGCCTTATTTTAATGCACTTTCCCTCAAGTAGGCTTTAACTTAGCGTTTGACGTTTTTGGAAATTCATTATTGAAACCCATCGAAAAAATGAAAATGGAACTAACATGATATGCGATAAAATTGTGTGTGTGTTCGATTGGTTAAAACACCAACTGAAACTTTTTTTAAAAAGGTATTTGAGTGGCATAGGAAGTTTAGAGGTGGTAGATTAATCGAAATTGTATGGGCAATGGAAGTGCGAAACCGATCTGTTGACATGTAGATTTATTTCTTCTCTAGGTCGTACACATCACAGAAATCCATGTGACTCGATCAGAGCTATAAATCTGCCTGACTATCTATTTGTTTGTATACTCATAAATGTGTCATTTTCGTTTTGATAACATTTTGTAAGTAACATGACAAGTTTTGTTGTGAACAGAACTAATGTATTAAGAAAAATAGATTGAAGGAGCTTGGAAAGATTAAGTGCTGAAAGGCCTCCTTTGTATTCACTTTACACAATCAAAACAAAACAAACGGTTTCAAATTTTCTTGAATACTATATTTAGGAGTATAACTGACAGATTAAACTTTGAAGATGGCGACTGGGCGTCATCTGGGAAAAAACTTGAAGTGAATGGGGGGGTCTTGTCACACATTTTTTTAAAACTCCTGGCGGATACCTTACAACCCTATAACCGATATCTTCGCCCACTACACAATGGCGAAACATTTAATAATTCCCTGATACATTTATAAAAATGTGTCATAAGACAATTTAGTTTTTTCCCAGATGGCGCCCAGTCACCATATTGAAAGTTTCATCTGTCATCAGTTTTACCTCAAAATGTAGTATCCACTCATCAATTTCATTACCCCAAGGTTAAATTTTTTGAGTTGTCCCGTTCAAGAAATGAAAGGAGTGGGGAGTCATAAAAGAAAAGCTCTACATAAGTTTTGTATTAAACTTATTCGATTTTAAACAGAAACCAAAAAAGGAGTTCGTCAGGGATGTGTATTATCTCCGATGTTATTTAACATTTACTCTGAATTTGTGTTGAGGCAGGTATTGGACAACTGATATGGCGGTATAACTATTGGCGGAAGCAAAAAATCTAACTTAAGATTTGCTGACAATACAACTATTATTGCTGCTTCTCAGAAAGAACTAGTAGCTCTATTAAACATTTTAGAACAACACAGTGCAGCATATGGTCCTGGTATTAACTACAACAAGACCAAGGTTATGATAGTAGATAGAGAGCCTGACAATCATCGAGAAATAAAGTCAATAGGCCATTGTGAGGTAGTTCAAAGTTTTGTGTACCTCGGTTCTTTGATCAACAACTCGGGTAGCTGTGAGAATGAGATTCGACGGCGCGCATTCAACAGGCACGGGTGTCCATGACAAAGCTTACTAAAATATGGCGTGACCATAACATCACTAAAGCTACCAAAATGTCGCTGGTTCAGTCTCTTGTGTTCTCCATATTTTTGTATGCCCTGGAAACCTACTGTTAAAAAGGCAGATCGAGCTCGCATAGATGCCTTTGAAATGTGGACGTGGAGGAGAATGCTGAGAATTCCTTAAACCGCCCATCGAACTAATGTTTCCATACTGGATGAGCTCGGTAATTCAAAGAGACTATCCTCCATTATGTCGACGAGAATGCTTACATTCTTACATATTCACAGAAGCGATAATATGGAGAAACCTGTAGTTCAGGGTCACGCCCCCAGTGGGCGGCGCCGTGGCCGTTCCATTACACGCTGGGTGGATACGACGAAACAGTTGCTAGATATGAGTATCAATAGCGCCACTGAACTGGCAGTAAATCGCGAACGATGGCGAGCTACAGTTCTCAAAACTATTGATTATATTCGTGTCGGCAATACTCTAGCTTCGACTTAATGCATTTTACGAGTTCACAACATGTCTGGTAAGACATTGTGACTATGATGATGATATTCTATTTACCTGGGACATGATCCGCGCAAACATCTAGTGACAAGTGGATAAAGCGATGGAATGATTATTGTATTGAACATAATAGAAAATACGTTGGAAAATAGATTTGGTTTGAGTTATACTATAGCACCAGTCTCGTTATTTTCTCACAACTAAGATTTTACAAGTGTTATGATCTCACCTGCAGTATGGCCTTTGGAGGAGGATATCTAGGCGGCGTTTTGTTCCTAGCGACGAAGGTGTCGGGGACATCGACGGCCATCTCCCGGTGTGGCCCGTCCGTGCTGCCCCCTCCTCCCCCGCCCGCCGAAAGCATCATCACCATGTCGTCCAGCTCCGTGTCGTCGGCCTGCAGGTGCTTCTTGACGGGCTCCTGCAGGTCCTCCTCGCAGCAGCCGCCGTCCAGCACCACGATGCTGCTGCCGCTGCGCCGGCGCGGCCTGTAATGCCAAAATTAATGTCAAACAGATCGACTAGGCACTGTGCAAAATCCCTGAGGGACTACGTACTTTGAAAATTATGTAACAATTTCTAGTTAGGTAACTGAAAAGAAATATCTAGTTAGTATTTAGATATCTCTATAATACATACAGCAACCTGCTGGTTAATAAGTAGATATATCTAATATAAAGTAGAAGTTTCTAAATAGTAAGAAGATATTTACACTTAATGAAACTAGAAATTTCTATTTAGTTAAAGGTTTCCATATAAAAGATAAATCTATTCATATACCCAGAATTTTCTTGACACGTGATGTCCTCATAACAGAACAAGTTCGAACGAAAACTGAGTTAATTTTTGAAAGTACTATAGGGTCTATCATACCATGTTTTCAAAACATTTTTTTGTATTTCAGCCCTTAAAACTTACCCCCCATTTTTTTCAATGAGCACCCAACAGTTTTTCCTGCACAAATTAAGTGCCTATTTTATTTAAAATCTTGTAGTGCTTTTGATTTTATACCACAAACCAATTTTTTCATAAAATCATAAGCATAGGATGAATAAAATGAGGATTTGTTTGACGTGTAATATTTTCGTAATAAAAAAAGGATAAAAAAGGCATTTGTTTTCGAAAGCATCTATGATAGGTCATTCAGTACCCTTAAAACACACGTAGTTTTCTTTTATATCCGTTGTCTTGCGTCAAGCAAATTCTTATTTTATTTGTATCATGCCTATGATTTTATGAAAAGAAAATAAGTTTGCGTATAGCATCAAAGGTACCACAAGATTTAAGTAAAATAAGGATATCGTTTATATAGAAAAACCTATAAGGTGCTATTTGAAAACAAAAAGTCAGAAGTACAACTTAGTTCCGGGTTGAATCATTTTTTGTTACGAAAATATCACGTGTCAAGGAAATTCTGGGACACCCTGCATATAATAGGATGCCCATTATGTATGGAATATAGCGTAAACGTTTCCATACTGGATGAGCTCGGTAATCCAAAAAGACTATCCTCCATTGTGTCGACGAGAATGCTTACATTCTTCGGACATGTACACAGAAGCGATAATATGGAGAGACTTGTAGTTCAGGGTCATGCCCCGAGTGGGCGGCGGCGTGGCCGTTCCCCTACACGCTGGGTGGATACGACGACACAGTTGCTGGATATGAGCATCAAGAGCGCCACTGGACTGACAGTAAACCGCGAACGATGGCGAGCTACAGTTCTCAAAACTACTGATAATATTCATGTCGGCAATACTCTAGCTCCAACTTAATGCAATTTACGACTTCACAACATGTCTGTTAAGACATTGTGATTATGATGATGGTGATAGCTTAGACAACGAAAGAGAGAGGGCGGAACGCGCGGCTGACATCTCTCTTACCAAAAAGTACCAAAAAAGTACTAGTGCTAGTCCCAGAGGGGACTTAAAGAACACATACATAATACCTATAATCTTATTTATATTTTTTGACATTAGGTTGCTTAAGCATATATATTGAAAATCAGATAACCAATTTGGGGTATATTTCTATTCACGTAAGCTATAACTCATACGAAAATTTTGACAGCTATTCGTTTTCGGTCACAGCTAATTCATATAGCATCAAACGGGCGTGTGGTACACCCTCTCTTTCCTCATCTAAGGAATATAGTATATACCTCCGTAAATAATGTCGCGACGATTTTCGAAAAATAGCGCCGTTTTGGTAAGTGCCATCGAAAAAAGGTTCAAATAATTATAGAGAGAACAAATTTCACCCCACCTACCCCATCCTCGAGCGGCAACCCCCAGAGGTCGAAGACTGAATTCTCTCACTTGAACCTTTTTTTGATAGCATTTACCAAAACGGCGGTATTTTTCGAAAATCGTCGCAAAGCAGAGAGTAAAGTTTTCACCCCCCCCCCCCCCCCCACGAGCGGCAACCTACGAGGTTGCAAACGTAGGTGTACATTCAGGGGACCCATGTCTACCATCCCACCAAATTACATTTGTTTCCAACGTTTTGCTGTCAAATACCCCTAGGGCCTAGACTACGGTTTTTTCTGCCTAGGAAGTTTATAATAAGCCTAAATTTGCATTATGCCTAGGACATATACTTATTTGTGACCTATATTGTCTGCCAGGATCTGAAAAAGTGCAGAAAATGCATGCGTAAATAAATACAAAAAAATTGTTAAATAAAAGCTTCATTTTGTGCTCTAATTTTTCATGTTCTAATTATGTTTATTTATACTATGAAAGCCCTTGCATTAGAAATTTAGCGCCCCGATCGACGGTAGGCAAAATATAAGAATATTCTAGAAGCTCTAATGAATCACCCTATATCTTGTAAGAACATAAGCCAACGACGTTTTTGATTGTCGTTGGCATGAGCAGATTATTTGCTGCGTAGGGTGATTTGTTTTATCTGTTTGTGTTCATACGTCAATAATAATATGGATGCAGATATGGAGCATACATCACCTACAAGGTGTAATAAACGATAAACGAAAGAACTAAAAAAGTGAACGAGATAAGGCGGCCGTTACAGTTATAACCGATAACTGACGAGGTTACCGATGTTGCCATACCCACAGAGTTTTCAGTAGGTCCTGTCAATTGCTCGATATACCTACTTCTTAGGAATGGAAAATAAATATGATGTAAGGGTCTTTAATTGGACGATGCAGGAGTTCGACATATGCCTGCATAGCAAGAATAAGTCCTCGATGACTTAGATTACGTACCTTCGATTACATATACATTAGATTACATATAACTTAGTTGAGGAATGGCGAGTATGAGCTTTGAGGCCTGAGCTCAAAGTTACAGCATCCGTGTTTTTGGAAAATACGTCAGAAGAGAACAAAACGTTAAAATTGGGGCAATCGTCCCAATAAGGGCATCTGTCTTTATGTTTCACTACGATATTGCATTATATCATATAACAGGGACGTTCAATCTTACTCCGACCCACTAGCTACCACCACTAAGACATTACCTCCAGGCCTCCAGCGCACCAAAATATGGATCAAACTCTTCGATAAATAAGTGTCATAAAATTGTTAAAAACCACACACATCAGGTCCACGATAATCTTGTAGAACGTTCGGTCTAATAATGGCTATTTAACATGAATGTACAGAGAAAGAGATTCCAAAAACAATATCATCCAGTGCTGAGTATTGGCAAACGCGAGAACTCCCTCTTCAAATAGAGTAAAATAGTTTTCCATTTGGATGTTAGATCAACAACCAAACCGTTCACACTGTTACAAGGAAGTGTGTTCTGAGGGCCTGCGGTCGAGGTCAAGACCATTTTTCCTTTACCCGACTCCTATGGCTATTAGTTAAGGACATCGATTTTTAATTAGATTGCTTAAGACGTAAAATAAAGATAAAATGTAATAGCAGAGCAATAAAAATTAAAAAAAGGTATCAAAAAGAAAAAAACGGTAATTATTTTAATGTACGATATGTGTTATGTCAGCATTTGAAACACCAAATTTTAATGTCGAAGTTAAGAATAGCTTTCAATTGAACAACTTCCATACACTATTTGTGCGTAGGTTTTGATACTGAGGCACAATTCACCACCACAACAACAAAAACAGATTTTTTTCTGGCTAGACAGATTCCTTATTTTTAAACATTCTACCAATACCTTGCGTGAAAAATTATTGCAGATTTTCACAATAACTATGAAATTATAGAATAATAGGTTTTCCCGTATTATGGGATTTTTCATTTTTGATGCAGAATTGGTTCGACTTCCATTTTGTGAATTTTTGGTTCTATAACTATTGTATAGCTCTAGTCATAGAATAAAATTTAGATTATGCTGCACTCTGCATTGCTTAAAATTATACTTGTGCGTGAGGTAAAATCATAATAGTCTTTTCCTCCATTTTGCTATTAAATGTAATTTTTTACTTCCCACACCGATAGGTCAGGGGAGTATTGTGATCGCGAACATTTTCGATTTTGAGATAACACGCTTTTTGGGCGTTTTATGATGGCTACATAACGAAAATCCATGTCACTCATTTCCGTCGGTCTGTCTGTCTGTCGGTCTGTCTGTCTGTCTGTGCGCGTTTTTCTAGCCTCGTAATCTCAGTAACCGCTGCATGGATTGTGATGAAATTTGGGCAGCGATATGCTGTGGGGTCGTAGTAGGTAATGCTGCTATAATTTTGAAAATCGGTGCATAGGCGGCGGAGTAATTAGCAAAAAACAAAAAAAATTAAATATTGCTGAAACTTCGTTTTTAGGCGTTTTAGGGGTCCCTGATCATTTTCTACTTTTTTTGGGTGGGGGTGGAAATTGGGGTGGTTGGGGGTTGGGGGGTTGTAAAATTGAAAAATTTGTTGTATTCATAATAGACTACCCACTGACCTATGAAGGAAGACCTAGCGATATAAATAACTTTTTTAGGTCTATCCGAACATTGCCTTATGCCTATTACAGAAACTAAAGGACTTGAATTTTTTCCGATGTATACAGGCTGCCCATTTAGTGTGTAATTCTTCGATATCTCGCAAGCTATAGCTGATAGAAGAAAATCTCAAATACAAGAGTTATTTGGTTACTTGAGATGCATATCCTAAAAATATTTTGAAATATACAGGGTGTTGCGGGAAAGTAGGATAGAGATCAACTTGATTTTTTTATATGGAACTATAACTTTCTCTCAAGTTCTTCTAGTGTCCATCATTGATCTCTATTCAACCCTAAAATATTTTTGGAATCGGTTGCGACGTTGCCAAGTAATAATTTATTCTCTATTAATTTCCGCATTTGCAAGGTCGCAAGTAATAGGTTCAAATTGATATATTCCTTCAACTTTTCTCAATGATATTATACAGCGAGTTACTTGAATATTAAGCGAATATTATTCTGGATACTACCAGCAGTTTGTATCTACAGGGTGTTTTTGGCAGAATTTTAAATTCCGGCAACTTAAAGGTCGTTTTACTTTGTTTTACTTCCCACACCGATAGGTGAGGGGAGTATTGTAATCGCGAAAATTTCCGATTTTGAGATAACACGCTTTTTGGACGTTTTATGATGTCTACATAACGAAAATCCATGTCACTCATTTCCGTCGGTCTGTCTGTCTGTCGGTCTGTCTGTCTGTCTGTCTGTCTGTGCGCGTTTTTCTAGCCTCGTAATCTCAGTAACCGCTGCATGGATTGTGATAAAATTTGGGCAGCGATATGCTGTGGGGTCATAGTAGGTAATGTTCTTATAATTTTGAAAATCGGTGCATGGGCGGCGGAGTAATTAGCAAAAAACAAAAAAAATAAATATTCCTCAAACTTCGTTTTTAGGTGTTTTAGGGGTTCCTGATCATTTTCTACTTTTTTTTGGGTGGGGGTGAAGTTGGGGTGGTTGGGGGGTAGGGGGTTGTAAATCTCAAAAATGTGTTGTATTCATAATAGGCTATCCATTGACTCGTAAAATAAAGACCTAACGGCATAACACCCCTTTTTAAGGCCATCCGAACATTGCCTGGCCTATTCCAGAAACCAAGGGAATTTTCTGATAACATAGGAATATTGCTTTAGATCGTTCTGTATTGAGTATCGTAAAAGTTATGGAATGGATTTTAATGAAACTTTGTCACAGTATTATTATCGTGACGATGATGGAAAACGCGTACGGTGTTGTGTCAGTGACGGCGCAGCAACAATAAAAGCACTAAAAACATAAAAGTAGCTCAAACTTCGTTGGTCGGTGTTTTAGGGGTTTGTAATCATTTTCTACTTTTTTTTGGGTGGGGATGAGGTAGGGGTGGTTGGGGGGTGAAGGGTTGTAAAACTGATAAAATTTGTTGTATTCATAATAGGCTGTGTATGGACCTGTGAAAGAAAGACCTAGCGCCATAATACACTGTTTTGGTCAAACCGATCATTGCCTTCCCTATTACAGAAACCAAGGAACTAAGAATTTTCAGATGTATACATACGAGTATTGCTTTAGATAGTTTTTTGTAAAGTGGAAATTATTACTGAATCTTTCAATGAATTATTGACACAGTATTTTTACATTGGCAAGGATGGAAAACGAGTATGCTTTTTAAAAATCGTTTCAGTGGCGGCGCAGAAATAATAAAAAAAAGTAAAAATATAAAAACAGCTCAAACTTCGTTTTTAAGCGTTTTAGAGGTTCCTGATCTTTTTCTGCGTTTTTTTTTGGGTGGGGTGAAATTGGGGTGGTTAGAGGGTGGGGGGTTGAAAAACTGAGAAATTTCTTGTATTCATAATAGGGTGTAGGGTAGGGGCTGTGAAGGAAGACCTAGCGACATAAATCAACTTTTTAGGTCCATCCGAACATTGCCTAGCGTATTACGGAAACTAAGGGACTTAGAATTTTCTGTATACATACATACGAGTATTTATTGCTTTAGATTTTTTAGTATTTTGTAACGTGGACACTATTACATTGATTCTAATTAAATTTTGACACAGTATTATTACCGTGGTGAGGATGGAAAACGCGTGTGTTTGTTAAATATCGTGTCAGTGGCAGCGTATATAGCAATAATCAAAAAACTAAAAGTATGAAAACAACTCAAACTTCGTTTTTAGATGTTTTAGGCTGTCCATTGACCTCTGAAGGAAATACTTAGCGGCATAAGACAATTTTAGGGGAGGGAGGGCTGCCGATGATTTGGTTGCAAGGAGATCTCAGACTAAAGCTTCATGCTATGGGAAAATAATAAACTGATATCACAGTAATGTGTGGGAAGTACTGAGTCAATCAACTTGACTCCATTTTTTTAATATAAATTTTATAAGTAAATGCATAAGCGTTATTGTTTCAATTTGTTTTTGGTACTATTTTCCCCTTAAACTTCCATTGTCTGGATTAAAAATGTGTAATTGGGATACAGATAAAAGTGCTTCAGCTGACGCTATGCTGTGCGAAAAAATGAGATGACGTCGAACTTTGCAAACAATACATTTTTCACATATAGGGTAAAATGACATTTATGTTGTTATTACTATTACTTTGCATAACCTCGGCTGCCAGAAGTAGAGGCTTCAGACTCAGACCTGCTTGACGCGGCAACTGTGACCGTTCTGAATTTGTAACCGGTTAAAGTTGACCGTAAACATTCTGAGAATTCTTTATGGACCTACTACCACATTCTTGAGATTTTGGAGGACAAAATGCACAACAAAAGGCGGATGAAAATATACCTAGGTGTTACAAAGGTAGGATTCAAGGAACTGTACTAGTACTTTCTATACTTTAGCTACGTCAAATATATGTAACTATGTTATAATTGGAAATACTGTAAATCTGTTAAATTGTTATCTAAAGGCCTAGCTCTGGGGAACATATTATATTTAATAGGTTATTCGTTGATTGATTGAACTACAAATAGCTGCCAGTGGCGTGCCGAAAGGGCCCGCGTTACGGGGGGGCATCCAGGGGGGGGCCGCTCAGCCTTGACTAGCTGGAGCAGCTTTTTACATAGTAATAACTATAATTCTTATACCTACTTATTTTATAGCGGCTCAGCCTCGACTACCTCGAGCAGGCTTTTTACACAGTAATAACTATAATACTTATACTTATTTTATAGCGGCGGAAATGTCTATACCTCATAATTTTCCGTAATCAAATTAAATATCTTTTTTCTTATCAGTACCTATTTTATGGCATATTTGACAACGCGACAACGTGGTCGAACGTAGACTCCGTAGACTACAACAAGAACAAGTGTCAACGTTACACTGATACGACGCGTATCTGTAACGTATGATCACATTTTACGTAAAGTCTATGAATTCTTATTCTTCAAATCAAAAGCTCGAACGAAAAAAAGTCAAAATATAAAGTTGAGGTCACACCAAATTTTTTCTATCTATAAACCAATTTGAAATATCACTGTAGACAGTAGTTTCGTTTTCACCCGGTATAGGCAGTATATTTTTTTATGTAGAGGGGGGCCCCGTGAAAAAAAAATCGGGGGGGGGCGAAGACCTTGGCACGCCATTGATAACTGGCTTATTTAATTTTATAAAGTCTAGATAATACTGTGGAAAAAAGTACATGATGCTTGGCTAAACAATAGCTAAAGAAGAAAAAACAATGATTTGGCTACATTTGATGGAAGAAAGAATACCGAAGGAGTGTATTCTTATCAGAAAGTGCAATTAACCATGAACGCAATCACAAAATTAATTTAACAAGCTATGCCAAGAAACAGTGATGATCAAAAAGAGGAAACTGCAGAAATAAGGAAACTCGATGATTCATGTCTCCAATTATATGCCAGGCCAATCTGACGAAGCGATACCTGTTTTGGATTGTCCTCGTTACTGACCTTATTAAGTGATGTCATGAGATTTACGTTAGTCCGAAGAATACAGTATGGAAAACATGTAATCAGTTCTAGCGTACTGGCCTAATGGCAATGTTCGAGAAAAAAATCACATATAGGAACATGTTTCATAATTTGATATCACATAGTATACCTACAGGGGATTTATTTCCATTGCTTTTCACCCAACCTGAAAAAATCTAAAAACCACGCTTCTGTAGAACTAGAAAGTGGAAATTAATTCTTAATATAAGCTGAAATTAATAATGAATGAAAAATATAAAATATATTATTGTGAAAAAGCGTGGGTTGAGGTGAATTGTCCATCAGGAGTTATAAAAAGATGTGTCACACGACCTCCTTTTCAATTTAATTTGTTTTTCAAAGATGGCGCCGTCGCCATCTTGTTCATCATATTAATGACCAGCAAGCATACATTTATGGACACCATACGCATATACTAATATATAATACATAACAGCCGTAAGTTGGTGGGTTTCAGTTAACTGTGTTATTAACCAGCAAACAGGAATCCATACGCGATAGCATTTGACTCAATGTACAGTATAGTAGGTTAATGAACACGAAAATTAATGTACGACGTTCACTTATGACGGCGCGGGATTAATGTTGACATCATTGATTTGAGGTACTGGATAATACGTACTTTTTTGTTTGGTGAAGTTAATAGGTTTAGGTATGTCACTGTTCTTTACCGAGTTTCGCTTTTCGTTTGCTATTTGTATCATGCCTTAAGCTATGTTTTTGCCCAACACAACAAATAAATAAAGTGTAGGAAATTACCCATAATCCCAATTATTACAAGTCAGTCTAGTTGAAATATACCAACCTAAATCCAATCAAAGTGTCATAGAATGGAAACACATTTACAATTAATGTCAAAAGTGAATTATTACCTAACAACCAGTGCATGAGTAACTGTTTTTTATTGTCCCAAATATTTTTTCTCAAAGTAAATTTATTTTATTCCTTTTACTTCCCTCACATGCTTTTTAGGCGTTTTATGATACCTACATAACGAAAATCCAAGTCACTCATTTCCGTCGGTCCGTCGGTCTGTCGGTCTGTCTGTGTGTCGGTCTGTCTGTCTTTCGGTCTGTTGTCGTTCTTCTAGCCTCGTAATCTCAGCAACCCCTGCATGGATTTTAATGAAATTTGGGCAGCAATATGCTGCGGTGTCGTAGTAGGTAATGCTGCTATAATTTTGAAAATCGGCGGAGTAATAGGCCAAAAACGAAGAAATTCAAATATTCCCCACACTTCGTTCTTAGGCGTTCCTGATCATTTTGCTGCTTTTTGTTTTGGTGAAGGTGAAATTTGGGATGGTTGGGGGTGGGGGGTTGTAAAATTGAAAAATTTGTTGTATTCGTAATAGACTTTCCACTGAACTGTGAAGGAAGACCTAGCGACATATATAGCATTTTTAGGTCCATCCGAACATTGCCTTGCCTGTTACAGAAACCGAAGGGCTTAGAATTTTTCTGATGTAAACATACCAGTATTGCTTCAGATCGTTCTGTATTGTGTAACGTGGAAACTGTTGAATTGATTTTAATGAAATTTTGACACAGTATTACTACCATGGCGAGGATGAAAATGCGTATGGCTTTTATAAATCGTGCCAGTGGCGGCGCAGATGTAATACAAAAACTAAAAATATAAAAACAGCTCAAACTTCGTTTCTAAGCGCTTAGAGGATCCTGATCATTTTCAACTTTTTTTTTGGGTGGGGGTGAAATTAGGGTGGTTGGGGGATGGGGGGTTGAAAAACCGGAAGTTCGTTGTATTCATAATAGACTGACCATTGCCTGTGAACGACAGACCTAGCGGCATAATACACTTTTTTAGGTCCTTCCTAACGTTTCCTTCCCTATTACATAAGCCAAGATACATACGGGTATCGCGTTAGATAGTTTTTGTATCGTGTAACTAGGAAATTACGAATTAATTTTAATGAAATTTAGACACAGTATTATTACCCTGGTGAGGAAGGAAAACACCTATGGTTTTTAGAAATCTTGTCAGTGGTGGTGCTGCTATAACTCAAAAAACTAACAATACAAAAGCAGGTCAAACTTCGTTTCTGCGTTTTAGGAGTCCCGGATCATTTTCTTACTTTTTTTGGATGTAGGCGAAATTGGGGTGGTTGGGGATTGGGGGGTTGTAAAACTGAAAAATTTGTTACATTGGTAATAAGCTGACCATTGACATATATGAAGGAAAGACCTATCGGCATAACACAATTTGGGGAGGGGAGGGGGTTGGCGATGATTTGGTTGCAAGAGGATCTCAGATTATAGCTACATACCGTGGGAAAATAATGAACTGGTATCATCGTAATGTGTGGGAAGTACTGAATCAATCAACTTGACTTAAATTTTTTGGTCTCTTAGTCGCCATTATCAGTCATACTGAATATGGTATTATTTTATGTTAAAAACCAATCATGCTTATGTACTTACATATATGTACTTACATAAGCATGATGGGTTTTTAACATAAAATAATAATAATAATTACTTATGATAAATCTTGGTCACATATATAACGAGAAGGGTCATCATCGCATCGCTCAAATTCCTAATTCACAATAATTCACATGCCATGGCCACCGGTCGAGTGTCGTCGGGTCATTTCGTTGCTTCACGGAAGCATCGTGGTATGCAACGTCGCCGACGTTACGCGTGACTTCCTGTTCCAGGATTAATAAAAACGTACTCGTCATATAATGATTGGCACGCAACACTTTGGCAAAAACAGCCCATGTCCAATTTTTTTACAAAAAGAGTTTATTTCCATAGAGGACATCTACAAAAATAAATACATCACACTTCTGTGGCTAATCGTTTAAGCTCTTAACAATAAATTTACACTTAAATATTTGGGTAGTTTTTTTTTGTTTTTAACAAAAGTTACATTTGAGGACAAGTGCTGTTTTAGTATATACCGATTCAATTGTTATTTTTCAAGGACCCGCCAATGGTCTTGCCCGATACGTGTATACCCTGTATATTGTAGAGGACAGGCACGTTCTTAAGGGTGGTCCGAAAACATTAAATAATGTAATACTGCTGAATAAGTGCAATCCACAAAAATGCCCCCCCCCCAACGACAACGAATGTTTTGTTTCTGATCACGTTTCCCCGCAAAATTAAAAGGTGGTAACCCCATTAATCTAGACCCTCGAAAACTAAATAAATGCCACTAAAAAACGAATCCACAAAAATGAATACTCCCTACCCCCTTCCTCCGCCCGGCGAGTGGCAACCGTTATCTTGACACCCCCCCACCCCTCCCGCCCAAACTAAATCCTGGATACGTGCCTGGTATGAAGAAACAGTTTTTCAAGATACAGAGTAAGCGAGAAAAACAGTATTGAGGGTGAAGCTCTTAAAATGGCCCTTTTTGCTGTATCTATGTTTGGTGCAGTTATTGAACTTGTTTCTATGTTGTGCTTCTATTTTATGCTAAGCGTATAAAAATCTGACCTCATAGCAGATGTTTTCCATTCCCGTCTTTTCCTTCTTGTTTTGATTTTGTCTCCCAAGCTCACATTTCATCCAGAAGACAATAAACTATATCATCGTTTCCTCAAATCCATTTTACACCCGCGCAGACTAGACATTTACAAAATTTTCCCACGAGGTTCAAATCTTCGCAACCATATAACAACCTGCGCCCTTAACAAAAACATTCCAACTTCAGGTATAGTTAACGCATTCGACCCTATGCGGTCCCATGAATAAACCAAGCCACCAGGTAGTGAATCAGCCAGCCATCGGCCTATTATTGAATGGTAGCTATGACAACACACATTCAACACACGCGATTCACAAACTATCTAGTAAAGAAATCAAAGGTGGCATGATTGTTGGTTAGAAATATGTAATTATTTTTTTTTATTTATTTTGTTTTTTGGCCCATCGAATACGAATGTAAACTGCATTAGAATGCAATCATTCGCAATTGCAATCAAACAGTTTTTTCAACGAAATCTTCAACACATCCAAAATATTCTCAAATAAGGAATAAAAGCTATAGATGTAACATAAGTAGCGCACGATATTATGTACCTAAAGTGACATCTAATAAGCTAGTGCGACCAATTGATATTTTTTCTAGGAACTGCAATCGGTGTATTATTACCGCCTCGATTACCGCTTTACAAGTAGGGTGAGCAAAATTTCCAAACATAAACATAAACAGTAAAATATGGGGGGCTACCTTCAAAATAGAAAATCTAGATTATGCATTCTAGCTCACCCTGTATATATGAATATGCATTGTCGCCTTTTTTACAGTCGCCATTGAAACAAGAATATATTTTTCATCTTGTCATGTAAAAAAATAATTTTTGATTCATTATTTTTTGATATACAGCACGTTCATTTGACAGCGATTTGGATATAAAAATAGTCATAACTTTTAAAATACCCTGTATAATGTTACAATACCTTATATTGTTAGAACGGAGACCATTGGTAGAATCTGAATATGGGATAACATCATTTAAAAAAATCATTTAAAAGAATTTATGTTTCGTTTTCGAGAAAATTAGAAAATCTTTATACCAAAGGGGCTTATGGCCAAGAAAGTAGTAAAGATGAGAAAATCTTGGCCACAACCCTTTTGAAAAATCTTTATGTATCTTAATTTGTGCAAGCAGAAAACGAAAACACCCGAAAATATTACTTGTTATTGCAATAAATGTTGAAAATGTTGCACGTTATGTGAAATCAGGACTTCTAGCAGACCATTTCTATAGACCCTTTTTGCCCTATTCATTTATTTGGAAACGCGTGTTCTAGCCATTGCCGAACCGGAAGAACATAGTGAGGAGGAACACCGTCTTTTTTTCTTTTAATATCTGGTTTTCGATAAACTTGTGGTTGGAAGTTTTCAAATGAACACCCTGTATATGTTATGTCACGAACGACCATCGGCGACTAGATATTTAAACGATATTGAACAATAGCGTTATATTAATTGAGTGTTGCTTGCGAATATCGTGCATGGAAAATATAATGTGTAGACTTTTGTTAATCCTCGTATACCTACAAGAAAAAACGTGAACGTGACGTCGAAGGACACAATGCACCTGTAAACAACGACACCCTAGCGGTAACGACAAAATTCAACTCGTTCACATTCATAGGCACGATTTTAAATCACCGATTCCAAGAGATCTTTGTTACTATGTTTATGAAAGAAAAGAAATGCTCCACAGCAGCATCAACCACCAAAACACAGGAACCTGCTTAGACAGTAGACATGCTTCACTGACTCATGTACTGTAAAAGCTATAACCAATTCCGCTTTGAATTGTAACAGACACTTATAAATACACCTGCCCGCAATAACATATAATGGTTACTTCTGAGCACCAAACTGATCATCATTCAAAAATCCACAGTAGACTGGCTAGCTGAAAGGGCTATAGAAAGTAATTTATGATTTGTCCACCAGTATCGTCTTAGCACTGATAAAAGAGCGCATCCACAAAAGATACACTTGCTAAAAGGTAATTTAAGAGAAATGCTACCCGGTATATGTGACTAGACTTGCGAATGGAATCAGCCAGCTAAGGATGCGCCACAATAATGTCAAGTCAAACGATACATCGCTGTGTAGGAATATAAACACAAAGATCATCTACTTCGTGAATGGATTAAACTTCAATTCCGTACGTGCACTTTAGGGTTAAAATATTTTGGTCTGATGATCCTTCCTGTAATTTTCTACTGAAGGCTAATGGTTTTCTAATAACCACTAATTGCAGACATTCCAAAGGAGCTGAAGAAGATTTATAGGGAGCGGAATTGATACTGAATTTTGGGCCATGACGGCCCAAAAGAATCATACCAGAATTAGATGGTAATGGAAAAAACACCTAAAGTTATTTAGACCTGAAGTACTCTGACAGGCCGATCAAGGGAAAGAATTTATTGTGAATCAACCAAGAACGTGATATTTAAACCTTCCTTTATCACAATAAGCAGTACCGTCTCTATCTACTGACATCAAATTTCTGAACATACATTATTATCCTATTATACTCAACGATCCACGGACACCAACCGTCATCTTGCGCTTACCAGTATAAGTTAAGTATCCTCATTCTATCTTCTCTGTGTCACTCAATCCTTATGGCACTCACAGACAGAACTATCACACTATAACATCGCTAAAGCGATCACTGGTACCACTTCATCGTCACCAAAATCCATTGAAAACACTGCACAATTCTTTAAAGGTCTTCTTGATGTGTCTTGTATTTCTGTTTCCTTCGTCTTGGGCTGGCACCGCTCGGGTACCACTAGGCCGAGGATCTCGAGAGCGCGCAAGTGGGAGTGAGCAGGTACAAAAAAGAAGGTAGTTTCGAGCGTCGAGCCGCGACGCAAGTCGTACCGCCGATCGGGCGCGACTCGACACTTCCTTCCGAATCACTCAAGTGGTTAGTCAGGGAATTCCACGGCACCACCGTCACGGTACGACTGGTCGACCGGGCAGGTAATAAATATACATGCGCGGCTTGAGATGTGTTTGTTAGGGCAGAGCTTTTACATTTTTATTGCATTTTTTCGAATTCTTTCATTGGGTTATGGTACTGGCTGTATGAACTTTATGGTATAGTTTTGGTATAGTGCTAAGTGATAGCGTTGTGGTACTGCTCGGTGTTTTGACATTTATTCATTAGAATTGAAATACCTATTTTCAAACGACTGTTAGTGATTATGATTGTTACTGGTAGCATCGTCTATTTATTATTACATTTTTAAATGTGTGCACTGTAATATTCGTCAGTTCTTGTCAGAGCGGTCCGGTGGACCTTAGCGATGGTCATGTCGGTCGGTCAGACTGTCAGGTCTGGTTACACAGAGACCAGAAAAAGTCATGGAGAAGTGGGGGAGAAAAAGAAAGGAAGGAAGGAGAAGCGCAAATAGGAAGAAGCTCGTCGTCGGTTAGATGGTATAGCTTGACGTAGGCAATTTGAGTTCCGTAATTTTTGCATTTAACCAAAAGTGTTAGGTTTTTAATTTTGAGGTTTGATATATAAAAGGGCAAAAATTAGCTGTTTCCAAAATTGCACGATTTGATCTTTATCACAGGGCGAACCGCGGCCTTATGTATGCTTGCGAACTTGCGAGTAAGGGATGTCAAGATCTCTGAAGGGTATCGTTGGAAACATACTATGTGTGCACTGTATTACTGCAGCAACAGCTTGGGAAGTAGGTGTTCGGACACCTAAGGTAACATAATGTAGCTACAATGATAACAGTCTAAAGCCTTCGTGGCTTATCTCTAATGCTGCCTATCTATCTGATAGTACTGTTGCGCCAATTATTAACAAATTTTAGCTCGAATGGCTCGCTGGCTGATTGGCTAATGCATAAGGAATGATGGTTAAGGACCACCAAAAAGTAATGAAAAGTGACCGCAGTTATTATATTTTTACAATTTGCATTGAATAATTGTGAACTATGAAAGCTTAGCGCTGCTCCTACAATCCGGAATAGTTTCTCCGGAAGATGCGGTGAGCTGAAAAGGAACCGACGATGGGCGTGATAAATAAACAGGTGCGCGCTACATTAGAAAGAAATGGAAACAGTCATGTTAACGCGTCGCCTGAAATTTGTAAAATTGAAGAGGAAGGCGATTTGCAGATGTTTTTTATCCCAACTCCTGACGCTTCATTTTCCAATATTTTTACATGAAATTTTCACATGATGTTTAGAAGGAAATTGCCCAGACTGATATCGAAGCACTTATTCATTTTTGCTTCTGGGCTTTTCTTAAAAAAATTACAAAGTTGACGAATAAAATAGGCAACTTCAAGTGATCATATTTCATGTTCAATCAATTTTTTCAAAAAATGCTTCGATAGCCCCCTGTGTAATTTCCTTTTAAACTCCGTGTAAAAATTTTATGCAAAAATATTGAAAACTAGAGCGTCAGGAATTGGGATTAAATCACTTGAAAATGACCGTTTATGCTCTCCGTAGGAGCCGCGTTAGTTTGGTAGAAGAAATGAATAACGTCGCATAAAGTTGTATTTAAGTTGTGTAGAAATATTTCAAAGTAATTTTAAACTCGTCTAAAAGTTAATTACACAACAACTTGGTATTATCAGAAATGTAGCAATTTAGAAACAGATTCCAATGAATAGGTCATCAGTGATATGAGTAATAGTATATGAATTAGGTGACATTAGCTATGTTGTTCCAAATTTTAGGTCAGGTAAATACCTAACACTTATCTCATCTATTTATATATCTTTGTATGTAAGTGTAACTTATAGTCTAAGATCCCACTGCTCCATCCAGCAGTATCTGTTTTTTGATAAATTTAATTTTAAATGAATTTTGGGAAAGTAGAGGATGGATTTATGATAGGTTGACTTTTAAAAATTAGCCCTAATTATCCTGTAATTAATCTTAGTGTAATTAGTACGCTAATATAATTTTGTCTTTAACACCCGTATGCACCGTTTGGCGATTCTAATCCTAGTTCCCTAATCGCGTTTTGCTAATCTTTGGCATCTCACTATGCACCGTCAAGAGATTAACCCATGGTACTACGACTTTAGAAGGTATGCTCACGCGCATGATGTCTTCCGTCTCGCTTCCACCTGTGACGTCAGCGTGTGACAAACGGGGTTTGTTTACTCGTTTAGTTACAGGTTATAGCCGAACATTTTGTTTATTTTCTTGAGTTTACTCGTTTACCGTAGTAAATTTTGATAAAACATTAATTATTTGCGATTCTGGAGTTAACACATATTTGAACAATGGTTTCTTGTGTGGCTGTGGGATGTAATAATAAAAAAGTAAAAACTATTGGTCACACTACCGCTACTTGGGATGGTTTGGAAAATTTGGCAGGTTTCATTGCATTTAAGTTGAAAAATAAGGAGAAACTGGGTTATATCCCAGATTTCACAGATACTTCTCTCAGTTGGGTCAACCATTTAACAGAAGGTGGACTACAAAAACATACAGATGAGTTCTTGGCAAAATGTAATGAGCTCGGCCATATATTTTCCAACTATAATGGAAACGCTTTGAGAATTGAAAAAAACTATCTTGCGAATTTAAACAAATTATCAGACAATGTATATGTGACTGATGAAGCAAAGATGAGCTTGTTTTCTAGATGCAAAATGTATTTCAGAATACGAATTCTTGATAGGGGAATTAGAGAGACCTCGAATATTAGAAAACTGAAATTCACTAGCATTGTAAAATAGTATAAAGTAATAAGTATACAGGGTCCTGCGACGGTGTATCCAGCTTTCCTAGCGCCTTTCCTATTTGGAATAAAAAAAAGCTACATAAAATAAAAATGCGCTAAAAGATGGTTGGAGATTTACAGGTTGCAGAACGTATTTTGATATTTCATTTTCAGTTCATATAGAGAAAGGCTAGTTCTATATGCTCTTATTCACCCCTTTTTCAGTTCTTATTGTCTGTCCAAAATATATTTCCCCATAGACTCATATATACAGAATCAATACCTAACTACAACACAAGAGAGCAACAAATAATGTGCCCTATACCCAGGCCATCAGAAACCATCACTACAAGTGGATCAAACTTTTTAATTCAAACATATTATTAAACAGATACATCGTGTGAAAACATTTTGAAAAAAATTGAGGAAAAACCTCTTATTACTAGGAATCTTTAATATACGAGAATTCATCTGCACTAGCTAAATACAATGCCCAGAAAGATATTGTATTGTGATATGTTTTTATTTTATGTTTAACATATACGCGGTTGTGACATATATTTGAGTAAATAAAAAATAAGAAAAGTTGGTAATGTATTTTTCCACCGATCATTAGCAGAAAAAGGTCAATATTCATTCGCCATAAACATAATGCCATTATGCTTGTTCATGATTTTTAAAAACCTCTAATGACAAAATTATTTCTTGTCTCCCTTTTATTAAGAGAATTATACAGTAAATACATATGCAAATTGGCTTGAAGAGCTGGTGACGCAACATCATAATCTATATATAAAAAATAAGAACGGTAATCAAAGGCTCCTGAATGGAGTATACAAAAATTCCACCCCCTACCCGAGAAATTTTCCCACAAAAAGATGGTTTCACTAGGCACTCCAATCAACCTCTTATATGAGATTTCAGAAAAATACGTCCAGACCGCTCTGGCTCTGTTCTTTTTCCACAATGTAATTTTTTTTTGAGTACATAGATTCAAATTTTTGTATCTGAAATTCAGAACGCTCGGAACTACTGCAAACGGGTCAGGCGTCAATTAATATCAATTCGCTGTATAACTATTTCACCAATTTTTTATTCAGATACAGAGCAATATGTATCGTTTATATTATACTGTGCATGAGCTATTTTCATTTTGTATGAATATTAAATATCTAAGACAGATATAACAGGAAACGAAATAAAACTTTCAAAAATCAATGCTTTGGCGCCATGTGTTTGTACACTTTTGTCACACGGTGACGTCATGCGCAGACCGGTTCGAAATATGTCCGCCAAGTGATCATATCTGTCAGTGTCGTAGTATCATGAGATTAACCAATCCAGATTGGAGATACGGCAAGATTGTGTTCGCAAGATTGTTTTGACAGTGACAGTGTCAAAATTGTCAGTTTGCGGTGCATAGTAAACATGTAATCTAATCCACGTTTACGTAACTAATCGCGCAGTTGGCTTACGGTGCATACGGGTGTCCAGTCCATTTTATGTCAATTGGAAAAAATGACGCGATATACAAGAACAAAGCATCTTCTCTCTTGCGCTTCCATTTACCTGGATCAAGAATCGCTCATACAAATAATGTCAATATCTGTTTGCGACCATTTTCCAACTCGCAACCAGGGCCGTATATAAGGGGGGCTTAGGGGGTTCAAACCCCCTCCCCCATGAGTATTCCCATTAATGAAATAACTGCTGAAATAATACAAAATAAAAATAATCGAAATGCTTTCTCCAAGCTTAGCGATTTATTCTACTACTAACCAATCGCTCGGCGCTCATGACACATTAGCAGTTATACAATCTATACAGTTTTTAAGCAAATTTAGGGTTGTATTCGTAGTCGATACTTAAGGTTTTGTGTTTCGAAACCTTACTTGAGGGTCTCTTACGTAAGGCTCCCTTGAGTAAAGACCCGGTCAAACAGAGGGCGTTCTAGAACGCGGCGGTCCGGCGTTCTCTAACTTCGCGTTACCGCATTCCATTGTTTGTACCAAACAGGCCTGTTTGACGGGTTGAGCAAAAGCGTTACGCCAATTTTTGTCAAAATGTTATGTGATTCAAACATAGATGAGCTCGATGCCCGGTCAAACAGAGGGCATTCTAGAACGCCGTAAGGCGGCGTTCTAGAACGCCGCGTTACAGCGTTCCATTGTATTGTTAGAGAACGCCGCGTTCTAGAATGCCCTCTGTTTGACCGGGCCTTAATACTCAAGTAACGAAATGTCAACATGACACAACATGACATTTCGTCGATTTTGTAGGTTAATTTTGGAGTACGGTTTTGTCAGTTTCTGTCACATCCGCAAAAATGTCCGCCACAGAACACGAAATACTGGTACAATACAAAAAAAGATAACAGAAAACACCAAAATGCGTGGGCATAGGCATAACAAATTGACTTACATTTGCAATATGACAACGTCGCCAAATGAATCCCGTCGTCTGGTAGATGTTATGTTGTCTAGATACACAAGGAACACAATACATACACAAGGAAAGCCACATTTCAGTGTCCCTTCTCCCTTGAGTAACCCTCAAATAACCCTCACATATCTTTTGAGTAATACTCAAGGGATACTGAGTAATACTCAAGCAATATTTGAAGAACGACTATGAATACGGACCTAAAAGACATTACAAAGTAGTCTTTTCTTTTATACATGAACCCCCCCCCCCCCCAAGGTCAACATGAACCCCTCCCATGGTCAAAGCCTAGCTATGGCCCTGCAGTTGCAACCAAGGATTTTCTAATTAGTTTGGATTAAAGTTTAATTTTGTGTTTAAATTAATAGAAAATATATGAGTGTAGATAATTAACGAGAATATAGGTGTTCACACCTCGCAACCCTAACGCTACGGGTTACTGACAGCCGGGTAATTCTTAAAACGCAACCTATAATAAATCGATTCTATACTTTCTCAAGGTTCATTTAAAATTAATTTTATCAAAAAAAAATACCTGCAAGATCGAGCAGCATGATCCTGTACTAATGGTTATTTCTCTGTGCATTTGATATACTGGTATTTTGTTTATCTTTGTTGAACATGTTCTAGTTACCACATAAATTGAACTCCTAATACAATTAAATAACAATAAAGGTATTTCTGAATGGATAGTCTAACTATCCTACATTTGAAGATCCAGTTTACAAAATTGTATATTCCGCCTTCATACAAGAGGAAGCATGAAATTAGCCTAACATTTCGAGTGTGAAGAAATTTCCTTTCCGTGAAAGGACAAGGTTATCTACGTTCAATATTATTGCTAATTGTGAGAAAATAGCATGATTGTGTACAATCTACTTAACAATTTTAACAACAACGTATGCACTGGTGGTCTCATTTTGTTAAACATTTTACATGGGAACGCAGGCGACAATATTTTCTCCTTGTTCTTGTCCTGGACGAATATTTGAAGACTGTTTCTATGTACGCGATTGAGATACAAAGATAACGATCTTGATGCAACGTGAGGTGTGCGCTTTGACAATAGTCCTACTTAACGTAATTATGTGAAATACGTCATTAAATCCAGCATGGTAATCAGCTTTGAAAAGTGAAAACTGAATGCTATGCTATATTATACAGGGTGGGTACTAAGTTGATATTTTTTTAAACTGTGTATAGAACTCGTCAAAATAAACAGCTTATTCAAGTAACTTTTTTCAGAAAACTGAAAAATAAGCGAGACACAGAATGAAAAAGTGAAATCCGGACCTGTGTGTTAAGACGTACCCAGTCTGCTTATGTTTAGTTTTTTTCTGTTTATCGTTGTTAATTTTAAATCGGTGAATCTTAAAAGTGGCACATTATTAGGAAACAAATTTTAGGATACATCAATTTAAAATTAGCTATGATAAACTGGAAGAAACTAATGCACTAATTGACAGGTACAATGCCTGGTCGATAAAACAAAAGTCCGAGCAAAAAATTAAACACAAACAGACTAGGTATAGAGGTACGTCTTGATACAAAAGCCCAGATTTACTTTTTCTATAAAGTCTTCAAAAAGCTATGCTTCCACCTAAAGTAAAATAAAATCTATTTGACTAAGTGAAATGGACTTTTACATTCTTAGAACTTTGTTAGGTTCTTCATTAATTAGAGTGATGTCTGTCCTCTATTTACTGCTCACTCATATGCCTCCCCACTATGTACAAGAGCATCACCGTAACAGTACGCAGAAAAGGACGCAGGAATCTGCATACCTGTTTCATCGATTATAGAAAACCTTTTGACTCTGTACCCCATAGCTGGCTAACAAAAACTTCAAGAATATACAAAATCAAATACGGCCTTCGTCAGTTTCTTCCTAGAACCATAAAGACATGGCAAACCAACATAAATCTCAAAACCAAGGACGGCCATATCAAAACGGATGAGCTACACATAAGATCTTCCAGGGTGACTTTCTCAGTTCACTGTGGTTCTGTCTCAATCTGAACCCACTTTCCAATGCACTTAACAGCACAAACAGCGGTTTCAACATTAGACACGAGAAATTAAATCAACACAAAATCAATCATGGATGATATAGAACTACATGCCGCCAATGAAGTACAACTAAGAGAGTCGACCAGAATACAGAAGTTAGCTCGTCAGACGTCAGAATGGAATTCGGAATGAGTAAGTACAAGGTGCTCCACATCAACAAAGGCCAATGGAAGGACTACCCCAAACAGGAAACAGTAACTGGCCAAACACTCGACAACATGAACTAGGATGAAACATACGAGTACGTAACCTTCAATAAGAATGTTAAGATATATCACACACAAGTCAAGACACAACTAACACAAGAGTTCAGAGTCCGCCTCATTAAGCTACTAAACACAACATTGAATTCCAGAAACCTTACAAAAGCCATTAACCATTTGCGATACCAGTCCCCACATACTCCTTCGGCATCATCATGTGGTCACACATTGATATAGAAAACATCCACATTCTCATACGGACAGAATTCACGAAACACCGAGTGCCGTATCCAAAGAAAGACTCACTATAGATAGAAAACAAAGAGGCAGAGTGATTGTAGATATACAGTCACTCCGCCTTTCTAGCAAAAGCTAGTATGGCCTTGGGTCTTACCCTCCTTGGTCTTCTGATCCCAGACTTCTAGACAACGAAATGGTCTGATTGTGGTATCATAAGGCCTTGTAGCAGTATGCCGATGGCTCTTTCGTTACACATTGGATCACTAAAAACCCCCAGTTTGTGCAGGTATCGTCTGAATTTATTATTATTGCACTCTGTCTAGTGAGAGGCAGAAACTCCTTTAGCTGCAAGACTTATAATGATATGAGCTTGACCGAGATGCTCTGAGATGCAGAGATGGTTGACTTTTTACCCACTCTTTAGCAGCTTTCTAATTCGGTTCACTGTTATTCCTAGAGCTGGTTATTGGTCTCTGAAATAGTTTCCAGGACTCATCTTTGCACGAAAATACCCCGTTTCTTTACCATACACCCCAGCGCGTCCAGATACCCAAACATACGAGAACTGGTTTGGATGAAATGTCTTCAAGAGCTTTATCATATTGTACAAGTACCTATCTGTCTCCTGGGAGCCTCATTTTCCTGAAAAGGAAATACACAAGCCAAAACTCGAAAATTTAAATCCTCCAGAATCCCCTAAGGGGAGTGAACGTCTCGTTTCGATCCCAAAAGCCCCAACGATATTTTAAAAAAGTAAGATTATTGTTACATAACGGTACTTTAGCTGACCATCCAATAAAACTGTAGCTCAATTGCATACATAGGACAGTTATCAGAACCCAAGAACACTCGGGAGAGGTAACTTAATCAAAAACATAAACCTGAAACAACTAAAAACGAAAATTCTGATGTCTACGACGTGCATCGGACAGTATGGTAGAGCATTCAACAATAGTATTGCCAAACACTAAAAATCCTTTACAAACAAACTGTGTAATACAAACTATGCCACTCGATACTTCTCCAAAAACCATCATTTCAACGACGATTTTAAATTATTACCCGTAGAACAAAAGGGGCATAAAATAAATTTCCTAGAAGCTGTTTCTAGTGAAAAATCAATAAGCTTACTTCATCAGCTAACCTCCTTAACGATGAAACGGATTTGAATAGTTCACCACTTTTAAACATTTATTTATGTTCTTTTTTACCCTTTTATTTTTTGTATAGATAACCGTGGTAATTTAAGTTTATTACCATTGTTTGATGAAGGTCTGTGCCGAAAAAATTGTCACGGTTTGTAAATGTCGAACTTCAAAGCTAATCTTTTGGATAAGCTCAAAATGTCCAAATCTTTAATCGACAATATCAAGCTATACCCTCCAACTGAGGCTCTTTCCCCTCTTTGCTCTTCTCTTTCCTCTTTTTTCGGACTCTTCTTTTCCTTGTCCCTGACTTTGCCTGTAGATAACCAGGCCTGACAGACCTCGTCTGAAGAACATCGACGAAGTAATGACATCCCGCACTTGTGTTATCGATATCATCATAATCCTTCATTTAAGTTCAACACTAAACCTTTTTCAAGGCAGACAGCCATGTATGCAGTTTATATAAACAAATCTGTAATCTCATATGCTCACAACGAGTGTGGCACTTCTTTGTAGGATATAAAAGAAGCCCTTTATAATACAAACCTATCGTTACCCGTCGTCTGAAAATGTGATCGCTCACGTTACACATGCCTATCATTCGAAAAGTCATTCAGAGGGGAAGTCTACAAGAAAAGACCGTGGGAGTCTCAGGTACGTTGGCTTTCTTGCGAATTCTGAAGGTAGACTCGAGTGGGAGGAAGAACGGGATATTGTCGTCTTTGTTTCGCCCATGTATGGATCAACTTACTGAGAATTCTATATAATAACGTAGGTATCTAATACCCACAGTTGTCTTAATTGGATGTTACATCAATGTCACTGATCTTCAATTAGTGAGATACTTGTCTTAATGATATGTTCCTCGTTAGTAAGATACGGATGTGTGAATTATCAAACCAGCGCTACATACAGTGCCGCCACCTCCTCTTATGTAGCATTAATATCTACTATAATTGCCACTTTCACCTCACTAGCAGAGAAATGAAAAGAAATTTAGGAATACGGACTCCCCCGAAATTATATAAGGCCGCTAAAAATCGAATCCACAAAAATGCACCTCCCTTCTCCCCCAAAATATTAATTTTGTTGATGATCATGTATGATCATGTATCCTGGTCAACCAAAATTAAATGGTGGAAACTTTAGTCTGGTCGTCACCCAAAACTAAATTTTGGATACGTGCCTGTACATACAGTAACCAATATAGTATCCAAAAGTATCCAAAGTACTTGTTTGTGTCGTTTTAGCTTTGAATAAAAGTGGATTGTCAAAAAACACTAACCCACAGAAATACATACAGATGAAAAAGCTAGTATAACAACACATAAAGAGGACCAAAGAAAGATGGATAGAAGAAAACTGTCGTGAAATGGAAGAACTGAACAGTAAACACGATTATTTTAATCTACATAAAAAACTGAAGGAATTAACTGGAAATACAAATAGAAGAATACCAGCTGTCACAAGAAAAATCCAAGGAGAGATCCAGTTGACAGAAGACGACAAAAAAAGACGTGGGAAAACTACATAGAACATCTATTTGCAGCAGAACGAGATGACGAAAGAGAAGAGAACAGACAGATGGAACCGCTATGATTCTTAAATCAGAAGTGGAGTATGCTTTAAAAATTTCGAAAACCAGGAAAGCGGCTGGACCTGACAACGTTCCAATAGAATTCTTGAAGGCCTTGGACGATGGAAACTTAAACCATCTCATAAAAATACTGAATCATATCTACGTAACAGGAGAAATTGCAAAAGATTGGCTCAAACCAATTTTCATTCCCTTGCCTAAAAAGAACACCCCTAAGTCCTGTGATGATTATCGGATGATCAGTCTGATGAGTCACACACTAAAAGTACTCTTGAAATTAATCCAACAGAGAATATATCGAAAATGTGAAGAACAGCTAGATGAGGCGCAGTTTGGCTTCAGAGGAGGATTAGGAACTAGAGAAGCATTATTCGCTATCACAGTCTTGTTACAGAAATGCAGGGAATACAACAAAAATACATACGTCTGTTCCATTGATTTCCAAAAAGCCTTTGATAAAGTCCAACACGATAAACTGACAGAAAATTTAAAAAGCATTAATTTGGACACAAGCGATATACGACTAATAAAAAACATCTATTACAACCAAACAGCAGTAGTACATAGAGACAGATGAAATGGAAATTTAAAAGGGAGTTCGCCAAGGCTGCGTTCTGTCACACCAACTGTTTAATCTATACTCTAAGTTTGTATTTCAGAAAGCGCTAGAAGAGGGACGTGAAGGAGTAAACATTGGAGGGATATTAATCGACAACCTAAGATTCGCCTATGATACTGTTATAATGGCTGAGAGTGCAGAGGATTTTCAAACCCTATTAGAGAAAGTCAACCGAGAATGTAAAGAAGTAGGACTCATTATTAATACCGAAAAAACTAAATTCATGGTTATAAGTAAAAACCCAAACAATAACCCTACTCTCACTTTGAATGGAAAACAAGTAGAATGGGTGCAGAAATACAGATATCTCGGTTCAGTTATAAATGCTCAAATGGATCCAGATGAAGAAATTAAGATCAGAATAGAAATGGCTAGAAAGGCATTTATCAAATACTCCTCAATGTTTACAAACAGAAATCTAAACCTCCACCTCAGAATAAGATTTATCGAATGCTATGTGTGGTCAGTATTGTAATATGGAGTGGAAACTTGGACATTGAAAGCTCAACTGATCAAAAAACTTCAAGCATTTGAGACGTGGCTCTATAGACACATCCTGAGGATACCCTGGACTGACAGAATCACCAACGAAGAAGTTCTAAGACGTACTGGTCGCAAAAGAAAGCTGTTGACAATCATTAAGATAAGAAAAACATCATACATAGGTCACATCTTACGCAACGATAAATATATACTGCTACAAAACGTTATGCAAGGCAGAGTGGAGGGGAAGAAAGGTATTGGCAGAAAGAAAAAATCCTGGCTTCGAAACATAAGGGAATGGACCATATGGACCAATCTCAACGTCGAAGAACTGTTTCATGTTGAAAGAGATAAAGACGCATTTAGAAACGTGGTCGCCAACCTTCAATGAGAAGTCGGCATTACAAGAAGAAGAAAAGTGGATTGTGGTTCGTTTCTATGAAGTATACAGGATGTTCTATGACGAGTGGAAAATACTTTAGAAGAAGACTGTCCAGCTCATTTTCAACAAAAAAAAGTCATATAAAATAGGGTCCGATTTTCAACTGTTTCAGAGATAAATTGATTTTTCGAAATTTTCGTTGAAATGCAGACCTCCAAACGAACATCCCAATAAAACAAAATGTTATTGTCGGACTTTGGAATCTTTGGTATTAGTCCTCAGAAAATATGCCATCACGCCATTATAAACTAAAAGAAAATGACCATGTATCAAGCGCTTCGCGAGGTATTGTCAAAATTGGCATGTGTTAAAAGTGACGTTACAACGCAATGAAGCTTCACCATTTGTAGAGTACAAATAAAGTTTTGTGGGTTCTACTCGGACACGCTATGAGAAACCGGACAGGTAAAAACACTACCTGGGGGGAGAGCTTAGCCAAGGAAAGAGAGAGGACTACGGAACGCGCGACTGACATTTCTGATACCAAAAAGCACCAAAAATGTACCAAAGCGCTACTAAATTTACCTGTGATACGTGATTCCTGGCTCCTTCCTGCTGATGCGCACAACCATAAGCTGCTCACTCTACCATTACACAAATCACAATATTTTGCAATGATTGGTCTTAAAAACGCTAAATATCATAAAAAAATATTTTGAATGCTGTCAAATTTCGGTCACAGCTAATTCATATAGTATCAAACGGGCGTGCGGTATCCCCTCTCTTTCCTTATCTAAGGGGGAGGGTCAGCCAGCGACGTCTGGGGGGCTATCCTCCCCACCACCATTGTGTCCATAGGTATATTTAATGGTCACCTCAAGAACTTGGAAATACTTATACTAAAATCTCTTCTCCATTTTTATTAATTATTTTCACCTGATATTTCATGAGATGTGTAAATTCGTTGTAAAGCGTCATGCTACTTACCTATTATCAGTATCTATGCTTAGTTTATTATTATTGGTCTCTACTATCGCTGTTGTTTTGAGCTTATTGTCTTCGGCACCGATCAACAACTCTGTCCTTCCATTTTGGAAAGGTGAGGATCCTCTCCTGTCTCCAGGTTTTCTGTTTGCTTGTGGAGGACTCTCTTTGTTCTTATTCAGATCACCCTGTAAAGAATCTCTTGGTTAAAAATTTCACCTCTAACGATCTAGAGAGATATAGATTTAATATAGAAGGAGTAATTAAATAATTATACTATTTGAATTATTAGCATTACGCACGTATACCGCAAGTCAGATTCTATAATTCAAAAATCAAGAAACTCTTGCTATATAAATCAGGATAAAGACAGTA
Source organism: Callosobruchus maculatus (assembly GCA_951848785.1). Lineage (NCBI taxonomy): Eukaryota > Metazoa > Arthropoda > Insecta > Coleoptera > Chrysomelidae > Callosobruchus > Callosobruchus maculatus. Next base: position 13,435,676 of record CATOUR010000054.1, on the reverse strand, counting down.
CGGAAATGGGATAATCTTAAACAGAAACACAGAAGAATTAGGCCAATAAAGTTAAGTCGAAAAAAAAACGCATTCTGGAATTAATTCCCTGCAGGCCGGAAATCATCTTAACCTTTATTTGGTCCTAAATACGTCTAATCTCAGTCATCGCAGGTGGTGAGCTTAACTTTTCGTATCCAAAATACCACCAAATTTTTGCACCTTTTTTTGTTTTTTGCTTGTAGCTGGAAAATGGTGCATCAGAAGGAAAATCAGGTTCCATCCAATAATAAAGAAGACTAAATTCTGCGTCAAATGGTATATAAAAGTCAAATTTAGCGACTACTTTCAAAAATACTTGGCTTATGTAATTATAGTAATTATAGGATAATTATGCTGCTCCAAAAAAACAACAAAACAAATTCGTCATTGTATCAAATCGTCGGTCTCCGCACGTAGTGGCGTATCTAGCATTTTGCAAACTTTACAGGAGAAGGAAAAAACGGAATTAAGCATCAAATGGAGCTTAAAATGATATCGAAGTAATTGAGAGAGCTTCTTGTAATTTTTTGCTAAGACAGCAACGCTGGGAATCTAAATGTTGAGATGTTTGGAGTTTCTCCAAAAATATTAGTTTCTGAGAAAAAAAAATTAATGCAGTTACGCCACTTCGTGAGATCTATGTTTCTCTTCAGTATATAGTTTCGCCATTATGTGGCTTTTCAAAATATAAGTAATGCAACCTTCTTGTCAATGATAACTTTATTCGATGATAGATAAATACAAATTATTGATAGTAAATAATTAGAGAAATAGTAAACAAAATAGGAAAATGATGTTTTTCTGGAAAATATCCATAAGTGTTATCTCCTCTATCGTCTCTTTCAATCCTCGTCCTCATGAGGCAGAGAATAATAGAACTGTTGCATTTCGGGTAATCGGACTACTGGAGTTTTTCCTTTACATAGGGAAGTTAGGTCATCATATTTGTTTTTGATATCTTGATATATCCAACGTTTAGTGGCTTCAACGGTAAAGTGGAAAGACCGCCTTTAATGCGCTGCTTTAGCTTGAAACTGTCATATTCATGGTCCTGGTGACTTATATTGTTGTAGGTTCTTGTTTTTTAATCATTATTTACATCAAGTCCGTCCATTTTATACTTTTCCCTGAAGCACTTTCTCTTATTGATAAAATACGTAATGTCCGAATGTTTTGAAATCCAGAAAGTCCTTATAGTGCATGGGATTGACAAGATACGGTTGTTTAGATTGAGCAAAACGTATTACTGGGTACAGTTGACTAGGTCTGAAAAGGTCACCGGCATGAGAAACAGCATGACTGATGGCACTATGGGCCGAATCTCCCTAATACTGACCATGATTCGTCTAAAAAAATCTGAGACAAACTTCTTCAATTGTTGGAAACTTATTCAAGGCATAAAGTAACATCGATACTATGATTGAATTTTTATTTTGCCCGTAGCATCCATCACAATACAGATGAATAGTTTTAATCCCTCTTTGACTGTATTCCTCTATTGCTTTAAAAACACAAGTGGAAATTTCTGCCGAACCACGCTTGCTTTTAGTTTCATCCCAAGCGAAACAAAAGCAGTCTCTAGTCGCCAAGTCATAGAAGGTGAAATTGAACGTAGATAATCTTGACTTATAAAATAAGCCACTTTCTGGTGACATTGGCAAATATATAACTTGCTGGAGGTCAAAAACCGCACACAAGAAACTTGAGTCCTTCTGAGCATTTGCTTTGCTCAGATCTTTTTTTTCTCTGACAATTTTTTTTCTAAAACATGTTTCTCGTATCTGTTTCTCAAATTTTCTTTTATTGTTTCGTCTCCGTCTCTATAAGTTATAAAGAGAGAACATTGATCTTTTTTAGGACGTAAAAAGGAAAGATTTTTGGATTTGAATGCTTTTCTGTAAGTCGAAAATCTAGGAAAATTATTGCAACTCTTGGCCATCTCTTGTTCTGTCAACATCATGTACATTTTTCTCAAAGACAAGTCAGGATGCAGATACAATCTATTCGTGCTTGCTCAGCAATAGTGTGATTCAACTTTTGGGTATCGGTCTATGTGATTTTCTATATGGACTCTATCTTGTTTTTCTTTGTTTAAGCACTCAAGTGATCTCTTCCTGCCACCTCTTTTTTCACCTTCCATGACACCCGTCTCATTAATTTTTTCAAGTGCTGTACGTAGCGATCGCTCGGGTATCCCTAATGTATTTAGGAAAAAAATTTTGCACACACTAAGTTTTCGGTTGTTCACAGTGAAATTGTAAATCCTGGAAAATTCTTTACGAGATCTCTCTGTTTTAGTAGTGTTTCTCTTTTTTGAGATAACATCGACATGTCTAACCAGGAACAGCCTCTGCCTGGTTAGGTCTCCTAAGCCATGATACTGGTCAAATATTATCTCGTCAGTTTGGAAGAAGAGAGTCACAACTCAAAATTTTCCAAATTTGACTTCTTGTACTGTACGCACTCCAAATAACGTCTACTTTTATATACAAGAGCGTCACAAGTCTATATTGCCTCGACACCGTTAGAGGGCGCAACGATGAAACGTCATATCTCAAAATATCATCACCGGGTTTAGACAAGACCGTCTCATGTTAGTTACGTTTTAGCACTTGTGGGGATAAGTTCATCGCCTTGTGAGCAAAAGCGTCATATAACGAAATAAATCAGTTATTGTGCAAAGTAAGTAGCATTTTTATTCATTTTATTTTTAAAAGATAGTCACATTTCGAGATAGGACAGTCTTCATTAAATATGCTGACTGTGAAGTATTTTACTGTTTTACATAAGATAGTCACATTTTAACATAGCACTGTCTTGAACGTATATTATAGAGATAATAAGGTATTTCTTCATTATTTTTTCGATATGTGACAGTCTTGTACAAAGTCGCAAATGATAGTTTTGTACCTTTTCAAGATGTGACTCTCTTGATCAGAAATTATGTTTGATTATAGTTGCTTTCGTACGTTCGAGTAGTTTGAGTGGTTTACTTTGCTAGCATGCGTGGAACTCATTTGCTAAATTTTTGTTCTCAGTAACCATGAGCGGACATAGGGCGCGAATGATGCTACAACTAATTGCTGAGCAGACAAATAATTTTTCAGGAGGACGTAAGTTATCCATTGAGATGTTTGATATCATAATATAAAAAAATGTACAATGTATACAATTTCAGTGATCAGTGAAGTTGCTGCAGAAGAACAAAATATAGATGAGTTTTGCTGCGATAATGATTCGTCGTCAATACAAGAAGGTACATTTCTATTTTTATATTATATTACGAATGTACTCATCAATGAAGTATCTCTTTCTATGAAGTGAACCTCAATAAACTGAATTTTAGCGGAACGAGATAAACCACTCGATACACTGGAAAGTGAGAGAGAGATAGATAGCCTTTGTCAATCAAATCAGAACATAGAATCTGACGTTATAAACGAAATAGGATATGCATCGAATCAAGAAGGTAAATGCAATAATTCAAGAGTAGTTGTTGAATCCGTATTCTGTTCAAATATCCAACGATTTTGTTTTAAATTTTGCAGTTCCAAGTCACACAAAAGTAAATGTGGAAAACAATACCTATGACCCCCACGATGACACAAATGCTAATAATTCTGCAGGCTCATCATCTCAAAAACGTAAGTTTCTTGTATCGTTAATTTGACATAAATTCTTCTCTCACATTTAAAAATTAGTAACATTAGTAACCTTGCAGTATAAGGACCGTTGTGCGATTTTAATACAAATATTTTATTTCAGTACCCATCATTGATGATAAATACGTTGAATCTTCTGATACAGATAGCCCTCTTGATGATACTACAGACGATCCAGACTATTCGTCTTACGAAAGTTCGTCGACTACCAGTGATAATGCCAGTAAAATCAATAAAAAACGTACCATAAAAAATCCTTGTCCTCCACCAGAGAAACAGGTCAGGAAACGGAAAAGAGCCCCTCAAAAATGGCAGAAAAATCTCACTAAGAAGCTAAGAGACAGTGGCCTTGCATATACCTCAGTCAAAGTCACAAAAAAATCTGATGGAAGTAAAGAAAGAGAGCTAGTTTCGAGAGAAGAAAAAAAAATATTACCAGCTTGTAGCAGTGAAAAATGTCGTCTGAAATGCTCTACAAAAATCTCCGATGAGCAAAGACATACTATTTTTAATGAATATTGGGCCATGGCAGATCTTCACAGGCAACGAATGTTCATAGCATCCTGCATATCTTCTATAAAACCACGATATAGATACTTAAATGCCACTACAAAATTTCGAGGCACCAATAATGCATTTTTTTTTAAGCTGAGGGATGAAAACGTTCGACTTTGCAAGCAATTCTTTATGGCTACTTTGAGTATCAATTCGAGGATTATACGAACAGTTATTGAAAAACGAAGTGACTCTGTAGGACCAATAGTTGAGCCTGAAAAACGTGGCAAGCATGAAAACCATAAAAAAGTGTGTGAAGAAATAAAAAATGGTGTTCGAGATCATATTAAAGGGATACCTCGGATAGAAAGTCATTACTGCAGGTCAGGCACAAAAAGAGAATATATTGAAGGTGGCAAATCTGTTGCTGATTTGCATCGGGCCTATGTGGAATTATGTACGGACTTAAACAAACCATTTGTCAATTACTTGATGTACTTCAATATATTCAAAGAAGAATTTAACATTTCGTTTCATGTCCCTAAAAAGGACCAATGTGATTTTTGTGTTGGTTTTCATAACTCGATACATGAAGAGAAAAAGAACCTTCAAACCGAGTATGATCTACACATAGAAGAAAAAGAACTTTCTAGACAGGAGAAAGAAAAAGATAAAAGATCTGTGGATAAAGTAACTGCTGTGTTTGATTTACAAGCTGCCCTTCCCTGTCCGCAAGCAGATTCTTCTAAATTTTATTATGTCTCTAAACTTAATACGTACAATCTGACTATTTATGAGCTACATTCCACTGAAACTAATTGCTTCATATGGCACGAAGGCCATGGTAACAGAGGTGCCAATGAAATCGGCTCATGTTTGTGGCACTATCTTGTTGACTTAAATCAAAATAAGTCTGAGAAAATAGATATTATTTTTTATAGTGACAACTGTGCAGGACAAAATAAAAATAAGTTTATTTTTGCCCTTTACATTTATGCTGTTTTAAGTTTAGAAAATATAAACTCAATCACGCACAAATTTCTGATAACTGGACATACGCAGAATGAGGGAGACCACATGCACTCCGTAATTGAGGGCGCCATAAAGAAATTCAAGAAATCTTCTCCAATTTACGTACCAGATCATTAAGTTACAATAATAAAGCAAGCCAAGAAGCGTGGCAAACCCTACCGAGTTCATGAAATGAGCTTTTCAGATTTTTTTGACCTGAAATTGATGGCACAAGAAATTGGAATCAAAGATGTTTTCAAAAATGAGGACGGTGAGATAGTTCAACTTTCTAAGATATGTGCGGTGAAGGTAACAAAAGACAACCCTGAAGAGCTTTTCTATAAAACATCTTTCAAAGAAAATGACTTTCGTTGGCTGGTGGTTACAAAGAGTAAAAGACAATGTATGCCTCTCAGAAGCAATCCAATCCTGAAGCCAGTTTATAAAAAAAAGGTTGGCATCACACATAAAAAGAAAGCAAGCCTGTTATCTCTTTTTACCAAAAACAAAAAAGGCGTATCCAGTATGCCACAATACTACAAAGATTTTTATGAAAATCTATAAATTTTATTTTCTTAAGGTTGAGTTTTTGTTCCTATGTTCAAAGTTGCCTGTAGTTAGCGACCTATCAATGTATTTAAGTGTAAGTTGCTAAGAGTATATTTTTAATTTTTTATACGTTCCCAATAAAGATCTTCGAGATAATAATATAGCATTATTACTATCAACTTTTATAGCCAAAATTTGTAACATTCAATTCTAAAAATTTGGGAAAGATAGTCATAACTCAAAATATTTCTTTATTTTTATTTTTTTTTTATATTTTACGGGTAACTGCAATGGACTTATTCCATGAGAAGTGATAAATGATATCTGTACGATGATATAACATACATTCGAACATTTTAGATTTATTTATGCTCTTCATACTTGAACTAAAATACTGTGTAAATCTTTAATAGGCTCTCCTGAAAATTCTACTTTTTTGAGTTATGACTCTCTTCTTCCAAACTGACGATCTGTCTTTGCTCATCCGAAATCTCTTCACACGCTTTGCCTTTTATTCTACATTTTTCGCCATTACAGCGTCCTTTTATTTTTTTTTTGTTGCAACGATTTTTTTAGTTTTCTTACTAACATATTCTTGCCCTCTCTGTCTTAATTGTTTGGACAGTTTTGCCTTATTAATTTTTTCTGTTTATGAACTTCAGTTTCTTTTCCTGCGCCTTCAACAGAAAATATTTCTGGCTGAGCATTTCTAGTGTCAACATCATGTCTGCCATTAACAGTAACTAAAACAAGAAAAAAAGCATTTTCTTAAACTTACGTGCACTGCGGTGGTTTTGATGAAACACTAATAAACAATACACTCGTTTTATAATATTTTGAACTAACTGTTGTCAAAAAGTCCTCAATTTTAACCCGTCTTATAAAGTTCTGCAGGATTAAAATCAAACGATGCTTTTGCGAGCATGTGGATACAAAGTAAACACTTTTATAGGCTATGTTCACCTGACACGTGCTTCATTGTTATCAGATACGCCAGTACGTGCTGTACGTCAAAATTGAAATGTGAAGAAAGTTAGTTTTGACGTAGAGGCGTACGTCACATACGCCACTATGAGACGAATTTTTTTTACTTCTGTCACTTACGCCACTTTTTTGTAATGAAATTATGGGCTAACGTATTGAAGTACACTTACGCCGCTTCGTGAGGTGAAAAAGCAGACAAAGTTACATCGAAATTCGGCGTAAATGAAATTTTGAATTTTTGTCAGTTACGCCTCTACGTGCGGAGACCGACGAAATACATACAGGGTGTCCCACGACGATTAAGACAAGCAATATATTGGAACTGGGCCGTAGTATAGAATTATAATTTTGGGGACGTAAATTAGAGCAGATTTTGTGACTTTTGGTGTCATTGTGTTACCCAATGAGATATTTGCTTGTGGCCACGTGACGTCCGATTCAAAGTTATTAATGAGACAACCTGTATATTAGTGCCTTCCTATGTTGTAACACTACAATTGATTATAACATGTACCCCTACAGTTAATTTTTTTTTGCTAATGCTTCATACCTTAAGTACCTGCAGCTCTTGAATTAATAACTTTAGACCCGAAGTGTGCTAGTTTGTTGGCTTTATTTTATCGGAAGGAACAGAAAGGCACTAATATACAGGGTGTCCCATTAACCATTTTGAATCGGACGTCACGTGACCAAAAACAAACACCTCATTGGGCAACACGTTGACAAGAAAAGTCATAATATTTGCTCTGATATACATCCCCAAAATAAATTATAATTCTCTACTACTGCCCAGTTTCGAAATACTGCTTGTCTTAATCATCGTGGGACACGGATTGACTTGCAACTTTGTTCTTTGGTTGCCTGAAAACAAGAAATCTATGCGGAATGAACTTTTTCGTAAAATGTCCACATAATAGTTACACAAAATCAAGGCACCTTAAACATGAGCTTTTTTAACAAATTTAGTAAGTATTTTTTAGTAAGGTATTCTGACACCCATATAACCTCAAATTATATACACATTTTCTGGCATGGTTGTTAGCTATAACAACATATTTTTTCATGCGTTTTATTTGTTATTGCAAGGATTGATATAACATATTTGGAGAAATAGGAATTAATATATAATTAAATATAAAATAAATATGTCTGCTGACCTACAGGGATTTTTTGGCAGTATTTTAAACTAATAACGCATGTTTTCCATAATGATGTCTAAGTAGAGATGTATTTTCAACCTCGTAGGCAAAGTTTCCTTATTTTGGACTAAGCAATTACTTTAAGGTCAAAGTCCATTTTAAGGCGAAGCTAGGTCCACTTGTCGAGTCAGATTCGTAGGTGACAATTGAGTGATAATTCAGTCTAGACTGCGTCTCAGACTTCCAATGTCATGCCATAGACAGCCAACTCGTTGTTAATGAGAAAATGTAACGTTCCATCTATATTTAATTCATCCGTTGAACAAAATTAAACTGTTTAAAGCAGTCTCAGGTTTAGAGTAATTATACAACACTCAAAAAACACACACGGGTAATAGCACTGCCCATGTTACAGCATCAGAGCATATTTTTTATTACTCTATAATACTGTGATGTATGGCTATTTGCCTATAAACTTTAGGCCGTTTGAGCTTTAAATCTTTAGCTTTAGGCATCTTCAGAATAATTGCAAATATCACAGAAATGTTTTTGTGCAGGATACAGTATAATGGGGAAAATATATAGATATTTATCGTAAGGGAAATTTTGCCCTTCAACTTTAAGGAGTATTTGCAAGTAATTTTAACTTCGATCAAGACATTTGTTATTATATGTCCATAGAAATAGAATTTTTGCCCTTCAAGTTAGTGCCAAAGTTAAAATGAGTATAAACACCTTACTAAAAATCTCTACCTCATGGCATTTCATAAGACTATTTAGTAAACAGTTCAACCTCTTTTTTACCTATTTATGTTGGATGAAGCTTTTCTAGGTAATAAATAGGGTAATTTGCTACGTGTTAAAATGCCCAAAAAACCCTAACTTTAAGGACATATTCTAGATTTAGGTTAGGTTTAGGTAAATTATTATCTCTGCATTAATGTTTGCAGACAAGGATTCTTTGATTAATTTAATTAGCTAAATTTCTTGCAATTCTGAACCAATTATTTTGACCTTTTTGTCACCTGGCTATTAGAACACTAATTAGGTATATTTTGGCTAATTTTTGTCAATGAGTTTAACGCTCAAAGACAGTTTGAGTTTATGAACATTATTTAAGTATAAAATTACTAATACTTGACTGATACAGGTTATTTTTTGTTGGAAAGTAGACTACTTTAACAAAATGCTACTTGGGTGATGATCTAAAGCCGGGGATAATCTAAAAAAATGGAGTCAAGTTGATTGGCTCAGTACTTCCCACACATTACAGTGATACCAGTTTATTATTTTCTCAAAGCATGAAGCTATAGATGCGATCCCCTTGCAACCAAATAATCGCCCGCCCGACGAGAAAAAGCGTATTATGCCGCTAGGTTATCCTTTCACAGGTCAATGAATAGCCTATTATGAATACAACAAATATTTGAGTGTTACAACCCTCCCAAACACCCCAATTTCACCCCCACTCAAAAAAAGTAGAAAATGAACAAGAATCCACAAAACGCCTAAAATCGAAGTGCGAGCTGTTTCTATATTTTTAGCTTTTATGTCATTGCTGCGCCGCCACTGACACGATTTCTGAAAATCATCAACCCCCACCCCCACCCCTCAACCACCCCAATTTCACCCCAACCAAAAAAAAGTAGAAAATGATCAGGAACCCCTAAAATGCCTAAAAACAAAGTTTGAGAAATATTTAAAATTTTTTGTTTTTTGCTAATTACTCAGCCGCCCATGCACCGATTTTCAAAATTATAGGAACATTGCCTACTACAACCCCACAGCATGTCGTTGCCGAAGTTTCATTACAATCCATGTTTCTGAGATTACAAGGCTAGAAAAACGCGTACAGACAGACCGACAGACGGACCGACAGACAGACCGATAGACAGACCGACGGAAATGAGTGACGTGGATTAGCGTTATACAGGGTGGGCCAATAGTGCGTGGACGGAGGATTGTGGGCTTACTGAAAAATATTCCAAAAATCTGTCACTTGATCGTGGTAGGGACCCTTGAGGGCTATTACGTTAAAATATTTTCACTTAAAATCTGACGTTTATACAGGGTGATTCATATCAAACTTACATTTTTTTTGAATGGAACCCCCTATATATTATTGCATATTTGGATTCCTTGGTCAATTCTAGTGTGACTTTATGTATCACACATGGAACTTTAAACGAACCGTTTAGGCACAAATCACCATTTTTGGTATAAGTAGGTATCAGAAAAAAATTGACTATCGCAGCGATTATAAAACTTAGAGGGCCTTGACTTTGCAGTACGACTAAGCATGAAGCGCGTCACCTTAAGTCAAATGGCTAAATTTGAATTCTTTTTGTACTTGAAGAAATGAGAGGATAAATTAAGGAAACTTCAATCACAGATAACTTGATTTTTTCAAATGGGAATACCTATTTTGGTTTGAAGAATCAAATGTAAAATTTGATTACCTTTCTAACGATATAGCATTCTTGATATCAATCTTTTTTGGTTTTCATTTTATTTCAAATTTTCAGTCAAATCGGCGTTTCTCAATTTTCCTGCATGCAAGCAGGCCATGAAAAATAAACAAAAGCTCGTTAATATGGAAGAAAGCAACTAACTTAGTAGAAAGATGCAAACTAACCTGAGCAACGAGGCAAGATTATCAAAATTCCTTACAACATATTAGCTCTAACCAGAAACAATAGCGGTAACAAGAACACACAGTTTCACAGCCTACTAGCTATTATCCAATTTCCAAAGTCACTAAAAAAATATTTAATCAAAGGAAAACTACTAGTGATTGTTGCTGGCAGTAGAATATTTATGTCTTCTGAATGAACTTTCACATTTAATGCTATGAAAAAGTAGCTATTTCCATAAGTCAAAAGTAATGATACCTCTGACTGGAACCCTTCAGATTCTTCTTCTACTTATTAGAAAAATGGTGGAAAATGAAACTTGATTTGCAGTCTGTTTGAATTGTAAAACATAATTTGAAATAATCGCAATTACAACGTAGCGTCATTAAAAAATTCTAGCAATTATTTCAATAGATGTTCAGAATGCTCCAGTTGGAGATATCTTCACCTTTGACTTAACTAAATGGAAATGACTAATTTTTTTATCCCATTAAATGTGAAATTTCATTTTAAACATTTTAGACTGTAAGCAAAAATCGCTAGTAGTTTTCCTTTTGTTTCAAAATTTTTTATCGTTTTGGAAAGTTGTCGAGCTCTAGTAGATCTCAATAGTTAGTAGGCTGTGAAAAACAAACACTTCTGTCATACCCCAGCTACTCATTGATATTAGATATCTTGGCGCTGCTGTATCCGGTTAGAGCTAATATGTTGTAAGAAATTTTCATAATCTTGCCTCGTTGCTCTAGTTAGTTTGCAACTTTCTACTAAGTTAGTTGGTTTCTTCCATACTAACGAGCTTTTGTTTATTTTTCATGGCCTGCTAGGTTGCTTGCACGCAGGAAAATTGAAAAACACCGATTTGACTAGAAAATTTGAAATAAAATGAAAACCACGAAAGACTGATATCAAGAATGCTATATCGTTAGAAAGGTAATCAAATTTTACATTTGATTCTTTAAACCAAAATAGGCATTCCCATTTGAAAAAATCAAGTTATCTGTGATTGAAGTTTCCTTAATTAATCTATCGATTTCTCAAAGAACAAAAAGAATTCAAATTTAGCCTTCTGACCTTAGGTGACGCATTTCATGCTTAGTCGTACCGCAAAGTTACGGCCTTCTAGGTATCATAATCGCTGCGATATTCGATTTTCTTCTGATACCTACTTATACCAAAAATGGTGATTTGCGCCTAAACGGTTCGTTTAAAATACCATGTATGATACATAAAGTCACACTAGAATTGACCAAGGAATCCAAATATGCAATAATATATAGGGGGTTCCATTCAAAAAAATGTATGTTTGATATGAATCACTCTGTATAAACGTCAGAATTTAAGTGAAAATATTTTTACGTTATAGCCCTCAAGGGTGCCTACCATGGTCAAGTGACAGATTTTTGAAATATTTTTCAGTAAGCCCACAATCCTCCGTCCACGCACTATTGGCCCACCCTGTATACACATCATAAAATGCCCAAAAAGTGTATTATCTCAAAATTCAAAGTTTTCGCGATCACAATACTCTCCTCACCTATTGGTGTGGGAAGTAAAAGACTGTCATTCGTTCGCAACCGTTTGCATTTGTTCGCAAGGGTTCATCAAGTGTAGTTGGTCATTTGCGATCATTTGGAAGGGATACATTTTTTTACTTTTCCATCCATCGTAAAAAGAGAAAAGATCTTAAAACCCATTCGTTCATCCGAAACAAGCGTTTCCCCTCGGAGCAGTTTGTGGGTGTGTTCTATATTCAAACGCTGCGAACACAACAAAAAAACTCAACTCCGGGTCTCCTTTCACTCTCACTTTAACAGACAAATGGAAAACAAGTACAAAATAAGTTTCAGAAGTTAAACTAATTAATACTACCATCATTATTGTAAAGCAAAAGTAAGAGCGCGCTGCCTCGTAAACTGTGCGCGATTTATTACTCCCAGCCCAGCGTTCGTGAAACAAGCTATAGATTTATGAATGTCCCGCAAAACTATATTACAAGCGTCAAAGTTGTTTTCGAGTAATAAAATAGGAAAGTAATGAAGAGTGTTTAATTAAAAACTGTCACAGAACCGCAGCAGCGTGCGCTCGCTCCATGTAATCGATTCCGTGCCCTGCGTTCCTGCAGTCCTGCAGAGGTGGATTCGGGGCTGCAATCGTTGGAAGTTCTTCTTCCCGTGCACCAGGGGATTGAAACGTGTTACGAACAACCAGGAAACATCAACACGATACTCCTGATCACAAAACATAAGGCTCTCCGTATGACATCATTCTGTACGGGATGCTGTTAGAGTGGGGCAATTATATCGTCAGTGGCTGAATAGCTTTTTTTTAACAACCGATTTCTGTTTGATGCAGTTGAAGGCTGTTTATCAGACGTATTTTCAATAAACGCCGGTGTTCCTCAGGGATCTGTCCTATGCCCTATACTGTTTCTGTTGTACATCAATGAGCTGCTGGAAATAACATCAAATCCAACCTACGGCTTCGCAGACAACGGTACTGCATGGAACTAGCCAAGCCATTATCACTTCAGGCGTCGGTACGACGGTGACAGCAGCATGCCTCTCAGATCAACGTAGATATCAAAACAATTGTCCAGTGGTGATTAGTAAATACAGTACAATTTAACGTATAGAAAACTCAGGCAACAACACTGCCAAAGAAGTCTCACGTTGGCTTACCAACTGTGGAAATGGAGTGTCACCTAATAGTCGAGTAACCTTCCGTCAAGCTTTTTGTCGTCAGTATTGCTTAAACGGTATCCCAGAAGCTTGGAGTTTAGTTTCGTTGTAGAAAGCTGTAGATACCGGAGCAACTACTGCTGCTCTACAAAGCACAGACCTGACTACTGTTGGAGTATTGCTCTCATGTGTGGGAATGCGCTCCAAGGCACTCTCTAAAGCTTCTGGGCACTATCCAGATGAAAGCAATTAGACTAATCGATACGCCTACTCCCACAAAGGATCGCCACAGCCTGGAAGGGTGGCCTGTTCTACAGATTCTATCACGGAAGATGTTCGAGTGAACTCTTCCAGATAATAACATCCAAAAGAGGAACCTAGAGAGGCTCGGCGAGTCCTTCCTTATCTACTCCCCAAACCAGGCTCCTCCAGCACTCCTGTTGGAGAGCTTTGACCATGTGGAATAAGCTACCGGGAAATTTATTTCCCGACGGCTACAACCTGCAGCGTTTCAAATCTAACTTGCACAGACACTTATCCTTTCGCAGCGCTTCTATAACGTCATAGCCTTTCAGCCTAGACCAGATCAAAAAAATATGGGGCTGTTCTTAAGAGACACAGGAGGGGGAAAGTATCAGTATGTCATATTTGAGGTTTATCTATCTATGCCATTTACGTCTGAAAAATAGTATCATTGAATTGCTCACCACGAGTCGACATCATTTTATATAGCATTTATCTTAGCACCCATGTTGTCCTTGAAAACTTGAATGATAGATGACTTGTTAGTGTACCTTACTTATAAATTGTTTACTCTTAATGCTGAATAAATATTCCCATAAACAACCATTGTAAGGATATCAAATCAGATAATCTGGTACGACTAATTTTGTGAAAGCACTGAACCAGCAGAAGCAACTGAATCGCTCATTTCAGAAAAGTAAGTCACACCTTGCTAGTTATTTTGACAGTATATGTCTAATGATAATTAACAAATTAATGCATAAATAATCTTAGTCCAGGACTAGAGTTGTTTCTGAAATAGACGGATATTCCAAATTGTAATAAAATTAACAATTAAATAATATGTTAACCCTAAACATACAAGAAAGTGCAATAATCTCAAAATAGCGGAAATGTAACTTAGGTTGTTTCTGAAATAAGTGATTCAACTACTTCTAGGGCATATGCCCTTACAGGCATTAAATTGCACTACTGGCTCGAGTGCTTTGGAGAAACATCAATAAAATGATTTCCACCCAAAGTGAGCTCAAGTATATCACAATCCTTGTTTGGAGCCTGTCCTGAATCGCATCAGACGCGATGTTCCCAGCTCACGACAGCTCTGTTTCGATCTTTAGGATCTCATCAGGTGAACCTGGGTGAAGCCCGGTATATGTCACATCAGCCTCATACCGGGCTTTACCCAGGCCGACCTGATGAGATCCTAAAGATCGTAGATTGGCATGAGGTTCTGGGCGTCACTTTTTGGATCCTAGATAAAATCTCAAGCCCTTAAGGTTTTGACCGTTTTACCACAAGTTATCCGCTTCTTATTAGACCCTTTAAAATTATTTACAGTTACAAAAATACTCCAAAGCTGTTAGAATAGAAACTGTGAAAATATTCTCCAAAGGGATGGAGAACGCAACAAAGAGAACTGCAGTTAATAAAAAGGGCCTTCCAGAACAAGAATGTTCAACAAGTTTTTCCTGCTTCCAATCTCTCTTAATGCTCTTTAAATCAATAACACAAATTTGAAGATGTTGACTCAACAACACACCCATAGAAAACGTTTGTAGTATTTATTTTACATTTCTAGCTTAGGCACATATGTTTTATGTCATAGAAGAGTCTCCCGCCATTAAAACATCTCAGGTTAAAATTAAAATCATTATCGATTCTAATTTTAGACAGAATATTTTTAAACCCTATTCCCATATAGCCCTGGATATATTTTTTTTAATCTTCTTTAAATCTCCTATGTTTTTCGTTATTTGTCTTGACTATTCTGGAATATTAATGTCTGAATTATTCTAGAATATTCCAGTAATATTATTTTATTAATTACCTACTTAGAATAAAATGCAGCATTTTACAAAGAGTACTTTGGTAATATCCGTAACAGAATCTTTTCTAAATATCTAATATGAGGTATTATTAATTTAGATGGGTACCTTTATCAGTGGATTAAAAAACCTTCATTTAGTACCTTTCATTTGCGTTGATCCTCCTAAATATCGTAGCAAATGTTTATTAGTTATGAGCCATACTATACGGATTGCCGACATGCCAATATTAGTACAGCGTTTCATGCTATGGTCTATGATGTCTTTCACTTATCAGTTGTCAATGTTGTCAATTTCAGCGATTTACGAGTTTTATTCGTTAATGTCAAGGACGTGCATTTATATTCAATTTTGTGCAATAAAGTTGCTAGTTGCTATAAGGTGTTTGGGAGTATCCCACATCATTGTCACCTACATCCCGGAGGGGAGTCTCAGCTTCCTCGGGGATGGCCTCTGAACCCCTTGTGTTACTAGGAGGCCTATCACACCCTGGGCAAGACAGACAAACCTAGGAGAGCCTAACTCCAACCCGGTGCGTCCCTATGGCTGATGGGGGGCTATGTGCGCAGGCGCGCGCATGGTTGTGCTTCGGCACTCGTGGACCAAGTAGGCAAGACATAGAAGGGATGCGGCTATGTCTTCACTGGGCCATTGCCGTATGGGCCGACACCATGCTACAATGACCCAGATAGTCACATGGTGACTACTGCGTCTAGGGGGGGGGCAGGACAGAGGACGACGATGATCTAGCTATGGACACGGAATTGACGATGGAAAAAGGAACTGACTGCGACCTGGACCGACTCGGTGGCGACACGGCTATTCTCTGGACATGAACCCAACTCAAGGTGTTATGCGATCCGTGCCGAGGAGTGCGTGGCGGTAGGGAAGTACCGTCTCAAACGGAGCCTCTGAGATACCGGGCGACCTCTCAGAGTAAGGTAGCCTTGCCGGCGCAAGCGGGGCTCTGCGTCGGTCGACCTTATGTTTCCCTAGCTTCTCGTGGGATCATTATGGATATCGACAAAAAAAATAAGGAGGAGGGGAGGAGGCCTAACATCAGTCTGGAAGACGTAGTTGTGGGCGAGAAAAGCATGGAACCGGCGGTGAAAGTAAAAGGAGTGTTTCCTAGATGGACACAACTAACCCGGTCACATTCATATAGCGAGGGCTCTAAGGTCGCCATAAAGAACATCGAAATCGTGGCCAACCCAGGAGGGATGAAAAGAAAAGCTGCAGACCTGGAAATTCATCCAGCCAATGAAACGCTTAAAAGGAAAGTTAATCCAGTGGTAACAGATCTCATGGATATGCTGGAATTCCTACAAGGTGCTGCGAAGAAGCTTAATGACGTCGTGAGTGCTCATATCAACACCAAGAAGGAGATTAAGGAGGTAAATAATGACCTCCAAAGAGTAAGCATGTTCCTAAATAGATCATCGGTAAAATCATTCTTTGACGCTTCAAAATGGGAAAAGGTGGAAACCCCCACATATGACGCCGACACACAAACGGAAGGTATACAAGCCAACCTAGCAGGAACCACAGTTGCTGTTCAGACCCAGTGGGACGATATGAAACGGGAGCAAGAACTGTTAGCTCAAAAGAACAGGGATGAAATTATATCCAAACTGTCGTCGGCTAAGGAGCTCAAAGGACTGGAGTCCATCATAGATAGGTCCTGGCCGGAGGAGGCCTTCAGAAGTACCAGGGTGGAGACGGAAAGCCTAGATACGGTCGCACTGGAAGGTGACCTTGTTCTAATTGTGAACCCCAGCACAGTAGCACGAAGCCAGCAACAGGAGAAATTAGAAAGGAGAATTCCTATCATTGCAACCTTATTGGCTGAAAACCTGATAGAGGGCCAATTGGAATATATAACAGTACGTACGGAAATGGTCAACCGCAAAGGTGAAAATAAAGGGCAGACGCGTACGGTTTACGCTCTACCCCAAACGATGGACGAAACCGGAATGACAGACGTAGAGACACTGTTCACTAACTGCTCTCGCCTCAGAACCGAGCTAAAGCAACCCAATACTTTCAAAGTGGTTGTTACTGGTAAGATGGACATGGACTACCTGCGAAAATGTCTGGAGTATGTGTTCGGCGATAGCGAGTTCAAGGTTACTATTGTAGACCACACTAGGGGAAAACCCGGAAGAACTACTTCAGTAGTCGCAGAGAAGGCAAGAAAGAGACCCCCAGACTATGATAAGGTCATTGTGAAAGCTAACGGAAAATCTTATGCAGATTTACTACGGGACGTCAAGAAACACGTAAATATAAAAACGGAAGGAATAAAGGTGGAGAGAATTAAAAAAACTGCGAATGGAGACCTATTGATGGAGGTTAAGGATAGTGACTGTGCTCATAGACTCAAGAACGTGATAAAAACCAATGTGGCAGATGTGGAGACCTTCCACAGAACAAACGAGATGACCCTTCATATAACTGATATCGATGCGGATGTAGACGAAGACCAAGTGAAAGAGGAAATCATCAAAAGTCTCCCGGGAAGGAGCATAAAGGTCGAAGTATCTGCGCTAAGGCAGATGAATAACGGAAATCTGGCCACGACGGTTACCATCAATAAAGAAGCAGGCGAAAGGCTGGTGCGGATAGGCGAATTGTCCATGGGATGGAATCAGTGGAAAGTCCGCAAAAGGATACACATCCCGCGGTGCTTCCGATGTCTTATGTTTGGCCACCGAAAGGAGGAGTGTAAAGGTGAAGACAAATCAGCTCTGTGTATTAAATGCGGACAACCTGGCCACGTGGCGAAGATGTGCAAGGCCACCCCTTTCTGCACAACTTGCACGCGTGAAGGACATAGAGCAGATCAGATGAAGTGCCCCCGTTATCGGAAGATGATCAGTGACGAGGAGAAAAGACGAACGAAGCGTAGGGATACTGTATACAGTAGGACCAGAGCAGCATCAAATGATGAAGTTTTTACAAACTAATCTAGGAAGAGGAAGAGCGGCTCATGACATGGCCATAAAAAGCTAAGGAAAGGGGAGTAGATATCATTATAATCAGCGAGCCAAATTGCACCCTAGTAAATAGTTCAAGCTACATCGTAGATAATCGAAAATCTGTGGCAGTACAGGTCCTAAACAGATCTGTCGGAATAACCAAAGCTGAATGTTACCATGGCTTCGTAAGACTGATGTTTAGCAACTGGCATCTGTATTGCTGTTACATCTCTCCGAATATTAGCTTCGCAGATTTCAAGGAACAGGTAGACTCCTTTATGACAAAAATCAGAGATGGTAACACGGAGAGTATATTTGCGGGAGACCTAAATGCCAAATCGAGTCTTTGGGGTTCCCCCTTCACTGATCAGAGGGGCAGGTACATTGAAGAATGGGTGGCAGCACTGGATCTGGTCATTGTTAATAATGGAGGCACTCCAACCTTTGAAAGAGGGACCAGCGCCTCTTACATAGATGTTACTGGAGCGACACCTAATATTGCAAGCAAAATAGTAAATTGGGAAGTCCTGGATGGGGAAGTGTTAACCTATCATAACCACATATTCTTTGAAGTAAACTCAGGGAAAAAAACAACTAGAAATAACACCTTCAAAAGCTTCTTGGATGTGGACATTTTTAGACTAAAAGTCCAAGAAACAGGAAGGGACGGAAAAATTTTGGCCCTAGAAGACCTTGTCTCAGCTATTACCTCTGCAACAATAGCAAGCACAACCAGAGCTATTAGACAAATCGGGCAGGTGCCATACTGGTGGAATGCTGAGATAGAGCGGCAGAGAAGAACGTGCAACACCCACAAAAGGGAACTAACCAGAGCCAGGGGACGTCAAATTAGCGAAGAAGACTTAGAGCGGCTCAAACACCAATACAGAGGAAGCTGGAAAGAGCTAAAGAAGCTAATAGCTCGGTCTAAGAGACAGCACTGGAAAGACCTATGCTCTGATTTAGAAAACGACGTCTGGGGGTCAGGATATAAGATCGTCATGAAACAGCTGAATGAAAAATCTCTACCTTTCGAGCTCACGCCCATGCAGCGCCTGGAAATAATAGAACATCTTTTCCCCCGAACAGAGGATACTTGGCAAAAAGGACACACAGTAACTGAAGGTCTGGTGTCATTCACAATCCAAGAACTGGAGGAGGCGGCCTTAAATATCAAGATGGGGAAGGCACCGGGTCCAGATCGCATTCCCCCTGAAGCTGTCAAGATCGCAGTTAAAGTCGCACCCGATATGTTTCTTAAGGTGTTTAACCAGCTACTCAGAAACCAAGATTTCCCAAAAATTTGGAAGCAGGCCTCAGTGACCCTCATCTGGAAAGGCAAACACGCAGAAAATCCGTCGGCTTTTAGGCCAATCTGTATGCTGAGTATGCTAGGAAAGCTATTCGAGCGAATGATTAAAGTCAGGATTGAAAATGAACTCGAGGAAAAGGGGAATCTATCTGAGCAACAATTCGGCTTCAGAAAGGGCCACTCTACTATTGAAGCCCTAGAGGTGGTAATGACCTGGATTGAAAACTCCAGAAAGAAGTGGTGCGCTCTGGTGACCGTGGATGTGGCGAACGCCTTCAACTCGGCAACATGGAGTTTAATCATCAGAGAACTCCATAAAAAAGGCATTTCGCAGTACCTGATCAATATTGTAGAGAGCTATCTTTCTGACCGCATAATCTCCATAACCCGGAACACCAGCCGGAGGCTAACGGCAGGGGTACCGCAAGGATCGGTCCTCGGACCGCTACTGTGGAATGTCCTGTACGACGGGGTGCTGAACCTGCAACTGCCAATTGGAGCGAAAACATTGGCCTACGCGGACGACCTGGCAGTGGTAGTCGAAGCCGACCAAGAACAACAGCTAGAGAACATCACGAACGAAGCACTGGCTAGAATTGCCATCTGGATGCAAGAAAACAAGCTTCGCTTAGCTCCGGAGAAGACAGAAGCGATAATCCTGAAAGGTCCTCGCAAAAGACATCCAGACTGGAAGCTAAATCTGCTAAAAGTAAAAATTACTCCAGTCAGGCAGTTGAGATATCTGGGTGTAATGTTAGATGACAGGAGGACTTTTGGCCCCCACATCAAACATGTGACGGAGAAGGCGCAGAGAAAGATGGGGATTCTAACCAGGATTCTTCCAAATGTAGGAGGTCCTAGCAGCGCCAAGAGAGCGGTACTGTGTGAGGTGATACACTCCATAGTATTGTATGCAGCGCCAATTTGGGTAGGACGCCTGAGAACTCAGAAAGAGGAAAACATGTTAGCCGCTATACAACGGAAGGCACTCCTGAGAATTGCGAGTGGATACCGTACCGTGTCCACGAAGGCAATCCAGGTTATATCAGGCATTCCGCCAATATCATTACTTGCGGACGAGAGAAGCCGGCTTTTCAGGACCGAAAATGCGCAGACAAGATCAGCACGAGACAAAGAGAGAACTGTAACACTAAATAAGTGGCAGGAGATTTGGAACACTCATTCAGGCTCGGCCGAATGGACCAAATTACTCATACCGGACATAAAAAGCTGGGTTAAGTGTGAGCACAGAGACCTGGATTACTTTCTGACGCAGTTCCTGTCTGGCCACGGATACTTTGGTAGCTATACCAAGAAAATGAATATAACGCAATCCAGCTTATGTGGCTACTGCGGGGCCGAGGACACTCCAGAACATACAGTGGTAATCTGCAAGAGATGGGAAATACCGAGAATGGAGCTACAGGAACAAATAAACAGCGGGATTAATGTAAGAAGCATAATTGGAGAGATGATGGCCAGCAAATGGAAATGGTGCAAAATAAAAACTTTTATAGGCCATGTCATGAAAACGAAGAGGGACGAAGGAAGGCTGCAGTAACCCCGAACTCCTAATCCCCAGGACCAACTGGGGGACGGGAGACGTAGGGCCACGGGAAAAAAGAAATTACAGCGAAGATGAAGGACTGAAGAGAAGACAGCCTGTTGCCTCGACGATATGTCACTATCCGTGATGCTTCCAAGGCAACAGGCGGTTCGCCGGAGCCACTTGGTCTGTGCGTGCACATTCCAACGCTCCCATAAAAAAAAAAACATTGGTATGTGTCACGTGAGGAGAATTTTCAAGCTCAATCAGATAAGTTTACACTTTATCCTAACATCTTTTTCCATTTATAAGATTTAAAATTCTATAAAAATTCTTATTATCCATGCATTCATCTCAGAATATTCATAAGGTCAGAAGCGAATCTGAACAGAGTACTAGGGAGTTTTTGGACCACTTAAAAATAATGATGACAATAGCTAAAATCCTCGTTAACGTTATTTGCGATAGTGGTAACAACTTTTAAACAAGAATTACTTTTTGGACTATAAAGATGACCACGTTTTTCGTTGTTTGACGTTTTAATTTAATGCGTTAAGTTATCCTCATCATCTTATAGATCGTGGATAAAATCTTTCGAAATATTATTCGAGGAGGCCTCCCATTCGTTCTTCTTTTTCCACGAGAACGTTAACTACTATAAAACATTTGAGCCATTTGAGGATAGAATTATACAGTCTTCTATCTTTTTATTTCTTATTACTGTGTATGCTCAAAATAACGATAGCCACTGAATCAGTTATTTCTGATGGTCCAAAATCTCCCTATTCTAACATCCAGTGCTATGTGGGTTCTGCTACTTACTCTATTGATTATGTAGAGGTACGCGTTCCGTGGAATGGAATAGCTTAATAAATCACGTCGAACAAAGCCACAAGTGACAAAACTGTGCCGGTTTTTGTCCTAGACCGCATTGGCATGATATTAGAATGCTGGCTGTGGCTTCTCACTTTCTGTAATTCAATAACGTTCCAATTTCGACTTTTATTCGTTTCAACTTGGCACGTTTCACCGACCACTTGTTGAACAGCAACATGTACAGTAAAAAGAGTTTACTTTCCACGGATAAGCAAGGAAATATTTGACTGCAACAATTTCAAAACTCAAGAAGGTAAAATTCTGGGTTTTCTGTGATGCCGACATTGCTGACATGAATTTTAGTTTGTTCGTATGTCATTTCTATACTCACCGACACGAAAAACGGAACACTTTCATTGTCTAAAATACTTAAAAAATACAATACAAGCAAAACATCCATTTTTAATTAATTTCTAACAAAAACCGTTTATTTGAAAAAGAAAACTAGATTTAATAAAAAGTGGACTAAAATGAAAATTGTATAATTGTATCACTCAAAACTGCATAGTTGGCCATGGATTTATTTACTATTTTTAATTTGACAGACCTCTGTCAAAGTATTGCTGTATTTAGCAGGTCATTTACAAGTTTTGCTGCGTTTATTTGAGCTAAAAATGCCTACTGTTAGTACCCAAACCGCTGGCGCTGCTGCTATGGTTGCGTTGATTCAAGGCGGAAGAGGTGAGCAATTTGCCCATTGTTATCATCCCGTATCAAATAGCACTGTGCACCGTATTTATACACGTTTTTTGGCAACTGGATGTTACACCAGACGACTTGGCACTGGCTCCCAACAGAGGACTAACGCTCATGATGATCGCTTTATCATATTACAAAGTCTACGAGATCGTCACGCTACAGCTATAGAAATAAGAAATCGACTTCATCACGTCCGAAATACCAATGTAAGTGAACGGGCTGTTAGACGAAGACTTGGTGAAGCCAATCTTTGTAGTCATAGGCCCGCTACAGGTCCAGAGCTTCTTAGACATCATCATGTAGCACGACTTCAATTTGCGAGAAATCATGAATAGGGGCGTATTTTGTTTACTGATGAGTCCAGATTATTTAGCCTGCGGTTTCCAGATGGTCGTGAAAGGGTATGGTGAAGACCACAAGAATATTTTGCAGAATGTACCTTTAGTCCTAGGGTAGGTTCACTTAGGTGTGGGTTGGAAGATTTTGTTGTTCCTTATGTTGATTTCAGTGGAAATAATTTTATTCTGATGCATGATAATGCCAGACCCCACACCGTGTGAATTAATCAGCAATACTTAAACGGTGTAGACAATGATGTCTTGGAGTGGCCAGCGCCGCGTTCAGATGCGAATATCATAATTGAACATGCTTGGGGGATGCCTGGGAGAAGAATACAAAGTCGTGTTCCTATTCCTTTAACCTTAAATGAATGCAGCATGCTATTTTAGAGGCATGGGACCTTGTTCCTCAAGAAGACATTCGTAATTTGATTTTAGGTATACCAAGAAGAATGCAAGCAATCATGCGGGCATGCGGAGGCAACACCATTTTAACAAACCATCAATTCATATTTTTTTTCGTAGTATTGTAACAGAAGAGCTCTATTTTTCAAATAAATGGTTGATTAATGTTAAAAATCACTTAAATCATGTTGCTTTATTTGTATAAGTTATTAAAACAATAAAACATCACCACACAATAAAAAAAAGGAATTATATATAAAATGTCAAGTGCCCGTTTTTCGTGCCTGTGAGTCTATAATTTGAGAAACCCTGCGTAGGCTTTGATAAAACTGAAGAGCAGTACATACAATACCTTTGACAAGAGTATTATTCAAAAGTAATGCTTTCAAATACAAACATCGCACATCGGGGCGAAACAGAAAAGCGGCATTACTTCTCCAAAAAACTTTCCCTGCATAAATAAAACCAAATTACGAGTAGTTGAAACCAACAGTTTTGTTTAGTAACATTTCGGCTTATAATAATAGTATTAGTAGTGATGGGGAAGTGAAGCTGGGGAAGTTGGTCACTTTTGACCCTTATTACTGACCCCACATAACAAAACACAAACTGTGGATTATATTGCAGTTGCCTTTTCTACTACTGACAATTTATTATCACTCGATTCGTTTCTTGTTTTTCGGTAATCAGTTTTGAAGTCCATCTTGCCACGATCTAAATCTTCATGAATAAGTTTTGAGTGAAACCGTAAGATACATTAGCAGAGTCAAAAATTGGTTTTATGACAACTAACCGACTAACAACCGTCTTTACACTTCTTATTCCACTGAAAATAGTGAAATAGTATCTGGATGAGCACTTTTAATCATTAAAAAAGTTTATATTATATGCTGATATGCCTTCATATTATCATATTTCGTCACTGCCAATAAGGCAGTGACGAAATACAGTAGGTTTTTTTATGGAGATCTTGCAGAGGCGATAAAACAGCAACTGGCTAAGTAATCTTAATGAAACCTAAAAAAAAAGACCAAGATCTATGCAAATTGTGAAGAAATTATGGTCTAATGGCTGATACAAAATAATTGAAAACATATTTAGAATGCTTAAGTTTTGTCTTTTGACACGTTTACTCTTAACCATTCTATTGTGTTATTGGAATGCGTATAACAGTATAGCTGTAGAATAATTATTATTGTTGATGTGATTGCAGGGAATACAATAGGAATGCATTTTAATTTCATGCGTAGCATCTATAAATCGCTGTTATTGATGCACAGCTACGTTCTAGTAAATACATAATTTTTGATTAAACAGCAATAATGTATCTGTTGCGTAATATGATACAACAATATGTGTATACAGGGTTTTATGAAAGTTTGGAAATTGTCGTTTATTATATGGACAAGGCATCGAAAGAACAATGGTTTTGAGGCTTTTAAATGTTAGCTGAGTAGTGAAAATCTTAATTGTGAAGGGGTGGCGACGAAGCAAAAGCTATATGATAGCAGTGAACTGAAAGAAAACAACTACTCCGAGAGCAAATTCCCTACTGGCATTGAATTACACTCAGTACTTGTGGGAAGTAAAAATGGGGTCAAGTTGATTGACTCAGTACCTCTCACAGGTTACGGTGATACCAGTTTATTATTTTCCTATTCCCATAGCATGAAGCTATATAGTCTGAGATCCCCTTGCAACCAAATCATCGCCCGCCCGCAAAAAAAGTGTCTCATTCCGCTAGGTCCTTCTTTCATGGGTCAGTTGACAAACCATTATGAATACAACAATTTTTTGAAATTTGCAGTGCCCCGACTACCCCAATCTTACCCCCACCTAAAGAAAAGTAGAAGATAATCAGCAACCCCAAAGACGCGTCAAAGCGAAGTTTGAGCTGTGTTTATATTTTTAATTTTTTTATTATTGCTGCCCCGCCACTGACATGATATCTAAAAGCCTTAGACGTTTTCCATCCTCGTCAGTGTACTAACATTTTGTTAATATTTCATTAAATTCAATTCAAAAGTTTCCACATTACACAATACACAACGATCTAAAGCAACACTCGTATGTATACATCAGAAAATTCAAGTCCCTTGGTTTGCGTAATAGCCAAGGCAATTTTCAGAGGGACCTAAGAAAGTGTATTATGCCGCTAGGTCTTTCTTTCGCAGGTCAGTGGACAACCTATTATGAATATAAAAATTCCCGACCCAAACAAATTAGAAAATGATCGGAACACCATATACACTATATATTATAAATAATAGGTTTGAGAATAAGTCCACCTAGTTTTGTATAAGTAAATTCAACTAAAACCAAGTTTATTTAGATGAAGTCAGAGATATATGAGTTGCTTACATTTTTTCCAGTACTCAATCAGTGCCGACACTTCTATAGTGCAGTTACGTTGTTATGTAGACCTGAGTAATGATAAAAACGTAACTATGTATACAAAATGTATATTATAATAATTCAGAAAGTGGTAGGAGATCAAAATAATCGCAAGTACCAATTTGCAATAGATAGAAACAAAATAAATTGATCCATTTATTGTATATTGACATCTGATTATACACAGACAACATACAATTTTGACTACACTAATGACCGCGCCAGCCCCCTGGCCAGCCCAGCAAAAAATGCCGAAAGGGGTTACTGTCATCGGACTCGGGCGTCTTGTGAAGGCATAAGGCAGACTTTGTAGTGTCGGCACTCGGTAGGAACACAAAAAATGTAAACAACTCATATATTTCCGACTTCTATTTCTATACCGTAGTGATCGATCGTCTCCAGACTTTATCACTACGGTATATATCTGTCATCGAAACCCGATAACTCATGAACAGTTGAATTTAGGCAGTTTAATATACACTTATAATTTAAGGAAGAATTAGACTTCTTAGTAACACATTAACACACCCACTTTAAGAAACTGAAACTTGGGTGCGCTACAGTTTGATGTAGAACTAAAATTTTCGCTACTTAGTAGATATTTAAAAACCTAAAACTCTTGTTCAAAACGTTTCTATCAATACCTTGAATATTTTACCTAGCAATCGAAAACTTTCTAAAACAATGTATATGCAGTGTGCATTACTATGTTATGAGGTATTTCCTTATCAGTCAGTCACTTTATATACGTTTTATTATAAAACTATAAACAATAGCGTCGGCGTACGTTCGTGTATGCCCCAGGAATGTGAAAGTGATGAAAGTGTTTATTCAACATAAAAATTACATTATGTATAAATACGACGTTAGACTCAGATTGCTGTTTACGATAGTATATGGTATATAGATACTCAATTAACACTGTTACATTGTAATGAACTTGATAGCTACACGCCCAACCCCCGGAGAGATTGCATCTCAACGCTTGAATCAGATAGGATGGGAGCTGGTGGTGCAAACGTCACTACTATCATAACTGGAAAGCACGGAGTGCTTTAACCTTGAAATATCTTGAGGATCTGAAGTAAGAGCTTCAACAGAGGCTCCAGGACCTTACATTAATGTAAATACAGGGATTAGTACTCCCTCTAATACAGGGTGTCCAGTGAGTGTGTAATCCTTCGATATCTCGCAAGGTATACCTGATAGAAGAAAATGTCAAATACAAAAGTTATTTGGTTACTTAAGGCGCATATTCTAAAAATATTTTGAGATATACAGGGTGTTGCGGGAAAGTAGGATAGTGATCAACTTGATTTTTTTATATGAAATTATAACTTTTTCTTAAATTTTTCTAGTTTCTATCATTGATCTCTATTCAACCCTAAAATATTTTCGGGAACGGTTGCGGCGATACCAAGTTATAATTTATTCTCTATTAATTTCCGAATTTGCAAGGTCGCAAGTAATACGTCCAACTTGATATATTCCTTTAACTTTTCTCAACAATATTATACAGCGAGTTACTTGAATATTAAGTGGATAATATTTTGGGTGTTACCACCAATTTGTATCTAAAGGGTGTTTTTGGCAGAATTTTAAATTACGGCTATTTCAAGGTCATTTTAGTTTGTTTTTTCAAATGTAACACCCTGTATGTTTTATTTCAAATCGAAATATCTACTTATACCCTATCTCGCCTCGTAATATTTTTTTCGCTCGCTTTTGCGGCGTTGCCAAGTGATAAATTATTTTTCCAAATTTTTAGACACGTACCCCCGATTTTAATTAATTTGAAATAGAATCCTCTACTTATTTTTATTGCAATGAATTGTACATGTCGAACTTAGTAAGATCTCACAATTTCAAAATATTGTTTCTGTTAATTATTGAGATCCGGCAACACCGCTTTTTCAGTAAACAGTACCGGAATCCTTAATTATTTCCAAAACTGCCACAGCTGGAACGGTGAAATTCAATACTTGAATATGCAGAATTCAAATACGCTAACACCAATGTTGTCAGATTTACCACTTTTACGTTAGACTTCATAAATAGGGCACTCCATTCAAAATTATGACGTAAAATTGGTAAATCTGACAACACCGATGTTAGCGTTTTTGAATTCTATATGTTCAAATACCCCCAAGTATTGAATTTCACCTCTCCAGCTGTGGCAGTTTTGGAAATATTTAAGCGTTCCGGTACCGTTTACTGAAAAAACGGTGTTGCCGTATGAATAGGAACAAAATTTTGAAATTGTGAGATCTTACTAAATTCGACATGCGCAATTCATTGCCATAAAAATAAGTAGAGGATTCTATTTAAAATAAATTAAAATCGTGGATACTTGTTTAAAAATTTGGAAAAATAATTTACAACTTGGCAACGTCGCAAACGCAAAAGAAAAAATTACAAGGCGAGATAGGGTATTAGTAGATATTTTGATTTAAAATAAAAAATACAGGGTGTTATATTTAAAAAAACCAAATAAAATGACTTTCAGTTTGCCGTAATTTAAAATTCTGCCAAAAATATCCTGTAGACACAAGTTGCTGGTAACATCCAAAATAATATCAACTTTATATTCAGGTAACTCGCTGTATAACATTATTGAGAAAAGTTAAAGGAAGATATCAATTTGGACGTATTACTTGCGACCTTGCAAATCCGGAAATAAATTATAACTTGGCAACGTCGCAACCGATCCCAAAAATATTTTAGGGTTGAATAGAGATCAATGATGGAAACTAGAGGAAAAGGAAAAAAGGTATAGTTCCGTATAAAAAAATTAAGTTGATCACTATCCTACTTTACCGCAACACCCTGTATATTTCAAGATATTTTCAGAATATGCGTTTTAAGCAACCAAATAACTTTTGTATTTGACATTTTCTTTTATCAGGTATACTTTGCGAGATATCGAAGAATTACACACTAACTGGACACCCTGTACATTTCAAACTCTATTCATAAAAAATTCTACAAGAGGCTATATCTGAAGAAACAGCGGGAATAAGGATAAACTGTGAGATCACAAACAACATGCATTTTGCCTTTGCCGATGATAACTTGATAAATAGCCCAGAGTAGCGCGAAACTACAATGGATGATGAACAAAATCGTTAATAGCAGTGAAGAAGCAGGCCTTACACTTAATACCCAAAAGACAAAATTCATGATCATCAGCAAAGTAAATGTTGGAAAACTGTATGTTGCAATGAGGCAGTGGAGAAAGAGTACAAGTATCTGGGTACCAGTTTGATCAAGACTGGAGGACGTTCTTGGAAAATAAGACCTAGAATAGGTCAACCTAGAGCTGCATTCACAAATATGAGCAGTCGTGGACAACGAACAAAGTTGAGCAAAAAGACTTGACGCTTCTGAAATGTCGATATATAGACGTATACCTAGAGTTTCTTGGACGAGAAGTGTCACAAATGTTGAAATATTAAGGAATATAAATAAAGAAATAGAGATAGTAGCAACTGTACAAATGGGCAAACTTTCTTACCTGGGTCACGTTTGCATGGAAAAAGACAACCGATTTTACAACTAATAATACAAGGGAAAATACAAGAAAAAAAAGTGCGGGGTGAAGACGCACTTTATGGCTGAAAAACTTTCGAGACTGGTATCACTGTACATCAATAGAATTATTCCGAACAGCCGCATTTAAAGCAAGAATAGCCATGTTGATAGCCAAGAAGAGACGGCACATAAAAAAGAAGGTGGCCAGTTCGTAATTTAGAACTGAAAAAGGTGAAAAAAACACATGTGTATGCTGAATGAAGCTTTTGACGTGTTGGTCATTTTTTACGTTTATCTAATTAAAAATTTGACAGAAAATTAATTTAGAACAAATTCGGAGGCTGAGGCAGCATATACAAAATAAGAACCTGTAATCCATCTTGGAATAACGATACTGTCAGTTCTACAAGTAAATAATGTATTACGCAGACTGCTACATAAAGACGCGGGATCATGCGGGATCCAACACAAACCATATAATAAGGAAAGCTAGAAAAACTTATGGCGCACTGTTTAGATTGTAGAACATTGATCAGATTAATCTCTCAAGCATCCCTGACCATACTGATAATAGTCAACTGATGGAGTGGAAGCTTAATCGGGGTTTTTTTATATCTGAACAGACCATGAAGGCAAAGCCTAAATACTATGGTACCGGGGCAGCTGTGAGAATATTATGTTAGGGGAAATTTGTTGACACGGGACTTGACCAGGCTACCAGTCATAAGCTCAACAAATTCATCTCCTGGCAGTCTATTCCAGGCCCTGGATACTTTGGAAATAAAGCTTCTTGATCTACGAAGAACGACCTCCTTAGGATGAGATACAGCGGTCCCGCAAGTGAATCTAATAGGCTTCATGAGCAGCGAAATTATAGAGGATAGCTCAGAGGATCAGATTCCGTTTGAATACCAGTAGAAAACTGAGACGTTACCTAACGCGCGTCAGTGAGAAAGAGACTTGAGGTGGCGCGTTAAGGTTGGGTCACCGATTAGTCGAATTGCCCTTCACTGGACTGCATCAAGTATAACCAGGGTAGTAGGGACAGCATCTCCCCAGATATGAGAGCAGAGAGGAGTTGGGTAATGAGAGGTACCTTTTGTGCAGCCGAGACTGTTTGCAGTCACTGTTGCAATTGAAGAGGTAAGGTGAGGGAATGGGTATAAGGAACGACAGGGAATTTATAATTCCAACAAGTTTTTCATTGCCGAGAATGTGTGGGAAGTACTGAGGTAGAATACTTGACGCTCCTTTTTGGAGACCCTCACAGAAGGCAGTATTTGACTTAGCAAAATAGTTACCTTATCACCAAATTCTACAGAATACTAAACCTTCATCTATTTGCACTGAACTACACTTAAATACATTATTAACTTCAGAACTTTTTTTTGTTCATACCACTTTCCGATGTACGAGTATCATCATATATTGGAAACTGCATCGTCTTTGGTAACTTTCTTAGGATCTTCTACGATTTGAAAATATGAAAACATCGGAATTTCATTAATTTCTGCTTTCACATAATTACATATCTTGCAGTTATATGAATTGTAATATTCGTTACCGATGGTATCATTATTGATTCCGAAATAATCGTACAGACCGAGTGTATTCCTAATTAATGCATGTTGAAATAAAAGTAAGTTTCATACAAAAGTTTACTTCAAAACAAAGAGCTGTTGCCTAAAATAAAACTATCAAACGGTTTTGGAATGGGTGAAATATATTCCTACTAGCGCAACAAAATTTTTACAGCGGTGAACTCCTTCCCTAAAAAGTATTTTGACACTGTACTTTCCGCACATTATCGGTGGTAGCAAAAAATTTGGAGTTTCTCTATTCCTACACTATCCTCGTTAAACAAGTAGATAATGATCAGAGACCTTTGACACATTTAAAAATGAAGTTTGAGAAATTTTGAAATTCTACGTTTTGTTGTTGAATTCTCTTCCGCTACTGGCAAGAGTTCCAACAACGATGAACTATTACCGTTTCCTCCATGGTACTAATACGGTGTCACAATTTCATCACAATCTAGTTCGTAGTTTCTAAGTTACATATGTTACAGGTTAATAATATGAACGTATCAAATTATTCCACAGATATAAAATTTGAAGGTAACATTAGGATAGGTCTAAAAAGTACACGATATCATCAAAGGTAATTTTTCAGCGCAATGTAGAGTATTTGATGAGTACAACAAATCTCTGAGCTTTCAAACCATCCACCATTCCAATTTCGCCCCTCCCAAAAACAAATATAAAATAATTATAACTCCTAAGGCGCCTAAAAACGGAGTTCTTTTGTTTTTTATCAATTTCTTCGCCACTAATGGACCGATTTCCAAAATTATAACATTAGTAACTACTACGACCGCACCGTATACCGCTATCCAAATCATCACAATCACAATCGATGTAGCGGTTACTGAAATTACGCGTTTAAGAAAACGCCAACAGAGAGACCGACGGAAAGAGCGTATTGTCTCAAAATCGAAAAATTTTGCGACCACAATACTACTCTTACCTATCGGTGTAGGAAGTAAAAATGAATTGAATGATAGCAACACTTTGAAACTAGTTTATGGGGCAAAGGTTAGGTCGTGTTACAAAAAATGATAGATTAAGCAATCATCTCTAAAAAGAAATTATTTGTGACAGATGTAAATGGCAGCTACTGTTCTTTGTGCTGCCTAATTTGAGGGTTTTAAGCACAAGTAGAAGCTCTTTTCAAGTGGAGATTATTTTACTTTTGAAATAAAATGCTACCAGAAATCCAAAGAACATGTTATTATTTTTTAGTTACAGGAGTTCGTCTGGCATTATGTATTAGACTGAATAGATGTTTATTTTTTATTCACTGTTTTTATTGACTTTAACGAATATTTATAAATTTAACAAGCATCTGAGTGTGGTGCTGAGGAATCCCTAAATTAACCATACCTCTATTATTTTTTTTCGATTTAGTAAACATGTGATTTCGATACTGAGCATTTGTTACATTTATTGAGCCGATATTAATTTATCGAATATTAAATAATTTGGGATGGATATGAATTTGGCATGTAGAAATTATTTTATTTGTCAAGCATCTACAATATTGTTTTGATCGAGTATATATTATTGTTCTTGTTTTTGTAGGATATTTAGTTTCTTGTCATGCATATGAATAAATTAACTGAAAAATATAATTTGCATTAGTATTAAAATATCGATCATACTAAATTTGTCTATAGGATTTACAACTTGTTTTAAAACACTTTTTTGAAACAGGTTGTTATACAACTTGTCCTACGCCAAGTGACCCTTCTTATTGTGTTTATGTTCAGTGCTACAAGCGACAATGATAGCAAATTGTTGCTATCTCCTAGGCGGGCGAGTTAATAAATCCGTTACTGCATTATAATACCAGAGAGCAAATTATTTATCCATTATAGCAGATATATATCACATAAAGTTTGATACAGAAATAATGCAACCATAGATACTCGTATATCATAACCGTTATTATGCAGACCAACGGCGATACTACATGCATTATGAGATATGTGGTATTTATAGAACAGTGGTTATAGCCCGTTTCGTCAGTTGTTCATACAAATCTGCAAGAGTTACCTAGTAGGTACCTACATATATCATGATCGGTGATTGTCGTGGTGCCAGCTTTACTGAACCTCAACCCTCAACAGCTTGAGAACTGTAGCTCGTCATCGTTTGCGATTTACTGTCAGTTCAGTGGCGCTCTTGATACTCATATCCAGCAACTGTTTCGTCCTATCCACCCCGCGTGTAGGGGGACGGCCACGGCGCCGCCCATTCATGGCTTGACCCTGAACTACAAGTTTCTACGTATTATCGCTTCTGTGTACATGTCCGAAGATTGTAAGCATCCTCGTCGACACAATGGAGGATAGTCTCTTTGGATTACCGAGCTCATCTAGTATGGAAACGTTAGTTCGATGGGCGGTATAAGGAACACTCAGCATTCTTCTCCACGTCCACATTTCAAAAGCATCTATGCGAGCTCGATCTGCCTTTTTAACAGTCAAAATTTCCGAGGCATACAAAAATATGGAGAACACAAGAGACTGAACCAGCGACATTTTTGTAGCTTTAGTGATGTCATGGTCACGCCATATTTGAGTGAGCTTTGTCATGACAACGCGTGCCTGTTGAATGCGCCGTCGAATCTCATTTTCACAGCTACTCGTATTGTCGATCAAAGAACCGAGGTACACAAAACTTTGAACTACTTCATAACGGCCTATTGACTATTTCTCGATTATTATCATGCTCTCTATCTACGATCATAACCTTGGTCTTATTGTAGTTAATACCAAGACCATACGCTGCACTATGTTGTTCCAAGATGTTTAATAGAGCCACTATTTCTTCCTGAGAAGCAGCAATAAGGGTTGTAACGTCGGCAAATCTTAAGTTAGATATTTTGCTTCCGCTAATAGTTATACCACCATTCCAGTTTTTCTAGTACCTGTCTCATCACAAATTCAGAGTAAATGTTAAATAACATCAGAGATAATACACATCCCTGACGAACTCCTTTTCTGGTTGCAGTTTGATCAGACAGGTTACCATCAATTCTTACACGAGCCGAATTAGACTCGTAGAGTTGATGTATGAGAAACACTAGGTGATAAGGAACTCCCATAGAGATGAGGATTTCCCACAGTTTAGGCCATTTTACGTTATCAAACGCCTTAGAATAGTCCACAAAGCAGATAAAAACTGAAAACATCCATGGTAGTGTCAAAAAACATACGATACTCCAGACCAAGCATACCATATTTTCCATCTATGTCACTTTCAATAATATACAGGGTCCCTGAATTTCCTTGACACGTGATATTTTCGTAACAAAAAATGTTCAAATGAAAACTGAGTGGAATGTTTGAACGTACTACAGGGTCTATCATACCACTCTTCCAAAAAAAATGTTTTTGACTTAATTTATGTCGAAAACTCTATTTTGTGCTATTTGAAATACAAAAGATGAGGGTGAGTTTTAAAAGTTGACGTACAAAAAGTGTTTTAAAAGCATTGTATGATAGATCCTATAGTAGTCTCAAGAATTCCACTCAGTTTTCGTTTGAACTTTTTATTGTTACGAGAATATCACGTGTCAAGGAAATTGGAGGGACACCCTCTATATATTGGCGAGGTCTTGCAGCCTCATCTTCAACATCATATTTGCTACACTTACTGTATATTTATAAAGAAACTCTTTTTGCGTTCATCATTTTTCCCCAAAAATTGTATGACAATAGATAGGTTTGCGCAAAACTGTAAAGCAGAAATGAAAGAGAGGTAGAGGGGTTGTTGAGACAGATTCAGCTTCTAGAATTGTTAGCATAAATATACATATATTTTAAAACTGTACAATAGGATGGGCGGTAGTCGTGAACTATACCACAACTTTTAGTCTTTGATAAAGTTTGGAAATATGGAATCTGAGTTATCAGAGATTTGTCGATTCGGGAAGCGCAAGCTCAGGCTTGCCAAATCATGGCTGCATTTTTAGTTTGTCAGTTGACTGTGATTCAGTATGGTTGGATATGCTTCAAAGTAAGATCTGATCAATATTCTCCAAACTAAAGAGTGAACCATAAGTTTTTCACGCAACGTTCTGCTGGCTGCTGAACACCGAATGAGATGCGACTTGTGTCATCTTGGAGTTGCAGTCTATAATGGAATTGAAGAGAATTACGCGAAACGAATTATCTCAAGGAGCAACAAGGCTTTAGGGGTCTTAAATCAACTACAAATACTTTCAAACTCAATTATGCTAGGTGCCGTAATAGACTAAACACCACTACCATTTACGTCTCATATTGACAATTATGAGATCCATGGTAATATATAATCCTAAAAACAGTTTCGGAATGTTTACCTTTGGAGAAATGTTGTGTTACAATGAAATGTACATGTACATTTGGCTGCTATCTTCAAAACTGTGTACTTATGTTATTCACTAATGGAGGTGAATGGAATCATCAGTTGCCTGCTCCACTATAAATGAAAGTAATTATTGTTGCAGAGAAAATACAGATCAACATTCTGTTTTTGAGATCAGTCACTGGCTGTGGACTGATACTCCGCATGTTTCTTAAAGTCAATTATTATGTTTTTTTTCTAAATTTCAGCTTTTATTTATAGAGATTCGAAAGGAGACATACTTTTTACTCTGACTCTTTTAACTTTTTTACTGCAGCTCTTGGTTCGGGTAGATGAGTTTTCGGCTCTAATTTTGGTAAAAAGCTGAACGTTGTTTGGCCATTCATATGATTTATCTTTTCCAACAAAAAACAGGCCGTGTAGAAATCTCATCATTTTCATTCCTCTACCTCTAATGCATCTATTTCATGTAGGTCTTCTACGTCATCGTATGCCTTATCCATTAGATCTTGAACCGCCTCTGCAGTCTTCTCCAGGCACTCGACGATTAACTGTCCTGTTATTTCTCATAATGATCTCATCTACAAGAATCTATACAAAAAATGAATATAACTGATAGTTTCAAATAATGCTATTTATTTTAAGAAATTTAACAAAAAACTTAAGGAAGATACAGTAACAATAGTGTGTCACTACTGACGGCGTCCACGATTGCCTGTATCATCGTTGACAAACGCACTTACTGAGATCCTCTTACACACTATTCTTTTGGTGGTTTCGGTGGAAGCATACATGGCTGCATTGACTCGACGGTTGGGAAAATTCCTTATAATTTGAGAATGCGAACTGGGAATCAGCGCGCCAGTCCGGTTAAAGGGAAACACTCATTGTACTCCTAGTTTCACATGATCGTGCAGAATTTTGAAGCTAATCTTGTCAAAGAGTTTACTGTTCTGCTGTGTAGTGATTAAGTAATTCATTTTCTCCATTTTTCTAAGCAAAAAACATGTTTTTGTATTGACGAGAACATAATGGGCCCAATAAATTATTTTATCGCCAGCTCCAAATATGATAAATGTTTCCCTTTTTGAAAAAATGCTACAGCACCTCTTATCGCTAAGATACGGACTGCGAGAAAAATGGGATACAGCTGTTTTTAAGACTATGGTAAGTAATCGAATATCGACCCTAAGCACATGTAAGCGAGATTTCATAATACATCTATTACATCTGCCCATTAGTAAAGTAGACGTCTGCGTCTCCCTATAAATCACCGATAGTAAGAGCATACAATAGGGATAGGTTAGTAGTGATATATGACTGTATGTTTTACTATACTTTTTTGGCGAAAGTCTGCTTTTAGAAATAAGAATGTGTATATGCTTAAAATGATAACTAGATGACTGCTTCGTCTAATTTTTTGCTTTTTGAGTATTTCTTATAGATACATAATTGGTTAATAGGAACTAATAAATAATCCAACATTGCCTCAAGTGATTAGCAGAGGGTGGTGTTTAGGCATCTAGAAAGATAGGTAAGCTCATTAATTGTGTATATATTTTCTGACCGTATGGTATTTTAATTAAAAATATATCAATATATGTATAAACCATATCAGAGCTTTTTCCACTGCTCTCACATGTGTATGCTGAAAGCTAAACCTTTACTGATGTTTCGGCTTCCTCTGTAGTCTTTATCATGGTAAGAAGTATTTGACAAAAAATTAATTTGGAATGAGCTACAGGACACAAGTTATGTTTAATATTTTAGAGTTTTAAAATCAATATGCTGCCTATTTTACGAATAAATGATGTGATGCATAGACTGCAACCCCAAGAGGGAGAAAACTCGTCTTTGGGATCTAACAATAGACTATAACGGAACCCCTAAAACCGGATGGTTTACTCTTTGATTTGTGGGACATGGTATTATTTTTCTCTGGAGCATATCAAGCAATGACAAGTAACAGGCAAATGATGAATTAGAAATATAATCGAAATTCAATTCCTTATTTATTTTGTGCAGACTCGTTTACCTTTCTCTTATAACCATTACCCTCCTTATGCAGTATAGAAGCTTAAGCCCACCTTATACTGTGTGTCCTGACTCCCAAGCGTGTCTTAAGCGGCCCACAGACGCTCCGGAAATCCTCAGAGCAAAAACCAGCACAGTCCTGGCCAGAAGGCCCTTGCACTTTGGCCCGAATACACCCTCCTCCACAGACGCTCAGGAAACCTTTCAATTCAGTTCAGTTCTAGCAAGCATGGCATCAAAAGACGGCCTGCGCAGGCGATCGAATGGTTTTTCAATTCCACATCCGGCAGCCTGTACAGTCCGGCGAACCTCCCTGATGCCAGGACTGTGCAGTTTGTCCTCTGAGGATTTCCGGAGCGTCTGTGGGCCGCTTTAGTCTAATAATTATGATTCACTTTTAGTTATGTAACTTAACTTTCATGTTCTTTGAGACTAAATCGGAGAGGAATCGTCAATATTTTTCACATAATGTATCGAAAACATACTTCCATGTCTTACATACAGGGTGGGCCAAAAATGAGTGTATAAAAATGTACACAAATTACTTTGTTTTATACTACCTATCTGCCCACAATGTTGCCTTTCGCGTTCGTTCTCTGACGGTACTCTTTTTCAGCAAGTCTTGGCAAATTTCAGCTCTCATGGAGTATACTGTGTAGAAATACAGGCTTACACATCAGCGGCCACATAAATTGAGGTTATTGAAAAATAACAATTTGTTATATTTAGACGTTATGTTCGAACTTCGTAAACGACGTTCTGTGCAGATTTTTATTACTCCTCCTACAAGAAATGACGCAAACGACGCACAACAGAATGGTTCTGTGAATAACGAGATAAAATGAAGGCACCCGAGTGGTGGCGACGGCGACGGCTTGTAAATGAGAAGTACAAACAGTTCCTTTTATAGGACCCACTTTTTTAGTAGTGTTAGTTACCTAATGGTACGCGCACATAAATCGGCATCGGACGGACGGTACGGATGGAACGGCTGGTACGGTACGGATTTTTTCTTAGGGTATCGCACATATCTGATCAGAATCGTCGGAAGAATTGGAAATCAGTTGCAAATATGCAAATGATCTGCAGTCTGCTAGTACAGGTAGAAACTTGGAAAATGCCGACGGTGCCTCGGCAATCGCCAATCAGCATCGCACATACGTCGGTATCGGCACGCACGGCAAGCATCGGCCGGCTTTATTTGTAGTTGCTATATTTTCGTCGGATTTTGAAAATTCGATGCCTACCGTCCCGACGTATGTGCGATGATAGAAAGTATTTTTCTCCGATCCGTACCGTCCATCCGATGGCGATTTATGTGCGTGTACCATAATAGTTGAAAGATGAAATATTACTACCAACAATCCAGCATGCTTAAATACTATACGGAAGGACGGCATGGAAAAACTAATGATCAAAGATAAGATGAATGGCAAAAGGTCAAGAGGAAGGTCACCGGTGAGATATATCGACCAAATAAAAGATCTCACACACATGTCGGTTTGTCAGGTGATGCGCGCTGTAGAAGATAGAGAAGCATGGTGCAGGGCAGGGTCACTATGCAGCCACCATGAATGAGTCACGACGTCCGAAAACGAGCAACGACTGAAGAGAGAGACCATAATTGTTTCCGCTCAGCCTAAGGCTTATTGTGCATCTCCGGTCAAGGGGATCAATCAAAGTCCCATCATCAGTTCTTTGAGATGCATTAGACTATGCTATTCTGTGCTCCCTCCTGGCATACATTCAGATAGGAGTTTCTGCTTTCACTCAAAGCTTAGCTGTTTCCTCTGCTTTTGCAGGTGTGCACTGAACATCCAATGGCCAAATATAAATTGCTTCTACGTACTGGTGGTGCTTATTTGACGCTCAACCGGTGACAGCTGTCCGTACCATGTTGTAAGATATACCACAGGCTGGTTTTGGTTGGTTGGTTTTTTTGGAGCCACCTGTGTACCAGGTGATACCGTTCGTCATATTTTGAGAGCCAGTCTGATCTATCACTCAAGTTGACTGTGTGGAAATTCAGTGTCTACTACTCTTGGCATTCTGTTGGGTGGCATCTCAAGTATGTGTATGTATGTAAAACATGGTCATGGCACTGCATTCTGTATGCAGCTATTTTTGCCTCTATCCCTATGCAAATATCAATATCAAGAGGTGGGATATTCACTGTGCTCACTACGACACTGTGCTTTGATGAACCTTTGGCCACCACAGATTAACTCTGTATACCATCGTGCGTCTGATTAACCTATTGTACAGCCATTGACTCACTTTAAATGACCAATGCCAAACTACCTCTCTTTTTATCTTTATCTGAATTTGATCAATGCAGCCCACCGTATTGATATTACCTGTTGATGTTGGATCTGTGGCTGCTGCGCCGCTGTGGCAGCTCGTACGTCGTTGGCGAGCTGTGACGTCGCTGTAACCGAACCGGTTGCCGCCTTCTGTTGTGGTTCGTGGGCGTGGCCGTTCGGCAGCAGCGACCTATCACAGGCGATCACCGCCGTAGGCGGAGCCAACTGGCCCTCGGAGGTGGCGCTG
The DNA here is from genome assembly GCA_951848785.1 of Callosobruchus maculatus. NCBI lineage: Eukaryota > Metazoa > Arthropoda > Insecta > Coleoptera > Chrysomelidae > Callosobruchus > Callosobruchus maculatus. Next base: position 13,395,860 of record CATOUR010000054.1, on the reverse strand, counting down.
ACAGGCTGCTTGTTCGCCTGCAATCAAAACAGGATGCTATAGCTCATCGAAGCTACTACATACTTGACATATATACATCAGTTTCACAACGCGGGCACATTAGAAAATCTTATATTTGTATAGCCAAAATGGGAAATGCGCCTCCTAATACTCGAACATTTTTGACAAAATTTTTCGAAACCAGAAAGCCTAAATTACAGTCGAAACAAATTAATCAACTAAAGTACCCGTGATTTATGCGTATAAGAATACGATAGTAAAATAGATGATTATATCGTAGTAAGAAACTAAACGTAATACTAGAACGATAAAAAAAATAAATCCAGAGGTCAAAAATCTCATACTTGTATTTTATTTTATTGAGAATTAACATACCTATATTTATGACTCAACTTTTTCTAGTCGGGACTACTAAAAAGCGCCTTTTAATTCGTTTTGTATATTAGTAAATTAAAATGTTAAAAATCAGCTCCACGTCAAATTTTAATTCCCTTCTAGTAATGTCATAAAAGGCCTAGAATAAAAACAGAAGTTTGGTTGAGATACTTTTCAAATACTATTTTCAATAATTTTCATGTAAGTTTGATTGCTTTCTTTGGAATAGAACCACAGTAATAACCAGAATTTATTTAATAGGTTAATCACTATACATCATCAAGTTTACCGATATATTGTAAACATTATTGGTAGTAGATTCATACATCCTCTATTCTCTCTTCTCTATTCTATAGATTGTCATTTGCAAGGATTTGGATCACATTCGATGATGTCGCTTTAAAAAAATAAAATTTCCATTTTTTTCCACAGTATAAAATAAAGTTTAATAGCAAATTGACGAATAATTCTCTTCTGTAATTATTTTAAATCCGTGCAACTTTATAGCCTACCCTGTATAACCTCACTTGATCTAACGACATTGATTTGTCCTGTTCCAGTATGTGGTTTGTTTCTTTTTCCTCTTTATTACTTATTTATTTATTTATTTACAATTTGGGATGCTGGCAGATAAACTGAAAATGCACCCATTAATTACAAATATTTTCCCAGTAAGACAGTGTAACCATTAAATCTTAAGACAATATTTAACGATAACCTAACTGAATATTGTGTATATCAAAGACCATAAGCAGAAAAATTTAGAAATAGCATTCAATAAGACATTTATCTGATAAAATCTTTTTTTCATGAGTTCTTTGAACATGGAAAATGTCTAGTTTACAATATTCACTGTATGATATTTGAGCTCTATATACAGGGTGTTTCATAAGTTGGGACTTTTTTCATACAGCGGATAGTACTCGCCAAAATGAGTGTTTTTCCCAGTAACATATAAACGAAATATTTAGAGAAAACGAGATACTGACCATTAAAGAAATCCTCAATTCTAAGTCCATCCCTGGGCAATGGCTCACCATGTCATAATATCACAACAAACAAGGCAGCGCTAGTGGTGCCGATGCCGGCCGGTGAGAAAACAGTAAAACAGGCAGTTCGTCATACCTCGCGTTGTGGGATAGTGTACGAGAGTACTTGACTTGTTACATCTGACGATCAGACTTTAAAAACGACAACAATGGCACATGCTTATAACAATAATGAACTGGTGGACATGATTTTAATGTACGGTGAGTGTGGTCAAAATACCGCTGCGGCTTCGCGAGTGTATGCCGATCGTTTCCCTAACCGTACTCGCCCTGCACCACGTCGACTTGTCTCGCTCGTGCAAAGATTTAGAGACACAGGAAGTCTGAATCCACATCGTGGTGGATACGCTAAAAGACCTAATCAACCTCGTATGGTCCAAATTGAAAAAGACATCGTAAATCGTACTTTACCTGTAAGACGCCTGCGACAGGACCGCACTTGCAACTTCGTAGCAACCAAATACTGAGTACTTGCTTGAGAAATTTATTTTTACTGTTTTGCTGCTAGTTCACCGTGCATTAGCTTTGTCGTTTCAAGGGCCGTGGCTTCTAAAGAGGAAAGTCCCAACTTTTAGAACACCCTGTATAGAGGCGAGATCATACCAACATTGATACGGCGGTATGATAACTTCTATCGGGGACATTTAGTTGGAGGTTAGATGACATGGCACTACAGTCGACGAGATTATGTATGACTTTGTACAGACGGCACACATCAGAGTGGATTCGTCTATCCTTCAGCCACTTAAAATACACATACCTTAAAATTTACGCTCAGAAATTAGCTACACCTTTCGAAAACATAAAATGTACTCACCTGATGCGGAGCCGTAGCGTTGGCCGGAGTGGCTGCAGACGTAGCCGTCAACGAAGTTACGTAAATGGGGGAACTCTTGATGAAACCGTTCAAATCGTCGGTGCTCACTGCATTCGGCGTAGTCGATGATGCCTGGTTCAGCTAAAAACAGATAATATAATTAATTACAGAGGCATACAAGCACTTTTTTGCTTTTTAGACTTAAAAGTAGAAAATTATCAGGAACCCCTAAAATGTCTGTTGTTTTTATATTTTTAGTTTTTTGATTATTGAGCCGCCACTGAAACGATTTCTATAAAGGATACGCATTTTCACCGAGGTAGTAATACTGTGTCAAAATTTCATTAAATTCACGCGTTACGCAATACAGAGCGGTACTCGTAGGTATATACCTCAGAAAATAACACCAAAAACAGCAGAAAAGATCCAAACACAAAAGAAAACAACCAACAAAACAGGAAGGGACATAAGACAGCTTGAAACAACAGAAAACAAGCCAAAAACAGCTAGAAACAACAGAAGATGGTAAGACACAACCAAATACAACCGAATACAACAGAAAAAAGCAGAAAACAGCTCAAAACAACTGAAAACAAGCAGAAAAACGCTGGAAACAACAGAAAATCACCAAAAGCAACAGAAAACGTCCAAACACAATAGAAAACAACCAAATACAACCGAATATAACAGAGAAAACAGCTCAAAACAGCAGAGAACAGCTGGAAACAATAGAGAATGACCAAATAGAACCGAGTACAGCAGCAAAGAACAGAAAACAGCTCACAACGACAGAAAACGACCAAAAATAACAGAAAACGTCCAAAACACAATAGGAAATAACCAAATACAACCGAATACAGTAGTTCCGTGGATTCTGTAATATTCGGATGGACCTAAAAAAGTGTATTATGCCACTACGTCTTTCTTTCACAGGTCAGAGGACACACTATTATGAATACAACAAATTTTTCAATTTTACAAAATTCGAAAATGTTTGCGATCGCAATACTGCGCTCACACTTCGGTGTGGGAAGTAAAAACGTATTTTTTTGTTTAATAATATAAATTCAAAAACGTTGTAATACAGCACGCCCAGAGAAAGGCGGTATTGCAGAGTAAACGTTCACAAAGCATAGTTCGTTGTAGTGTCGGTAGACGTATGTTACACTTCATCATAAGCTTTCGGATAAAACAGTGCCTGAGGGTGGCGCTTCAAGGCAGTGTCACTTACACTTCAAATTGATGTCTCTGAATATAGGTAGGGTAATAGGGGCAGTATCTACCCGTACATGGGAGTAGTACCCCAAGACAGCTATTATTTAAGCGTTACGCAATGTTAGATAGTTGGTTAGTAAATACTTTCCCAGCGCTGGCACTTCTCAGCACTGTCAAAGCTGACGAATTGTGTTAAATCAGATCTATGTACACATGATTGGCAAACAGGGTTCTCATCATCATCACAGTCACAATGTCTTAACAGACATGTTGTGAACTCGTGAAATGCATTTACTCATTTTACGAGTTTCTCTTGGGATATCTTTCTGCATCCTCATGCCGTTGACCAGATGGTATCTACTGGTTCTACTGGTTCATCCTTCTTTAGGGGCAATTTCTCACCCCAAGGACAAGAAGGTGTCCTGACTCTTCTCAACTCGTCCACCCAAAGCTGTTGGTTAAGAAGAGGTTACTGCTTATACCGACAGTAGTTCGGTTCCTTTTAGTCGCCTTTTACGACACGCAGGATATACGATGGGAGATATTCTAACCCGCCCACACACGGGGACCTAGAATGCCGATATAAACGCATCGGACGCTAATATCCGATAGATTTTAACAGGTTGGAGAGAGAACACAATCATCCCCTACCTCCCACTTCCATTCCTTAGAAGGCGCGTTTCGAGAGTTGCCAGGTGTGGCCATTTTCTGCCAAAGTGGCGATTTCAAACCCGAGTTAGCGACCAAAAATCGTAGTTGGGGGATTGTCGCTTTTGGTGGCAAAACACATAGTGAGTTGGTGACTTTTGGCTATTTCTAACTTCATTTCATTGGTTTTCCCCTCAAAAATGAGGGCCAGCCGCATAAAGCGGCGATGTTGCCAGTTGTTTTATAATTGACACTTTGACCATAGTGACTCTTCATTTCTTCAAGGAGAAGGAGTAGGCACGTAAAATTGGTCAATATTAATTATCGTTACTGGAAATCATTTACGAATTTCTTATTCCTGCGTATCCAAAATATCGGTAGCCACGAAACCCGTTATTTCTAGTGGTCCAAAAACGTCTCAAAATAAAGAATATTTGAAAAGCTGGAGTTGATTCGTAATTAGAAAATGACCTTTAGAAGCTTTAAAATAAATTGACCTCACTGGCAAGTTGTTTCAATTCCAATCAGATAGACAGAGTTAATACTGAAATATTGTTTTATTGAAGCAAAAAAAACAAATACATGGTAGTGTTTACTTATTTTCAAGTGTACAATCATTTCCACCAATGCTTTCGTACCCAACTGAGGTCTACAGCGTTGCGTGAATCTGGTGAGCTGAGAGTATTGAAATAGTCCTATATATACTATCAGTTTTGATGTAATCCCCACTAGGAGTAGTCCAAGGTCTGCGGACTGGGAATTCGAGAGGATCTCAATAGCCCTTAGTTTCTACAAAAAATATGACCTCGACCATAAGCTAATCATAGGATAATTTTAGTTTGGTATATTTTTTGCAGTTTCGTAGGTCAGAGATCACCTGAGCCACAGAATATGTCATGGTGGGGGTTTCGATATTGACAATTTTTCACGGTCGCAACGACGAAGTCGCCATTTCTGCCGACTTTCGTTCATGCATGCCAAAGATTGGCGATTTTTGGCGATTTTCATGTCAAAAGCTGGCTACAAGTATACTTATAACCTGGCAACATGCGATACTCGCTTTGAGTAAGACATCAACGCGCTCCACCGAAACACGCGTCTGGTTGTGAATATGGGAAAATAGGATGTATAAGAGGTTATGTGTTTTTTCTATGGTCAACCTCCCGCAAATGATAAAAGCCTATGGCGCTGTAGGAGCGCTGCGAGAGGATAAGTGTCGGTGCAAGTTAGATTTGAAACGCTGCAGGTTGTAGGGAAACAAATTCCCCGGCAGCTCGTACCACAGCGTCCAATATTCTCCAAAAGAAGGAATGCTGGAGGAGACTGGTTCGTGGAGTAGGGACCTCGACCTGGTAAGGATGAGCTCGCAGAGCCTCTCTAGTGTTCCTTGTTCGAACGGCCTTCGCTGTTATTACCTGGGAGAGCTCACTCGAACATCTTCCGTGATAGAATCTGTAGAACAGGGACAGTTCAGCCACCCTTCTTCGATGTTCCAGGCTGTGGAGGTCCTTTGTGAGGTTAGGCGTATCGATTAATCTAATTGTTTTCTTCTGGATAATGTCTAGAAGCTCAAGAGAGTGCTTCGGAGCGCATCCATACACATGCATGCCTTGTAGAGTAGCAGTAGCTGCTCTGGTGTGTACAGCTTCCTGCAGCGGAACAAAACTCCAAGCTTCTGGGATGCCGTTTTAGCAATACTGAAGACGTGGTCGTGCCAGGACATACTGTTGTTGATATTGATCCCCGGAAGCTTGACGGAAGGTGACTCGTCTATGTGGTGACCCTCCATTTCCACGGCTGGTAAGCCATCGTGAGACTTCTTTGTAAGTGTTCTTGCCTGAGTTTTTTGTACGTTGAACTGTACTTTATTTGCTAATCCCCACTCGAGAATTGTTTTGATATCTGCGTTGATCTGTGAGGCATGCTGCTGTCGCCGACGTATCGTCTCCTGGTTCCATGCACGACACTAATGTACTGTCATCTGCGAAGCTATAGATTGGATTGGATGTTATTTCCAGCAGCTCGTTGATGTACAGTAGGAACAGTGTAGGGGATAGGACAGATCCCTGAGGAACACCGGCGTTTATTGAAAATACGTCTGATGGGCAGCCTTCGACTACAACAAACAGAGATCGGTCGTTCAAAAAGCTAAAGCTGGCGCAGGCCAGGTGGCAGTCCATAAGCAGCAAGCTTGACTAGAAGTCCCTCATGCCACACTCTGTCGAAGGCTTCCGATATGTCAAGTGCAACAACACGGGATTCGCCATGGTTTTCAATTGCTCTGTTCCACAAGTGAGTGACGTAGGCCAGGAGGTCACCCGTAGACCTGTGCTTACGAAAGCCATACTGGCGTTGTTATTGTTGTCCAGGTATTTCAGGATCTGTGTGTTAATGACAGTCTCCATAACCTTAGACATGATGCTGAGAAGAGCTACAGTTCTGTAGTTAGCGGGATCGGTTTTTTTGCCTTACTTAGGGATGAGTTGTACGCAGCCAATCTTCCATGAAGCGGGAAACACGCCTCGCTGATATGATAGTTTGAAGAGCTTGCAAAGAATAGGTGCAAGCTCAGCGGCACAGAGTTTAAGGACAATGGCTGGAATGTGGTCAGGACCAGTAGCTTTCTTCGTGTTTAGTTTTTGGAGGATGCTTTTTACATCTCGATGTTGAAATTTGACCTCTGCCACTCTCGAGTTCACGTTTATGGTGGTAGTCGGAGTACTTTCTTGGAAGTCTACAGTAGAATTGGCTGCAAAAGGCCTCCATAAGATGTCTGCTTTTTCTTCAGGAGTAGAAGCGATGGATTTATCCTCTCTGCTCAAGGGTGGTATTGAGGAATAGGAAAAGTTCTGACTAACAGCCTTAGCTACAGACCAGAATATTCTGGACGAACTAGGACATGAGAGGAGCTTGTTCTTAATTTTTTGGTTGTGTTCCTCCTTGCTGTTGTCAATCACGCATTTACAGTGGTTTCTGGCGTCGATAAAACTGCGGTGGTTCTCGGGATTTGGATTTTTCCTCCATTCCTTGTAATATCGGTTTTTAACTGATAGATTTGTCCATATGTGCCTTCTCTGTTATTTGCATTGAAGTTTTCGCACCCTAGATCTAACGTTGCCAATCGTGTATAATGATGACTCCCACAAACCTAAATGTATGACTCTCTAGCAAAGACTGGTTGTTCGTAAGAACCGTATGCTTCCTTGGGTGCCTATTATTAAGTTGATTACAATATCAAATACTAGAAATATTGAGTATGGTCATTTTCTTATAGCTCCATGCAGTGGAGTGAAGTGGTCAATACTCGTCTTCTATTACAAAGGTTAGGTCTATTACTCAGAATGTCCTTTTCATAGTACTATCCGCGAAACTGTCAATCTGGCTTGTGCTTTGAAATAGACAAAAAATGATGTCGGAACCAATACTAATCTCGACTGCACATGACAGTCGATTTCATGACTCGTAGTCGGATGTCCGTAAACCGGAAGCTTGCTTAGGAGGTCGCATACTATATATACTATGTATACTTTTCAAATATCCAGAAAAACAATAGTAGCCACTCCATACATGTGTGATGTAAGTTAGATTAGCAAACCGCAGTTGACCTGCGACATTTGAATCCTTTCTACGATAAATTCAACAGAGCGTAAACTCTGTTTTTTACTTTCTAATATTAATTAAGCAAATAAAACGAAATACAGAAAGACAGAAATGATCACGGTCAAAAAATCCAGTATAATTTACAAAGCAAACCTAAAACATTTTACGCATGCTACATGACTGAAATCTAATATGCATATATTTCTATACTCCAAACACCCACACAAAGTGTCACATTTCCGTTTGCTTTCTCCAGCAACATCTGCAACAAAGTGCCGATGAATAATTTGTAAGAGACCCTCAGGTACTTGAAATCTCGATAGATGATGATAATTCGGGTTCACTTTTAGGCACTTGACATGGCGCCACAACGTGCCCTATTATGTCTGAAGGATACTCCCGGCTGAGATCAACTTACTAATCGACAAGTGGTTTTTAACGATACAGGGTGGCTCATGCGAGAATATAAATAATTGTTGTCATTGACGTCAGCCGGGGTTTTGTAAAAATCTGTAAACACATTTACTGATATATACAGGGTGAGTGTTTAGTACCGGCTCGGTCGATAACTCCACTACTGTAGATGATAGCGAAAAAAGTTGTACATAAAAGTTGTAGCCACAGATATGCTCCTTGCTAAGAAAATATTTAAATTTATACAGGGCGATCGATAACTACGTGGTGATGCAAACATGCATTTTTTTCAATGAGACACCCTATATATTATTCCATATTCAAATTCTGCAAATGATTTCTTCCAATATAGGGTATTGTTACATTGTACAGGGTATTTCAAAAGTTGTGACCTATTTTATATCCAAATCGCGGTCAAAAAAGTAATGAATCAAGAATTATTTTTTTTACAAGAACAGATTAAAAATATCCTCTAGTTTTAAAATCGGCTATAAAAAAAGCCCGTGACGCATATTCATATACAGGGTGATGTAGAATGCAAAATCCAGGTTTTCTCTTTTTTTTTAATGTAACCCCCAATATTTTATTATCCCAAAGAATTGCTTTTGATGTGCTCTTTCATCCTTGTATAGCACTTGTTGTACCTAGGTCCATCAGTTTCCGAGATTTTTCGGTAAATTTAAAATATAGCTTCTATTTGTGTACTAAAATTCATTTATTTTGAGAAAGTACTATCTAATTTGTTTTTTATTCAACGAACAACTGAATTATAAGGTCATGATACTATTTGATGAAGTCAAAACCCAAAATCATCGAGATAATAAAGTCAAGTATGCTGAGGAAACAATTTTGTAGGCGTGATGTATAATTATCAAACAGATTTATCAGGTAGGATTTGAAAAATCGACAGTTTTCATGACTTGCTCAATAACTTCGTACTGTGTGAAAAACGATCTGTAAAAATTAATTTTTCCATTGAGGGTATTTAGAAATTTTCTACTTGCCTCTAGAATATATCAACTGCAAACAGCAACATCCAGAACAGCGGCACTCTGAAACTAATGCGTTTGAAAGATTGAAGAATCGTTTTATTTGGACTGTGTCGTTTAATATCTCATAGCCTACCTAATACATCTGCTTGATAATTATACAAGACGTCTATAAAATTGTTTTCTCAGCACACTTGGCCTATATATCTCATTACTTCAGTGTTTTGACTTGATCAAGTACTATTATGTCCTTATATTTTAGTTGTTTGTTAAACAAAAATAAAATTTAATAGTATTTTCTCAAAATAAACAAAGTTTAGTAAACAAATAGAACGTATATTTAAAATTTGTAGAAAAATCTAAATATCTCAGAAACTAATGAATGCAGCCATAACAAGTGCTATACAAAGATGAAAGAGCATATTAAAAGCAATTCTTAGGTATAATAAAATAGTGGGGCTTACATTTAAAAAAAGAGAGCAAAATCTAGATTTTGCATTCTACATCACCCTGTATACGAATATGCGTCACAGGCTTTTTCATAGCCGATTTTAAAGCTAGAGGATATTTTTAATATTTTCGTGTAAAAAAAATAATTTTTGATTTATTACTTTTTGATATACAGTACGTTCATTTGACCGCCATTTGGATATAAAAATGGTCATAACTTTTGAAATTCCCTGTATAATGTAACAATACCCTATATTGGAAGAACGGAAATCATTAGTAGAATTTGAATATGGAATAATACATAGGGTGACTGATTTAAAAAAATGCATGTTTGCATCACCACGTAGTTATAGATCACCCTATATAAATATAAATATTTTCTGAGCAAGGAGCATATCCGTGGCTACAACTTTTATATACAACTTTTTTCGCTCTTCTACAGTATAGTGGAGTTATCGGCCGAGCCGGTACTAAAAACTCACCATGTATATGTATACTACCTATTATTTATTGATGTCTACGTATTTGTTTTACTTAACGAAAAACGTGCCTGATGCTATGAGTCCAGAGTCTAAAACTTGACCTGTATTGGTAAGGAACTTCCATATTTGGGTATACCTAGCACAACTAAATTATGCATTGAACTGCATTTGGCACACCGGGCACACCTAATATAATGACACGCTAAACGCTTGTTAACTGTTTATAAACAATTCTGTAACAAATACTTTTCCATGAAACCGTTAGAAATATTTTTGTGAGCAATATTTCAGTATCGATGTATTTTTTAAAGTCCTAAGGATCAATAACTGTTGTATAGTGACACGGGTTGCTAGTTTAGGCAATATAGATTCTAGATTATGACGTACTGAGATAAGGTTAGTATATCTCATATCATGAGCTTGCCTGTATTAGAATGCGGCGTTTTTTGACCTCGTAATCTCGAATGCACAAGAAAATTAATTTTTGAGATTCGGTACATTGGCAGCAAAGTAATTAGCAAAAAAAACAGATTTACCAGAACTCATCCGAACTTCATTTTTGACGTTTTAGGGGTTGCTTATCATTTTCAATTATTTTGGGACAGTGTGAAACTGGGGTGGTAAGGAAGGCGAGAGTAATTAAAAATAATGAAAAGGAAGACCCTGATCGCATCCTACTCCTTTCAGACTATACGAATATGTCTGTTTTACACTGTATGCACTGGAGGATAATCATGTGAGCTGTAACTTGATAACGACTTGGTTCTAGTGGAATTTTGTATATCTACGGTATAAGGAAAAAGAAAACGTGTTTAGCTTTTGAAAACCTCGCAAATGACAACGGAAGGCTATTCAAAAAGCAAGAAATGTAAAAATAAAATTGGAGTGTGGGCATGATGGTTTGAAAAGTCAATATTTTACATATTACCCTTGATAAATGTATAATTTATACCTAAGGAATCTCACTGTAAAGAGAAGACATATTTTTAGTACACGTGGGAACTAACAAGTCAAGCCAATTGATGTCATGTTTTCGTGTCGTTACTGAGTCCCTCAGACCAGGTGACTGGATTAAGACTGGAATATAAAAGTTGAATTGATTCTCACATGATTAGTATTTGTCTAGATATACTAACAATATAATATGTGATTGGTATGGTGAGGCTAATTCAAATTACTGTCAATATTGATTCTATGCAATTTTGTATTAGTAGACGTAATATTTGGTCTACTTATCACAGTTTCTTTGAATTGAACCTTATCAGCGTATATGTGATCAGTATTTGACTTTTAGTTCCATCAGTTCATTTTATGAAGAATAGATTTGTATTGTAAATAAATAGCGACTGCTATTGGTACTTTCTGGCAGATCATTCATTTAAATGAGCAACTGTAAAGAATCGAAGGCAGAATCTTTGCATTTTATTGGTTTTATGGATATACGTTACTAAACATATTAGACACTACCCTATTTTTTGTTTTCCACTAGTCTGATTGACTTTAGACATTGGGCACAGGTTACATATAATTCCAATTGGTCAAGTACTATGCACATTCCTACCTACCCATATTTCTAGTAGGTTCATTCGTTTTAAAAGCTGAAATATATTTAAAACAAGACCACCAATAGAAGTAATAAGTTAAAGCCAGAGCATTAAACCACCTAATTAGCAATCAATGAATTGCTTCCATTAATCATAGCTATTAATTAATAAATTATAATTTAAGCTAATTTGGCACAAAATAATCTTAGAGCAATGTATAAATTCAATATTAAAGATTTGCTATTAAAGGGTTTGAGTGTAAAAATTGATCATTAGGGTGTAGAAATATATAAGTAAAGTATACGAACTTGTAATGTAAAAATTATCCATTGCAGAGTCGCCCACTTGTATGGATTATAAGTTGTACAAATTAGGATTTAAATTTTTATTTAATCGTGACTGAATGACTGTGTAAATTTGAAATATGGATTGTCTATTTCTCAGCACCTTATTTTAAAAATAATAATGTTTGTTTCATCGTTCATTCATATAAGTGACACTTGCATCTCACACTAGAACAAACCATAACAAGAAACTAAAGTACTTGTATAGGAACTAAGAAACCCTTAGCACATCTAATCTCATAAGGACAGCGATATGCCAGTGATTATGTAGTCCTTTGATTTCTCTAAAGCACTAACTCTGTAGTATTTACATTTAGTTTAAAACTGTGATTAAAAATTACCCTACCTAAATGTCCATGATATAAACCATTCAATATGCACTTCTAACCCGCAGCTTTTTTTACTCTGAAGATACTACAAAATAAATAGTGAAAGCTTACGCGAACCCTGCTACTCCCGCTCCCAGAAGTTAGGTCTGGATGCACCCTTGATTGGTACGTACCTGTTGTGAGAGTTTGGTCATGTCGACAGGAGTGATCCTCTTGAGTGCCGAGAGGCGCTCCAGTCGCTCTCTCGCCTGCTGTTCCACGGCAATGACGAACGCATCTTGCACCGACGATGAGCACAAGTCTAGGTCTACGGCTGAAACAACATTAAATACATGTTATACATCATTTAAAGTAGCACAAGTGCCATTATTTAAACGGAATGGAGTCCAGTAACTGTGTTCAGTGGATTTCGCTTCATGAAAGAACCAAATTAATATGATTTAACTGGAGGGCATTACCGCCTGGTGGCTCAAAAATATGGTAAAATTCAAAGTATTCAAGCACAATACCGTAAAATATGAAACAAGAACTGCCCAGTCAAGCATCCAGTTCTAATGAACAATCAGGCTCTGCCAAGAAGTCACCCATTTAAGGTTTTAGGGGTCGACATTACAGAAACAGATCTAGAAAGAACACGCTTCATCAATTACAACAGCTGTTGGAAAAAAGCTTGGATGCCTATTCAGAGCCAGAAAGTACTTCTCACCATCTAACCTTCTCGCGCTATATAACGCTCAGATAAGACCTGCCCTGGAGCATTGCTCAGGTATTACTACCCTGTCTGTACTAGACGGAATTCAAAGAAAAGCAATTCGACCAGTCGGTGACCTGGTCTCAACGCACCACTTCCAGCCGCTTTCTTACAGCGTTCGGTTGATGACCTTTCAATTTTCTACCGGTATTCAAATACTACTGCTGGAAATAGTATAGTACAGATATAACTAGCGAAGCGCGTACGACTCCTCTCTATGTAGTTAAAGCGTGGCTAAATCTTCCTCTCTAGGACATTGCGATTTAAGGAGAGGCTCTTCCAAAGTCTTATAAATCCAGGTAAGGGGCACTCGACAATTCCCCTCGCATTGTATAAAGAGGAACCGATTCATTTGCAAGTGGTGAAGTGATACCTCCTGCATATCGTCTCCCTCGTAAATTTATAGTAGATAGTATATAGTAGTTGAGAGATGATCAAAAGCGCATCGTAGGAGTTAAACAAGTCTGGTATATGTATGGTTCACTCACTAAGATAGTTTCTAGCACCCAGTGACGTATTTAGAGGGGTGGCGAGGGATGTGTAAAGGAAACAGGAAAGTATATTATATTTATATAAATACCAAACGTTAAAAGCTTTCCACCAATGCAAAATAATAATATTTAGAATGTTTGTTTCTTCTAAATTTTTATGTGTGCTTGGAAACAAAGCAAACGCGAAGTCACAGGCAAATAGGCGAAACTCGGAGGTGAATCGGTTTCTGGGTCCGCCCCCCTCCCCCCTCTAGAAGAAATCCTAAATCCGTCCCTGCTGGCACCAGAGTTTTTGGACCCGAAACGATACTCTCACTCTTCACACCATGGTATTCCAAACATACATTCTCACATTTTTGATGTGTTGATTACATTCAATAGAATCAGGCCCCCAGGACACTATATCCAACTATCTGCAATAACAGCTAGAAGCGGAGTACGAAGATAACATCGAGTCTTATCCTACAGTGCAAGAAAGCTCTTGATTACATATGAACAAAACAGCAGGTTCCGTTGGTGTGGGTACCTCTGGATGCGTATACAGTGGATAAGCTGGTATATACCTATGCTAGTGACGTGATATTCCTGCAAGGATATCTCCTAGGTACAACTTCGCAGGCTATTAAGTACTTCAGCACTTCTTGGAACAATCACGAATTGGATTAGTAGTTTAACTATACAACGGATCAGAAATTAACTCTCATTGAATTGAACTGAATTTGGGTGGCGCAGAATCTCAGGGTACCTCCATCTGGATGGAAAACTAGTAGGGCAGAAAGGGGCACGGTTCTCTCTCTATTTCTCTTTCTGTTTCGACCTCCCTCTCTATCTCGCTCTTTCATTCCTCTCCCACTTTTTCTCTAGACAGAAAGCAACTGCGATTACTGGTGGCCCTGTTTTCAGACAATGATAGCTTCAGACATGACTTGCAGGTAATGGGAGTTGTTAGTGACCCAATGTTTCGGTACAAGGTACTGTGCAGAGGAAGAGTCCTCGGTACATATTTTATGCCGCTGTGAGGTGTTAGTGTACTACAAGCAGACCGTTTTGGGATCTAGAATTTTGGAGGCGAAACAGATAGGACCCCAGAATAGCCTTTGCGAGAAAAGCGGGATTTGGACGCACCGTGTGGTCTATACACTGGAGAATATGTCACCGGATTATCTCTTTCTATCCTCATTCAGTCATACTTTCCAAAGCAAAGAGTGGATAACCACTTTGTCCTTAAGATCCCTAATGAGATGCGTCTCTGTTTTATTCATTTCAACAGCTCTAAGTAAATAAATGAAGGTCCTAATTCACAAAGGGCACTGTCATGTACGTAAACGTTACCCGATATAGAATACTAGAATTTACAGTTTATGTGCGCCTTCTCCTCCTAGACTCACTGCTGTCCAGCTTGACTAATAGGGCATTCCATGATTGTTCGTTTTCTGGTCACTTCTATGATCCTGCTGTTCGTATCATCTTGATCAGTAAAACTTCCACTAGTGCAGCCAAACATCAACCATATCAACTGTTGTTAACTTTGTTTAAAATATCCTCTCAAATAAATTTTACAGTTTTATTGGTTAGATTATTCTTTCACAAGCCAAGCAATATCGTGATTTAGAGGCAGTGATATGTAGCTTATTAGATTTCTCAATAATGCAGATAGAACGCGGTAGGTTTTTTTTCATTTTGGATTCATCAACAATGCAAATGGAACATCCTGCGTAGAGTATTTTAATTTTTTGTGGAACATTCTGTACTTTGAGGATAGCTACAGGGGTGGCCAAAGAATTAGAAAAAAGTGTTTGTTTGAAGTATGTGTTATGTCAGACAGTCCACATTATTGATAAATGAAGATGAATTATTCAGCTGGGTCTTTCTTTCACAAGCCTATGGAGAGCCTATTATGAATACAACAAATATTTCAGTTGACCCCCCAGCTGTTGATACTGCGCAGTTACTGAGATTACGAGGCTACTAAAACGCCAGCAGACAGGCAGTCCTGCAAATATCATAAAGTGGCCAAAAAACGTATCATCTCAAAATCAAATATTTTCGAGATCGGAATACTCCCTTCACTTATCGGTGTGGGAAGTGAAAGTCTATTATTCCGCTAGTTATTTATCTCGCAGATCCATGGCCAGTCTATTATGAATACACCAAATGTTTGAGTTTTACGATCCCCTACCACCCAAATATCCCACCTTCATCCCCACCCAAAAAGCAGAAAGTGATCACGAACTTTTAGCCCTTTTTGTATTTTTTGTTTTTTGATTATTGCTGCGCCGCTACTAGTACGATTTCTAAAAACCATGTGCTTTCCCATCATTGCCAATGTAATAATACTGCCATCAAAATTTCATTAAAATAAATTCAATAGTTTCCACGTTATACAATACAGAGCGATCTAAAGCAATACTCGTATATACATCAAAAAAGTTCTTTAGTTTCTGTAACAGCAAAAGCAATGTTCGGATGGATCTAAAAAGGTGTTTCTTTCATAGGTGAATGGACAGTCTATTATGGATACAACAAATGTTTCAGTTTTACAGCCCCTCATACCGTAATCAGCCCGATTTCAACCCTTCCACAAAAAAATAAGAAAATGATCGAAATGATTGAAAATTCATAAAAATGATGTTTGAGGTATATTTGAAATTCTTTGATTTTTTATGAATTACTTCGCCGCCTATGCTGCGACCCCACATCATATCGCTGCCCAAATTTCATCACGATTCATGCTGCGATTACTGAGACTACGAAGCTAGGAAGACCCTAACAGACAGAAATATCATAATGCACCCAAAAAGCGTATTATCTCAAAATCAGAAATTGTCGTGATCACAATACTCCCTTCAGCTATCGGTGTGGGAAGTAAAAGTCTATTATTCCGATAGTTATTTCTCTCGCAGGTGCATGGACTGTCTATTATAAATACACCAAATGTTTGCCCAAGCATCCCAACTTCATCCCTACCCAAAAACTAGAAAGTAATCACGAACTTTGAGCTGTTTCTGTATTTTTTGTTTTTTGATTATTGCTGCACCGCTACTAATACGATTTCTAAAAACCATGCATTCTCTCATCATCGCCAATGTAATAATACTGCGTAAAAATTTCATTAAAACCAATTCAATAGTTTCCATGTTATACAATACAGAGTGACCTAAGGCAATACTCTTATATACATCAAAAAATTCTAAGTCCTTTAGTTTTTGTAGTAGGCAAGGCAAGGTTCGGATGGACCTAAAAAAGTATCATCCGCTCGGTGTTTGTTTCATAGGTCAATGGACAGCCTATTATGATTACAAAAAATGTTTCCGTTTTACAGCCCTCTCATCCCCTAACCAGCCCAATTTCAACCCCAAAAAAAAATACGAAAAAAAGCAAAATGGTCGAAAATACATAAAAAACGATTTTTGAGGAATATTTGAAATTCTTTGATTTTTGTGAATTACTTCGCCGCCCATGCTGCGACCCTTCATCATATCGCTGCCCAAATTTCATCACCATTCATGCAGCGCTTACTGAGATTACGAAGCTAGGAAAACGCCAACAGATAGATAGACAGACCGACGGAAATGAGTGTCGTGGATTTTCGTTATGTAGATATCATAAGGAGCCCAAAAAGCGTATTATCTGGTTGAATGACGCGTGTCATGAGCTGGTTAATACTAAGTTGAACGTCTAGGTATTAATTAATTCCAGAAAAAGATGAAAAGCCTACTAGAAATTTTTGAATTATTGATCATAGCCACTCTCCGACACGAAAATATTTAGTAATCCATGTCCTTTTCTAAAAATGTGCATTTACCACCAACGACGACGTTTTCAAATGTCCATCGTTTTAATTAAACTGTAAATAACAATAAATGCCGCGCTATTTTTTAGTCCTTCATCGTGGTTTTCTTTTTTTATTGACAACTGCACCGTTCGCGAACACGTGGATCAACCGATTGGTCAGAAAAGGAATTTCAATTTAAACAGTGCCGTTAAGCATGAACGAATGCCGAATGGTTAATTTTACTGCGTGCGAGCTCAAATCTAAACGCACCTTCACATAATTTATGAATGTACTTGGAAGTGTCAAAAATTATTTCTGTATCCATTATACATATCGATCAAAAAAATATATCTTCACCATAATTTCGGAACATAAAAATATATAGTCATTGTCTATTCCTTTTTGGGGAACTGTATGTACTCAAATAGTAACCTATGTATAATTTGAAATGTTGATGTGACCTTGATCTTCATACCTACATAATTTGCATACGAAATTTACATAAACTGTTTCGAATCATTATACGCGTTCCCAAGGAGGACAGCTTTTCTGTAAAAAATGGTGAGGTAGTAATTAGACATCTGTAGCACGACTATATAAAAGCGATCACTAACTAGTTTATTATACACGAGACGTTAGATGTATATAATTTTTATATACAAATCGATGGTACAAATTACTATATTTTAGCCTCCAGGCGATGCAGTTTATTGTTCTCTACGGGGTTCATTGAACTTCAATGTTTTAGAGGAAGTGTTTTATGTTGAACTGTTATAGTGGAGTTACCACATTGAAAGAAAATGTGAAAGCATATACGGGAGAAAATATTCACTCATGTAGTTTCTGAAACTTATCCTAGTTGTCTCTCTGATCCATAGATCAAACTAATTATACGAGACGCATCTAGAAAAATAAGTTTCCCGATGTTTTCCTCTATGAAATAAACGTTATAAGCCGAAATGGCAGCTCTTATACCTTCTCCCGCCAGTTGCGAAGTTCAGTCAGTTATAAGTTCTTGAACACAGAAAGCATTTCGCCAATTGCAGTTCATCGCTCGCTTTGACAGGTCTACGGACCGGACATCATGAGTAAACAGATGGTGCGTCGCTGCTTTATAGGCAGTTTTCCGATGGTGTCACAATGCCCATGATGAAAAGAGCAGTGATCAAACATCCGGCATCATCCTCCCTACAACCCTGATCTTGTTCCTAGCGATTTTCACGTTTTTCTCAAGGAATTCCTTTCCTTGGATAAGCGTTTTGGCAACGAGAAAGAGCTAAGGACGTCTGTCACATGCTGGTCCATTCACAGGCAACAGGGTTTTGTGACAGAGAGATACAAGAGTCGATTCCACGATATAGAAAGTGTTCCAATAATTCTAATGGTGGCTTTGTTGAACAAGTGCTAAAACAGTGCCATACTTGTTCCCAATAAATACTTACCAGAAAGTGTACGTTCTTCCAAATTGAACCGTTGCCGTTTTTGTTACTTCCCGTGAAACTTGGCAATGTTGCTATCGGGTATTCGACACCACACCTTGAACCCTCTTGCTGCTCAGTTGATGTTTGGATTAGGACAGCATAATACAGATCCGTAAAGTGTTGAAGGTTTCGACCATATGCAAAGTAATACTTTATGAACTTGGTGAAGGGCCAAATATAACCAAAACGATGTAGGTTCGTTCTTCAAATTTTATAATTTGTCCATTAGGTCGCAGTGTTTCATAGCGCTGTCTAACAATAGCGTTATCAAAAACCCATTTAAATACGGAGATATTTATTTATTTATTTATCGTATGGCTCAAAAACATGACAACAGTAAATATAGATTAAAAGAAAAACTATTATAACCTATACTAAAATAAAATATATACAGCTACAAACTAAGATACATAGTCTTTGGTATTTACAGGTTGATGTCAAGTTCTTTCAGCCACTTCAGCGCCAACGGTGTGGCTGTGAAGAACTCTTCTCGCGATCCCTGAAACGCACGCAGTTCACATTCGCTCGTAATATGGTTTATAGTTTGGCGGGGCGCGCCACAGTCACATAAGGGAGATTGCACATAGCCCCACTTGTAAAGGGAGTCGGCACATCTGCCGTGGCCTGTTCGGACTCTATTAAGTTTTACCCACTCTTTCCGGGGTAGTTCTGATCCTGGAAGTAAGGCTGCCCCCATAAATGCGCATCGCGAGTGGTGTTCCGCAAAACCTTCCCACGGAGATGATCTTGATATTGGAGCTAGTTGCTCATATTGACCACTTAAGAAACCTTTAATTGAACCCCTGGTTCAATTACTGCCATTCTAAATTTTTTGCGCTCCTGAACTTTCGTGGTTCTGTACTGAACATAAGACTGAATACCAAATTTTCATCGCAAGCGTGTTGGTTTTGTGCCTCGTGTTGTGCCCAAAAGGTAAATATTCAAGTTTTTTTGCAGTAGATAAACTTAGAAGTATGGCTCATTTTCTACCATATTCTGTTAGCAATTATTAGAAAAAGATATGTTTCGGTATTTACCATTTGAAGGCAGGTTTAATTTGAGAGACCATGAGTTCAATTTGTCAACCAGGCTTCTCTCTCCTCTTCTCTTGTTGTTTACAAATATAGACATAATTCATGCTACTCAAAATATTCCTCAAAGTTGTCACACTTGTACGGACAATTTTCCAAAATTTGGTTTAGATCTACTAAATACTAAAATAGTCATTTTTCCAGCCAAAAACGTAATAATAGAATTATATAATAAAAATGGAATTTCATTTCATCATGTTTGCATATTTAGGTGCATTAATAAAGTACAACAGTAAGGTCAAAAGACATAGTACTATAGTATTTATTTATGTTTTGTAATATTAGATCGGTTTGTGAATATTTCTAATTTATATTGGCTATGTAGAAGTTTATCGTTTGTTAGTAAGATGTAAGAGAAGTGCCAATTTTTGTACTTATATTTTGAGGTCCTAGTCATTTGTTGTCATAGGTAGAAATAAATTTATGTGATTCTCAAATATATCGAAATTTGTTCGAATTTTAGCTTTGAGCGTTCCTCAAAATGCAGATCAAATTTACTTATTCCTAACCTTCCAAAATTAACCAAATGATGGTCCATCATCTAGCTGCTGCCCTTATTGTCTCAGAGTAAGTTCAGTAATCACTAAATCGGCTTTGGAAAATTGTTATCTGAAGCGAGGAGTGTATACTCCTAATAGGTAATAATGATTTATTTCTGAAAACTGCGGCTTACGCACTTTAATAATCGATAAACGAGAAAAAATCCACATCAAACTAGAACCTAGTATTCTACCAGGCTTGTCAGGTGGCCCTGTGGTATTTCGACGTTTTTTTCTACCTACACCGGTAGGAGAGGAAAGTATTGTGATCGCGAACATCTTCGATTTTGAGTTGATACGCTTTTTGGGCGTCTTATGATATCTACATAAGAGAAATCCATGTCACTCTTTTCGTCGGCCTGTCTGTCTGTCCGCCTGTCTGTTGACGTTTTTCTAGCCTTGTAATCTCAGTAACCGCTACATGGAATGTGATGTGTTGTAGCGAGATGCTGTGGAGTTGTATTGTAGGTAATGCTCTACTATGATTTTGAAAATCAATGGAAGGGCGGCGGAGTAATTAACAAAAAACTAAAAATGTAAAAATTCCTCAAACTTCGTTTTTAGGCGTTTTAGGGGTGCCTGGTAATTTTCTGCTTTTTTGGGGTGGAGGTGAAATTGGAGCAGTTAGGGGTTGCAAAACTGAAAAATCTGTTGTATTCGTAATAGGTTGTCCAATGGCCTATGAGAGAAAGAACTGGCGGTCTGGTACACTTTTTTGCTTTGTTTAGTACAGGAACCAAAGGGACTTTTCTGATGTATACATACGAGTAGTGATTTAGATTATTCTGTATCGTGTAACCTGGAATTGATAATGATATTTCGACACAGCATTATTACAGTGGCGAGGATGGAAAACGCATATGGGTTTTAGAAATTGTGCCAGCTGCGGGGCAGCAAAAAATGTAAAGACAGCTCAAACTTCGTTTATTTTTAGGTTTTAGTATCCCCGATCGTTTCGTTTCGTCCAGTTGAAGCGTGCAGGATAGAAACTGTGCCGTCTAGTTCCTACGAAGTAAGTTACAAGAAACTATTTACGAAAGTTTTTGTTTTGGATGTATTTTTGCGGGCGGCCGGGCGGGCGGTCGATGATTTGGTTACAAAGGCATCCCAGACTATAGCTTCATGCAATGGAAAAATAACAAAATGGCATCCCATTATAATATGTGGGAAGTACTGAGTTAGTCAGCTTGATTCCATGTTTTTTTTTTTCAATAAGTGCCCATAACTTGAAAATGCTTCTAGGCGGAAAACGTGTGAAGTAGTTAAGAAATGCACTTCGCGCTTTGTTTGCCTAATGTTGTTTCATTCAGTAAATACAGTACAGTATGTGTTTGTTACCATGAGAAATGATTAGTCATCATAGTCTGCAGCAAGATCGTTTAGATAAAAAGTGTAAAAGGTCCCTGCAAAAACGAGAGTTGTGAAACATAACCCAGATTCTTGTATTGGCGGCAGTAGTCATAGCAGAGCAAGATTTTCACATGGGTATGAGTATCCACACAACGGTCAAAGCTTCAGTAGCGTAACATGAGCTCTCAGAGTAAACGTGAATGAGGATTCATTTTATTTACTATACTGTTCAAACCAGGTATTTTTGGTATAGATTGTCGTTATGATGCTACAAAGTACCTACATGTTCAAAATAAATATAGTTAAAAAAAACCAATAACACGCGTTTAAAGGACATCGGACTGAAAAGTTAAAAATGACTTTTAAAGTAAGCTTAAAACCGTAGTTAACGAAAAATACAAGTATTATTGTGAAAAACGTGGGCGTTTTGTGCCGCCGCTATTTTCACAATTATACTTGTATATTTTATTCATTACTGGTTTAAGTTTATTTACAAATTTATTTTTAGCTTTTTAGTCCGTTAAACTATATTTCTTTTTAATTCCTTAGTTACCTATATCAATAAAGCGTGTTTTTCAGTATTTTAACTGTATTTGTCTAATGAAGGTGAATAATTGTATTTGATCAACATTCACAGCCTAATCAGTACTATTGCTGTATTGACGATAATTAAAACTGTCGACTTTCCTGAATAAATTTCACAAAAATACCAGCTTCCAAACAGTTGGATGTCTCGCCTTTTAAGTTCTCGTCGTTACGCCTCTGTGTAATATTTTGTGATCTGCGCCATCTCGTAGTCAGCAGATAAAACTGCTGCTGGTCCGACGCATTTGAAGCCGCCAAAATCAGTTTCGCCACAAAGTTGGAGCGTTCAATGTTCGGTCCGACCTCTTAGTCCAAAGGAGAGTTAGAAACTTGCAAACATGCAGGTCAGGCTAATAAAAGCGTGTTAAAAATGGGACAACACAAAAAATGCGAGCTTCCATTTTCCTGTTCATTTAAGACGCAGTTGAAATGACGCTAAAAAGTTTCATGTATCAGACTACAGATTTAAATGTTTTCGCACATTTTTAGATATATCGGATACTTGTGGCTGTATCTTGAAAACGATATATTTGGGTTAGCGTTTAACTCAAAGTGAACACAACTGACGTGTTATTTATATATTTTTTGTATGTATCGATTTCGTATCCCAAGACTTAATTGTGATTTCTTTGTTCGGAATTAGACCTAGTATACATTCAGGGTGAATCAGGAGAAATGACCCAAACTCTATGAGTATATTATACGCATGAAAATAATGCAAAACAACTTATATGTTCATATCCTATTTTCCTGTGTTCTCAAACCTGAAACCCTGAAGCAATTAAAAATGTTTATCATCTTTCCTCTTGTATCTTCAAAGTATGTCATGTTCGAGGCTCAAAGACATTTTATGACACTGATGATTTGATAAACTGTCAGTGTACAGTGACAGTAATTGAACGTTTATGTGATTAGTGTTGCAAAATGCCTTATACCCAGGATGCACTGCTTCGAAAATAATTAAGAAAGGAATGAACCAATTGGGAGAGCAACTTCGCAGATGAAGCAGAAAATGTTTAGAGTTTAGTAGCAGCGTTTTTGAACATTTATTAAAAGACTAAGAGAATGTTAATGTGTGAATTTGTTATTATCCTATAACTTGGAAACAAATGAGATTCGGATGAGATCACATAACCTTTTTACACTATTTTCACGTGCACTTCTAGAGTTTGGTGCGTTCCTCCCGACTCACTCTAAAACGGAATGAAGCGAAGTGGCTATATAAGCGCACATTGAAACAACCATTAAAACCGTAAATACCAAAATTCCTTGAGCTACTTATTTTTACCATTTTTATTTTTTTGATTAGAAGATCAAGAAAGCTACTAAGCATTGTCCATCTTCATCTACATCAGATATAGAACTAGTTTAATATGAAATATTTCATCACCCTTTTTAAGTCACATTGAAAATCGTTTACTGAAACACGTTGGTACATTTTTTGGATGGAATGGACCTAGGACAATTCATATTTGGTTACCACTCAAAAAATATGTAGTTTGTCGGTCACTGCTATAGTGTATCTGCTGTACAATACGATCAACATTATGGCTCAAACTCCTAATCACAGCAAGTTCCTCTCTATACTCCTGGCAGTGTACCTCTCAAATTTTGATTTCATTTTTTTTTTTGTCAACAAATTTATTGTATTTCAAACCACTCTTCCCGGCCTCTTGTTGTTGGCGCTACTGCGAGGCTAGATTCGTGCACGCCCATCTTGTAGATCGCCGACGGGCTGCTTGGCAATCCTCAGCGGATTGTCTAGTCCGTGAAGAGATGGAGAGTTCGGTGACCGGGTCACAAAGTCAAAACGACGCCGATGGCTAACTAATACTATACCGACCAGGAATGCGCTCCAGCTGTTAACAAATGCATCTAATATTGGACACGTACTGAAGTGGAGCAGAAAAACTCTTTATTCGAGTTTAATGAAATGTTTGGGACACTGTCAATAGTGTCAACACAAGCAAGGATTTCATCTCTACACCACAGTAACTATGAAAACAAAAATTTTGGAGCTATTCACCGCCCTTACGATCACCTCAATTTTATCCCCATACTTCCAGAAACTATTTGTAATATGTTAGACTGGTGTACGATGTGGAAATTGTAAATACTTTAGGGAGCGATGAAGCTTAATTCACATTCAGACGGTTTCCGATGTATATCGGAATGTATAATATAATATACAGGGTGGGCCAATAGTGCGTGGACGGAGGATTGTGGGCTTACTAAAAAATATTTCAAAAATCTGTCACTTGATCATGGTAGGGACCCTTTAGGGCTATAACGTAAAAATATTTTCACTAAAATTTTAACGTTTATACAGAGTGATTCATATCAAACTTACATTTGTTTTAATGGAACTCCCTATACATTATTGCATATTTGGATTCCTTGGTTAATTCTAGTGTGACTTTATATATCACACATGGAACTTTAGATGAACCGTTTAGGCGCAAATCACCATTTTTGGTATAAGTAGGTATCAGAAAAAAATTGAATATCGCAGCGATTATAAAACTTAGATGGCCGTGACTTTGCGGTACGACTAAGCATGAAATGCGTCACCTTAGGTCAGAGGGCTAAATTTGAGTTCTTTTTGCACTTGGAGAAATCGGTAAATTAATTAAGGAAACATCAATCACAGATAACTTGATTTTTTCAAATGGGAATGCCTATTTTGGTTCAAAGAATCAAATGTAAAATTTTATTACCTTTCTAAAGATATGCATTCTCGATATCAATCTCTTTTGGTTTTCATTTTATTTTAAATTTTCTGTCAAATTGGCGTTTTTCAATTTTCCTAAGTGCAAGTAACCTAGCAGGCCATGAAAAATAAACAAAAGCTCGTTAATATGGAAGAAACCAACTAACTTAGTAGAAAAATGCAAACTAACTAGAGCAACGAGACAAGGGTATGCAAATTCCTTCCAACATATTAGCTCTAACCGGATACAACAGCCGCAAGATATCTAATGCCAATGAGTAGCTAGGGTATGGCAGAAGTGTTTGTTTTTTACAGCATACTAGCTATTGGTGTCTACTAGAGCTTAACAACCTTCCAAAATGATTAAAAATTTTGAAACAAAAGGAAAACTACCAGTGATTTTTGCTTACAGTCTAACATCTTTAGAATGAAATTTCACATTTAATGGAATAAAAAAATTAGTCATTTCCGTTTAATTAAGTCAAAAGTGAAGATATCTCCAACTGGAGCATTCTGAACATCTATTGAAATAATGCTAGAATTTTTTAATTACGCTATGTTGTAATTGTGTTTATTTCATGTAGTTTTCTGCAAACTAAATTATCTTTTACAATTCGAATAGACTGCAAATCAAGTTTCACTTTCCGCGATTTTGCTAATAAGTAGAAGTACCTACTGAAGCATTTGAAGGGTTCCAGTCAGAGGTATTATTACTTTTGACTTACGGAAATGGCTACTTTTTTATAGCATTAATGTGAAAATTCAATTCAGAAGACATAGACATTCTACTGCCAGCAACAATCCTTTGATTAAATATTTTTTTACTGATTTTGGAAATTGGCTAATAGTTAGTAGGCTGTGAAAAATGAGCGTTCTTGTTACCGTTATTGTTTCTGGTTAGAGCTAATATGTTGTAAGGAATTTTCATAATCTTGCCTCGTTGCTCTAGTTAGTTTGCGTCTTTCTACTAAGTTAGCTGGTTTCTTCCATATTAACGAGCTTTTGTTTATTTTTCATGGCCTGCTAGGTTGCTTGCAAGCAGCAAAATTTAAAAACACCGATTTGACTTAAAATTTGAAATAAAATGAAAACTAAAAAAGATTGATATCGAGAATGCTATATCATTAGAAAGTTAATCAAATTTTACATTTGATTCTTTAAACCAAAATAGGCATTCCCATTTGAAAAAATCAAGTTATTTGTGATTGAAGTTTCCTTAATTGATCTACTGACTTCTCCAGGTACAAAAAGAATTCAATTTTAGCCGTCTGACCTAAGGTGATGCATTGTATGTTTAGTCGTATCGCAAAGTCACGGCCTTCTAAGTTTTATAATCGCTGCGATATTCAATTTTTTTCTGATACCTACTTATACCAAAAATGGTGATTTGCGTCTAAACGGTTCATTTAAAGTACCATGTGTGATACATAAAGTCACACTAGAATTGACCAGGGAATTCAAATATGCAATAATATATAGGGGGTTCCATTCAAAAAAATGTAACTTTGATATGAATCACCCTGTATAAACGTCAAAATTTAAGTGAAAATATTTTTACGTTATAGCCCTCAAGGGTCCGTACCATGAACAAGTGACAGATTTTTGAAATATTTTTCAGTAAGTCCACAATCCTCCGTCCACGCACTATTGGCCCACCCTGTATATACAAGGTGGTCCAATAAGCGCGTGGTGCTCCCTAGAGGCCATACCGTTTAGATTAGACGAAAATGTTTGGAATAAAAAACGTTTATTTTCAAATGCTGTACATTTAGAGAATATTTTCAAAGATGGCGGACTTCCGGATATACCGGAAGTACGCATCAACTTCCTTAGTTTAAATGGAATGCCCTGTATATTATTACGTTTTTGAATTCAGCATCGATTTATAGGTCCAGTTTGTTAACCATTGTTTATGTTTATGAAGCCTATTTTCGGAGTTATTCAGCAATTCTTACAAAATTTGACGTTTGTAGTACTTTACAATAAACGTTAATATCTTGGAAACTAAACGTGATAGAAATATTCGGTTTTCGGTTTTGAAACAGGCAAGAAACGTATTTGTGTTTCTGTAAGATCGTGGTTTCAGATGAACATTAAATCAATAGGCTAGCAATATTCAAATTTGAAAAGTTAAAAACGTTAAAAACTTTTTTTTTCAAATGGGATGGTATCATAAGTTTCACATTGGTGGATTCATTCGTAAACAACACACTGTTGAAAAGAAGTGCATCTTCTTGGACTCGAGCATGACTCCAGTTACAGAAATTCATTCAGTTTTCAAAGTCTTGTGTTTCAATTGCCTGATTTAGCTGCACGTGATAAGGATGCTATATGTACTCCATTAAGATCATGTTCACAGATGTTTGACCAATGCCCAAATAGCGACTAATTTCTGCTATAGCACTGCTATGCGGATCTTCAATTACAATTGCGAGAATGTCAAACTCACTATCTTCTTGTATTACTACTACATGTTTCCTTCTCTCATATTTTACGCCCAGCATGGAGTCTAAGCATTTGGGGTGGTATTATTGGAAACCGCATAATAAACTAATGTTTTCCAAAATTTTCTAAATGAAAATTTGGAAAACCTGTTGAAAAATTCACCACTGGAGTTTTTAAGAATAATGTGGTTACAGTTAGATGGAGCGAAAGCACATTTTAGTATTAGAGGTCAAAACACTTTGGATGAAAGGTTTCCTACCAATTGTTGCGTCTGCGAGCCACACCATCTACGATTTTTCCAATTCCTACGCAATAATTACAAAACCGTAAATATCTACCTCTAAAAAACATCAAAGATAGAACCACATGTGCCTAGATAAAAGTGAAAGAGAATTTAATTTCGCATCCACCGATGTGAAAATTATCATACCATCCCCTATGAAAAAAAAGTTTTTAACGTTTTTAACTTTTCAAATTTGACAATTGCTAGTCTATTGATTTGAAAACACAAGTACGTTCCTTGCTTGTTTCAAAACCGAAAATTGCATCTTTCTATCGCGTTTAGTTTCCGAGATATTAACGTTTCTTGTAAAGTACTACAAACGTCAAATTTTGTAAAAATTGCTGAATAACTCCGAAAATAGGCTTCGTAGACATAAATAATTGTTAACAAACTGGACATAGAAATCGATGCTGAATTCAAAAACGTAATAATATTCGGGGTGTTCCATTTAAAATAAGGAAGTTGATACCTACTTCCGGTATATCCTAAAGTCCGCCATCTTTGAAATTATTTTCTAAATGTAGAGCATTTGAAAAGAAACGTTTTTGATTCAAAACATTTTCGTCTAATTTAAACGGTATGGCCGCTAGAGAGCACCGCGCGCTTATTGAACCACCCTGTATATACAAATAGTATGATTGGTATTTGTAATGATTCTATCGTATAATCTAAAGAAATCCATTCTCATGAATCATATTGTTTCGTACAAACTTTCATACTTGGTACCTATCGTCGTTAATCTCACAAACCGGCGTAACTCATTTATGCTCATTTTTCGGGAGAGCGTGTTAAAGATTTTTACATTATTCAATGCAGTATAAAAGTATTAACGATACAAATAATATTTTTTTCGTAAAAACATTGCTTTGGAAAAGATGTTCACTTTCAGTTGCTTGAAATTACGAAGCAATGAGAATAGCCGTTTTTGAGATTTTTTGAGAAACATCAGTTACGACCATTTGTGAGATAGGATCAGTTACCATTATAGCGGTGTACGTCTTTTTTACTTGAGTGGAAATGGTGATTATGCTGCCAAAACTATACCCATTTCCTTTAATTTTATTTTAATCAACACGACAACAAACAAAGTAACATTATACAGGGTGTCCCATGACGATTATAATAAGCAATGTGTCGGTAGTAGAGAATTATAATTTTGGGGGTGTAAATTAGAGCAAATGTTGTATTATTTCTTATTATTGCGTTACCCAATGAGTTAGGTACTTGTTTTTGGTCACGTGACGCCCGATTCAAAATTTTCATTGAGACACTCTGTAAATTAGTGACTTTCTGTGTTCCTCCCGATAAGACAATTTCAACAAACTACCACACTTGGGGTCTAAAGTCATTAGTTCAAGAGCTACAGGTACTTAAAGGATTGTACCACTACCCTTAAGGCAAAAAATGAAACGACCACTAGCAAAATAATTTAACTGTAGATGTACATGTTATAACCAATCGTAGTGGTACAATCCTTTAAGTACCTGTAGCTCTTGAATTAATCACTTTAGGCCCCAAATCTGCTAGTTTGTTGTAATTGTTTTATCGGGAGGAACACAGAAAGTCGCTAATATATAGAGTGTCTCATTACAGATTTTGAATCGGACGTGACCAAAGCAAAAATACCTCATTCGGTTACGAAATAATGAGAAACGATACAACATTTGCTCAAATTTACACTTCCAAAATTATAATTCTCTACAACTGCCCAGTTTCGATATATTGCTTACTTAATCGTCGTGGGACACCCTGATGTATAAATATTGAAACCAAGTAATAAACATACAGGGTGTCCCACGACGATTAAGACAAGCAATATATCGGAACTGGGCAGTAGCAGCGAATTATAATTCTGGGGGTGTAAATTAGAGCACAAAAGTATTTTTTCTTATTATTGTGTCACCCAATGAGATATTTCTTTTGGTCACGTGACTTCCGATTCAAAAATTTTAATGGGACATCCTGTATATTTGTGACTTTTTGTGCCCCTCTCGATAAAACAATTCCAACAAACTAGCACATTTGGGGTTTAAAGTGATTAATTCAAGAGCTACAGGTACCTAAAGGACTGTACCCCTACCATTATGAAACACTATCAAAATAATTAACTGTAGGGGTACATGTTATAATCAATGGTGGTTGTACCATCCTGTAAGTACCTATAGCTCTTCAATTAATCACTTTAGACCCTAAGTGCGCTAGTTTGTTGGAATTGCTTTATCGGGAGGAACACAAAAAGTCACAAATATACAGGGTGTTCCATTAAATATTTTAAATCGAACGTCACGTGATCAAAAAACAAATACTTCACTGGGTGACACAATAACAAGAAAAGATACTATATTTGCTATAATTTAAACCCCCAAAACTATAATGCGCTACTGCTGCCCAGTTCCGATATATTGCTTGTCTTAATCGTCGTGGGACACCCTGTGTAACTAAATTCTACCGTTTGTGAGTTTTTCTAATGTGGTAACAAACGATAGAAAATCTTGTGCTGTTGAAGTTTTATTGGCGGCTCATCTCCAATAAACAAGGCTTGTAAGTCATCGTACTTTTTTTGGGAAGGTTAACTGGTGCAGAATGCCGTTTTTGAACGTTACACCTAAAGAGCACTGGTCTTTTTTTGGAACGTGAAATGATAGTTTCTTGGATTTAAAAACCCTCTGGTACGTAGACAACCTGGGCTTGGGCTGACCTTCTGGTAATTCTGGTAAATACAGAAAATACATTTTTGAACAGAAAGATCACAGTGCAAATATTCTCTGCTGGTGCAGGGAATGGTGCAGCACCTTCAACTGCATGCTGTTCGGGTTGGAAGTTTTTGTTTGCAGAGCTAAGTTTCCTGATCGTAGTCTCTTTATTTTTTACTCCATGACGATGTTTGTGTGATGCCGATGACGAAACTATCACAAGGCTAATAGGCTTCCATAGCCGCACACGCACTGGTGACAAAACGGTTATTTAGGCAACGAAATTTACAAGGTGACAAAAGTCACCCGTGCGCGCTAGCACTAACGATTAACTGCTGCCGAAACAAGTGTTCACAATGTGTCTATAGTAGAAATATGCTGGTCCAGACATAAAATGAGATACGTCGCTCATCTATTCGCGATTGTTCCGAATGTCTTCTCACAAAACGTCGTATCTCGACTTACGTCTCTTTGTGTGAACAAAATCTTACACATTATGAGATACGATGTTATGTCGTGGTCCCAGATCTAGAAAACTAGACCACTCTCAATTATGTTGGATTCTGGGATGAATGTTCATCCTATATGGAGTCTATTTTTGATCTTAACTAAAAAATCAATTTTTTGAGATACGTCACTTTGTGAGATTAACGACGCTATGTCTGTTATCAGGTGCTGTCAAGCCAAGTCAATTTAAATTTTTTGGTATGTGATTTGAAGTTGTTTGAGATCAAATCTAATACCTCGATTTCTTTCTACTATTCACCAGTTAAAAATGCCTGTTAGGTGTATGGATGGATAATTAACATATGGAGGATATCTTTTTCGATTGATGATGATCTAGTGATCCAAATACTGTACTTATTTAAATACCTCAAAGTTAAAGAAAGTCTTTCCTCAGAAGAAACAGGTTCGCGAACACAATAAGTTCTGCTGAGCAGTAGATCACGCCCGTATGCACCGTAAGTATTATTTGGTATTAGTAAATAATTTCTGCTGCAACTGATTATGGTGCTCGGTGCTTCTTCCTGTTATTAAACATGTTTGGAACACAAAATCTTCGCTTTCTTCCTCTTTAATTGTCAATTTGTCCAATCGTCGTATACAAGTTAAAATTATGCGACATAAGTTTAGTACCAATTCATTTTCAATATTTCAAGTATAGGTTTTCATGCCGTACTCATATTATAAATTTATAATATAGAGCAACATAACTTGCTATAATACATAAAATTTATAATATAGAGCAACAAATTTGCAATAATACACCAGAGAGATGAGAGGATACCTACTAAGCACAGTGCCGCTTAAGTGGAATAAATATTCAGACCATAATTATATTTAAGGAGAATGTCTACATTTCTCCTAGGAGATGTGTTCGCAGTTCTGTAGATTATCATACATTTTTCTGATTTGAATATCCGTGCAAATGGCTCATTACATCTCGATGAACACAAAACATTGCGGATCAAGCACATTTAACCATTCCTTCTCAATTGCAGAGGAGGTCAATCAAATCTGCTACAAAGAGTTTCATAATCATATCACACAACCGTACTCAAGCTTTGGTCGAACGAGAGTATTAAATAATAGCTTAATTACGGCGATGTTTGAGAAATTCTTATAGTTTCTCACAATAAATCCATGGTTTTAGCACTTCAGATACATTTTGCTCTGTGTTATGAAAATCTTAACTTTGGATCGAATATTGCACCTAAATCCTTATAATGGAGTCATTTTCTCAAGTTCACAGTTATTAATTTGTACTTGAAATCAATATTTACATTCTTTCAGTGTACGTGATAATCTTACATTTCTGAGTGTTCATTCGGGTTGCACCTATTTTAAATAGCTAACAGATCTTCTTGCAGCAAATCACAGTCCTCCTTCATATCAATTTTTTTTTGGATATTTTGATATCATCAGCAAAACTTAATATATTACGAGTACAATACAATAATGGTAAACATCCTATATTGAATTATCGGGAATATAAAACAGAAATCTCTTGGACACGAAAATGTTATTACCTGACCATACAAGAGAAACCGCATAGTTTACACGAGGTATATGAATATCAAAGTAGTAGAGCAAATAAAACGCAAATGTGCAAATATATACGCAAAATTTCATTCCTTGGGTGGAAGTTTTATGTAGCACTTGGCTGCAATAGCAATTCAGCTGTGCTACTGCGGTTAGATGTGCTAATTGATCTTTGACATTTACTAGTGAGGAAGTTTAAAGCACTATATCTTTCTTAAATTATTCTGATTATGTTTCAGATGTCAAATGTACTGTGTAATGATCTAAAAAGTGTATTCGACCTAAATGAGCTTTCTTTGATCGATATGATCGCCAGTTCACCTTCACGCGAAGTTTAGGATGCCCTCCCTGATTATGAGAAATAATAATGCTAGAATGATGTTATGAAGCAAATCGAATTAGGAAAAAATTGTAGTATTTTTTATTTTTTACATACTGCTAAACCACCACTAATTTCCTGGTTTAAGTAATGACAACCAACTGACATTACCGACAGCAAGGCAGCTAGCACACAACACATTCTTATAGAAAAATCCTCGTAACCCATTCAATAACTAAAAATATGTGGTGAAAAAATTGCACACAACAGAACGATATCTAAGATAACTAAAAACATTTGACATTTTTGATGTTCTTCATTTTTTGATGAGGTTATTATTCCGCCTCCACTGGCATGATTTTCATAAATTATATAATAATCCTCCCAACTCCGTTTTGGTAATAGTATTGTGTCACAGTCCCATGATATACAAGTTATTAGTTTCGATGTAACCGTCTGTAGGATTATCAAGTGTAATATGTTTTTATGACTAAGTAAACCACGAAGGCAAAGCCTAAAGGCCCTGTCAAACAGAGGACGTTCTAGAACACGGCGTTACGGCGTTCTCTAACGCCACGTTACAGCGTTCCGTTATATTGTATTATTCCAGTATTAACCCGTCAAACAGATCCGTTTGGTTAAGGCATTCTTTAACGTCGGGTTCCGTTGCAGTAACGTGGCTAGAACTCCCCCTGTTTGACTGAGCCTTAAGTACTAGGGTACCGCGGCTGCTATGAAAAGTCATGTTAGAGGAAATTTGTTGACGCGGGACTGAATAAGCCAACCTGTGAGGCTCAAAAGTGCATCTCATGGCTATCTATTTCAAGCACTGGACAATAAAGGTGCGGTCGTACCGCCTGGTTCTTGATATGTGAAGAACGACCGCCTTGGTATGCAGTAGTACCCTGGGTACATCTAATACGATTGATAATCAGCAGAATTATACAGGATAGCTTAGAGGGGAAACTCCCTTTGAAGGTATCCGAGGAGCTTTTTTTCCGGCAGCCATTGCAATTGACAACACATGATCGTGCGAAATCGTGCTTTCCTTAATGTTGACCCCTAAAAGCGTGACTTCTTGTCAGTGCCTGATTGCTCATGACAACCGGAGCTTCACTTGTGCATTATTTGTTTGAAAGTGCACAGTACTGGGTCTTGGAAGCATTGAATTTGACCATGTTCGTGGGCCCCCAAGTGGCAATGGTCTCCAGGTCCTTTGACAGCGAAGCAGCCGCTGCCAGCTTTCTGCGTTCGAGCACGACTATAGAGTTCGGTCTATTGCTTATGATGCCTACGTGCAAAGTAATATCATCCGCAAAGTTGTGGCTTGGGTTTATAGTGCTAAAGAGCAGATCATTGATGTGGAGCAGAAATAATGTCAGAGCCAATACCGATCCCTGCGGGACCTTTGCGTTGATGTTATGGAAGAAAGAGGAAAAGCCGTCTACCACGACAGAGATCTTGCGACCTACGAGGAGGTCTGCTAAATCAACCGCACAGTTTAAGGAGAAGACCGTAGGACAAAAACTTGTTCAGGAAAGCCGCAAGCTACAGTTGATTGAATACCTCTGAAATGTCAATGTATATGTATAAGTCCATAAGTGTGTCTTCAAAGTCAATGTTCCGTCTGAATATCACCAAGCTCATTTTTCTTGAGGCAATGGAAGGTACTTTAAGAATACAGATAAATCAGGAGTTACCCTCGCTTCGATCTTTTAGGAACCTCTAAGGGCCGGTTGTACAAATGCGGGTTTAGCACGAGCTTTGTTAAGCCTAAGCTTAGCTAAGTTCAGGCTTACAGTCGACACCCGTTGTACAATCGTCGGCTTAGTTAAACCTGGTTGATAATGAAATTCACTACAGTTGGCATCAATGAAGCAACACGTAATCATCTGAAAAATTACCTTTTTTGGTTAGGCACTTATGACAGTTTGTGTCAAATTTCGGCAAAGACCGTTTCTGTCTCTGTTCTTTTATTTGCTCTCTTTGTTAAATTAGACACAAATCTTTCAAAAAATATGACCTAATAAAGTGACAAGCAATTTGAAGGTTCCTTCTTGACATATCATGTCACTTGTATCAGGTTAGGTTTGAGCCTCAGCTAAGCTCGCGTTAGGCTTCGGATTACGTAAGCTCGTGTTAAGCTTGGAGTGAGGGGCTAAGCCAGCATTGTACAACGGACGTTTCGCAACTGACGTGGTTTAACGTCGGCTTACCTTAAGCCGAAGCTTAAGCTCGCATTGTACAACCGGGCCTAAAACACCCGAAAACTAAATTTAACTAGTCCGCAGCCAATACGCCAATTACAAAAATGTAGCAGTACTACCTACTACGATTTTACATTGTACCATACTCCAAATTTCATCAACGTTAGATTCTTTCCAACAGGCCTGAATACCGTACAATGTATCGTCACGGACATGCGCAGAACGTGAAATGCGTTCCAACACGTTTTGTGACCGTTCATGAAACGGTCCATAAAGCGTTTCAACAGATTCCGTTACCGTTCATGGGACGGTTTCTGCACAGTCAAATCGGTACTTGGTCCAGAGTAAGGACTGTGAGGACTGACATGCGCAGTAGAAAGTAAATCGTCCGCTTGGCGCACAATTTCATTTTGTCATTTCTATGCGCCTTCTGTTTTCTTGCTTTCTTGAGTCTTGAGTGTTAAGATTGAGTGTGATTTGATTTTTCTTCTTTTGTTTTTGCTGTTGCTTGTTGTTTGGCTGGCTTGTTTCTTGGCCGAAACTTCACCAAAGCCAGAAATGGAAACGGAATCAAACAATAATGTTATACATGGTATGTTATGATAAATTCGGTCATTTTTTTTGGAAAACATAACCCAGGTTCTTTATTTATAGAGCTACAGGAATACCTGGTTGTGGGTGGCAATCATTATTCATGGCTAAAATTACCTAAATAATCCTCATTTTTTGGTTGTGGTGGATAGACTAACACCAAGTCATCGTCAGAACTCAGGCCCCGATCAATTTTAATAAAGCTCTTGGCGTCTTGGCTTTTGACGGTGGCTTTTGAAATGAAATCGGGGGTTAGTTTTTTCATTTTTTTTTTTGATAGCTGTCAGAACTGACACGAGTCCAGTCAAATAAGGGAAGGAACCGTTCCAACAGATTTTCCTGTTTGTACGGTCGCGAAACCATCCAAAATCAACGCATACGCACCACAAACGATCCGAACAGTTTCGTGACAGTTCAATGAACGGTACAAAATATGCTGTTGGATAGGACCTATCGTTACGATACTCCCCTCATCTTTAGCAAGAACAAATAATGCTAGTCTACAAATATGTTTTCAACTGCAAGGTTGGGATAGGTCTTTAGAGTAAAAAATACCAACATTGTCATTTTTTCAGTTCTTTATGACTACAAACATTTTTACAAGTCCTCACATCCTTCCGTACGGTGTGGAAAGTAAACATTTTATTTGATTATTTAACATGGTACTTCTGTGTGCAGTGCATGTTTGTATTCCGGTACTTATTCCATTGTCATTTTGACAAGACTCACACATAACTTGATCGATCAAATGCAAAAGCATCCATACATAGCTCCGAAGTCTCAGTTTAGAACAGACGTCAATAAGAGGACGTAATGGATTTCTATTTTGGTTTCAATACATGCATGTATACAACATGTGCTTGTGTGTTCAGCTTCGCTTTGCTAAATAGGCATCAGCTACTCCATTGGAATATATGTGCACATGTGTTTATCTCCTGCCAAAACAATGCCCCATATTCTATGTTCAATAAAACGCTCATAATGCATGTAAGTGAATACGGCGAACAATGCGGACAGCGGAATATGGGCTCTACAAAAATACTTCGCTGTTGGAAAAGTAAGGAGTACCTACATGTCGACGATTTAACGCAGAAACATCATCTGGTTGAAAACAGAACCGAACTGGAACTTTTTTAAAAACATTATAAGGCATGGAATCATGGATAGGTACATAAAGCTATTAAGTGAAAGAGTTTGAATGGCTAAACCCTATAAGCGCCTCCACAATGTGATTTTGTTCTTAAGCAAAAAGTTCTAAAAATTTTTAGTAGTTCTTGAATCCAAATCTAATAATGCCGATTCAGAAACTTGGGTGAAGCAATTTGTATATACCAAAAATCTGGATTTACAGCCAAAATAGCCTGAACACGAATAGTTACAGCGACACATAGAAAATTGATTTGCTGAATTCAAATCAACACCATCATTTTTTGAGTAAATTGTTATAAACCACTAAAAATATCGTAAATATGTATGAATACGGTGTGAGTCAAAAGTACGTAGAGCCTCAATTATCTCGGACACGGTTTGGATCATTTTCATGAGTTTTGGAATAAGGGGGTTTTGCAATACGGCCAATCTTGTGATGGTATTTGCAATGTTGTCGGATCTACTGTTTTTACATTTTTCAAATCCTTGAAAAATACTAATTATTTTTTGTATAATATTTCCTATACCTAAACGTCATAATTTTGGTGTTACAACTAAATTTACATTGCATCCTACCAAGTAAAAATAAGACATTAAGAGGGCTGAGTATACACAATTATACCTATATAATTATGTATTTGTAATGTAAAACACGAAATCGCATGGAAACAGAACTCACTTGTTTTTCAAACTACCTACATATATAAAATTTTGACAGTCGAGACCTTAATGAAGGGCAACAGCCATTTTTTCCAAAAAGTTTTTAGTGTGCAAAAAAACTCGCAATCCAAAGTCATACATTCTTCAAATGTCTGTAATTTAACAAACAAACACGATATCAAAATAAGGCCACTGTGTCACACGAGCGCAAGCTTTATTCTTCGATTTACTTTTCGAATCATTACTGTAAGTTTAAAGGTAACGTAAGGAGCTTCTACACGCTAAATGCATATTTATGGCGACCTTTGGACTTACCTCCCCTCACTTTAAACACACATACTGGAGAAAGGGAACAGGAGGCCATGCGTCCTCGATAACACAGGAATACGTATTTTCTTGGATTCTAAAGTTCGCGCGCTATACTCTAAACCCTTAACTGCAAAAAAACATGAAGGCGGTTATAGCAGATGCTCAAAATGCTGTCCTTTTACTTCAATACAACTTTTCCTTCAATACAACTTTTACTTCAATACAACAAGCCATGTGATTCTTGAAACATTTACCACATGTCTACGTACATTTTGAAACATGTCTGAACTTTCAACAGTAAACATATTCATCTTATTTAGTTATTTTAACTTGGGCAGATGCAATGTAAATTTAGCTGTAATTCAGAAATTACGAAGTTTTGGTATAGGAAATGTTATACAGATAGTAATCAGTATTTTACAGGGATTTAAAAAATGTAGAAATATACAGGGTGATCCATTTGAAATGACAATGTTCATCATATTTCCGAAGAAACGGTAGATCCGGCAACATTGTAAATACCATCACAAGATTGAGCATATTGCAGAACCTCCCTATCCCAGAACTCAAGAAAATCGTGCAACCCTTTTCCAAGATATTGAGACGTTCCATACTTTAGACTCACTCTGTCTAATAGCAGTATGCTCCTTTTGCATTTTATACTTGTAGAAGGAACCAATGAAGTAAAGCAGAAAACAGCAGAAGTTGATATTATAATTACGTACTACTGTTTGCTACTCTCTAATACTCATTGCGAATGTTTACGGTCTTTGCCAAATCTATGGCTTAATGACATTAGCAGATCCTAAGTTAGATCAAAACACGTAGGATACATTATTGATCTAATTCCATACATTTTTTCATACCGATACCTGCAACTTTTTGCGTTTTTAGAGGTTTCTGACAACTTTTTTGGGGGTTTTGACAACTCCAGTTGCGAGGGTACACGACCTGCGGATTTGGATCCAGTAGTTACATCAAAATACCTATAGACCTAGATGGCTAGGTCTGCTCAAATGTACAGGGCGCTCATTTGTGTTCTGGTATTATTCGACAAACAGTATAATTCGCAGACTGATAGTAGACCCCAGGGGTTGGAACTACTTAGCAAAACTGCCCTTAAATGATGTAATAAGACCAAACCTAATATCGCAAGTAAAACGGCGATTTCCACTTTATTATAATGCTGTTATAGCAAACTATTATGCGGCGGAGAAAATCATTATCAAAGAATAAAGTGAAAACTACTCAATATAAAATCCAGTTAAGTAGTAAGCTGCATTTACAATCAGTAGCGTAACTTCAAATTCGCCCCCTCCCCCGCAAGATACTTCCTGGGCCCCCCAAAAGGAATTTTGGCGGATTCTTTTTTCATAATATATTATGTGTATATACAGGGCGAGTCCCAAGTTGATTTTTTTAAATTGTATATAGAAATCGTTAAAATAAACAACTTTTTCGAATAGCTTTTATCCAAAAACTGAAAAATTAGCGAGATACAGAATCAAAAAAGTAAGTCTGGACCCTGGGCTGGACTTATGTATCAAGACGTACCTATAGTCTCTTTGTGTTGTTTTTTGCTCGAAATTTTGTCTTATCAACAGGCATTGCACTAATTACTTTCAGTGTATCGTAGTTAATTCTAAATTGGTAAGTCCTAAAAGTTGTGTTCATAATAATGTCCCGCTTTTAGGAATTACCAATTTAAAATTAGCAAAGATAAACAAAAAGTGACTACTGCACTATCTGACAGGTACAATGCCTAATCAATAAGACAAAAATTCGAGCAGAAAACTAAACATGAACAGACTAGGTACGTATGTCTTGATACACAAGCTTGGGTTTACATACTTTTGGATGTCGCTTATTTTATAGTTTTCTAAAAAAAATCATTTGAAAAATTAGTTTATTTCAACGACTTCTATACACAGTTAAAAGGAACCACCCTGTATATATTGAAGAGAAAGTATTGGGGTTGTGGCCAAAATTTTTAAAAGATACACGGGTGTCACGGGTCACTACATAAAGAAGACTGTCAAGCTTTCGGCAATGTTTATTTCCATCTTCAGGGCTTTAAGGTTGAGGTTTGCTCGCAAAAACAGCAATCTGCATTGAGTCAGATAGTTTCAAAGGCAATTCTCAAACAAAAAACGTCAAACATGTTTTGGCTAATTTAACTCGGTGTCTTACACAACACGGATCATACAAACAACCAACACATAGGGATAAAATGCAATTTTTCGATTCAATTTTTTTAGGTCGTTGTTTAGTTTGTATTTTTATTTTACACCTATGTGTTGGTTGTTTGTGTGAACTGTATTATGGAGGACACCGAATTAAATTAGCCAAACTTTTTTGACGTGTGCTCTCTGCCGTATTTTTCGATTTACTGCGAATACTGCGCCAATTTTTAGGGTTTAGTTTAAAATGCAATACTGTCCCACTTTTCCAATGATAGGATTGATAGGTATGTATCATGGGATTCATAGGTATTATTTGAAAAATTACTTACAAGGTACAAGGAAATGATGACGCTTGAGGACCCTGGTCCTCCAAGACTGCGGGCCCCCAAAACCACGGGGCCCCTCGCAGCTGCGGGCCCTGCGGGCCCTTAGTTACGCCACTGTTTGACTGATTTCCCTTTGTAGTCATTACTACCTAGCTCTGAGATTGAAAAATACACTGTCTTATTGTCATATAAAAGAATTCATACTAAAATATAATTATTATAATAGTACTGATATTCCAAGTCCGGTATATTCAACAAAACCATGTCACAATATACTTTCTCAAAAAGCAAGACCGGTATATCCAGAAATTATGAAACCACCACCAGATTTGAAGAGTTATGTGGCATTAGCAACAAAACAAACATTTCACCGTAGGAGTCAGAAACTTATAGTGGAAACATTTCCCCGAGGTGTGTTCGTCTATCTTGTTAGCCTTGACTCTCGGGTTCAAAGCTTTAACCGACGACGACCATTTTTAGGCGTTGACTCAATGGTATGCCGGTTTCGTGCGATTATGGCCTAGAGAAAAGATTTACAAGAAACGACGGATGCTGCGCCAGTCTGGTTCTTGGGCTAAACTTCTTGTGCAAAGTAACATATTTAAGTGTTTTGCGGTAGTCCCTTTATTGCACACACAATGCGTACAGAACAAGGGGAGAAGGTTTAGCTCATGCTACTCTTCCTCCTAACCCATGAGAATAATACTTTATAAATAAGCACAACCTAAACTTGAAACATTGAAAGGTGTACGTCTAAAAAAACAGAAACAAAATTTTAAATATCGTTCATATCTCAATTTTCACTCTCAAATAGATAGATATAAAAAATAATAATAGAAAATTATATAATAGAAAGGCTAATTGCTAGTAGTTATGCTAAAAAAGGTACATATCCTTTTAAAATTGACGGCTTTCTGGATTTATGTGAAAAAATTATTATAGAGCTTCAGTTTGGGCACGCAGTAAAATATCCTTCAGTTGCTGTTTGAATTTTATTGAAGATAAAATACGTCTCAAAATAGACTTCATCGAATTCCATGGAAAAACTCTGTCAAGCACCTTGGAATTATCCCCGATAAGGGTATG
This sequence comes from Callosobruchus maculatus, assembly GCA_951848785.1. NCBI lineage: Eukaryota > Metazoa > Arthropoda > Insecta > Coleoptera > Chrysomelidae > Callosobruchus > Callosobruchus maculatus. Next base: position 13,354,537 of record CATOUR010000054.1, on the reverse strand, counting down.
GCAGAAATACACTGAAGCGTTGAAATAAAAATGTCAAATTACGTTTTGGTAGCTCTATCATGTGTTATGTGGAACTACATAATTGAGTTTGATGAATAAGACTTGACTAACGCTAACGGTACTCTTCAAAAGGACATTGACATCCCTTACAGCCCTTACAACCATCTCTCCAGCCTCTTCCCAGGCAAACAAGGTTGTGATCAAAATCAAATGGTGCAATTCTGAAAACAATTTTTGTCTGCTTAAATATCGAACCTCAAAATGAAACTTTTGGATAAGCCCAAAATTACCTGAATCTAATTAACTATGTCCAGCTGTACCCTCCAACCAAAGTTGCTCTTCTCATTCCTTCGTTTTGATAGTTCACCATAACTATCTAGTCTCTGGTCAACTGATCCTCACAGACCTGTCAACTGAACTGACCGCAACCACGAGCAATACTCGTAATTGTTCAAACTAGGTGTAGAACTTGATCTAAATTTGTAACGTGTTGCCTATTTCTTAGGCATCTAATGTTAAATAAATCTGAATTACAAAACGCATTTTGATTTGTTAACCCTTATCAAGGAAGAATGCCAGGTTTGTTCTAAGAAATGACATCCTTGAGAGATAGCGATTTCTGGAGTTTCTTTCTGTTGAACTAAAATTCAGACGTGACAATAGATCTAAATGCCCGAACTGTCGCCTTGTTCGAATTCCAGAAATAATGTTATGTCGTTTATGTAAAAACCATTAGGTACATTATAGAATGTCCTCACTATGGTTGCAAACATTAGTTTAATATACACATAAGCGTAGTGAGGTGAACATATTATTTTAGGGTTTCTGTGCTTTCTGCAGGCCCAGTTGATGAGGCCTAGAGTCCTCAACAGCGTTCGTGGCGTTTTTGGTAAGCCTCATAGCACTACATTTTTTAAAACTATATGACAGTTTCAAGTAGTTCCAAATTTTAATGTATCTTCCAACACTATCTATTCCGAAAACGTTGAACATTTTCGTCCCCACTACCAGTATCCACTTAAGTCTTCTGTATCTCTCACCTATGATCCATGTCTTTATCTAAACAATTGGAGATTCACGAATGAGTTTCTAAGTCAACATCTGTTTTTTGCCATGACTATAATCAAAGCATCGTTAGAGTAGGAAAATAATATAATAAGATAAAGAAAACTTCAATTTGGACTTCCTTTTTACCTGTAGAGCTTTATTTGCATGCCTATACAGGGTGGGCCAATAGTGCGTGGACGGAGGATTGTGGGCTTACTAAAAAATATTTCAAAAATCTGTCACTTGACCATGGTAGGGACCCTTGAAGGCTATAACGCAAAAATATTTTCACTTAAATTTTCTCATTTATACAGGGTGATTCATATCAAACTTACATTTTTTTGAATGGAATGCCCTATATATTATTGCATATTTGGATTCCTTGGTCAATTCTAGTGAGAGATTATGTATCACACATATAACTTTAAACGAGCCGTTTAGGCGCAAATCACCACTTTTGGTATAAGTAGGTATCAGAAAAAAATTGAATATCGCAGCGATTATAAAACTTAGAAGGCCGTGACTTTGCGATACAACTAAGCATAAAATGCGTCACCTAAGGTCAGACGGCTAAATTTGAATTCTTTTTGTACTTGGAGAAATCAGTTGATTAATTAAGGAAACTGTCTATTTTGGTTTAAAAAATCAAATGTAAAATTTGATTACCTTTCTAAAGATATAGCATTCTTGATCATCACCAATACCGGTGTGCCGTGCGACGGCGCAGATCTTAGCCGCCAGAATGCAGAAGGTAGTCATCCTTAGGTCCCTTCGTCTACTTAGGGCGCACGATTTGCGGACCCAGTGATTGCTCACCACACGGTGAGAAGTAAAGTAAATGGGTAATGGAACAACAGCTCGGTGATTCGGAGCCAAGGCTGCATCTTTTTGTCAAAATAAAATAATGTTAAATACAAAATTGACTAGATCACAGTTTAGCTATTCAGTAGTGAATATTGAAGAATTCTTCTACAGCACAAAAGCAGTGTTCCACCCAAAACGCCTCTAAGGCATCTAATCAAACAACCCATTCCCTGAGTGCTGCTATTAGCAAGTCAAGCAGACTTTTCTTCACCTTTTCCAGCTGTAGTTTCTAAAGCATCAAGTGATCATTCAAAATGGTCAAGTTAATTTTCCAAATCGTCAATTGTAAATTCAAACTGACAGGTATAAATTACACGGTGTAATTCACACCTGACAGTTTGAAATTATAAGTGACGAGTTGGAAAATGAGCTTGACCGTTTTGAATTATTACTTGACGCTTTAGAAACTACAGCTGAAAAAGGTGTAGAGTCTCAGCTCTAAACAGTCTGGTGCGTTGAAAACCAGATTATACTCACGATAACTAACATAAATGTCGACATTTACTCGTCTACACGTAACCAAAGTTTACGGAATAAATGTAAGTTGGATCACTCTCCGTCGGCACTTTGAAGATCTCACATCAAAGCGATGCCGCGGCCGCACGCGCTAGTTAGTTTTTGCGTTGGTTTTTGCCCAAGTACGAGGGTCTTTTAGCGGGGACTTGCTAACGCCAGGGTTTTACGTATATACGAGGGTCATTGAAAGACTATGTATTGACAGCCGATTTAGACATACAAATATAACGTTTATTTTGCTAATACACTAGGTAACTAAAGTAAAGTAAAACTATTACTTATGAATCTCAAATGATTTCACATATTGTAGCTGTTTCGTAGATACGTAAAAATTGGTTCGAAGGTGCTGAAGTATATTTGCCTTAATGCTTTGTTTATTTGGCATATTTTTGAGACCACAGCTTATAAAATTTATGGTATAATATATAGGAACTCGTATGTACAATTTTAAAAGATAATGTTGTGGAAATGCTTTACATGGATGTGAATAAATATTATTGACATTTTGCTCTTCAGTGTCATTCTAATTGCTACTGTAGAAACTAAATTGTTAAAGTTATCAATAAAAATATTTCCGAGCTCTAAAATATAATTCAGAATGTCTCTAGGTGGTATGGTAAGACCACCGAATGAATATTTTGTCTGACTATACGCTTTTAGCGTGATACAATCCTTTATGTACCTGTAGGCCTGTAGGCCTCGAATTAATCACTTTAGACGTGTGCTGGTTTGTTGGAATTGTTTTATCGGGTGGAACACAGAAAGGCACAAATGTACAGGTGTCCCATTAATAATTTTGAATCGGACGTCACGTGATCAAAAACAAATTCCTTCAAAATATTACGATCAAAATCATCAGTGAAGAAAAGGCTACAAATAGAAATTGGATATTATGGAATACTAAGAGGCTCTACGTATATCCTGCAGATAACCTGACATATAAAATGAAACAACTCAAACACCAGTGGCAGATGATGGCATGAGGCGAAGTAGCAGCATGTAGGTTAGGGACATAAATTTCAGTTGTATATAAATTACTTCAGCCAATGCTCTACACAAGGCATAGCCTTCAGAGTGGCACTATTTGTGTAGACCAATACGAATAAAGTAATAATTGGATATATAATTCTCTACTACTGCCCAGTTCCGACCTATTGCGTGGCCTAATCATCGTGAAACATGTATTTACATCCTTAATATTTCAAGGTTTACCACAAAATAAGGATGGATCTGATTGCCATTTTCCATACGTTAATAAATTTGATTGATAAAATCAAACTTCTGAAAATATTATCCATTTCCTGCAAACAAATCCGAGATAACAAAATCCGATATTTTTGAGACACTGTATACACTTCGCGTTACACACGTTCAACCACTACTTTGCGCCGCCCCGTATCTCCCGGCTGACGTCGGTAGACTGCTACCGGTGGACCGGGGAGACGGGGCAAGGGGCAGGCTGTTTTGATATTTTTGCGGAGTGATCCAACTTATATGTATTCCGTAAACTTTGACGTAACCAAATATCAGGCTACATGACGAGTCTGTGCAAATAAATCGATCTCAAGTTTAAAACTCCAAAGATCGTCATTATATGAGAACAAACTAATTGAATTGTCATATTTGTGTCGACTCCATTCCAAGAATTATTACAATACACAATACAAAGATTGAGTGGAGCACATTAACATAAAGACGCTTATAATGTAAGCTGAGTTCAAGGAAAACTAATCCTTTTTTGTGTCCTGTAATTTTTTCCATACATACATACAGTCATACATACATATGAAGTGGAGGCGTTGGAATAACAAGCTATTGAGATAGAATCGCCTACGTTGTCTACAGTCGTAAGATTTCACCGCAGTGCTTTAGAAAAATAAAATCGCATATTAACCGCATTCCACGGATTTAAATTAGTCTTTTACAAATATCAGGTGAAACAGCATACACCAGTAATGAACTAATTTAGCAAAGGGTGGTGCGAATTGAGTTCGCATACAAACATTACCTTTTTTACGATGGAATAAAAAGTGACCATTCTTTTACTACTGCAGAAGTAAGCTACTGCACTAGTGCAAAAGGTAGGTAGCTTACTTAGATAAACCGTCAAGCCCGAGGATCGAACCCGGACTACTTTGATAGGAAATTGTTGTTTTAACCATTGACCCGCTAGGGCACCGATGAATTTGTTTTGTAAACAAAACGATATCAAAATTGAAAGTAATTCAAAAAACTACTTGTAATAGTACTTGTAAATCGATGCAATTGTTTTTTTGTTGACTAGACATATTTCGTTACTTTATTACTGGATCTAGCGATCTAATTTCAAACTTTCAAAAACACATTTATTTCGATCGTAGAAAAGATATATCTGCAAAAACATAGTTGCTGCACTGAACATGATTCTAGCTCGAAACGAAGAAGAACTTTAGCAGAGCTAGTGCAACAAATGAGTATTTTTGCACTAGCTACAGAAATAACTATTGCCTTATTGATTTGGAATTTAAGTTTATACCATCAGTACTTTTCTAATAGATACCAAAAATTTTTTTCGTTGTTGATACCCTAGGTATCAACCATTTTTGTGTAGGGGCTCAGGATGCAGCACTATTCCAGACCCACAGGGGAAAATCACCCCATGTTGTAGCGCAAAGCTTGATGATGATGTTTAGCGGCAGCTAACTATTGTCTGAAGAAGACTGTTCTATCCAGTGTAGCATCTAGATATTTATTTTAATTATGGGTGGTGAGCAGTCCGTGATTGAGGTGGAAGCAGCATGATACTTCTGTTTTTCTCATGTTTGGCGAAAAGTAGTAGTAGTACTTACAAAAGTAGCCACTGAATTTAGGTCAGCTGTCAGTATATCCTTGATAATCTCAAAGCTTTATATCATATAATCAGCAAGCAATTATCAGCATATTATGAACCCTAGATCTGTCATATCGAAGGTATACAAATAGAACAGTACCGATCCCTGGAACAGACCGTTATTATAACTTCTTTTGAACCGCTAAACGAGCTCCGCATTAATAGTTTAAAGGATTTATGATTGAGTTTTTCCGAAATGCACATTTTATGAAGTATCAGAGTTAATGTGGAGACTGGAATACAAGAAACATAATTGAACTGTTCAAACCCGATAATTTTTAATCAGTATGATTCGAAAATTTTAACCCGCAAGGTCAGATGGATGATCAGCACTGATTTCACGAAAACCCGAAAACCTTCTACAAAATAAGTTTTAATACTTTTATAATTATGTTATTGTAGCAGCCTGTCATAATGATATAAGTCGTACAAGTGTCGTACCTCATTGGAAGTTCTCTATTCACTAGAAGCTAACTTTAATCTTACTGGTGCATTTTGTACAGTTAAGAAGCTCTATCTGAGTACTAATAAATGCAAAACTACTTTCTTCTCAAGGAAAAAGAACCAATGGGGTTGCTCTTTGTAGAACAGACAACAATAATTACCTGGAAGTCCTGTTTGATGTGTGATACTAATAGCAGTACTTATTAGTAGTGATGGGAAGGCAAGTAGGCCACTTTAGGCCATTTTCGCCAACCCCATGGAACCACTAATAAACATTAAAAACCCACATAGCCCCCTAAAAAACACCTCCCTGTCGACCATACCAGACCACTTGTTGAAAGTCAGGTCCGACCAGTTCACTGAGTATGGTGACTACTTTAACCAGCACATCGAATAGAAAATACAGACGTTCTATTGTTTTTCTAGGCTAATACGTATCTTTGACTTGAATATCCTTTTACGGGTATCTGAGATATGCTATTGAAGGGGTTTGGAGAAGTCTCTAAAGTACTTATCTCTGACTATAGGTGGTGCATACTTAAAACAAGATGTCTAAGACCTACGCTGTTTTCTTTTCAAAACGTTTTATTTAACTTGCAATGTATGAATGTATACAGGGTGTTCCAAAAAAAAGGTGACCCCGTCTCTAGGACAGGTAGAAAACTGAAAAATAGTTGGAGTTTGGAAAAAAAAATTTACACATTTTTTGCGATTTTGCCGGAACTACTGGCAACACTGTAATGAAACTTCACACGCATATGTTTTGGAAGCTAGTACATCCTATTAATTTGTTTTTATACCTGACTCTTCTAGAGGGCGCTAGTTACACGGTTCATATCAGGTAGTATTGTACATATAACTTTTTTGAGGTTAGATTTATAAATTAGAATTTTAGGTGAACTTGAACACCATTCTATTCTACACCAAAAAAGTACTCTTGGTAACTCGTAACTGGTAACTGTGTACCGTTTTCGGAATACTTTGATTTGAAAATTATGGAGTAATATCCGATGCGGGTATAAAGTAATGATAAAGTCATTAATTGAACAACAAACCACAGGAAGAATATTATAATAAAGCATAAGAACGTAAAATAAAAGATAATTAGAGTAAGTGTTCAAAATGTCCTCCGTTTTCATGAATACACAAGTCTATCCTTTTTGTTTTAATTTATTCGTATCTATATAAGTTTTTACATAATATTTTGTTTTTATGTCTATTATGTCTATATTATGTCTAGATAGTGGCTGAACTTAACATCAAAGTACCTACTGCAAATTTACGATCTACATTACTTTTTGGTTAACCTCGTATACATTAATGTAAACCTGGACCACTCTTTCTCCTACATAACTAAACATTTTAATAGAATATAATTTCTTTTGTTGTTTAATATTATTGTGTAAAATAAACATCTTAGGTTCTCATATACCTTGTCCTGTATATTGTAATTTGTTATAGTGAATTAAACTCTCATAAACTAAACTCAATTACAATTATATATTATCAGGTCCCGCCCATCTTTATGAAGTATTATTTCCTTTTTAGGATGTCAAGATGGCCCACCCTGTACATCATATTTCGAACATCGCATCCGATTGCTGTATAAGCAGTAAATTGATCGACTGATGATACATCCTTTATTTTATAACCTTGTAACCTACAATTGTTTAATAGAAATTACACAATAGTGGTTCAGTAAAACCTGTTACGTAAATAGAAGTTTAAAAACAGTTTCCCATAACATCGTCATGAAATGGTAAGGTAACGAGCTTCTAGTTTATTTCGATTATAAAAGGTTCAGTAACTGTACTTTTTTATTATGTCTGTAGCAGACAATTTGACCGTGAAGGTTACATTATTATTGATGGATCGACTAAGAATTTTAATTCCTTATCATAAACTACGTAATTGCACTTGCCAAGGTGGTTAAGCAAGAAAATTATTAAAAAATGATGTAAGCGTGTGAATAATTTTTCCGCATATCGTCAATATTAACGATTAGAACTCAATGCTAGTGTTTACTCATCATACTGCACAAGAACATCGTCATGCTAATAAGTTCAAACCGATTTAGTAATTATTAGACAAGGAGACAAGGAAAACCATTTTTAGACTTATAAAGACAATATTTTTAATGACACTTTTTTGTTACACACTTCTATTGTAAGACAGCTGTCTTACATGCAGAGGAAGACAGTTTTATAAGTCAATTCTTAGCGAATTCTTTACTGACTTATATAGTCTATAGAATGGTTTTCTAACGGCAATAGAGTTCCTAGTCTCATAACTATGAAAGTCAGCACAACAAAGAAGCATGATAACTCTTATAGCTCTTTTCTGGTGTATTACTATCTTTTGAGTTTGGCATGAGTTGCCCCATAAGACTGCACCACCGGTAAATGTGAATGGAATTACGCAAAATAGCTTGAACCATTGATTAACTTATTTAGGGGGTCTTGAACGTAGTAGCGCATCCAGCTCGGCACCTTTCTTCAATTACGTAGCACAGAAATATATTTGATCTGGATAAAATTTTCTGAAGGTAACCTTTATGGTCATTCCAAGATATCTGTCAAATAAATATTTTGTAGACTTATCTTCAATATAGCCTTACTAGACGAAAAAACTATGCTGTCAGTTTTATTTTTATTAAGTAAAAGTGAGTCGACAGTAAACCAGTCATTTTCCTTCTGAATAGCCCGTTGACTGACTGGTTTTTTTAAGAATGCCCAAGTTCTTACTGCTAGAGATAAATCACACGTCGTCTACATATGCAATACCTTCAGAAGGCGATAAGTAGTGGAAATTATCATTGATATACCATGAAGAAGAAAGAAACCAAAACTAGATCTTTGGGAAACACCTCTATCAATTATCATAAAAACATTTCGAACATTTTTGAGAAGAGTGGGATTATCGTAATTGGCCTCTAAGTATTATCCAAGCCGTGGTGAGATGGCGGATAGTCTGATCTTAGATTTGGACAGAGAGCGTTTAATCTGAGGAACCGAGTACTGTTTATGTGACCCGTTTAAAAGCATCAGGTATAGGAACCTGCGGGATACGACAACAAACAGACTCTTTTTTGTGGAACACTCATTTAACACTCCCGACATTCGGTTTATGCTAAAAATCAACTTAACTCAATTAAAGAGTAGCAATTTCATTCATTCATCCGAAAACCAATCACAGACGACGTCGTTTCGCTTTTATTAAAGCTCGTCAGTGTGATTTAGGTCTCAGACGAATAAATGAAATTGCCTGTTAGTGCCTAGCTGGCAAAACTCGTACTAGTAGTAGCAACATATAGATATAAAAGTATTGGTTCGCCATCTAACTACCTGAGCGTTTAATTTCATTTATTCATCTGAGACCTAAATCACACTGACGAGCTTTAATGAAAGCGAAACGACGTCGTCTGTGATTGGTTTTCGGATGAATGAATGAAATTGCTACTCTTTAATTTCTGTACAAATCAAACAAAGTCCATTGTAGGCTTTCATGTCTGAGCTTGTCTTAATTATAGTTATATCTTTCGTAATATAATATGCCTGAGAAAGCAGAATCGGATATCCTATGCGGCGTCAATTTCTGTTGCGTTTTTTTGTCCCTTTGCTATGTCTGCTTAGGTGATCTGCTACGATCTTCGGGTGTGAAAATGTAAACGGCGTTTTGCATACTTTCTATTCCTTTATATGTTAGGCTAAGGATATAGAGAAGCAGTTCACAAAGGTGCACCTCTCACCGTTCTCACTGATGTTAATCACATTTTATCTCTGTTTCGAGACATATCACCGCGATGCTTAGACATAAAAACATCTCGTCGTATACAAGGAAACACATTTTTTCATCAGGGCGCTATTTAAAACTAACTTTTTGAGTGGCACCCCCAAGGTACCTTTTTTAGTGAATGGTAGGATAGTAACGAGAATTGAAAGTATTTTTCAAGGCACTGATAAAGGCATATTCATGTCAGGCATAGAAAGAATCTAATGAGTTACCCGATCTGAGTCAATAAGCTAATATTTGCACCTGAAAGCTATGATGATGAATAAAGAATGAGTCAAACATGAGGAAACTGTACTGTGCGAATTAGAGCCAAGAAGCTTTAAACTGAGGGTAATATCCTAACTGTCGACCAGTGCCGTAAATGTAGGTCTTTTTTGTATCAAATAATTTCTTGGGATTGAGGAGGAAGTATACTGTGAGAATCTAAATATGCACCGTGTCCCTGGACGAATCCCGAAAAAAGAAAACGCACGTAGATTTCGGAATTTGAAGCAGATATCAAGAGGAATTATTCTGAAATTCGTATTTGTAACAGAGAAATCAACACTTCAAGTTTGGTTGTAAAGATAACTGAAACGTGTGTGGACGGCCTTATTTCACTTTCACTTTCGGGAATTTCTTATCTATTTTACAGCAAAGAACGGATAAGGTCATTTAGAAGGATTACGCTAACGGGTATTTCTGTTTTTGTCGATTGTTTACCTCAGCTAGTGATGTACGAAGGGCGGCTACACATTGACCATTTCCATTGACCATCTAATTAAGGGCATTTCAACTTTTTACTATTAAGAATAAACGTATAAATCAAACATATTATGTCGAGCTCTCAAAGGTACGGACAAGAATTTCGGAGGCGCGGGTTCGAATCCCGCTCGCAGTCGGTTCTTTTTCCGGCATTTTGTGGTAACACCTTGATTTTCTGGTGGCACCTCAATTCGAACAATGTTTTGGGTGTTTTAGGTGTGTATGTTCTTATTTTACCCTTTTCTGTCAATTTGGGAAGATTGGGGTTCGAGGAAAACCAAACCTTTTAACTACCCTGCCGGTGTTTGACAGCTTCAAAGTTTTTGTTTTGAGTCAAGCCATTTAACACCAATTTGTTGAATGTGTTATACAGTTAGGGGATTAGCCATACTATCAGCAATCGTCTTCCCTCCTCACATAAAGTTTTGGTCTTAAAATTCTGAGGAGATCTTTACTTCCGATAGCATCTACGAATTTCACATTTCGTTATCAATATTTCTCTGCGTGTTTGTGTTTGGTGTTTACCGATTTTCATACCTCGTAATTATTAGTCCACGAAGCGGTAATTTTCCTTGAAACATAATAAACACAACTTCATTATAAATTGATACGTGATCCACTCGCATGTGTTCGTGTTTTTCACCTTGGCGGTTTTGCATCGGAATTTTTTTTGTGCATTCATTAAAGTGAAGAGAGCGTGGTTTGCCTAGTGATGAACATATATTCTATACATGCGCAGCAAATAAGCCTCTTTCATTAATATTTGTTTTCTAATGAGGTTCTACAGTGACATAGAAATAATGCTTTGCATCTTGAAAAGCTTTAGAACGTATAAACCTTTATGTTGAAAGACTTTGGTCAGATAAGAACATGATCTCGCGGAACTATTAGCCCTTGTACCTATAATATTAAAGGTGATGACCAATAGGCTTCCAGCATGACCGGTCTCCCGCACAGTATGTGGTCACAGTCACAGAGCACTTGGACAACACCTTCCTTCACTAGTGGATCGCCCCCACCAGGCACGTAGCCAGGGCCCACCCCGAAATTTACAAAATATCTTATTGATTCGTATATTTCTGGACTGTGGAAAATTTTATGCTACAACTACTAGGCTACGAGCTCAGAAGAAACTGTCTCAATAAAATTTGGAGATGGTCAATGATTGGGTAAAATATTCAAGGGATCGAAACAAACTTAAACGAAAATTTTAGGGTTTCTAGGTATCCACTATCTTGGCTACAGACCTGGCCCCACGATCCCCTGACTTGAGGCTACTCGATTTCCATGTATGGGCCCTGGGACGTGCAAAAGAACTTGTTTAGTTTAATTCGGTTGATCCTATATTTGAATAACCTTGATTTTTTCCTACCAAAAGTCAATAAAATCTGAGAGATGAACATATAGGTAAATAGTATATAAATCAGAAATTTCGCACTGTCACTATATTTGTAACAAGTTATGTCTAAAAATGAATTATTTATCGGTATGAAAGACTATAGATATACCTACTGTTCAGTTGTTACTCTGAGATGAGTACCTAATACTGTAATAATTATTGGTAGCTAAATTGTTCAAGCTAATGTAAACATCAGTTCAAGTTCTGCCAAGTTTTCTATTCTTCTTAGTGTTTTCTTTTGCTGTGCACACATCTTTTTCCTAGACTTTTTTCCTTTTGGAGCGTTTACTATTCCCCGTTCTGGATTGTACTGGGAACCTGTTTTGTCCCCTTCTTCTTTTAAGTACCCTTCGATACCCATGAACCAACCTCTGATGTCCTTCCCCGCAATGCAAGAAGAAGCGGAGGTTATTCCTTCAAAAGTGCTTCAATCAGCCCTGGACGGCGCTTCACCCAATCCTTACCAGGCATACTTTTTTGAACGGACCGTTTCTCTGTCCATAAGCTCTTTAACTGAAGGTCGATTGGATCCTAGGAAGCCTCTTCCTGTAATTTTCCAAGACCCAATTTACAATTCTAGTTTCTCCATCGGATACTAGGTAGCTCTTTTCCATTATTTTTGAAGTTGTATTCCAGTCTAAACTGTATGGTTGACCTAGATATCCCAAATTTTTTGAAAACAGCCTTTTTTAACTTTATGGTGCGCACCTCATCCAGTGGCTTTTGCAAAATATATTCGGCGTACCGGCAAGGCAAAAATGGTACTGTAAATCAATTTGCTTATGCGGTTCATAAAAGGGTTGATCTGCCATGAAAACCAAAAACAAGATTCTATTTTTGAACTGATATTTATCCTTGGGCCAACAAATAGATTTGGGACTGCCTAGTGTTCCAATTATTGGCACCTTGAAATGCTACGTACTAGCTGATACAATTTAGCAGTACTATCGGAAAATAACTATTTTAGATTACTAACTATTATTAAAAATCATCTATATACTTGGATTGACTGTAATAGAATGATTTAACTGCCTGAAGGGGGTGTGTGTTTCATACCTAATTTGCAAGCAGATAGCAAGCATATACATATGGAGAATATTAAATTTACCTTTTTCACTAGTCTTCCAGGCCATTTACGATCCACACTAAGATGATTTTGCTTTAATTTGAAGTACTTGTAGTGTACTGGAAGCTACATAATTGAAAAAAAAGAGCAGTGGCAAGTATTGGAAGTTTATTTAGTCCGCAGTCCTAAGATCTTGGCACCCCATGACAACATTACGTGACTTCACAAATATAGGTTCCAATCGTTGGCACTCCGATTTTTACTAAAATAGATGATCAAAAAAAAGTTGTACATCCTGAATATACTTGAATGGACCTTACATGATTTATTTCTGTCAAAAATGCAGGTGTATCAACAGTCATTTCACTATAGAGCACCGATTCTGCAGTCTTTCACGTGACACCCTCACTTCTCTGCTGACAAGCATCTACTGGTAAAAGAACACTTTTATAGAAATTATATTAATACTACCACATACTGTTGCCGCTTCTACTAGTACCACAACAATTAGCTGCCGCTTTCTGAAAATTCTGAAATTCTACAAAAATTGCGTAAGATGCCAACAATTAGCGAGGTGCCAACAATTGGGGGTTTTACCCTATAATAATTTAATACTTTTTCATTTCAAGCTGAACTTTCATCACCAGTATCATTGAGATACGAGTCTAGATATTATTGCAAATGACTATGAGGTGAACGTCCTTTTATGTAAGAAATCAGACTACGAAGGTCATAGTGAATAAAAACTTGGATATGACTGGCTTTCTCCAAATGTGACTAGCTTAATCCCTCATATAAGTGTTGTTCCACTGCTAAATCAGAAACTATACTGTATTCAGCCACGCTAGACCAAATGAAAACAAGCCCGCGTGCGTGATCGGCTCATGTGGGTAGGGTCCATAATAGTCCAGTACACTATGTGTGAATTATATGTTATAATCCGGCAAGTAAAAACCCCCAAGACTGGCTGCTTTTGTTGCAATGGGTTAATAGGGCAACTCTTTTAAATAGTAATATAAAATTCCATAATTGCACTGGCGCGTTCGCAGATGGCAGCGAACAGTAACCGCGCGAATGCTGCATGCGACTGTTTATGTGGAGTCTATCTTGAGATTGAATATACTTTAGATTGCGAAGTTCTCTTCCTAAATCCATAGTGCTCCTCCCACAACTGAAACCCGTGGTAAGTTCCTTCAAGTACCATCGTGGGAAAAACTTTGCGTATCGCATGGTACCTCGGATTAAAGTTACCAGAGCCACGACACAACTTTCAAATTTTCTGGGTTCTAGGTAATCGATGGCTATTGGCCTCTTAAAAAAACAGAAACTCGCAGAACGGTAACAAGACCTACACATTGACTTGCACTGCACTTGCAAAGGTTGCATTACCTGCAGTGTAGTTTGATGATCTCTGTGTATCATGTCTGGCATAATATGTGATTAACATACCGAGTTTTTGGGGAATATTTGCCTCTTGACATTAGTTCTCGAGACGGATAACGGGGAATATGTGAAAAACGTTTCTCGTGTTAAGACAAACGAAGTCCCAGACAAACAGTACATGTTACGCTATTTTACTCATTGTTCGTTGATTTTTCAGATCAACCAGTCCATAACAGATAGGTACTGAATTTGATCGATTTTTCTTCAACTTAGATCTGGCGTAGATCTCTAACTTTATGGAATGATCGACAAATGTTTCAGAGTGGTTTTACTAATTCCATATAATATTGTAATGATATCAAAAAATATCGGTAGTATCATGACACAAGTGAACTGATTTATATTAAAGTGACAAATACCAATTTGTTACATATTAATAAACTTACTTATTAAGTTCAACTTCATATCTGATTTGAATCTAGCATCTATAAGTGTCCTAGAATATCAATTTTTGACCTTGAAACATGAGCCACTGTGATTTGGAAAATGTCAGAATCGAATATAAATCCAACTTATTTTCGACTCCTAAACTCAATAGAGCAGTATCTTTCCAATATTAGAGCCTTTTCTATTCTAGGAAAATTCTCTTAGAAAGCTGATAGACTTCAGAATGGAATTAATATTTCAACAAAATTTGCTTGGGTTACTCGAACCAAAGTTTTCCGTAAATGTACTATGCCAAGAAGCTACAAATTTTTGCACAAATATGTTCAAGAAACTGGAAGCAGTCCTCAATCATCGAATAAAAAAACGTAGTACGGTTTTTCTCGATCAGTCCGCATCACAAAAATAAAACTGATGAGATTTTCACAATACTTGAAAAGGACGCAATAGTGTTGGGCTTATACAAAAAAAATCCATATTAGTTCACATTGAAACAAAGGTTACATTATCAGACTTAGTGCTTTTATATTTTAATACTTTACTTTTAGATTTTTTTATACATTTTACTACATATACTTACGGTTAGTTTCTTTTTTTTTCAATGTATCTTTGAGTTGATACACTTATTACTTAGCTGTTCAATTTCTCAAAAGCGTTATATTTCTGTGCTCTTTCCAATATTGTTTGATAATTTTTAATTTCATTTCGATTAAAGAGACTAATTATACCTTTGTCTATTTTTTGCAATTTCCCGGGCACAATTCCAGGATCTCGCGATTTGCATTCCCTAGAAAGTACTACCAAGGTATCACTAAAACACAATTTAATATTTCTAAAGTCAGCAATTTTTTGAGCATAGTTAAATAGATATTAATTTCTTTGAGGCACCAAAAATACCAAACTAAATTTATGAATGCAGTCGAAAGAATATCAACCAAATGCCAAATCTAAAGCGCTTTTTCTAATCTAAGTTCCAAAAATGTGTATCAACCTTCATTTACGGGTGTTTTGTCCATGGTTATTTTCAAATTTAATTCTATTAGTGTAGTGAAAGCCATGACCCTGAAAGTATCCTTGACTCTATCGATCTAGCCAAAACACGTGTTGGTTTGCTTTAAAGAAATGACAGTAGGCTGTAGGTAGCTTCAATAGCTCTATAACTTCGAAGCTATTAAGTTTTTGGAGTGTAAAACCACGTGACTTCAACAATTGACAGTGGCTTGGAAATTTATTGTATTATTTGAACCACAAAGGAGGTACGCTGGTTATAAAAAGAAGCAAACGTGTAGTTTTTGGTTAGTTCTTTCTTAGAGGTCGAGAAAGAAATTTGTTTTTGTAAGAAATGAGTTCACAGAAGCATCTCATAGTACTCTAAAGACATATACGGTATTTTGGGCAATGTGTAATAATTGTACTGAACTGATTTTCAAGATCTTGGATGCGTGGAAAGTGCTACAAGATTTGTTTCATCATTTTTGTAAAGTGAATTTTGCCAGCCAAACCGACACAAGGTTTATTTACCTCGTGATACGAAAAGAGCTTGCCAATTACGCTTTTCACAAGCATTGTTTACTATGCGATACAAATAGACGAGACTGTCACTACTACAAAGCCTTTATATGAGCTTTTATACCAAGCTACAGCCATAGAAACACACACAGATGTTTCTTTGTAGGTCAATCGGGAGGAAACAGTATAATAACACCCACATTCCACGCAACTTCTCACCTCCTAAAGGTGGCACTCTCAGGCACTCCTGATACACAGCTTCATGAATTTAATCCAATAAGAATCTTGGGGTATCGCGCAACACTTCTCGTTGAAGTCACCAGAGCACATCAGGTCATAGCCCGCAGGCGCACGCACACTCGGTTTCCGGGACGTCGGCGAACCCGGAGTCGCGAAGCCCTTCAGGTGGTACGTGGTACGACGTTGCCTCGTTGGCACGGAGCGGAAGGTCGCGTCGGATCGCGTAGCTGCGTCGCGAAAGTACCGCGATCACTGCGGCCGACATTTTCGTACGCGCTGCGGGCGGCAGATAGCCTCGCGGCGTTGCCACGTCCAACGACTGACCATCACAAAAAAGTGCCTACATGTACAAAGAAGATTTTGTAAATATTTAATTTATAAAATTGATGGGGTTTGTCCTGAACGGGGTGGCCGCTAGCACTGAGCTTTCTAGTCCTGTTGACCTCATAACCCTTGAGCAATGCCGAATATTTTCGTCACTGGCAGGCACGTATCCAGGATTTGGTTTTAGGGGGGGCGGTCCAGATTATGGGTGTCAGTCACTTGGTTGACCTTTCGGGGGGGGGTCCAGATTAGAGTTGCCACCTTAAATTTGCGGGGGGGGGGTGCAAATTTGTGGATTCTATTTTTTAGACGGCATTTTACAACCTTTCGGGGGGGTCCGGACCCCCTGGACCCTGGTCTTAGCTCTCACTGTAAGAGAGCTTATGCAGAGCCTCTGTCTGTTCGTCCGTCCCTCTGTCCGTATACAAAAGATAGCCATAACTACAGGTGCTAGAGAAAAACTAAATACAGATTCGGAATCAGCATGAAAAAACTAGTCCGGAAAAAATGCGGTTTTGTCAATATCGCTTCCGGTTCACAATGAGAGCGCCGTTTGAATTTACGCAGGTAAATTCTTTCCTACCTTTTTTTTGTATAAACTCCTACATAATTTAATTGATAGCATACATAAGCATACCGGCTTTCCCAGCACGTAGTCACTTAACTTTCCGGACCGCAAAAGCCAGAAGAAAAAATATTTTAATGAACTCACCACTTAACAGTATGTTCAGACGTTTCAACAGCATTTTTAATCACTGTGACATATTTTGTGTTTACTTGAGCGAGGTTGTAAGGCTAGCAAGTACACTAGCAAAATAAGGGTGTTGTTTTTGATTTTTATGTCTCGTTATGATGTATCCTTTATGATCTTTTTTTATTGTGATACCCTATTATTTGTTTTGAGAGTTATATATAGCATTATCCTGTTAATGGGTTCACTGTTAGATAGTAAAGCTGTTATCTACCTATCCATCTATCTATGACAAGCTAAATAAAACCATGACCGTGAATACGAGGAACGGTGTTATTCGCAAGCTGGTCAACTCCCAATGGGGGACCCACTCTGGCGTATTGCGGACATCATCCTTTACCATGTGCTTTGGCCTAACGTATGTTGCAAAAGTTTTGAGAAGTTTTTCAAAAAATTTAAAAAAAAATCTCACAATAATATATTCGAACTGTAACAAGAACTACAAAAAATAACAATATTTCTTAATATAAAAATGATATTAAAGTACTGCTAATGGGCCATGATCTTCCACGGCTCGCAATTTTCTCTTCATGTTCCTCATTAGGTTTTGGACAGATTCTAAATCAATTTCTCTGATCTTTAGCATTATTCTTCTTCTTAACTGCTGTTCGTTTTGAGCTTCCCAGCCATTGTTATAAACTTTGGCACTCAGTTGAACCCAAAAAGTTTCGATAGGTCTTGTTGAGGAAGATTGGGGTTGTCGTTTCGTGGTACAAAAGGTATTGCGTGTTGCTCTAGCCAGTTTCTCGTACGCAAAACATAATGGCTTGAAGCCAGATCTGGCCAAAACATCATATTGTCATTAGCATGGTGGGTATTAATAAAATTGAGTAGTTTAGGCAAACATCTTTGACTTCTGCGGTAACCGCTTCGGCCCTAACTCGTCCAACGTACGACTGTGAAATACCGTTGTATGATATAGCGCACCACACTAACACTTTGTTTTCAAACTTTTCTTCTTTTCGTTTAAATTTTACATCATCTGGACAGGCTTCAAAGTCTCTTGTATAAAAACCATTATTACGTTTGATTTCTGAGTTCGAAAATGTGAAATAGTTTTCATCGTGAAGAATAATTTTTATGTTGCCAGCAAAATGAGTACGAAGTACGACATAAATTACGACATCATTGAGGAATTCTTTCTAACTGATTTGGGGAATACTTTGGACATTTTCTTCTTTTTCGGAATTATAAGTATTTCTCTTCATTTCTCTACAGATTGTGCTAGCATTTATGTGATGTGTGATGTGTTGAAGTTCCGACTCGATGTTCACTTCTGTTAACCATTCTTTGAACTGTAGCACCATTCAACGCTCTTGGACGTCCACTTTTTGGTAAATTTATACAAGGAATACCTTCTTCGCATTCACGGATCGCTCGATAAATTGTGGCAACAGAAATATTTTGACCTTGATATAGGCGAACTATCTTTTTTCAAGTCGTCCAACTAGACTAAATACTCTTCCGAATATCTAATTGTACGACATTTTGACAACTTATGTCATAACCAAAATGGTTTTATTGTTACGTTCAGATGTTGACTGGTTACCATGGTAACGATTTCTGAATTGTTTCCACGGTGAAACTACCTCCCGAGTTTTGAAAAAAAATCTCAAAACTTTTGCAACAAGCGTTAATCCGAATACGCATGCCCTGTATGGTTCAGATCGACTCATGATAACAAACTGGACCCTGCAGTGAACGATACCTATAGGATAATCACGGGCTGCCTAAAACCCACCAACCTGGACCACCTAACAAGTTACCGGGAATAGCTCCCCCCCCCCCCACAAATTAGGCGAGGAGTCTCATGTATGGCAGAATGAAGTAGACAGTCATTAGATAAAAGACACCCTATGGGTACAAGCCCCTAGCATCCAGACTTAAATCCAGCGAAAATTTCGTTCGTTAGTAACCAAAGAGGTATTGTGGAAGCGACGGCTAACATAGAACGACATGCCAACTTGGAATCCAACTGAAAGCCTCCCTGTCGGATCACAATTGGAATGGAGGATATGAAAGAGTCTCAACAGGATTAGAGGTGAAATGGGTAGGCCTGGAGGTGGTGAGGTGAGGTAAGGTGAGGACGATTTATACGCCTGCAGGGGAAAACCAGACGATGGAGCATTTCGTCTCTTACCCATCCTTGAAAATCCCTTGCAGAATCCAGGACCTATGGAAAGCAAACGATATGGCAGTGAACGTGCCATATACTGAAAAGAGATAGGAGCAAACACAGGCAGACATTTCTAGCTTAAGACGTCTGTGATCGTCACATATATGCGTTGGTGATAAAATAGAAGCAGTGACGTTATGCCTATAAACATGAGTGGGCTACAGATACCTTTAAAAGATAGGGCAAGACATTTAGGTTTCGTGTTGGATAGTGAAACGTGATGTAACTAACTCTCTTCTACCAGGATTATTATAAAAAACGTAACATTGTGATACATTGTTGGACAGACACAAGCTTGCGTAAAGGTTGTTATAAGTGAATATTTTCATTTAGGATATATAATATAATAGTAGATCGTTTTCCTTTTCTGGCTTATTACTATGTCGCTGATATAATTATATTCTTATGCCAAGAGTACCTAATAATTCCAACTACAGTATCATAAATTCAATCAAAAAAAATCAAAATTTCTATTTACTCATAGAATAGGTTAAAAACAAGATTCGTATGCATTTATATGGGGTACTTCCTGAACAAACCGATATTGCAAACTTTTTTTGACATACTGCTCTAACTCAATAGGATTATGAATATATTTCCAATTGATGGTGATTAAGAAATACTTCCTCAGAGAACTTTTTAAAAACCAATCACTATAATTATTGGTATTTTGCGACATTTCGCTTATTTCTGTTGCTTACTTATCATATTCACGCAGTAAATTTGTCAAAGACCAGATTAAACTCCAACCCTACACTTTTGGTATCTTTCACTGACAGTTCACGCTCTTTAAGGAGTCAGGATCCAATAGGGCGGGCTCCTCACTTAGAGGGCAAATGAGTGGAGAGAAACATTGCGTGTGGGGTCCGGAAGATTGTTTTCTATGCAAAAATAATCCACATACAATTATTGATGGCGACAGGCTCCGTAGAAGTAACAAGCACTGTACGTTGGCGTACCGAGTAACTCACCGTGATCCCATACTGGGAGTTATTAGGCGACAGGTCAATGTTCACAATAACCTGGCATGGCTTAGTGAGAGATAGATATGATTGCAGACCAATTGCAGACTATTTGCAGATAAGCAAAAACGAGTATAAAGGGATTCAATGATGACATCTTTTAGAGCCTGTTTGAATAAAGTGAAACAAAACAGCTATATCCGTACCGAATATTCGTTATTCCCACAAAGACTCCGTTTCGTTACAAACTACGAATATCTGATATATAGTACATGCTTGCCACTTAGTGCCGAGTAACTCAACCACAAGGTTGATTGATGTCACATGCTTCTTAGGGGTGCATGAAGTTAGTTTTAGAGCTCATAGTGATGGAGAAGAAGCTAGTGTTAACTGTAGAAATTACGTAGGTTAATTAAGTTCAGCTACTTATTGCTTCCAAATGTAAACCCACCGCACACCTCTGCTGACAATGCTTCAAAAATAAATGGCCGAACGAACTATAGAACTGCGCTTTTATTCTGAAACCAATAATAAAAAAAGAAAAAGATAAATATTTTTCAGCCAGCATTATGATTTCCTACATTGTAATGATATAATCGTCAACTCGGCAACAACTTGTTTTACCTTTCCGCTTACCTGTATAGTATAGCCGGACACCGTCGATTTCAGACGAACTGAGAATATTTAATTAAAGAGTTATTAGAGCTACGGTTGCCGCTTACATAATGAAAGGACAAAAAGTCCAAAGGGCGCGTTCAGATTATATGCGGAAAATGCAAAATGATGGGCTGGCACGGGCACGAGTGAAGTTTTGTTGCGCGTCAACTTTGTCAGATCAAGTTTGGGCTCAAAAAACCAACGAGGGTGTTTTGGGCCCGGTAGTTCGGAAACAGGGTCATTCTAATGCATTTTAAGCTGAACGAAAATTTATAGGAATACAAATTGAACATTAAAACGCTGTAGCGTAAAATTGTAGCTGTGGAGGGGGGTAACAAACGTGTTTAAAAGGGCTATTTTGTTTAGGTGCTGGTGAACAATTATGCTATTTATTCTTGCTGGGGAGGTCAAGTTAAGATGAGCATGTATCTCTTACAGAAATACAAACAATATAGGGTATATATGGTGTTCCATATTTTACTTTCAATTACCCAGAGTATTTCAGAAAAATGGGCGTTATCTTATTAGATTTTTTCTTAAATAGCATGCCCTACATACAGGGTGAGAGTTTAGTACCGGATTGGTGCATAACTCTACTGCAGTAGAAGACAGCGAAAAAAGTTGTTTACAAAATTTATAGGCAAGGACATGCTCCTAGCTCAGTAAATATTTTGATTTATACAGGGTGATTCATAACTAGGTGGTGATGCAAACATACAGTTTTTTGAATGATTCGCCCTACATGTTATCCCATATTTAGATTCTACCAATGATCTCCGTTCTAACAATATAAGGTATTGTAACATTATACAGAGTGTTTCAAAAGTGATGACTGTACTGTATGCCCTATCCTATATCGCCACGTAACAATAACACACAATGACAATGTTTACCTCACACTTACTTCTAGGCTTGCCGTTCCTCGACTGCCGATGCCGGCAACCACAGCACCAAGCGCTCGGTTTATTTACTTCCCATATACAGTCTGTTACATATAGTATGTCACAATGACTATTTTTGTATCCAAATCGCTGTCAAATGAACGTACCTACTCTATATCAAAAAATAATGAATCAAAAATTATTTTTTACATGACAAGATGGAAAATATATTCTTGTTTCAATGGCGACTGTAAAAGTCAACAATGCATATTCATACAGGGTGTCCTAGGACGATTAAGACAAGTAATATATCGGAGCTGGGCAGTAGTAGCGAAATTATAATTTTGGGGGTGTAAATTAGAGCAAATATAGTATCTTTTCTTATAACGCAGTGCCTTAGAGTATACGAACATATACAGTGTTTGCCAGGAAATAGTGACAAGCGGAAGTCCAGAGGTAGAGCACACTAAGAAGTATCTCAATCACCCCCATATATCTTATGCAATGTTTTGTAGTTTTCGATTTACGATTTTTTCTAGAATTTTTTTCTCAATCGTTGACTTATAAGAAATTATAGGTCACAGGAGTAGACATTATTGAGATAGTTGCTTGATTTTTTTTGCTCAATTATGTGAGTAGTACGCCTCGCGAACGCATTTATCATCAGATTTAATACCATTGCATTATAAAAATCTCGTGAACCCCAAGTTGGTAAAAATTCGAAATATTTTGAACTGGTCGAAGGTGATTTAGAAAAACGTCCTGAACCAAACACAACCAAAACCATCTCTAAAAACTTTCCAATATCGTTGTCAGTATGAACTGTGGATTTAGTAAAGATATTTCTATAGCATCGTATTAAAAAAAATATCCAAATCATATTCGGTTTGGAGAAAAGGAGAAACGAAATAAAGAAGCTACTTTGGTTTATCCGAAGATTAGTTTTGATCTGCTTGACTAAGATATACCAAATACAAAACCAATTTTACGAGACGAGCGTTTCAAAGGGTTGCGGTAAATCAAGCTAAATACTGGTTTTCCTTATCTTGTATCACAAAAAGTTCTAAAAATGTTCACCATTTTTTTCAATGCAGCTCCTACATCGTCTAAAAAAAGTGTTCTTTCAGTTGTGGGGACGCGTGTCTGTCATTTTTTATTGATTCTTGTGCCTTTCGTATGTTGATCCATAATTCGCCAATTTTGCTGCTTTCCTTCAACTGAACAAAGTCCTAGTAATATTTCCATACAAAGAAATCGATACGGTCCAAGTCGGGGGATCGTGGCGGCTATGCAATGGGCCCTCCACGACCGATCTTCTGGTTTAGAAATCTTTCGTCAAGATTCTGCTTGGCAAAGTAACATGGACCACCATACTTTTGAAACGTTATGTTTTCACGGGTTAATAGATCTACATCTTCTAACAAACTGTTTAGATCGTCTCTCAAAAACGTTAAATAGGACTCGCTGTTCAATCGGTCCCGTAGTTCAAACAGACCAATCAAATTTCTGTTTAATAGCTCAGACCACAAGTTTACTTTGAACAGTTGTTGGACGTTAGACGTAGTCGCATATGCGGATTTTAGATACTCCAAGCGTGGTAGTTATGGATATTGAATATGTTACATCACTTAAAATAAGTCTCGAAGGCCTTGTAAATTTTTTAAAAATATTTGGGTGGATTTTTTTGCTGCTCTTTTTAAACCGCGGATAAAGAAATCGAAAATGTTTGATGTTGAATCACCCCTGGAAATCACGTAACTTTTTATGATGCAATGCTATCAAATTTGACGACAAATGTTTGTGCGTTTGCAAGGCATACTATTCACCTAGTTGAGGAAAAAAACAAGTAGGCAGGTATCTCAATAATGTTTACTTCTGTGACCCATAGCTTCTTCTAAGTTAAGGATTGAGATAAAAATACGAAAAAAAATCATAACTCGAAAACTACAAAAAATTGCATAACATAAAGTATATGGAGGTGATTCAGATACTTCTAAGTGCGCTCTCTCTCTCTCTCTCTCTATACTTCCACTTGACACTATTTTGTGTGACATCCTGTATGTCTATTTTAAGGATTATGGAATACCTTTCTATCTGACCCTGTATAGTGAATAGTCTACTCCTCGCATGGACTACTCTTACTTCTGGGAACACAAGCAAATGACAAGCTACTCTTCAGGCAGTTGCATAACGATTTAATTAACAGAGAACCAAAGCTTTTACCTCGCGTAACAATAGTCACGTCCAAGCATAACGAGCTGTGTAGATAATACTGTTCAATTTCTGTTTATACGAAGTTGAATGGCCTGCATATAAGGTTTCACGTTATGATATTGATGTTTCAATTGGATTATGCTCAAATGTGGGTAATTCCTTCTAGTTTGTAAGCTTTTTGTGAACAGTTAATTATATCAGGCACACATAACTTTTGGAAAATTGACATAACGGCCATATAAGAGCCGTACGAGCAGATACAGCTTTTCCTGATCATAATTTTAAAAAGATTGATTTACATGTTAATTCATCACATAACGTGTTCTGGGCAGTTTCCTATGACTAAATCTTTTCTATATTCACTTAGTGCATTGAGCAGTGGCGTAACCAAGGGCCCGCGGGGCCCGAAGCTGCAGGGGCCCCATCGTTTTGGGGGCCCCGTAGTCTTGGAGGCCCGGGGGGTCCTCAAGCGCCATCCTTTGGGCATCAAGAAAGTAAATACTAAATTAAAAGTTCGTATTTTTTACAAATAATACCTATGAACCCCATGATACATAGCTGTCATTGAAAAAGTGGGACAGTTTTGCATTTTTTTTGAAACATCGTTTATTTCTGGAAATAATTATATAATAATAAACTTTAACAATTCTCTAAACAGTACCGAAGGTTCTGGCCTCGAGAATTATAAACATAAACTTATCAACAGAGCTTATTCTTTTTCTTTAACTAGATTGCTACTTAGTTAACTACATGCATGCCTAGGTGTTGTTTTAAATTGTACAAGAAGCTATTATAACATATTTTAGATCTAATTTCAACTGGTAACCTATTATAAGCTCTAGACGCGAATTGCATTGGACAATTCAAAGCTATATTTGTGCGACTGTAAACCGGATATATATTGTTTTGTGACCTGGTAAAATGATCATGTATTTCATTTACAAAATTATAGATAGTGTTATTCTTCTGCCTGCTATTAATTATTTTAAATACTTATTAATTTACATTGTTCAAGTTCTAAAATTTTATCCATCTGAGCAACTTTTAGTTCTGTATATAACGTGATTGTATTGGTAAGTTTGCTATAATTAAATAGTATTTTCAAAATCTTATTTTGTAAAGTTTGAACATTTTGAAATAAAGTTCCTGAACAAGTTCCCCATATTGGAATTAAGTACCTTAAATGTGCAAGAAAAAATGCGTTATAAATGCTATATTTGGTTTTCTTAGGGCCGGTTTCTCAATGTCCAGTTAAAAGTGTCAGGTAGGTAGCTGCCAGTTGGCGTTTCTATGGATACAACTGTCAGATAAGATTTACGTGAATTCATAAGTTTAACCTTCAATTGTTTAAACAATTTATCTGACAGATAACCGTTAACTTCCAGATAAATTTTTAACTCAACATTGAGAAACCGGCTCTTAGTGAAGTAATATCGACATTTAAATATTATGGGCAGCATCGGAGTAACTTTTTTAGTAATATGATTTAGATGTGGTTGCCAATTTAAACTTTCATCCACTATCAACCCCAAATATTTTATTGATGAGACCTTTTCCAACATGATATTATCCATTGCAATCTGAAGTTCATTAACTATGGTATTTTTCCTTTTAAATAAAATGTATTTGGTCTTATCAATATTGATTTTCAAATTATTATAAAATAACCATATCAGGTATTTGTCCAAGTCTTGATTCACTAAAGCCTGGAGTTGAAGTTCATTCCTTGCTGTGTAAAGTACCTGGCTTTCAAGTTTGCTACTTTCAAATTCAGCACGTAAAGTGAGTACAACAATGGACCTAGAACCGATTCCTGCGGTACTCCATACGAATTAGTCAATAGTTCACTCACTACCTCACCAAGCTTTACATATTCCCTTCGATCACAGAGATATGAGTTTAGTAACTTATGTACTGTGCCTCTAATGCCAATGTTATTCAGCTTTGTCAGCAGCTTATCAATACTGACAACGTCAAAAGCTTTTTTTAAATCAACAAATACCGCGATTACAAAATATTTTTCATCTAAGGCTTTCGATATATAATTCACCAAATCGAATGTGGCAGCCAATGTACTGCTGTTCTTTATGAAACCATACTGATGAATATCCATTGAACATTACCTTCTAAGAACTTTGTAAGTTTTGACAATTTTTTCTAGTATTTTAGAAAATATACTAATAATCGAAATCGGTCTGTAATTATTCATTGATTCTTCGTCACCTGTTTTAAATATAGGAACGATTTTAGTCTTTTTTAATTCTTGTGGAAATATCCCTGATGTTAAGACGTTATTTGTTAATCGTGTTATGGGTTCTACTACATAATCTTTAATATTCATTAAATCTCTTACTGTGACATTATCATCACCAGGCGCACTACTTTGTTTTAGGCTCAGTAGGGTTTCAGTTATTTCAGCCTCATTTGCTAAACAGAACTCATTTAGTTGAGAGTTATGAACAATTTCCAGAAATAAGTTTTCTACTTGGTACCCAGAGTCCTCAATTTCTGCTTTTAATGTTTTTACTATGTTTTCCCCTATATATGCAAGATGTCGATTTAAATATTTTACAATATCGGATTGGTCAGTAACTTTCTTATTTTCAATAGCTAATGAATCGATTTGAGTTTCTTTTGATTTTGGTTTGAAGAAACTATTAATAAACTTCCACTGTTTTTTATGGACTTGTCCCGTCTGTTCCCATTTATTTCGGAAATGTTGATTTTTTGCAGATTTAACTTTATTATTGACTTTATTTTTAAGGTTTTTGTATTTCATTTCACATAATAAGTTACCAGGATTTTTTGTTTTTCCCTTATATGCTAAATCACGCTCTTTCATCATATCAAGAATTTCCTGATTAAGCCAAGTATTATGGTGCCTTATTTTTATGACTTTTGATATTTGTGAAGATTTTTTACAGTCCACAATTATGTCTACCAACTCTTGAAATGATGAAGGTGGCTCAGTGTGCAGCATCCTGTCTCTAAATACAGACATATATTTTTTGTGATCTATTACAGTAATGTTATGATTCACCTTGATGGGCTTATACACTCTTATATCTTTGTGTATTGTAAATGACAACCTACAGTGATCAGACAATGAGTTCATATTGATATCAAGGTTATTAATACATTGTTTTGATCCGACGTCTGTAATAACATCATCTATTATGCTTTTACTATGAGCTGCATAACGAGTCGCATGATCAGGATCAATACGGTTAGCAATTTTAAAGTTATTATAGAGTAGTAAATTTTTATAATTAGTAATTATATTGTTATCCTCTAACAGATTTATATACATATCACCCATTATTATATGCTGTGTTCTATATTTTGTTATAATATTCTCTAAGTAATTTAGAAATTCAAACTGAACCCTAAAAATCGGCACTGTATCTGCAGTGAATAGAAAAAATACTGTAAGACAGCATACGTCAAGATTTTTTGGTGTCTTTCACACAAAGATCACACAAACAACTAACACATAGGTGTAAAATACAAACTAAACAACAACCTCCTAAAAAAAATTAAACCGAAAAATTTGTGTTTTCAAACCACGAACTTTGTAATTTTTACGGGTAATTCAAACATGTAAAGGTCGTTCTTTAGTTTGTATTTTACAACTATGTGTTGGAAGATTCTGGGACCTGTGTTGTGGAAGACACCGTTTTTTTTTTTGTTTGAGAATTGCATTTGAAAATCCGTGATTCAATGCCCATTTCTGTTTTTTGCGAGCAAACGTCAAGGTTCAAGTCCCGAAGATAGCAATAAACATTGCCGAAAGCATGACAGTCTCCTTTATGCAGTGACCCATGCTTCTTTTCAAAATTTTGGCTACAATTATTATATATAACATATAAGATGATACTTTTTTAACTCTGTATGGAAGTCGTTGAAATAAACTAGTTTTTCATATAATTTTTTTCAGAAAACTGAAAAATAAGCGAGATCCAAAATAAAAAATGTAAATCTAGGCTTCTGTATCAAGACGTACCTATACCCTAGTCTGTTTATGTTTAGTTTTTTGTTCGGATTTCTGTCTTATCTATTAGGCATTGCACCTGTCAGATAGTGCAGTAGTCATTTTCTGTTTAAATTTGTTAATGTTAAATCAGTAATTCCCAAAAGCGACAAATGATTATAAACGCAAATTTTAGGATTTACCAATTTGAAACTAACTAAGATAAATTGAAAGTGACTAGTGCACTAATTGACAGGTATAATGCCTGATGATCAGACAAAAATTCTAGCAAAAAACTAAACATATAGAGGCTAGGTATGTCTAAATATACAAGTCCAGACCAGGGTTTAGACTTACTTCTTTTGATTCTGTATCTCGCTTATTTTGCAGTTTTTTTGAAAAAGTTGTTTATTTTAACGACTTCTATACACAGTTCAAAAAAAGTATCAACTTAGGACTCTCCCTGTATATATACATAAAATATTATGAAAAAGGGGGCCACGGACAATTTCTTGCAGGGGGGCCCCGGGAAGTATCCTGCGTGGGGGCCCCGAATTTGAAGTTACGCCACTGGCATTGAGCTTAATTTAGGGCTAAGAAATAAGCGTCTAGTTTGTGCTGATTGCTCAAGAAGTAAAAAGCTATAAAATTTATAAAGGTTTGCAGCAATAAGGAGGACTTTGGGAAGAATTATCCCCAATAAATTTAAAAAACATTTTATTTTTAAGTCTTTGCAACGTCTTTTACCAATTTTGAAAGTATTCCAATTTTCATTTTCTTTTCTTCTCTTAGATGTCTCTAAATGGGTCTCAACACTACTAACTAAAAAAACTTAAGAGGTGAAAGACGTACGCAAGACGTGCCTCAATCGCAACTATTAAGTTTAATCTAATTTTAACCTTCTACCTTTGTATCTTTTAGCTTTGTGAACATACATTGAATGGAAAAGGTATGTGATGTTAATAGAAAAGTGTGTAGAGACCACAACCTTCAACATTAATAGTTATTATTCTGCGGCTACGATGCGCCAACGGAAGGACTTACATCAATGTTCGTATTAATCAAGTTACGATTACTGTACATTGAGTCAATGACTACTGCCCATGGATCCATGTTTGCTGCTTATTAACACGATTAGCCAACATATCAATAAACAGTGGTCATATATCTGCGATGCTATGAAAGACAGTGGCTATTCGTAATAATAATCTAGAAGTTAGTTTGATGTATGCCTAGGTTCGTATAATCAATTATTTCAAGTTTATTGAAAGAACGAATACCGTTTATTATTTTTTATGTTTGATGTTCTTGGATGAAGAATAATAAAATTATTGTTATAAGCGTAGAGGATATTGTTTTGTTAACTGATCGGCAAGCATTAATTTAATATCGGTTAATTTAGTGTTTCCATGTATTACGAAAGAAATCGTGAATCGATTTTTCAATTCTCAGAATTAATGTTCAAAACATTAGCGACGGTATTCGTCAACCCTAGGTACAAAAAATTTTTTTGTGCGAATAAGTTGAAAATAATTTTTATTCGCGGGTGCTGCTTTCAGTATTTTTCAGTTCACAAGTCGGAAATCTGTATCTATCTTCAAAATGAAGCAGATACATTATGTATGGATTATAGCATATATCTCAGTAAATAATGATTTTAAAAAATATCCGCTTTACGTGTGAGGACCACTCCAAATGATTAAATCTAATCTAATCTACATAAGTAAATACAACATATTATCCTGAAATTGGTGGGTTAATGTAAACCTTTTTTCAAATCTGATAATATATTTTCACCCCTCAATGTCAGTTGCCATTGTCAACGTGATATGACACTCGGCAGTGATTCAAAATTTCTTTGCGAAGATATTCTAAAAAAAAGTGCAGAAGTTAATAAAGTTGATGTTTGGCTGCACCAGTTGAAGTTTTAGTGGTCAAGACGATAGGAACAGCAGGACTGTAGAAGTGGCCAGAAGACGAATAACCATGGAATGGTCTACTAGTCAATATGGGTAGCAGAGGGTGTAGAAGGAGAAGACTGTGAATTCTAGTTATTCTATACGGGGTGATGTTCACGTACAAGGTAGTGCCTTCTGTGAATGAACGCCTTTATTTATTCATGTGGAGCTCTAGAACAGATAAATGACAAAATAAATAACAATATTTATAGTACACCCTCTACACATGCCACCCCTCTGCAAAAAAATATGAGCAGCTCCGATTCGATTCCTGCTGATTCTTATGTAAAACTGATTGAGTACGGTTCTCGTTTTCCCCATCATCTAACGTTCTCTGGAGACGACCTCCCTCATGTCTATTGCTTTTCGATAATAATTGTGTGGTCATGAATTTGATTTGGAAGCGCCAAACGGATTATTCTCACCATTATTCCTTCTCTTCTTCTTCATCTACTTGAATTCCATCGTGCATGGATGTTCTCTTTTTTCTGGATGTTCATTCGAAATCACTGTTTGCCATTTAACGCATATTTCAGCTACAACCTAAATCATTACATATAAATGCAATGATAATAATAAATAATTATCACGTCCAAAAAATCAAGAGGTAAACAAATTTTGTAAGATGTTTTCCTCAGTTTAATCAATTTGGAAATACGTTGTCTTCACAATACTGGCGTATCTAGACACGTGACCTGGGGAGCCTAAGGAAGGCCGGGGATGCCTGCTAGGCCAGCCAAATGAGGTGCAACTTAGTGAGGTGACGCAGTGTAAGTCACACTAAAATTTTATAATTACAAAATCAATTGCATCTGCGCATATTGGAACGCAGCGTGGCGTGATGCAGTTTGTACTCTCCGTGAGTCTGCGGAGCGCAGTGCCAATGCCGCAGTTTTGCTCAAGAATCACGGCGTCAGTAGCAGAGTATATGACCCAAAATCGATTGGTCCCTGCAACATTCCATCCTTCTATACCAATATCACTTTTTTAAGACCATCTTCTTCTCTGAACGGACCAAGAATAAATCCAAAGTAGTTCTTAAATTTTTTATTATCAATTTCCCTACTTAAGGCAAATTCTCCATGACTTGGTCGCCTATTCATGCAGGCATTCTTTTTAATCTTTTATTACTCCATGTTGTAACTGTGTATATTTCATGTATTTTCCTGCCTAGTAAATTTAAACACAACGCCATTCATTTTTAACTAAGATTATTTTACTAATTTAATTAAAATTTATGTGAATTTTACTATTAAAATTAATTTTATTTTGCGATTTTGCTAATAACTAGTGTGCCTACTTAAAGGCTCCAGTCAGGGGTATCATTACTTTTGGCTTGCGAAAATGACTACTTTGTTATGGCATTAAATGCGAAAATTTATTCTGAAGGTATAGATATTCTACTGCCAGCAACAATCGCTGGTAGTTTTCCGTCATTTAAACATTTTTGACCAATTTTGGAAATTTGCCAATAACTAGTAGGCTGGGAGAAATTAGCATTCTTACTGCCGCTGTTATTTCTGGTTAGAACTGATATGTTGTAATGAATTTTTATAATCTTGCCTCATTACTCTGTTTTGTTTGCATCTTTCTGCTAAGTTAGTTGGTTTCTTCCATTTTGACGGATTTTTATTTGTTTTTCATGGTCTGATATGTTGCTTATTGTTCGCAGGACAATTGAAAAACGTCGACTCGACTGAAAATTTGAAATAAAATGATAACTTAAAAAGATTGATATTCACAATCGTACATCGTTGGAAAGGTTATCGGATTTTACATTTGATGCTATAAAAAAAATGAGGTCAAGTTAATTGACTTAATACTTCTCATACATAACAGTGATAGCAGTTCATTATTTTCCCATAGCATGCAGTTAAAGTCTGAGATACCCTTGCAACGAAATCATCGCCCGACCGACCAAAAAAAGTGTGTTATACCGCTAGGTCTTTCTTTCACAGGTCAATGGGTAGCCCACTATAAATACAACAAATTTTTGAGTGTTACAACCCCCATCCCTCAACCAGCGCAGTATCAGCCCCACCCAAAGAAGTATCAAATGATCAGGAACCCCTAAAACGCCTAAAAACGAACTTTGAGCTGTTTTTATATTTTTATTTTTTTATTATTGCTGCGCCGCCACTGACACGATTTCTAAAAATCATGAACGTTTTCCATCCTCGCCACTATGTAGCACTGTGTAAACGTTTCATTAAAATCATGATACATAAAGTCGCACTAGAATTTAACAAGGAATTCAAATATGCAATTATATATAGGGTGTTCTAAAAAATGTAAGTTTGATATGAATCACCCTACACATATTATAAACGTCATAAATTGAGGGAAACTATTTTAAGGTTATAGCCCTCAACGACCCCTACTATGATCAGGTGACAGATTTTTTGCAATCCGTTTTAGTAAGCCCACAATCCTCCGTTCACTCACTATTGTCCCACCCTGTGTAGAAGGGTATTTATTGAATGATGAGCCCCCCTGTATATAGTGGTATGTTAATTCACTCACCTAGTCGAGCCCCACTCCTTCTTTTCACGCGCAGACATATCGTTCGTGATCGTATGCACTGAAAACAAAAAGAATCTACTTAAAATTCCTGCAGCAAAACAGTTCTCTAATTTCGTATACCTTCTTGACTTCCTTTTACCTATAATTACTGAGTAAAATACTAATAAATTTACTGGGCTGCAGCAGTTTACCCGTCATTCAAGAATTAAAGCAACATGGTGACTGTCTCACAACTTAATCTCTTCATTGAACAAAATATTATAGCGGTATAAAAAAATTAGTATAAAATATGTATGTATACCTGGTGTATGTGATTTATAACTTCTGTATGCGTTGCGTCCTCTAACGTTTTGCCGTTCACCTCAAGGATTTCATCCCCAACCTCGAGATTATCTTTGTCTGCAGGAGATCCTATAATCACAAAATTAGGTTACTTATAATGTATGAATGAAGTAATGAGGAAAAAAGGTATTGCGGTTTCAGAATCACCTGTAGTACATACATAGATTACAGGGTGGGTCCTTTTGTATCTCTGACCACACTAGTACCCAAGACCTGTCTTTCTAGCAAAAACTACTAGGGCCTTGGTTCCTGATATCAAAAATCTTCTAAGTACAGAGCTTTCGATCTCAAAGCGGCCTGCCTATGGTAGCATAAAGCCTCACAGCTCTATGTATTAACATTAATTTAAATTTTACTTCACGAATTCTAAAATGCTCCGATTTCACTACCATAACATTACATCTGATTGAGTTCCCTGATTTTGCAAGATCCATAAATAATTACAGTACTAAAGGTATATTTTTGTCAAATGCTTCGAAGACATGATGCCACCACACCACGCCACAAGATCTCCTCTTATTACGCCAGATTGTACAGTGAGTGCATTGATATTTATAAAAATAAGAATAACTTCAACAACAAAGAAGAAGTCACATAAGCTCAACAGAATATGGATATCCGTCTTAAGAGCCATAGAGATTCTGGGATCCGCAGGAGTTCCACAGGCAGCGGCGGTTCACAGTCAGCCGCCTCCGCGCCTCCACTTTGATACGGGGAATATAAGTGCCAACCCTGTGACGCAGTCTCATTCTCTCGGAACATGCCGAACAGGTGACCTCTGCTTCTGAGGATGCCGACCACTCGCGTTTGCGAAACGTCAAGCAGCGAAGCGCACCGACGACGTCTAGGCGGCGGAGCGTATCGAGGCCGGCCGAACAGCCCGAGAACCAACAGTTCATCGGATCATGGCCGCGAAAGTCTTACAAAATACATTGCTTCGAAGATATGCTTGCTAAGATACAGGGTGTTCGTTTGAAAACTTCCCACCACGGATTTATCGAAAAGCACTGATTAAAAGAAAAAACGCCTAGACATGTGAACAGATTTGTCAAGGGAGACAACTGTTTAACCAGAAAGTACTTCACCCCCTTGTACCACCGGCTCTCCAGGGTCATCCCCTTAAAAATTTTGAATGACAAGTAGTTTCAAGTAATATCTTATTTCAAAGGTAGGTATGTCTTTTATTTTGACATCTGTTTTTTTTAAAATCAGTCGATTCGTTTTTGAGAAAATTAGAAAAGTCGTTATGTATCTTAATTTGTCCAAACAGAACTAAAACACGCTAAAAAATCACTTCTTATTGCAATAAGTGTTCAAAATTTTATCCGTTATTGGCAAAGCAATGGTGATGTTCAAATTCCTGACGGGCAGTTGCAATAACAGTGGAAATGATTCCAATTTATGGTGCCCAAAATCAATATGCTCGGCAAACTGCCGTTCCGTTTAACATCAGACATTCGGCGAAGATAACTTCGCATAGGTATGCTTTTGTAGAAGGGCATACCCAGTACCCCCAAAAAAAAATGTATGGCAGGCATTTTAGGGAACAAAGTGATTGTACCATTGTTTATCAATGGAAATTTAAATGAAGACATTTATTTGGATATGTTGGAAAATACCATCTATATACCATCTGCTCATCACTGAAACCATTGAAAAAACCAAATCGAAAAGGTTGAAAACCCTATACTTGATGAGGCTGAAATCGTGAAATGTATTTCCTGCAATATGGCACTTCTCCTTACTATCTTCTTCCGGTTTGCATTTATACATTCCGTACATGTATGCAGCACCTAGCACAGCCCTATTGGTCAGATTTGAATTTTGAACCAATCAAACTTCGGGTGCCGTACGTGTGTACGAAATGTAAATCAGTGCCATGTGCAATTACGGAATGTAATATAGTTATGCGCATGTCAAACGTATGGCTATGGCTAGACTCTTGTTTTAATTTTTCGATTGCGGCATGATATATACTTGAAATCGCCATGCGTGCTGAGGCGAAGTTTCCTCCTAATTATAAATATTTTGAACTGAGTCCTAGAAAATATAGATCAAACCTATTGACCGAGGCCAAAGAAAAAACATAATCTATCCTAAAATATTAAAACTAATAAACCCAATGTAACTAAACATGGTTCATTCCACTGATTTTATATAACGTTCTTTTGTTTATATTCTTTAATATCCTTAATCTTGTAAACAATGTATGTTCTCTTTGACCACTGAAACTTAATACTTAATTAACTTAATACACCATTGCAATTATTACGTTTAACATTTCGTAAAAACGACAAAAATTATACAGCATACTATAACTTGATTTGTAAAGGTTACTGGCAGTTTAATATATAGTTAAGAAATGGTTTTCGCTTAAATCGCTCTCCTCTTTGTAAATTGTTAACTGCATTAAGTAATACATTCCGTAAGTGCATATAGCACTCATTTACATTCCATACTCGCGTATGGCACTCAGAGTTTGATTGATTCAAAATTCAAATCTGACCAATGGGATTGCGCTAGTTGCTGTATACATGTTCGGAATGTATAAATGCTTCCGGTTTGGCAATGCCTAGACGACGCGTTTCCAGATAAATTAATAGAGCGATGAGGGCCTATAGAATGGCCTTCCAGAGCTCCTGATTTCACGCCATTAGACCTCTTCAATGGAGTCATTTAAAATCTATTGTATCTCTCGAAAACGAATCGACCAATTTAAAAAAATCAAACTTCAATATAAAACAGTGAGCAATGCAGTTGTTACAAAATAGACTTCCGAGCCTTAAATAACGGCTGTATTAGTTCAATTACCACTTTCGTATTAGAACTTTTACTTAATTTCATTATATAGCTAACATATTTTTGTATGGAATATTGTACTTGTGTTTGTATGGAGAATAAATGGAAATGAAAAGGACTTCGACAGACCTTAGAAATAAGATATTACTCGATACCCCTTGTCATTTAAAATTTTTATGGTGATGACCCTGGGGGGCAGAAGGTACAAGGGGTGAAGTAGTTTTTAGTTAAAAGGTTGTCCCCCTCGACAAATTTTTTGAAGTGTCTTGGCATTTTTTCTTTTAATTAGTGGTTTTCGATAAATCCGTAGTGGGAAGTTTTCAAGCAAACATCCCGTACATTTTTAGATAACATCTACCCTCCTTTTTATTCCAAATTGGTCTCGAAATTATATCTTTAAAGTAAGGCCGCAGTTCTACTGTTTAAATTTTCGTCAAGTACTACATATTACTAAGGTCCTGCTCATCTTGGCTGAACAAAGTACCATGCATAAGAGTAACATATTAGGTGTTATCAACTTCGCTTTAAGCTCTAGCAAAGTAATACAAATCATTTGTTGAAGGTCTCTGCGGAAATCACGGTTAACAGTAATGCAGCTAATAAAATACCCCGTTCTTTTATAACGTTGTAAAGGATCATAATATCCCTTTTACGAAGAAAAACTGGTTCATAATTGAGACATTCCTTACCATATAATTTTATCTTCTTATCCTTGGTTTCGACCAGAATTATAACGTATCCGCCTAGATCCACCATGGTTCGTGATGCATCCAGCAATCTGAAATAAAAATAAATCGTCCTTAAAAAGAAATGTAAATGCGACTCTTTTTTATTTCACTTCACTGGCCCATAAAATAAAACGGCATTCGTTGAAAGAAAAAAATTCCTAACATTTCGAGAACTTTTCTCAAAGCACAGATATTTGACAAAAAATTATTTTTAGTTTGAAATAAGTGATATTTGTTTATGCCACCGACGAGTGATGCAATAGCTACCCCAGAATAAGAGCTTTTGGTTTAAGCTCTATTTTTCTACATATTTCAAAGACTATGAGGGCTAAAGGTAGGTACCATCCAGATATGTCGAAGCACAAACTCTTTAATGTCGTTTTGCTAGAAATCACTGAGGGGCGACGTTAAGTATGAGAGTCTTGAAGCAGCCAGAAATACAAAACAGCATATTAGAACTATATCTGAAGCAATATATTGATATGATTTTACCAATGCTTATTTCTTATTTATGAAAGTCAAACTGTGTGAGTGTGGGTATGCTAGAAAACAGAATATAAGGTTATCTTTTAATAGAATATACACAAAATTGCATTATGTAGGAGGAACGTAGTATTTGTGAATATAAATATAGATTAATCTGCTCAATATCTGTTGTAAGAGATAATTAATCTTTGGCTCAGCAAGGAGTGAACAAGCATTTACACTCCCATTAATTATATGCTCTCTGCTCAATGTTCTCCAAGCTGATGGCTAAACGTAGGTATATTATTATATATACAGGGTGTATCAATGATGTGTGGGTGGACGATAACTGGTTTTCTATTTGAGGTAGAAAAAAATGTTTCAAATTAAAAATTTCACGAAGCACAAAAAGAATTCAAATTTGACAGTACTACCTAAGCTGAAACATTTCATGCTTAGGTACACCACAAATTCACAGCCTTCTAAGCTTTATAGAAGCTGCGATATTCAATTTTTTTCTAACATGTACTTATATCAAAAATGGTGATATGCGCCTAAACAGTTCGATACAAGTATCGTGCGTGATACATAAAGTCACACTAGAATCAACAAAGGAATCCAAATATGTAATAATATACAGGGGATTCTATTTAAAAAAATGTATCTTTGATAAGTCACGCATTTACTGAACACTCTCTATAATGGTAAATATTTTTGAAACATAGACCTCATAACCCTCTATATTTTTTATTTGAAACTGTTTTTCTATCTCAAATGGGCAAGCAGTTATTGGCTATATAGGCTCAACTAGGTTTAAGTACCTATTTACTGTAGGTATATATTTAAATCGAATTGATTATTATTAGTCGTCTCGCATGTGTTTATATTGCATCCAATAGATCCGGCTTCCCAAGAAAATCAACCCGCTTGGGGGAGGCATTTTTCAGATCGTCCGTTCGGACTGTGCCATTGTACTCTATCTAATCCATCCCCTTCCAGGGGATCAGCATACTACATTTTTTACAGCCCCAGCCTGCACCTGACATTCTCTGTTGTTCAAGTTCAACTTGCTCTTGTGGTGGGGTGGGGTAATCTGCTATGACCAGTGCATTATTCCAAGATCTTCGTTACTCATCCCTTACAGTGTACCTTCTTATTTAGACCTGCTGTTGTACTTTTGGCTCCAATTCGGTAGAGATCGTATCGCTCGCCTTATTATATGGAACTTTAGTTGTCGGCGGCTCTCCTCTCACGAATGAAGTGGTAGAGCATTTTTTTCAGCTAAAATATCAGCTTCATTTCCTTCTTATCCGGCATGTCCATACTGGATTCTACTCTGGATGTATAGTTAGTTAAGTGCTTTAGTTGTCGTTCTGCGATCATTCTGACGCTCTTTTATATAGCATACAGTTCCGCCTGAAAAATGGATTTGCAGGTTCTCAAGTTGATTGATTCCTCAATCTTGGTGCGATAGAGAGGTAATGTCGAGTTATATAGGGAAACTTCATTTTTAGGATAAATTCATTAGGTATACTGGGTAAGGCTTTCGTGGCCATCGTCCAATGAATTTATGGTTCTTGGGTTTTTAGCGTTAAGATTAATGCTAAGCGACGCCAGCCTAAAAACGCAAGAACCACAGAATTCATTCAATAGGTACGTTTTTCAATAGTGGTGAATGGATGTCTTATGTAGTGCGCTAGACAAATCCAATGGCTAAATGATAAGTGATATTAGCCAAGCGAGAATGATACGCTGATCATTATATACACGAAAGTAAAGATGTCCGATGTTCTGAAATTAAGAGAAAATTCATCATATCCATTCCAAAGACCTTGGTGGTGGATGGATGGATCGATAGATGATTTTTGAGAAATGGTGAAAGTGCTTAACAAATTGAACCTTAATCCTGATGTTTCTGGTTTAGGTATTCCATCATATATGTTGTTATTACATTGCCTTCTCCAACTTACATTGCATTTTAAAATTAAGCACTCTAAAAGGTTTCGGCCAACTGCAGTTTCATCACAGCTTTCGTTCATTATCATTTTCAGTGCATGTTAATAATTTTCTCCTTTTTTAATGCTACAAAAGCGAGTTTTTTAAACTATATTTATTGTGAGATGCTGAAATAATTGTTCTATAGTAAAGAAGCTGAAGTGTACATGATCTGTGATATCTTTAAAATTAATTCTGTCTAATGCCGATTAAAAAGGTAACTGAGTTCTAAATGGCTCGAATGAATGGCTCCTCATGTCATTGTTACACTATAAGCTGTAAGCAATATAAAATGTACATCTATGATATGCGACATCATTTAAAATGAACGAACTTCTGCAGAACTCGTTATTTCTTAACGTCGATATAAGATATAAAGTATATCTAGGTTTTAAATGATAATACTAATAAGTGGTAGTTTCAAGCTATCGAGGCTAAGTTAATTATAAGAATGAACTCGTTGAGTATATTTTTTAATAGTCATTTGATATACCTTGTAATCGATTATTACTATACTGAATCATAGATACCTCTGAAAGAAAAACCTATGTTTGAAATGATTAATTTTGCTTAAATCTATAAGTATCAATGCATACATTAGTTAATAGTTGGTTACTTGGGATTACTATTACCAATAGCTACGTACCGTGGTCAAATGAAACAAGATACCTCAAACGTCAACTAATAAAAAAGATCTCTAAATTTGCTATGCGTAGTGGACTAGTATACCATGATGTGAATATGCTTCATGTAAACAAAAAAGTGAAAAATTCCATGAACACAAAATTTCTACCACCCTGGCGAACATATTCGGTTATACTACCATTGGTTGGTAC
Organism: Callosobruchus maculatus; assembly: GCA_951848785.1. Lineage (NCBI taxonomy): Eukaryota > Metazoa > Arthropoda > Insecta > Coleoptera > Chrysomelidae > Callosobruchus > Callosobruchus maculatus. Next base: position 13,314,639 of record CATOUR010000054.1, on the reverse strand, counting down.
CTATTATTAAAGTTATAATTAATACATAACCTAGCAAGCATTGGATCATCCTTCACATATACTCATTCATCATGTACTGTCTGTCATTTATACATAGACTCAACTAATTGCTGTGGTATTCTTGATGCTGAAATTATTCCACAGTAAACAAGCCCAAAATCGCCATGACCTGTGATATTTTGAATACTTATTGTTTCTTGACGTCGATTCAAAAAGTATCTAAGTTCTACATGGCTCAAAATGAACAATCAACAAATTAATTATTTCTTAACGTTGATACAAAAATTGTCTATGTTTTATACTACACGTGTGGTGTCAAGTCACGTTCAGTAATAAGAATAATTTATTATTATCCAATTGGGGATGAAATTCATGAAAACAGTGCCTAACCCCAAAGTACTTGGTGAACAGAAGTACATATTAATCAGTTGTTTTTCTATTGGTTACATATCTGTTATAAGCGATAATTGATCTGAGACTCAACAAGCACTACATAAGCTCAACTAGTTGGTATGCTGTATTTGATACTGGGGGTATTCCACAGTAGTCAAGCTCAAAATATGTGTGGTTTATAATATCTTTAGCTTATTCAGGCAATTTCAACTAATTGTAAAGGTGAATTCAGGTGTGTTTTCTTCCATTAATCATGAATAGTATGAATAACCGCTTATTCTCTCTCGGCCTCTCATATCGTCATATTTATTGACTTACTGACTTAGGTACTGTAGAGAATTCTGATGCAAAAAAATTATATTTGATTCTTATTATATTTGATGTTACATATCACATAGATTAGGTAATAGCTACACACTGTGTTCAAGTGATGCGATAGAACTATATCGGAGTAAAAGAAACATTGAGGACGAATTACATGAATACAAAGTTTCCACCCCAAAAGTTTTGGTTAACAATCGTATAGATTAATCAACAGTTCATTGGTAACGTATCTATCGAGGTATCTATGGTAAGCTATAACTAATTTAAGAACCAGCAAGCAGTGACTACTCAATTTTCTCTTCGTTGCTGGCTTCTTTTGAATATAAAAAATGTCATGGACTATAATAATTGAGGCAGAATCGGAAGAATAAGGAAGAATTCATGAAGTGTGTTTTCTTTCAATGTGAATGTTATGTGTGTGACAAATGAAGGATTTAGTTGGAACCAGGCACTTACTGGCTGAAAATGAGTGAAACTAGACGTGTGAGGATGCTGTGTTGAGCATTCTGTACAAGCAAGTATCAGACTTTCATTCGTCATATTTACTGAGTTGTGACAGCTTATAGGTACCGTACAGAATAGTTTATAGATATTTATGGCGAAAAAAATATGTTGTGAATTATTTTGTTTGAATGGCAATATGAAATACATAGATTAGTCGATAACTACCTACTGTGTTCGAATGAAACGAGATACCACAACTAGTAGAAAGGATGTCCGAATTTGTGCGTTGTGGACTTATCACTAGGGGGATAACCAATGTGGATCATGTAGTGAGCCAACCGTCTAAATCGGAATGAACGAGAAATTTCCACCATTTGAACCGTTTCTTGAGTCCCATGGTAGTGTGATCGGGAGGCATCGCCCCGGGGCGTGCTGCGTCCGACATCACGACAGAAGGGGCACCATCGGCGGCGGCGGGGCCCCCAAGAGGGGGCTGCTGTGCACGACTACGACGCGGGGCATGCTAATAGGCGGTTTTGTGGATCCCACGGCTCACTCGCGACGGATGGACGTCTCGACGCCGTCGACGCCTGCGGAGATGCGTCGCCGTCGCCGTCTTGTGTTGCTGCCCTGCCTCCGCGCCGCGCGCTCGCTGCTTTCACCATCACGCGAAAACGTGAGAGCAGATCCTTCGGCGGGGTTGCCGATTTTTCACCACCGAATGTATAGAGCAAGGTCGCCTAATATCGGATAGGGGAAGGTCGCCTAATATCTGGTACTTTTTTAAGCTTTTTAGTTTTTTTGTAGTTTGGTTAGAAAATTAATCAAAGCAAGAAACTAATTCTTCGCTATTTACAGTATTACTTTAAAACAAGTTAATGAAAAGCCATTTATGTACTTCAAATTTGAAAAACGTTGCCTAATATCGGGTAGTGTAGGATCCCAATATCGGGTACTCCGTATAGGGGTTGAAGATCGTTTAATAGTTAAAAAAGACTGATTGTTGCAACACAGAATTTATTTTGTAATCAAGTCATTTATATTAGTTAAAAATGTCAGAAAATCTCTCACTAAAAAAGAAACAATTGATTTATAAGAATTAGTGAACAAAAACTTAACAAATTGCTTATTAATCTAAACATAAAAATATCTTTCTCTACAGATGCACACTCTTCTCGAGACACCAACGCCGACACCGCACAACGGATCCATTTTGGACCAGAAGGGTCCTCAAAAAATAAATTATTACAGTGAACACATTCCCTATCCACATTATCGCTGTCCATATCATCTTCGATGTCCAGCAGATGAGCAGTTCCATGTGAAATCACTCACACACACATCACTCTCTGGGCTGCTGGAAGAGCTTACATTTCTCCTCCGCTTTTTTATGCCTCTAATCATATATCAAAATGACATGCTTCCTAATATCGGGTACCTGACATTCAGTACCTATCTGTGCCCGACATTAGGAACTATAACCTCCAAATTTCATGAAATTAAATTTGAAAGAATAAGACACTTTTATGCATCTAGAAATGATTATTGGATGACCATAAGTCTCTCAATTAAGTACATAGCAATAAAGTTACACACTCTTACTCTGTACCAAAAAACGAAAAACACGTGTTAATTCCACCCTGTCAAAATTTTCATGCGGCCTCAAGCACACACTCCAAGATGCTAAAATAAATAGTAATAAACTTTACAGGTTCAGTACTATGAACTCCTTGGTACAGCACAACTGCTAGGCAACAGGTGGCAGCAGTAATATGGCTTACAAGGCTCTACCCGGTATTAAGAACTTACCCGACATTAGGCGACCTTCCACTACTTTTTTTTTAAAACATTTCAAATTTTTTGTAGTTTTGTCAGAAAATGAGTTCAAACAAGAAACTTGCTCTTTACTATTCATAGTATTACTTCAAAAAAGTATATTGGGTATTTGGTTCACCAGTTCCATGTTATTCAAGAAAGTTAATGAAAGGTCATTTACTTCAAATTTGAAAAAGGTTGCCCAATATCGCTGTTACCGTACAGGGATTGAAGATCGTTTAATAGCAATTTATTTTATAATCATGTTATTCATAGTGGTAAAAACATCAGCCAATCTCTCACTAAAATCGAAACAATTCACTGTATAAGAATCAGTGAACAAAAACTTAAGAAACTGGTTAGTAATCTAAACATAAGTCACATATAAAAATATATTTCTTACAGACGCACACTTGTCGTGACACTTCTCATAACGCTGACACTTCTCACAACGAATCCATTTTGAACCAGCAGAATCATCAGGAAATAAGTTGTTATAGTAAAAACATTCCATATCGGCACCATCGCTGTCCATATCATCTTCGGTGTCCAGCAGTTCCATGTGATCATCGCTCTCTGAGCTGCTGGAAGAACTTATCCTCCTCTTGCGCTTTTTTGGGCCTCTAATTGACAAAACAAAATTACATGCTTCCTAATATAGGGTACCCGATTTTAGTACCTATCCATGCCCGATATTAGGAACTGTAACCTCCAAATTTCATAAAAATAGATTTAGGATCTAGAAGTGCTTATTGGATGAGCATAAGTCGCTCGAAGCTATTAGTATATAGCTATAAAGTTAAACACTCTTACCAAAAACGACGCGTTTATTCCACGCTGTCGAAATTTTCATGCCGGCTCAGACACACATTCCAATGTGCTGAAATAAGTAATTGTCAGAGGGCGACGAGAACTTTACAGATTTAATATGATAAACTCCTTGCTAAACTACAATTACTACGCAACCGGTAGCAGTAGTTATATGGCTTGCAAGGCTCTACCTGATAATAGGAACCTATGCGATATTAGGCGACCTTCCTCTACTAGGAGTCTTCCTGCGGATCACCTCTAACCGAATATGCATGTAGGAAATGCGATGAGTGTTTTGAAGAAACCTAGTTTGGCTTCAAAAACGGCTTGGGCACAAGAAAGGCGCTGTTGTCTGTAAAACTCTTAGTTCAAAAGTGTTACGACCAAAGAAAGATACCTATATTTTATATGTTTTGTTGACTATAAGCAATCATTTGATAAAGTCCGCCATGATCTTCTTATTCCAATATTAAAAGACATCGGATCTGGATGACAAAACTAAGAATAACCTGTACTGGAACCAAAAAGCAGATCTCAAAATTAACACCTGCTCATTGTGCACAAATGAAATACCAATCAAAAAAGGTATGAGAGAAGACTGTACGCTTTCACCTTTGGTATTCAATGACGTCGAAAAGATTTTTCAGTTTAGCACCTGAAGACGGAACGAAAGGCATCAAAATGAATGGCTTCTCTATAAATAACCTGAGATACGCTGATCATACCGCAATAATAGCAGACAACATGGAAGACCTAAATTTTATGGTGGACAAAATAAACAGAATCGGAAAAGAGTATCGTTCAAAGATAAATGTAACAAAAACTAAATAATTGTAAGCAGAAAACAACAGCCCAACGATCAACTTTTCAACTGATCGAACGTGTAGATAAATTCAAATGTCTGGGTTCAACACTAATAGGGACTGTGACGGCAGAATCAAAATACGCATTGCGATGGCCAGGAACAGTTTTACAAAGTTTAACAGCTTTCTTCTACGCCGAGAAACATCACTAAACTTCAGACTTCGAGTTGTAAAGTGCTATATATGGTCAATACTAATATATACGGCGCTGAAACTTGCTTCCTCAAAATCTAGGCAATGAATAGGATGGAAGCCTTTGAAATGTGAATCTTACGTCGGCTTTTGAGAATCCCATGGGCAGGCCACATTACGAACCAGGATGCATTGAATAGCGCCTCCACCCAAAGAGAGCTACTGAAAATCATTAAGAAACGTAAAGTAGCTTACTTAGGTCACATGCTTAGATGTCCTAAATAAAGGCTACTAGAGGTCCAGGTCACAAGCAACATTCATGGTACCGAGATATCAGAAACTAGTGTCATGTCAACAACATCTCAACAATAGTGAGGAGAGCAGAAGACGGCACTCTACACATTGTCGGCTACTACACTAGTCCACGACAGCGCCGTTGCGATCCTTCGGATCTCATCAGGGACATCAGGTGGCCCTGGTTAAAGCCCGGTATCAGGCTGGTATGAAAACAAGCATTAGCGAAACGTCAGCGTCCTTGCCCAATAGTTACTAACTGTGAAAAGTTCGTTAATTTGAAGTCAGAGGGATCTCAACCTCAATGACCATGCAGGTGCTGATGAAAGCAATGCAATTGGTCAAAAAACGTTTCTTCATGACCTACAAAGTACAAAGTATAATATCCTTCACCACAAAGATGGACTTGGCAACTTCGCCAAATGATCAATAAGTCCTTATAGGGATGCTGTGCGTGCTTGCCACCATGCATAGGAGGAAACTCCCGGTAAAATGTTGGGAACTGGGGTTTTTCCATTTATGACTAATTTATTTCGTGTTTAATATGAAGAGCCTCTGGATCGTAGCCTTAAGCACTCACAGATAATTAATCTGAGGATAAAATATTGGCCTCAGAAATCTCAGAATGGATGAATCAACGGCACTCGATTGATGATTGTTTTTTTGCAGGTCAAGACCGGCGTTTCAACGGATGACATAATTATATAAGGACATCTAACTTATAAAAAGTGAGTTTTTAATGACAAAAATACAAATTTGTTCCTCATCCCAAATATATGATTAACCTTTCGTTAGTCGCATGGGCTACACTGGTAGACCACGCGCATTTATATATGCAACAACCCTCTATCCCACGGGTGGCTCTTGTGTCCGTTTCAGTACATTTTGACAACGTTCCCAATTAAACGTGCAGTTGATCTGCTGTATTTATAGTGAGAGACTATTAGCGCCGAAATACGACTGGGCTACAATCGTAGACCGCGCGACCAAACGTGTCACAGTTTAGCGTAGATGCAGTGTTTCCTGTTTGTGCTTTTTTTTTTCTCAAAAAGGTAGGTTCTAAAAGTTGTTTGTTACTGTAACTACAGGGTGGCCTCGGGGCTCCCCCCCCCCCAAAAAAATCAGAAATATATGATACGACATCAAAAATTTATTCTGTGGTTATATCTAAGACACATTTCTTTCATTTAGTCGGTAAATTAAACCACAGTCGCTTGAAATAATACTGTATATTGACGTTTCGGCCGCTTCCACAGCATTACTCAAGGTTCAAAATTTGACAAAAGAATATTTTTGAAATTCACATAATCTTTTATGACATAATCAATATCAGGGGAATACATGTGCTTTGATTTATAAGGCTGATCATCCTGGAGAACAAATAGATAGTTGTAACTTTTCAGCAAACAGCACAAATTGAATATAGATCTACAATTGACACATTACCGTTCAAGAAGGCGAGCACCGGCTCTTCAAAACCGAAGAAAGGTATCCTACACCTCCTCGAAATCAACCAAAAAATCTCGTGGGACGTTGTTCATATTGTCCTAGAGCCAGAGACAAATCAAGAAGGAGGTTTTGTGCAAATTGCGGTAAATACGCGTGCAAAGATCGCATGCGAGATCATCTATGCGTTGCATATGTAGAAAAATAAAAATCAATTTATTTGTACGACTTTTTTTTTGTAAAAGTACTGATCGGAGTTGTGGTTTTTTCATTTTTTGTTTGTCTCTATATATTTCTAATGTAGTAAATGTGAAAATTATCGCTTGTACTCATAAGCACAAATAATAAGCTGTAACTAAAGAATTACATGTAAATAAAGGCATAAAAACTACGTTTTTTGTGTTTCTATTATAATCTCCTTAGTTTTATCATTTGGAATTAATATTTCCATTGTTTGTATAACAAACACCATAAACTGCATTAATGTGCAGAAATTATTTTTCAAAAAACTACTATGAGTAGGATATCAAAAGCAAAAAATGGGCTACATAATGTAGACCCCACGCGACTCATCACTCGAGTAGTTGAGTACACGCGACTAATTTGTTGGTGATTTGAGTTAGATTTTACTACTGTCATTAAGAATATCCTGTTGGTATCAGATAGAAAATATTTTGGCACACTATTTTCAAATGGGTTTTCTGTTGATTAAATGTTAAAACCTTATCTATGTCCAGCCAAAGAAAGTTTACAATTTTGTGAGAGAGGATAAGTTGCCAATTTTGCCACCAGCCTAAAGATTCCTCAAAACTTTGCAGTTCTTTAAAAATTGCACCTGACAGAAAGTATGCCTTACATTAAAACTGTTTCATTCTCGGAGAAGTATACATTGTTTTACAAATTGATGAAATATCAGCCTGTATAAGTGTTCTTGTCATTACAATAATTATAGGTAGAACATGAAGAACAAAATTATTTGATAGGTATATTAAAGACATACAGCTTATGGTATAGTTGGTCGGCGTAACCCTACCATCACAAAACATATACACTGACCTTCCATCAGAGTATAACTCAAATTACAGTCCTTATTCACAATAGGTATTGTTAAAATTTTGATTTCTGGCCAATAGGTATAAAAGTCAGTTTTTGGGCAATTGCACAAAGCAGTTTTAATGGAAATTGAAAAAGAATACATAAATATACATATAGATGAGTTTGTTTTAGACACATTTGAACATGTAATCAACCCCAAACTGATGAAATTCTGCTTGAATTAATATTTTAATATAGCAAATATTTTTATTAATAATTACACTGAAACAGTTCAAGACAAAATATAGACTGACAAAACTAGAAAGAGGAAATCTAATGGAAATAAGAAATGTCTAACAGAAAAGAAAATCTCTAAATCTAAATACATGTACATTTTTGTACTGTGACTACTGGCATTTTTCACCATCTTATTTTTTCAAAAAGTATTTTTCTTAATTTATCAACCGAGATGAACTCTAATACATATAAAATGTAAGAATTATTCTGAAACCATAAAACAATTTAAATTTTCCCCGGAATGCCCGCCGTTCGGCCCACGGTAACTGGCCCACTATTTGACAGCTGAGCACGTTGCCACATCTAAGGCTTCGGCCTAGTGTAGAGTCGGCCATGGTTTTTTGTAGACCTACCATCTGTATGCGGGTAGTGGAACTAAACTGTAGCTTTTAGTGAAATCTAGAGTTGGAGTGCTTGTAATCAATTGCTATATGAACTCGATAATAACAATAAAATTGTAAATAATATTATCATTATAGGTACCCATGGCCGACTTTACTCACTAGGCCAGAGCATGAAATATGGCAACACTGAATCAGCGGGCCGAGTTTTCATTTGTTGTTATGTTATGTGTATTCTTCCAGGAGCAGATAATATGGTTGGAAGGTGATTATTAATGTGTTTCTAATTATTTACCTGCACAAACGAAACTATAAAGATAACAAGATGCCTGCAAAGCGTGTAGTACCAGGTTGCAGCCCAGTAGAGGACATACCAAACCATGGCCCAACGTAACCTTATTCCAGAGTGAAAAGAACGTTGCAAGGTGATTTTGAATGTGTTTCTACTTATTTACCTGCACAAACGAAACTATAAAGATAACAAGATGCCTGCAAAGCGTGTAGTACCAGGTTGCAGCCCAGTAGAGGACATACCAAACCATGGCCCAACATAACCTTATTCCAGAGAGAAAAGAACGTTGCAAGGTGATTTTTAATGTGTTTCTACTTATTTACCTGCATAAACGAAACTATAAAGATAAAAAGATGCCTGCAAAGTGTGTAGTACCAGGTTGCACTAGCAATTGTGCGTCCAATAAGGGACATAAACAGAAGTGGGTGAAAGGTATTCCTCGGAAGGGCTGGTTATATTTATAAGGATAAAGACAATAATTTACAAACATTTCAAAGGATAAGACCTATTTTAAAGCACAATGTGATACCTATAATGTTTTCTGGACCTCCCAAATATCACAGATAAATACAGTTAATAGAACTCATCTGGGCATGCATCTGGGGCATACCTACGAAAGGATTTGATAGTGAAAGGGAATCAAGACCAGCAAGAATGGCTTCATAATGACCTGGTAGTGAATTTTTCTTGCTCAAGTGACAATTTACAAAGTAAATTGAGTGTTCATTTAAATGGAAGTGGAAGCGGCAGCAGGAAACAGGTTGCGTTTATTTTTATTTTGTAGTGTCTGACTGTGATGAAACAGGCATCAGATGTAAATGTTATTAGTAGTAGTAGTTCTAAAAAGTATTTTTCTTAATTTATTAACCCAGATGAACTCTAAATACATATAAAATGTAATAATTATTCTGAAACTATAGGCCAACTATTTGACAGCTAAGCCACGTTGCCACATCTAAGGCTCCGGCCTAGTGTAGAGTCGGCCATGAGGTACCTGATTCTATAGATTTCTAGTTATGCTTCAGCATGGCCGTCTCTACTCACTAGGCCGGAGCATGAAATATGGCAACACTGAATCTGCGGGCCGTTATTTTGTTTGTTGTTAAGCCATTAGTCATGGCATTAGTGTAATCTTCCAGAGTGAAAAATAAGATTGGAAGGTGCACAAACGAAACTATAAAGATAACAAGATGTCTGCAAAGTGTGTAGTACCAGGTTGCAATAGCAATTGGGGCTTCCAAAGAAGGACATAAACAGAAGTGGGTGAAAGGTATTCCTCATAAGGGCTGGTTATATTTATAAGAATAAAGACAATAATTACAAACATTTCAAAGGATAAGACCTACTTTAAACCACAATGTGGTACCTACAATGTTTTCTGGACCTCCCAAATATCACAGAAAAAGACAGTTAATAGAACTCATGTGGGCATACCAATGAAAAGATTTGATAGTGAAAGGGAATCAAGACCAGCAAGAATGGCTTCACAGTGAACTAATAGTGAATTTTTCTAGCTCAAGTGACAATTTACAAAGTAAATTGAGTGTCCATTTAAGTGGAAGTGGAAGTGGAAGTGGCAGCAGGAAACAGGTTGCTTTATTTTTATTTTGTAGTGTCTGACTATGATGAACCAGACATCAGATGTAAGTGGTATTAGTAGTAGTAGTTCCAAAAAGTATTTTTTTCTTAATTTATTAACCCAAATGAACTCTAATACATATAAAATATAATAATTATTCTGAAACTATAGGCCCACTATTTGACAGCTAAGCCACGTTGCCACATCTAAGGCTCCGGCCTAGTGTAGAGTCGGCCATGGCTTCAGTCAAAAGGTACACAAACTGTCAGTCAGATTCTATGTGACTGGAGCCATTTCATTCACGTCATATGTACGTCAAATAATCAAGTTTGAGGTTATTGTAAATATGCAAATGCCAAAAGTCGAAATGTCACAATAGAATTCAAAATTCATGTTTTGGTATAATTTTCTGCCAGAGAATGAGACCAGAAACATGTTGTGTTGAAGTGAATTTGCTTGCAGTAATTATTGTTTAAGGTCTAATATAGATATAACTTGAATTCAATAGAGCAATTATTAACCTTTATATTATATATCAATAAGTATGTCTTCAATATATGGATACAGCAAAGAAGCTGTTCGAATTAAAGTTAAGGTAAGTACAATAGTTTTAAATGAAATTATGTTATATCAACATTTATTTTCAGAAATGTGATGCAGGTCAACCACCAGAATCTAGAAAATTTAGCGTAGATCCACAAATCACCTCTTTCGAAGTATTACATAGTATTTTAGTCAAAGCCTTCGATTTGAAAAATGACTTCTCAATATGCTACAAAGTTCATGACGCAAACGGTTGTGAAACCAGCTTGCCTTTATTATCTGACTGGGACTTAGATGCAGCATTTGTCAAGTATGTATACCTAATAAATATACAAATTCATTTATTTTGTACTGTAACTTTTTTATCAATTGTGATGCACAACTACTACTATGTATTTTCACCGTAGTATTTTGAAGAAGCTACTCATGTATTTTGCATAGATAAGGAAATATGTTAAAGACATGTTCACATGAATATGTTTTGCAGGTACCTCAAATAAAGAGTTATTCTGAATTTAATTATGATAAAAAGTGAAAATTTCTTCCACCATACATTGTTTATTCATTATCCAAAGTATATACAATATTTGGTTGAAGAGAAACTACTGTAATTATTTTGTAAGTAGATGGTGTTATAAGTGAAATCTCATACATAAAAGTTGCACAATGGTTGCTATGTAAGAAATGATACTTAGTGTGTTAAATATTGAAAACTAGTCATATACTTGATATTTAATGAATCATAGATACTAGTAATGATCATTATATTTAATGTATAATGATAGTAGTTACAACAAGGCAAGATCTAAAAACGTCACACTCAGCTACTCACACGCTTAGGAAGCTTTACAAGTGTTATCAGGTACTTTATTACCATTTTTTGACTCGTTAAACAAGTGTTGTTTCTAGTAACTAGCTTATTAAGAATTAAAACAGTCCTAACATAGTAAATAAAACATTTCATTCTTAAAAAAAAATGGTTTGGGAAGGGGTCAACTATACTATAGCATAGTATTATCATTCACCACAGAACAACCACATTCAAATTTTCCAGCATTCAAAGTTTTGGAAATGAGATAAGAGCACAGTGTTAGCTTATTTTTTGGGCCTACCCTCCACTTATATCTCTGTTAGGCATAGAAGAGATATAGATAATAAGGTTGTGCACACATGCTATATATTATATGATTTAACATCCCAGAGTTTTGGAAACAAATATATAACAAACCGCTTACATACCCATGCCTTTTTGGATAAGTTTATGCCACAAATTAAAAATCAATATAATAAATGGTAAGATTTGCTCTTGTCTCGTATATTTCAAAATTTATGGAATATATTAATGAACTAGTGTTATCAAACTAGAAACAGTAGTTGCTTAAGACATTAAATAGTTACTATTTGGCAGTTTTTTAGAATCTTTAGCTAACTTAGGTATTACAAACTACTAATAAAACAGATTTTATAGACTTAACACGCAGCCTTATAATATTATAAGTATATTATAATAAGTATTCCATATGAAGAGAGAAAGGACATGTAGAAAACCCAAACCATATACAGCAACTAGTTTATTTTATTTTTTATTTTATATGACTCCTGATATTCATTTTTTCATAATCATTCCTTTTGAACAATATCAATGTAAATCATATATATTGTGAAAAATTGTTCAGTTTATATTGAGCTAACTTCATAATTGTGAGGGCATATAAAACTCACACACACTATACATTGTAGATTCAGTATAAAGGAATAGTACTTTCATATATAAAGTTCGACAGAATAATTTCTAGGATCTACTACTATTGAGAACTGACTACTTAGACTATAGTTAATTCTAAAAAACTATAAGAGTGTGTCACTTTACTGGCAAAGCCATCAAAATCAAGATTCCATATTATATGGTATATCTAAAACATGTACCCTGTCAACCAGCTTATTCTGATTCATTCAGAATGACATTTGATGGACCCAAGATTAGTAGCATATCAAAAGTTAATGATTCTCTGGTAGTGCTCCAGAGTGATCAAGTTTTAGTTTTAGTAGTGCTATGTTCTGATGGATGTAATCTATGTGCTTATATGTAAGCATGCTGTCAGGAATATGCTTTACCTGGCCCTAATTATTGCTCTTCACATATGTAACAACTCCTCAGACATATACCTCTTGCTATTTGATCCTAGTCACACGATATCAACTGACTAGAGAGATTTAAATATTTCCAAAAATATGATGTTTTTAATTAGGTACATGCTCTATCATAATATATTAATTCTACTAAAAAAGGGTAATGATGTTGGACTCTTAATCACTTAAAACATTATGATTAATTTTTTTCAGATAGTCCTAAATCATTCTTAATAAAATACAATACAGTGTGCATTCAAAATTAATTACTTTAAAATTAGGACAATTTCCTACCTCAGAAATAAGTCTGGATCAATATAGGAATGTCCATCTGCTAGATATATTTTAATAGTTGGTGCTTATATGATTGGTTGAGCTATTTATTTACAGAGCTCATAATATGTCTGTTATACTAAACTCAGAACCATGTTTGTGTTTACAAATTGATGTAAGGTCTATTGAAGAATGCCCTGATGAAAGCACTACAAAAAGAAATTTTACATTCATGACACAAATCAAGGGTCCAGGAAATCAAGAATCTAGACCAGCTAGATTGCATGGGATTATCAACCAGGTGGGTTATGGAGTTATTAATGTTTTAACACTCTATCTGTGCTAACTATATAACAATTGTCATCCTCCATTTTGCAATCCTGTAATTTGTACTGTGTGACCATTGTAAATTGACCAGTGCAGCATGAGGAAGGGTAGCGGGAGGTTCCCTCAGGTAGGGATCGTTATTATTATGTCGAGTTTAAAATGAGATAGATATAAAGATAAGTATAACACAGACATTAAATATCGTCTGCTGCGATTATCCAATCCCGATACTGCTGGACTGTCTTCAAGGTGGGGAATAAAATTTGCTGTTGCCGGTTGTAGTTATAAGTTTTATGAAGTAAATAAATTTCCTTTATATATCAAATAAAACAAGTCGTAAAAGATGGAAACAGATATAATTATTAAGAGTTATGGCAACGTCCTGACTTCTTTCAACGAATTCTTTTCGTTGGTCAATTTACATTCATCACACAGTATGTATATAGTTATCATTTATTTACTAGCTTATTTGTTAATGACAATTATATCTTTCTTTACCTCTTGACAGATCCTTCATATATTTTTCAGGTTGTGCCTAGCCTGTATATCTTGGTTACTCTCATTATAATTTCAGAATGCAGTTGTGACTAATATTTTTGTGGTCCTTCTATAGCCTTTTACTTTAAGTTGTCCTTTGTCTCAATTTTTTGCCAATGAAGGGGGTGCTATGAACTTAAATGTTATTTATTTTAGGTTGGAAAAACTTTTAATATGGTTCAGAGAGCTTTTAATTTTGGTGATGATGATTCTGCTTCTTTACAACAGCCACCAAGGCCTCCTTTATCTGATACTGAATTTAGAAGATTCTTAGACCCTGTAGGACAAATTGTATTCGCAAAAGAGTTGAGGTCTGTCATTTACTATGGTGGGATAGAACCTAGTCTTAGGTAACGGTTCTTTATAATTTCTACATTTAACTACATAGAATGCTAATCCTGATAAACTTTAACTTTTGATTGAATGTTCAGTATTACTAGTTATAGTTGGCAGTAAAGCTGGGACAAACAACATGATAAGATTTTTTGGCCAGTCATTACTGTTCTACTTAAGTAGTCAGGTGGTCACTACTACCTTATACTTCCCTCATCTCATACTTGCTTGAGAGCAATTTTGGACATAAGTGTGTATCTATGTAGTTTGCAGCAAGTGTATTCTTATAGTTTACTAACATTCATTCATTGTTCATACTTAAACGACTCATTGATTGTAAACATGTTTGGAAAACATCAAATTCACATATTCAGATTTACTGCAATAGATTTCAAAGGAGTTTAACTTGTGTAACAGTAAATGGTCATGTTCAAAAATGTATTAACTTCCAATCTACTAGTTTTTGACTTTAGTTTTACACAGTTAATGTAACTTTCAAACTAACATTAAGGATGTCCTTTATGTAAAATAAATTACCATCACTATGCACAGATTAATTACATCATAACACTGGTGTATGTTTATCACTTGTGTATACAGTATCGCCAATAAACAAGTTAGATTTTTATTACATATAAAACAAGCACAGGTATTTAACAGAAACCTGGGACGTGAAAAATGTCACTCACTTATGTTTCCAGAATTCCAGATCATATAACTATGTACTAAGTTTGGTTATTTGTGTAGGTTAATATTTAAATAAGATGAAGTATGTTGGACACAGATGGATGGTCTACCATATCCAAATTGTATAACTTAAATTTATAGCAATAAATTACCCATCTGAAGTGAGGTTTCTGATATTTTGTAACTGCATACAAAACTACGGATATACGATTTCATAAAACGAGGTATAAGGAAGATACCACAAATATTTGCGATAATTTTATTGATACTTATTCTAAAAGCACTCTAGTATATGAATACTTTCTCTGCAATTTATACGTGTATTTTATTCAATAGGAAAGTGGTATGGAAACATCTGCTCAACGTATATCCAGAAGGTATGACGGGTAAAGAACGCATGGACTACATAAAAAAGAAAGCCCTTGAGTACACGAATCTGCGAGAGACCTGGAAAGCAGCGATTTCCAAAGGATCGGTAACTGGAGAGCTGGCTTATACCACTGGCATGGTGAGGAAAGATGTACTCAGAACGGACAGACACCATCCGTTCTATGCCGGCAGTGATGACAATCAAAATGTGGCCTCTCTTTTCAATATCCTCACTACGTAAGTGTGAAATTTTTCAATGTTTCCTGGAATAAGTACAACATCCTCAGTTATAAGGACTATGTTAAGAACGTGCATTTGTTAACACATACTTCATTCAAAGAATCCTGTTTCAGAGTTTATGACGGGCTTTATTGTCAACTCATTGATGACCACCAATGGTGTAAACTGATAATTTCCATAAAAGACTTTCGTAGATCATCCTAGGCTCAGAAATACAATTAAATCTTGGTTTGAAGCGTAAGCTTTCCATGAAATCTAGACGTTTTCGTTTCAGAATTACCACCCTGTTTTAAACTAGCTTATTCTATACTATACCATCATATATATTATGTAAATATCGCAACCTCGAAAGGCCAGGCCTTGTATGAGACTTTTACAATAGTTTACATGTTGTATGTATACATTACAATTTAGCTAACCCAACTTGCTGCACTGCTGCATCGACCTAGACTAACTAAGATTTTACGGCTGTGCCTGTAAGCAATATGATCCGCTATGATGTCTGCACCGGTACGTCATCAATTGTGTGACGTCACTGTTATGTTCTTATACGGACTAAAAGGTATGTGTGTACAGGGTGTCCCATTTTGGGCACTTTTACGGGGTATCTCTGTTATTTTTGAAGATAGAGAGTTGCGGTTTTCGCGACAGTGTGCTACTTTTTTTGTGAAACTAAAGATGCCGTCAACAAAATTATCATATGGCCCTCTTGGTTTTTGAGATACAGGGCGAAATCCAGAATTATCGATTTTGGGACCACCCACGTATCTCGGTTGTCTATTATTTTATTGAAAAGTTTAAAAAAGGTTCTTATAGATTGTTTTCTGTAGAATCCAGTGGTGTAGTTTGATTTTTTGTTACTCTTAACCATTTTTCAGTTATAAAGCAAACATATAGTTTTTTAAATGGAACCCTGTATATAATTTTTTACGTCAAACGGAAATAATTCAAGCTTTTCAAAAATATATATTAGTATGAAATTTTTTGAGAACTAAGCTCAAAATTTCATTTTTTACTTTATTTGTAGCAGTAGGCCATGACTAATCTATTAAAAATAATATCCAAGTAAACAATTATTAAGATACAAGATACTCAATACTTTTTGACTCAATTATTTAATTGGATTTTATACGCTATTAACTACTATTTGTGATAATTTTCAGTAAATATTACTTATTGTATTACATTACTTAAAACACATTATTAAATTTGAATTTGAATCAAAATAAAAACTAAAAACATCGAGGAGCTTTTAGAGATGTTGGTTCAAGTTGGAGACTATTTTCTCGAATGCAAATCTGGCATAATTTCTTATTCTTTCAATGGCATTTAAAACAATTATTGGTCTCCTTCGTGTTATGGCGATTAAAAATTCCCCAAACTTGGATCCTGCGCAAATGTTGAAGTATCTTAAACTTGTATGGATGGTAATTGTATTTTTTTAGAATTATTTCTGCAGTTGATTTCTGTACCCCTACAGCTTCTTCTTTGTGCTTACAAGATGATGAATGCGTTGCTTTTATGTAACCTAATACGTTTGTTTCCCTTTGCTTCTAGGCTCCTTGAGATAAGTTTTGGGACGTGGTTGAATAAAGGATCCGTACGTCCGTACCTAACTATATTTATTTTTAGACAAGCAAATATATCTTAAAACGGTTGCTGTCTCTCTGGGTATCTAAGCTGCCATTATTATAGAAAATTGAGAATAATTAGAATGAAAACACAGCAGAACAAAGCTATATTTAATAAAAATATAATTAAAAGCTGACAGTTTCGCAAGTTTTTTACAGATTTGCTTTTGTTTTTAACAGATGAGTCATAGCCCACTATCTACTCAATATTATAATAACATTCATCATTTTAATGAGACATCATTATTAAAAAAAATGTATTTTGATTCCGTTTTTTCGAATTTGAGTAGGAAGTCTCTTGTAGAGTAATAACTACTCAGATGCTTATTATTTATAGTTGATTAACCAAGGCCTACTGCTACAAATAAAGTAAAAATTGGAAAAATCAAATTTTGAGCGTAATTTTCAAAATAACTTAATACTAATATATATTTTTGAGAAGTTTGAATTATTTCCGATTGACAAACATAGTATACAGGGTGTTCCATTTAAAAAAATATATGTTTGCTTCATCACTGAAAAATGGTTAGAATAAAAAAAAATCAAGCTACACCACTGGATTCTACAGAAAAAATTCTGTAAGACCCTTTTTTAAACTTTTTAATAAAATAAAAGACAACCGAGATACGAGGGTGTCCCAAAATTGATGATTTTCGATTTGACCTTGTATCTCAAAAACCAAGAGGGCCATGGTAATTTTGTTGACGGCATCTTTAGTTTCACAAAAAAGTAGCACACTGTCGCGAGAACCGCAACTCTTTATCTTCTAAAATAACCGAGATACCCCGTAAAAGTGCCCAAAATGGGACACCCCGTTCATACATGCATCATGTTACGTATTTTTTTTTTTCAGTTATGCTCTGAATCATCCGAAGGTAAGCTACTGTCAAGGAATGAGTGACCTAGCCTCTCCGCTTTTGGTTACGATGAATGACGAAGCTCACGCATATGTTTGCTTTTGCGCTCTCATGAACCGGCTCTGCACCAACTTCATGATTGATGGAATTGCAATGACTCAAAAATTTACGCATTTAGCGGAAGGACTTATGCATTACGATCCGGAGTTTTATAATTATCTGAGGATGCATGAGGTAAGTGTTGGATTCTGTAAAAAAATGGTTTTCAGTAGATCATGAAGATGTTTATACGGGGTCCTGCACACAAAGGACGGACGTTTTTGAAATGGTTAGTTCTCTTCTCCTAGCATTTTGCATTTTCTGATTGGTCGTAACAGTCAGCCGATTTACCTAATAATATATTTTGTTATATGATTAATGGTTATCGAGATATTGCCGGCGCCCATTCTTAGTGGACCACCCTGTACAGTCGTGTTTGACTCATTATTTCGGACGCAACTGTCGGACGTGAAAACGCGGTGCTCAACCATCCATAATGTCAACTGGTTACAAAATCCTACAAACTCACAACAATTTCGCCCTGATGGAGCAAGAGTACTAGCCATTTCAAAAACGTCCGCCCTTTCTGGTGGGCCTGTAACGTGCCAACCGTTACATTATATGTTTTTCGTTATTTTTCTCTTATTCAGGAAATTAATACCTCTTGTTACCAGCAGCGGAGCGTACGCCACTTCCCGTTCCGTCGAGCACCCGACCGACAGGGGCTGCTCACTATACTACTCAAACAGTACCTATTTTCTTTTTGCATAGGCTTTTATGCATAATAATTTGCCTTGCCCCACTAAAAACATGCGCGATGTAGATCGGGACTCGCGATTTGTGCGACGAAGGTGGACCTTCACCTCGTTGATCTTCGGCCGTACAGAGTCGTTGTGTCTTTGTTGCTTACCTTTTTCAACATGTCTACCTAAAGACAATTGCCCATCCGTCGAAACGTGAACATATTGGACATATTAGAGCCAACTTTTTTTGTCTCATCCAGTTTCCCGTTGCCTTTAATGGGGTCCTGGAGCCATCTACCATGGACATAAGATAGATAGATAGATAGATAGATAGATAGGCTTTATTTTCCAACAGGTGCATGCACCCAATAACAGGAAATGCAAAAACAAACATTTTGTTATATATAAATGAATAGTGAAAAAATATGCAGATACACACATATATGCAGATATATAAATATTAGTACTTAGGGCTAGTAATAATAAATACAATACAACGCTAAATGCGCGAGCAAATTGATTGTTTTATATGAAACTGTCTTATTCAAAATAGGATCATCACATATGGAAGCTAAGTTGTAATATACATTTGTATATATCCGACAATGAAGAAAAATTGATATCGCAACTATTACATATCAAGTTAAAATTATTACAAATTATTGACACAGGTGACCTATTCAGAATGTTAGTTCTGGCACATTCACAATAAAATGTTCTCGAATTTCTGTTGTTTAGTCGCGGTATAGTAAAGGAAATTTTTGCCAGCAAAAACTCACATATTATATTGCCGTGTAACAATTTATGCAAAAAGGCTGATGCTAGGTAAATTCGTCTATTGTTCAGAGAAATAATTTTGGCTTCATTAAGTAGTATAGAATAATCGAATCCTCGTTCAGGGAATACACCAAATTTCTTAAAATATAGATATTTCAAAAATTTTCTTTGTACACGCTCTATCTGACTGATATGAGTTACATAGTAAGGGTACCAAATCAACACACCGTATTCCAGCTTGCTACGTACATAAGATGTATATAGTAGTTTAAGCACTGAGATGGAGAATTGCTTACCATTTCTGATGACAAATCCCAACATTCTGTTGGCCGTGGAAACAGTGCTTTCAATATGAGGGGCAAAAGACATTTTCTGATCAAAAAGAATTCCTAGATCACGTATTTGTTCTTGACGAGATAAAATAGTATGGTTCATATGATAAGGAAAAGTTATGGGGTTATTTTTCTTTGTGTAAGATACAACAGAACATTTATCAGGATTCAATTCAAGATGATTTGAGAGAGACCATGCAGATATTGCATCGATATCTTGTTGCAAAGCAAGGCAGTCATCATTAGTAA
Organism: Callosobruchus maculatus; assembly: GCA_951848785.1. NCBI lineage: Eukaryota > Metazoa > Arthropoda > Insecta > Coleoptera > Chrysomelidae > Callosobruchus > Callosobruchus maculatus. The sequence goes on along the minus strand of CATOUR010000054.1, from coordinate 13,294,507 downwards.
AGACGCTGCAATAAATTTTTAGATCATCTGCGTATAATAATTTTGAACATTTTACATCTAGGGTAAGATCGTTTATATATAGCAAGAAGAGTAAGGGTCCCAAATTTGAACCCTGAGGAATTCCTGATGTAGGTGTTATAAGAGACGAGCGATATCCTTCAAATTCCACATACTGATTCCTGTCAAAAAGATATGATTTAAATAACGATAAAAGATCGTCTGTGAATCCAAAGAAGCCCAGTTTTTTCAATAAAACCCCTAAATCGATTCTGTCAAAAGCCTTTTGCATATCCATGTAAACTACGTCTACCTGGAAGGCCTCACCTTGTGTAGCCTCACATCCTGTAGGGGCAGCTGACTCAGAAGGATGCCTGGATCCCTTTCGTCAGGCCCATCCATTTGTGAACCATTAGGTTGTACCCGTGCAATTGTTTTTTTATTGAGAGCCCCAGCGTTGGTCACCATCCTACCCTCCTGGTGATGACCGACCAAACCTTACCGACAGTCAAGTTAAAATTTTCAGCTTTTTTGTTTTTTTATATACTATAGTCAACTTAAAGTTAACATTTACAATCATAACAAGGACCTCATCGCATATTTCTTTTTCTTCATGTTTTTTAATCATTAATAGAAGTAGTTACATCATTTTACACAATAGTTTTATTTCATACCACGAGCCGAGATGACAAGTTTTTATATCCAATATAAGCCTTATATTCATTCAAATTGCTTGGCACGAACCCATCCGCTGAATTTTCAATAAGCCTGAGATAACTTTAGCTCACTGACTGTAGCGCGGCTGGATAAAAATTGTAATTATTGTTATCATGCGTTATAGACCCTGTACAACAGTTTTTATATATCGATTAACTAAGATTGTGGTATTATTGATCTAAAAGGAATATCTACAGAAATTTCTGCATTAAGCTGCGTTCTAATTGTAATAATTATTTCTTAACTTCTGTTTTTAGGCGGACGATCTTTTGTTTTGTTATCGATGGCTTCTCCTAGAAATGAAGCGTGAATTTGCTTTCGAAGATTCATTGCGCATGTTGGAGGTAGGTTTTAATGTTCCTTCTACATTGTTATAAAGAATGTTTTTATAAGAGGCTAGAATGTTTGACTGTCAATATGACACGTGGCTACAACATGAAAGATTGAAGGTTGACAAATGGAGGTTAGTAAATAGGGAGCATTATACGACAGAGCAACGCTTCCTGATTGTTGAATTATCAAAATGGTGGATGTTTAATTGTAATTATTTATAAAGTGTCTCCAATATTCATTCGACATAATGTTCTTGATTCATCCATTGTGAAAGGAATAATCGAGAAGTTCGAAAATACTGATTCCGTTATGATGCGATTTGTCGTCGTGCACCAGAATTTAACATTACAACAGCTACTCTCCAGCTTATCCTCAATAAACTTTTGCGTCTAAAGGCCTTTTGCTGACAGGCCATGCACGGTGAACAGTGTTCATCAATTGAATCCATAAGCAAACAGAAGTGAATGACGATTTTCCGAACAAAAATGAATTTCTGTGTTGAGGCCCATTTCCCTCCGTGAAGCATACCCAATGGTGGGCTATGTAGACATATAATTGCACCTTCTCTTGTAATTAAACAAAGGCAAAGGGCGGTATTCATAGCTGCCACTTGAGTGTTCCTGAATATTTGAGTATCCCTCAAGTACAGTCTTGTGTTTCACAGTCATTCGCTACTCAAGTAACAAAACTTCAACATGACATTTCGTTGCACCCAAGGTGATTTTGTAGGTTAATTTTGCAGTAAGGTGTTGTCAGTTTCTGTCACATCCGGAAAAATGTCTGACAAAAAACACGAAATACTGGCACAAAACAAAAACCGATAACAGAAGAAATCACAACCCTTAGGCCTATGCATAACAAATCGACTTAATTTGACTTAGGGCCGGTTTCTCAATGTCCGGTTAAAAGTGTCAGACAGGTAGCTGTCAGATGACGTTTCTATGGATACAACTGTCAGATAAGATTTACGTGAGAATTCGTAAGTTTAACCCTCAATTGTTTAAACAATTTATCTAACAGTTACCCGTTATCTTCACCATAAATATTTAACTGGACATTGAGAAACCGGCTCTTAAGACATCGTTCCCAAATGATTTCCCACCCTCTCGTAAGTAATGACCATGAAGTTTCTTGTCAATTTATGTAAGTCTGTAGGTGAATATACTGAGGAGACAATTTCCGGTTTATATGAAATCTTGAAATGTGGATTATTAAGCAAGCTATGTCCGTAGCGTTCAACGTATTTTCTGTGAGCGTTTAACATTGACCATTTGGTATTGACCCCGAACGTGTGGCCTTGGTTCTATTTTGAATGTAATTAGTCCTGAACATGTCACTTTCAACTTCGAATGTATTTATTTGCAATAACCAATTTTAAATACCGTTACTCTTGAACTTATTGAAATATGACCTTGACTTATTTAGCATTAACCTTGAAAAGTTAACAGTCTTGGAGGTGGGGACTAACCTTACAATGTGATCTTGGTGGTGTGCTTTTATAAGAATCAAGCCCGTTTACTGAAACCAGTTTAGAGCTTTCTGAACTCGTAAGTCGAGTCGAGAAAAAAAATTATTCAGTATCGCAGACTGGTACCGACGATGAATAGCGAACGGGAGTGATAATAAAAGAAAAATAATGATACACTGGAGCCTGGTGTGAAATCGAACAGTCTGTAAAAGGACGTACAAGTTCACACCAGAAGATCAGCCTACATCTTCAATGCTTCAACTTTCAACGACAAGTCCAAATAAACGAGGGTTGCTCTATACCTCCGTCAATCCACCAGTACGCAGACAGCTGTTTCACGCTTATTAGCGATCATCAGTGCGCCATAGGTCGATTGACGAAAGTAGAGAGCATCAATTTTTCCATGTTTAATAAACATGTGAAAGATGTACGAGTAAGACAGAAGGAATTCTGCCAGTGCGCCATCTAGTACCCGAAGGTGACGGCAACCAAAGAGAGAAACGCCACTAGAAGCAGTTTACCTCTCCTTGGTGGAACGACAAGGCTCGCTCGCTTTTTGCCACTAGAGGCGCGGATTTTGACGCACGCAGCGTGAAGCCGATATACGAGAGCCGGCTTCACGCTGCGTGCGTCAAAATCCGCGCCTCTAGTGGCAAAAAGCGAGCGAGCCTTGTCGTTCCACCAAGGAGAGGTAAACTGCTTCTAGTGGCGTTTCTCTCTTTGGTTGCCGTCACCTTCGGGTACTAGATGGCGCACTGGCAGAATTCCTTCTGTCTTACTCGTACATCTTTCACATGTTTATTAAACATGGAAAAATTGATGCTCTCTACTTTCGTCAATCGACCTATGGCGCACTGATGATCGCTAATAAGCGTGAGACAGCTGTCTGCGTACTGGTGGATTGACGGAGGTATAGAGCAACCCTCGTATATCGGCTTCACGCTGCGTGCGTCAAAATCCGCGCCTCTAGTGGCAAAAAGCGAGCGAGCCTTGTCGTTCCACCAAGGAGAGGTAAACTGCTTCTAGTGGCGTTTCTCTCTTTGGTTGCCGTCACCTTCGGGTACTAGATGGCGCACTGGCAGAATTCCTTCTGTCTTACTCGTAAGTCCAAATAAGTTCTAGTTTACTAGTTTAGGCTCGAAGGCGTCAGCGTTTATTGTCAAGATAAAACACACACATACAAGCTACCATAGACATGGGCGCCGCCAGAAAAAAAGCCAGGGGGGCAAAAAAAAGTCCAGGAGGGAGGCAAAAGAATATTTCTTGTCATCATTTTTTTTCTGTATTTAAACAAAAAATAACATAGAGCATATGCAAAATAAAAGAGGTGAACATCTTCAATAACAGAAATGCATGAACAATAGGATTGTACCCATACTCAGTACAGTATTTAAATTAAAAACAATAAAAGAACAGAAATACAGAACAATAAAGAACAAACATATTTTATAAAAGAAAAAATACATCTGAAAAAATAACTAACTATAAAACATAAATCTACATTTTGTATTCACTGTTAGAAAAAAAGACTAGAGAAGTTATTTGAAATCGAACTTTAGCTTCCTTCGGTGTTGACCAAATTTGTGACTACTGTTTTTATGAATTGCGTTTCATCCCAGTCATTTTTTTCTGTGGACGCTGAGCATACATAGACCAGTCAATCGATTTTCGCTCATTGTTGACCTCAACCAAGTGTTGATCCTCCTTAGGGTACTGACTGAACGTTCAACGGAACAAGTCGTAGGTGGCAAAGAGAGGAAAATTTTAATTGCGCTCGCAGGAGGAGGGAAAAGTAACAGTTTCCATGTATGCATGTTAGATTTGATTTGCCTGTGGGGGGGGGGGGCAAGTGCCACCCTTGCCCCCCCTGGCGGCGCCCATGACCATAGATCAGAATCATAGTGGAGGGCAGAAGCAGCAGCCCACTCGCTTCAAACCTATACTACACATCAATGTCACCTGTTTAATGCTAAATACGTTCAGGATCGTAAATAGTTAGTGTCAAATGATTTTGATGTAACTTGTTCAGTCAAATACATTTAAAGCCATACTACAAACCCTATACGTTAATACTCATGGAATGTATGATCGGCAAATATTGAATCTGTAGGTCCTTTGGAGTTCGCTGCCGGCTGACCCTCCGGACAAAGAACTACGCCTCTTCGACGTACCCTTCAAACCACCACCATCGCCTTCCACGCCTCCTCCCTTGTGTACAAGTCCCCACATGCGCACCCAAAGAGAGACAGCTTACACAAAAATATGCGCGTTGCGTAGGCAAAGCTCTTCGATCTCACTCAATAGCTACCAGCAGAGGAAGAGCGCTGAGCAAGGGGCTTGGAGACAGATTCACAGTTTGGATGATTCGATGAGCAAGTCCAAGACGCTACCGGGAATCACGCTGAAGCACCTCAGTTTGGATGATGCTGCGTTGAACGAGAGCAAAGAGGTAGGTGATAAATAAATAAAAAAGTTGCAAAAACAAAACAATGAGTGTTCCACTTGCACGAAAACTATAAATTATTACTAGAAATGTCAAAGGATTATTCTACTGTTATGCGACTTGTACCACCTTGTTTTCAGTCAGGCGAGTTAAAACAGATTCACTAAACTATCAATAAAAATCACATTCCTGGTAAACTACTTCTAGATTGAAATAATCCTCACTGCACTAGTATACCGGGTGTCACCGATTCACTTCACTCTACTTAACACGTTGGCTACCAACGCTAGAGCGAAATAGCTAAACTGCTGTACAATATGAATCACCGGTGATCAAACCAAGCAGCTCACTCCTGTACCAAATGTATCACATGTGATATTATGCACCAAGGTGTTTAACGGGCTTTTAAAATTATCGGTATACAAAAACAGGCAGCTAGAACAAGTCAGTGGTATATAAATACACCAAGTAATTTGTAGTTTGAATGGTCTGCACCGGTGAAACATTATAATCAAGTTATACACGGTAATCTGAGAGAATTAAAATTTGCCCTGTTTTTTATTTTCAGTACAGTATATTATACAGTTCACAATAAAAGTATTAATTCAGTGTCTTTTTCTAAAACATTACAGGTACACAACAATAACAAAAAACCTTTGCGAGATATATGTTGGTAGAGAAACAAACAAATCTCGTATATCACCCGTGATTCATATAGTAGCCAACGTGTTAAGCTACATCACAAGTTCCTAAATCTAACATAAAATATATATGCATAAATCACAGAAAATGTGGCAAAAAACAACCATAAGTAAAGTTCAAATATAGATAATATCTGGTAGTGTAATATTCAGTCAGAAACTAGGTAGTTTTCTTTAACAGCCGTAATTCTGAGAATATTTGATTTTGTAGGGCAAGTCGTCACATGCTCATGACCAGCAGTCCAGAACTGTACCTAAACATAAGCCCGGCTCCCCCTTAGAGAAAACCCCAGAGATACAGAACAACAGAGTCAATTTATTCCAGGCAAGTAGAAGGAACGGCAGACTGTCAGCCAGTCTGACCAATTTATTAAAAACCACAAAGGGTGGTCATTTCAAAGAGCTCAGGGAAAGAATTGCTGCAAGTAAACTATCATCCTCTTTGAATCAGTTAGATACGCCTCAAACCATCGAAGAAGAAAAGCCTACAGGAAAGAAGATAAAGAATCTGAACGAATTCTTGAACTTCGGAAGTATTAGGTTTGTTACTTTAATTTTAGACAATTATGGTTCTGTTTATTATAGTTATTCACGTTTGCTCGTCGTTTAGAATTTAATGAGTAAAATAGGAATGTGAAGCACAAGAATTAATTAGAACTACGAATTCCATTAGAAAAAATGCTGACGGTATTGATGAACAATAAAATAGATTCGATTACTACACATACCTTATACAAGGTGTGACCTTCAAGGTCTCCCTTGTTTGTACCTACGTTAGTATGCTCTGGATAGATAACAATATTAATAGTAAATCTGAGTCCTTGTTAAATTTAGAAATGAAATGGTGGTAATGCTTTTAATTTTTATTATATATATTTATTTTGCCCGGTGTTTAGATTTAAAGGATACGAAAAAAAATATTCTCTTGACAAAAACGTAGGACAGCTATCATATCAATATTTATGCCGGAAAATTGGCGTTAAAAAGATAAGTAAGTCTTTAGAAGTATACTGCCATAGACATATCAGATTGACGTTACAGCATTATTTGTTTCCCTTCCAGTTATGTCAAAAGGCTCATGCGTAAGATTTTATACTAACCATGTATTTTGTTTTTCTTATCAATACTGGGTTTGCTGTATGTTGCGTCGCAATGATAATGGTACAATTGGGACCATAAGCAGAGTGCGAGGTAGTAAAGGTAGCTTACTACGTTCTTAGGAGTCGATATCAATTTTACCAATATGTTAATTATCCGGAATCGTGAAGTCACCGCTGCGGGTTAAAATCTATAAATACATAAATATTATCATGGAAAATAATGAAATATGATAATTATTTTTTGTTATTTTATCTTTCCCGTCAAGTTATACAGCGATTACCAAATTATTTTTGAAGAGGTAATACTACCTATAAAGAAACAGCGTCAATTATTTTTTATACCTCACGCTCTAGCCATAGGCTATGAACTAATAGCAGTACTCATCTCTTGGAGAGGCATATGATCAAATGAACGCCATAATAACAGCAAAGACGTCGAACGTTAATTCGGATGGTGTACAGTATTTATTCCAGTGACAGAAGTGAGGTGGAGTTATCAATAGTTCGTTATAACAACTGCGTCAGTTATTGCAGTCCTTACCGCTCGTTGAACAGAATACTATATCCTCCCATTCCGACGCTATATCGCTTTGAATGGTCTATATGACTTACAATGCAAATGCAACAGATATTACGTCACAAAACCCAACTCTTTATCTTCCAACATACAAATGGAGATGTATGCACATCCAGTGTCCTTAAACTTAGTTACCCACAACTAGTGTACGTTGTTGTTTACTTTTGCACCGATATTTTTTATGGTAGTTCTAGAAATATGCATGCAACCTGATTAATAATGGGAATTTCATCTTCTAGAAGATATAAATTAACTTTTTTTCACTTGTTAGTTAATACCTTGTTTAAAGCTTTATGGTGTACATGTGCAGATAGCATTATTCATATTAAAGGCTAATTTTTTAATGTTATTGTCATGATCGGACTAATTTCCTGTGTCCTGAGTCGACTGAGGTTCTGGCAGCAAGTGCCATTAGAAGTAAAAGATTAGTGTGGTTGCAATAATATTATTATTATTTAATTACTTCGACTTTATTTGGGCGAAATTTGGCGTAAGGCTATTCTTACGGTTAACCCATATTACAAAAGTAACTACACTTAAAACTAACACTTATGGTACGCGCACCTAAAATCGGCATCGGACGGACGGTACCGATGGAACGGCCGGTACGGTACAGATTTTTCATTAGGGTATCGCACATATCTGATCGGAATCGTCGGAAGAATTGGAAATCAGTTGCAAATATGCAAATGATCTGCATGCAGTGTTGCCAGGCAGATCAGATTGAAATTCGCTACTGAACCGCCTTGAATGTCGCTACGTTGTCGCCCCACAAAAATAACGTATATTTCAGCCTGTGTATATAACTTTATTCGTGTGGGGGGGGGGGGGGTACAATTGATTTAGGTAGTGGATTACCCGATACATAGTCTCGACACAGCATAGTAAACAACCAGCAGAATATCTCTGAGTATTTCCTATATAAGAATGGTTCCCACAGAATTTGACCTTCGGATGATTTTACGGGTGTGAAATCTGGGTAGAGATGCGAAAATAAAAGTATCGGTACCAATTAGATATTTTTTAGCCAAGTATAGAGCACCAATGGAGGCGCGTTTGGTTCGTAATTATTTTCGATACCGATACCGCTACGAAAGTAGCGATACCAGCTTGGAATCGCTCAAAAAGTATCTAAGACAAAAATACTCGATATTAGTGCACAAGTATTGATACATTTCAAGTATCGAAGTATCGTTAGCATCCCTACAAATAATCATCCAAAAGGGGGATGCGCGTGTAATTGCCGCCAACCTGAGATATTGTGCTGATTGGTTACTATGCTGTGGTCTCGACACCAATATAAGACAGTCTGGGCAAAACCGAAAAGAATAATAGACAAGCAGTAATCAGTGGCGAAAAAAATATAGTAACAGAATTTTTCAAAAAGTCTGTACAAATCGGTTTATTTTGTTAAATCGCCGCTAAGTCTCAACGTAATCAAATGTCGCTATTTTCGTGACGAGTTGCTATGAATGGCAACACTGTCTGCAGACAGTACAGGTAGAAACTTGGAAAATGCCGACGGTGCCTCGGCAATCGCCGATCAGCATCGCACATACGTCGCACGCATCGGCCGGCTTTATTTCTATTTGCTATATTTTCGCCGGATTTTGAAAATCCTATGTCTACCGTCCCGACGTATGTGCGATGGTCCATTAAATTTAATAGGTAACTTTTCCGATCCGTACTGTCCGTCCGATGCCGATGCGTACCCTATAACCTAAGCTAACATCTTATTAGATGGAGAGGAATTTCTCGACATCTCCGTGAAGCTAGCTGCCTCTCACTGGTCAGAAGCTGGCTAAGGTTACTTGTAGGTCTGCTATTCGGCCAAACCACGTTCTGACGTCACTTGTTTGTGATGGCAGTGGCAAGTGATCCGACGTCTAGACGCTGTGACGAGGAGGAAGAATCCTCGGCACACATTCTGTGCTGTGACGCCCCTGGGTATCACAGGCATGGTTCAAGGGTCCTTGAACCTGAAGACAAGATGGATAGAACTCAAGGCCATACTCACCTTTGCGATGACGGTTGGGATTGGGAACTAGAGTAAGGAGAGGTGTAAAAGGGCCTGCTTGTAGGCTTATGCACTGGTGGTTCTTGTCACCAGAAAGCCTCTCCCTTTCTTTCATTCATCAAGATCGGAGACTGGCATACATAACGATTCCCGCTACATATGTTTACCCAAACGAATTCCAACAATGTCGGTCTAAATATAATTCACCCAAAACCGTTGTCCGCCCGAATCAATTCTATTTCTCACGAATTATTTTTATCTCAGGGTACGACAAGAGGAAGACAAAATTAGGAACAACATCAGGTCAAACACCAGATCTACCTTGGGTTCGGATAGGTCTAGGATCAGCAGCAATAGTGATGACAGGTTCTCATTGAACAGCTACGATGACACTTTGGACGAAAGTAGTCCGGAAGACTCGCAGGATCAAACTTCTTTCGCTACCTCCATCACCAACGAATTAAAGCTGGAACTGGAGAACTTGGATAGAAAAGTGTTTGGTGATAAATATGTGGAGAAAGAGAAGCTGAGTCGGAGCGCGGAGATGAACAACAGATCCGACGAAGTGTTTCTATGGGAGAATCCGTTACTGCCGAAGGATACCATCAAGACGCCTGACGAGGTGTTCGGGACATTCACCAAAGAGCCTTCCAAAGATACTCGTGAGGATGTTGGGCTTCCTATTAGCAATTCTGGTAAGAATTTTTACGCCTGATAGTATCTTGACGCATGTCCGAAACCCTAAATGGGTTTTTCTAGCTACTCTCATTCACTAATATGTCAACAGATAATGTAACTTCTGAAACTTACCTATGGTTGTCTCGTTTGCTAGAGGAACACTGTTTCCTGGCGTGTTTTCTTATGGTTTGTTGTTGGATCACGAATGAAATGCCGTATTTTCTAGTAGTCTTCATTCACGATACCTTTAAATGCGAGGAGATCGAACATCACTGCTGTTTCGATCCTCATATCCTCTCCTAATATCATTGAAGTGTTCGCGTCAACAGGGAGTGCTTTCTGTCATTCGCGTATATCAATGTCGGTAGGTAATCACCGACGATTAGGGTGCCTTAAGTTAATGTTTTTGTGGTCTTATTTATAACTGGTGTGTTTTATAATGGACGATCTTATGTATATTGGAGTGTTAGTGGGCGAACACAACGGAGCACCCATCCTCGACCTGCGACCATAGCATCGTACCCTAGCTCCGCTCACCAAAAAATAAACACACAGTCTTAGATCTGTGTGGTCACAACGGAGCGCCCATCGTACCAACGTAAATTCGAGCTTAGTGGGTGGACACGGATATTTTGGTCTAGGGTCAATCGTCAATGGTCGATGGTCGAGGGTCAATGGTCGATGGTCGAGGATCAATGGTCCCCGTTGTGTCCAAAACCTTAGATCTAGAAGAACATCTTCCAGAGCCCCATCGAGTTTTTTTAAGAGACCCTCCAACACAACAGAATAAGGATTTATCTGGACGAACTTGTAAAAACTACAGATTTATATCCTGAACTGGTAGTAAGAAATTTGTTTTCCGTTTTTTTTTTTGGGTGATTTTGTAAAAAACATGTGGGCTTTAAAAAATTTATAAACAGCTCAATGTAACATGACTGCAGTGGGGGCCAAATAGGCGCTTATTAAATCAGGTTAATCCTTAGACAAGAAAAGAGAGAGGACGGAACGCGCGGCTGATATCTCTGTTACCAAAAAGTACCAAAGCGCTAGTCCCACTGACTCCTCGCTCCTTCCTACTGTGGCTTTTTACGACCGTAAGCTGCACACCCTACAATTATGCACACCACAATATTTCACAATTACTACTACCAAATTATTTGTTTTCCACCAAAATTTTGACAGCTAATCGCTTTCTGTCACAGCTAATTCATATAGCAATGGACTAACGCGCGGTATCCCCTCTCTTTGTTTATCTAAGGGTTAATCCTTTAACAGCTCTATGACTGTTGCTGTTTGGTTGACACTATTTTCCATGTTTGCAATTGATAGTTACTTCGATATGTGTGTACCACTCACGATTCTTGTTTGTCGTCGGTGATGTTTACCGGACTGTGTACTAACTATTGGGTTATTTTTTGACAACTTTACGTTTTGCTTGGACATTATACATTAGAAATGAGATTTCGCTGCGAATCATATCGCTCTTTTGACGGATTGCTCGCCTGTGAGGGGAGTGAGTTGAGAATACCGGCCCCGAGTTCGCAGGCAGATCCCATTTTTTGATTTTGAGAACCTCATGAATATTTTTGTTTCCCAAATTGCGATCGATTATACTGACAACCTACGGAATCTCATATATCATTTCGTTCTCATCGCAGGTCCTGTACTGCCGAACAATGCCTTGACAGCGGTGACAGCGACCGCGACATCCCACATGACGAACTCTTGTGAGGAGGTAACGGAGTCGATCAAAACCTCAACGCATCTACCCCCACCTAACGAATTCGGGGGCGGAAATCCATTCCTCATGTTCCTGTGCATTACTCTTCTGATGCAACATCGTGACCACATCATCAGCAAGGCCATGGACTACAACGAAATGGCCATGCACTTCGACAAGATGGTGCGCAAACACAATGTTGTCAGGGTGCTTAATCAGGCCAGACAGATGTTCGCTAGGTAAGAATGCCACTCTTGTCAAGCTTACTATGTTCAAATAAGTAACGCAAGGCGAAGAATGAGATGCTAATTTCCATGTTTTTACCCTGCACCCCACAATTTAACAAACCGCTTTGGCATGGCGGGCTCCAAGCCATCATTTTTGACAGTTCAGCCTCCAAACATTGATCAGCTGTGACCTCGCAGTGACAGTTCAAATTGTAATCAATGCTGTGTAACGCCAACTAACCCGAAAATTCTAGCTTCTACCGTAAATAAGTCGCAGGAAAATTATGTCGGCCTCAAAATTTATGTAAGACTTCAGAATTTGCGTTTATGATGAAGAAATATGCAGTAACGCAATAGAGGTCAACATATCTATTGATTTTGCTGTAATCATTCCTGAACCATCAAAACACCGTCTTTTTTAACGTAGAATGGAATATTTCTAAATACTAATCATTTAAGACGATAGTAAACAATTGTGATTGCCGTATCTGGTGGTCAATATGGCAACGTAAAAAAAGATGCCGGCCTATTAAAATTAGTTGTTTACTACCTCTATGTTCAGTTGTTACTCTGAGGTTAGGTTATATGCTTCATCACCTGGCGGTTTTTTGCATTGATTTGTACACACATATACAAATACAGCCACTACGGATACAATGCATTCCGAGTAGGTTTCAATCCAAAACATTACAAAAAATGCTGATAGATGCCAAGGTGTCTTTTCACAGATTAACAAAAATAATATCTTCCAAAGTCAAGTACAACTGATATGTTATTTATTGTTTGCGGAAGCTGAAATTCATAGCAGTAGGCTTCACTCACGGACTAAATGCTTTATAGTTTTTAAATTCACCCAGTGGTGGAGAAGTAGTAATCAAAAGACGAATATTCCTTTGGTCCCTGTATAAGTTTTAAAGAGTTGATCTGTTATAAACAACGAATTCGAATAGGTTAGAAAAAGCAACGCCCATGCTCCAACAGGCATGTGAGTATGCCCAAGATCCCGTTGTTATTATTTACTGTGTTCACAAACACGATGTTATTTTTTACAGAAATCTGCGGGATTTAAATTTTAAGGAATTGTTTAAAATAGTCTTTTAGCACGTATGCACTGTTAAAACCCAAATTTCATTCAAAACTTTAACAATTAACCGGAAACGGTCAACCAAAACAATGTAGCTATTTATATTATGCCTCTATATGAGTGCTGTTATTTTTAGGATTCTTTACCTGCTATCTGTACAAAGGGTATATGGGTTTATTAGCGATTCAGCGGTCAGTGTGCCTGCTGCCACGTTAGGATTGTGGGCACAAACAAAAACGTTGTTTACTTCTTCTAACCTATTCGAGTTCGTTGGTTATAAATGTGTGAAAAAGCATGACAGCATTAGCAGCCTTCAAAAAAGGGTATATGGCCTTATCCAATAATATCCAAAAGTAGCCAAACAAGCTCTTATTTGGGTTCAAAGAATCAAGCTGAATAATTTTCAATAGATTTGGACTTCAATTTGAGACATAATCATATCACCTGAAAACTCATAATTTGATTGCAACGGAATTTTTATACATTGTTGGTACCGTGGTATGGAAAAGTTCATGGTTTTTGAGAGTTGTTTGACCACGATCATTTAAATTTCTAAAGAGGTGGGAAATTTCGGAGGGAGGATAGAACCTAGGAATTTGATAGTGCTTTAGTACCCTCAAACTTCATTTTTATAGGTTTTAATTTGTGAATACTATAGATTATGACTTGCTAGAAAAGTACATTATTATAGTCTCGAAATACAGAGTACGGCAGCATAACATCCTTTTTCAAAATGAGCGTCATTCACTTGGTTGATGTGGTGGAGGAGCGGTAGCTAGTGGTCGCGTTCGAGAGACGGAACTATAAAGTTTTGTCCCGACTCAGTTCAGATCCCAACATGAGTTGAAATAGAAGTTCAAATCTTCTCGAGTTTTTAGACCGTCGTCTATTGGAATTTCTCCCTAACGTTTCGCTAGCGCGAGTGGCTAGCACAACGACGATAGAACAACTGAAGACCTCTCATCTCATTCAAAAATTAATTTATGTTCACAGTCAAGCATTACTTTTGGCGAGGGACCTAGCGGGTGAGGGAAAAGTGACAAGATGACCGCTTGATGGGGACCGTAATTTCTGTTGTAAACACCGTCTCCGGCCCCGCCCACGTTATAATCACGTCAAAATTCACAACGGTAGACACTGTTGACTTGACAGTTGACGGCTTTTCGGTTTACATCATCAACGACAAACGTTCAAACTTGCAAATCATGAATGAAAAATGATACGTAGCGCCTAGTACCGGTAATAATTTACTATAAAGCCATGTTGCCAGCTGGTATGTGAGGTGTGATTGGCATTGTAAATTATGATATTATTTTTAACTTTTCTTGCTACATAATGGCTGAGTACATCGTTGTAGAACAAATTCATCAGGTCTTGTGAAATATGTACAAAAACAAATGTTATTGTAGACCTTTGGTGAATTGTGGCAACTACGTATCAATGTCTGACGAATTTGTTTGTAAACGTAAGAGGTCTATCAGAGTTCTGTCGTCGTTGGGCTAGCATCCTCAGAAGTCGGTGTTTTTCCAATGAAAGCTACCTGACAACTGACCATCCCTTCTTTTTTTGTTTGGGGTTGAAGTACGATGAGGAGCCTGCTGGCGCCTACCAACTAAAACACTCCCCCCCACCACACCCGTGAGAGGTTCAACTGTGAAGTTTTGCCATCTATGGGGTGTGTAACTCACAAGTTGGGATTTTGTGAGGCTCTCTCGGCCTTGAGGAGGTTTATTACATTTCTTTTTCTTGGGGACCACCCACCCTTTTCCACCCCCCATTGTCCGATCGGCGTCAAAACCTGTTCAACTAAAAAGGACCTTTATTAATTCATGTTGGCCAAATTTGGGAGCAATCACTTGACGCGTTTCTGAGTAATCTTTGAAGAACGAACTTGGTCACTATAAAAAGGTTATAATTAGAAACAAAAAATCTAGTTTTTGGTCCCGTTGCGTTGATAAAAAAGGGGTAGGGGTGGGAGTAAGTCAGAAAATAACGTCATAACGTGAAATTATAATACTACCACAATAAATAGCATGTTTTTTTATATCGAAAACGCTACCGCGCATGCCGCAGAATTTTCAAAATGGCGGAATAACAATTAAGAAAAAAAGTAGCAAATTTACGAACTTTAAAATGGCAGTAACTGTCACAAACTTTATTGGCATAAAGAGGTTTTTGTTCCTATCTTATGGTCCACTTTTGGTGCAAATACATGATTTAATGGCAGGGGGTGGTGGGAGTCACTCGGAAAAATAATAATGTAACATACTCTTTCCAGAAAATGAGTCAGGAGGTAATTTTACCTTACAAATGACACCTCGCACGTTGATTTCGGTAAAATTTGCGAAAACGGGCCGATTCTAGTATTGTTTGAGTCATACAATAAGTTATATTAATTTAAAGAGAAAGGAGGTTATAATGCTGCACCTTGCGTATTAACGACAGCTTTAATGTGAAAGCAACTGTTTGACACAAAAGCATTATGTAACCTGGAATTTTTTTTTTGAAGAGATCAACTGAATTGTAGTTTGCACGTTAGATAAATGAATGTTCATCATTTCAGGTACATCAAGCAACATACAGTTGCTCACCAAAAAGGGAATAGGATTGAGGACTGTTAGTAGCGGTGGAGTTTTAATTATGTTACTGTGATACATTCGATTTTTGTTATTGTTTTTCTATTATGCGAAATATATAGGGTAATTTTACGGCGCAAAAGTATGCTTTATTTCCTATTTGCCACTTAACATCAGCGTTTTTTTAACTGTCTCACGAGCACATTTATACTTATTGAACCAAAAAGGGACTTATGTGAATCCCTATGCTATAGAGTATTGCGGTCTTTGTATGTACGATTTGATATTATTTTTAGTCGGGTATAATGAGTTTAAAAAGTAAATCATGGAGAAGACCTCAAAAAAGCATACTATACATGATATATCGATTGAAAAGTGTCAGGACACTAACGCAATACGTTGAGGAGTAGGCTTGATGTGGCGCATTAGGTTGGTGTCACCAGTAAATTTAATGCTTTCTAAACTATCAAGTATTCTCAATTTGGTTGGTGCTGTAGTTCCCCACACGTAACTAAAGGACAAACCTCACCATGGGCGAGAACGCGTGGAAATCAAAACCCATTTAAAATAGGATTGTTTCACAAAGACCCGTGTGGGGGCGGCTTATATCTCCCACCCTATATCCTGCGTGTCGTAAAAGGCGACTAAAAGGAACCGAACTACTGTCGGTATAAGCAGTAACCTCTTCTCAACCAACAGCTTTGGGTGGACGAGTTGAGAAGAGTCAGGGCACCTTCTTGTCCTTGAGGTGAGAAATTGTCCCTAAAGGCGGATGAACCGGTAGATACATCTGGTCAACGGCATAAGGATGCAGAAAGCAAATGGGAAACTACTGCATTAAAGATCTTCAAGATATCCCAAGAGAAACTCGTAAAATGGGTAATGCATTTTACGAGTTCACAACATGTCTGTTAAGACATTGTGACTATGATGATGATTTTACACAAAGAGGATAATAGTTATAAAATATAAATAAAGGTATGCGGTCTTTGTATCTCACAAATAAGGCACAATCGTGATCCTAAAACTGTATAATATAGCCAGTAATCTGGCTCTCATTTTAGATTCATTAACAATGCGAATGCAACACTGTGTTCTTTAAGATCTCAGACTACCAGCGTTAGTTAGGAAGTTAGCAAAAAAACAAAAGCTGTCTTCAAGAACAGCCTGCATACAATAACACTTGTTCAAAACTATTTTTCATCAAACTTTCTACTTTGATTAAGACTACAAATAAAGTTTTATGAGACAAAAAACCTGTAAAATATTAAGATACCTGATTTCATCGGAAGGATCTCCCATAAATAATGTGCGATGTCATTTAGCCAGTATTTGCTGGCAGTAAACGTTAGTCCGTGTATTGCTCTTAATCTGTTTTCCACATTTAGTCTTTATTAGACTAAAACATGTGGAGTAATTTTGTTAGCAGAAGATAAAGAAATTAAGAAAACTCTATAAATTATGTCTCCAACGGCAAAGAATAGCGAGTTTCAAGCCTCCAAATTTCCAAAGTAGACCGGTAGCCTACCGTACGCTAGGTACCTGAGTGCACAGCGACTGATTTCTGAAAATAAAGCGCCTGATTAGAGTAGAGGGCTACACGTGGCTTAATACGGTACTATATGGATGAAGTGCGGCTGCAGGACAACAGCATCCAACATAATTATTCGCTTCAATCAGTCGCGTATTGTTTTTTCGATTTAATTATGGCGATCTATTTAGAAGCAAATACGGGTATGAATTCTAGTGACTTTTGCAAACTCATAGTTTTTGACAAAATTGAAGTGAAGACTCCGTCAATCTCTATTTTTTTTTACTTCTGTGTCATCGGCATCGACTGCTCTGGTCATTAGCCTCGTGTTCTCTGTAGGCTTTGTTACTGTTTCCCGGCGCCACTCTAGGAACAGCACTGTTAATTAGAAGCCAACAGTGAAGGCTCAGGTGGGGTTTCTTGCTGAGCTTTTTCTATGGATATTTATTTTTGATTGAATACAGAAATAAATTTCCGCCTCTAACGAGAATCCGATCACGAGCCCTCGACTCTAACCACTGAGCCAACCCGCCCCCTCAATCACTAATTAACGTTGATACTAGTGATTGATGTAGAAATAAACTGGATTTGTAATTTATATGAGAGCAAATTATGGAGTCTTAAAAGAGCAGTAGCAATTTTAAATATGCTCTCATTTCAAATAATTATAACAATTTCAAAGACAACAGCGGCAGCAGAGAGACGTTCTTCGACTTTAAAAAGGGTTAAGACTTTCTTATGCTATACATGTGTATTCAATCCGTTATAATGAAGATATGTCTAATTGAAAAGTATCCCAATACTAAATAATAACGTATGCATTGCATATACTAAAAGTGTGCTGTGGCTCTTTTGTTTTAAATATTTACAGGTTGTTTCACGCTTGTTTTTGTTTTCCTGCCTATAAACATGTTATTGCGTGCTGTTGATGTTGGTTTTATACTTGATAGGGGTACAGATATGTTCGATGATTCTTTATTGCTTGAATATTTTTTTAGTTATTTTTAACGCAAAAAACACCCTCAACCTCAGAGTCCCTCAACCATCTCACGCCCACTGGTTGCACCTCTATATGGTTGAATCAATCAGTCGGATGTGGAAGAGAACAAATACTGGTGTTAACCTCATGATTACAACAAGGGCTAAATAGAGTCACATTATCAATTAACTGTCAGATAAATAAAACGAATTTATAAGTTTTTCTGTAATATTCTGTATTCACAGTTTATGTTACATGTAATTAATTATGGGTTCAGTAGAGCTTCAGAATAGACACAAATCAAGACATCTTTCGTCACCATGTCTCGCATTATGAATTCAAATTTGTAAAAACCACTGATCAAAGGAAGCCTCTCGTAATTACCGGTTGATATCTCTGCGTCTTTAAGGACATAGGTTCCCTGAAATTAACAAATAGATAGCTAGACATGACTTGTAGATAAAAATCCGTAAATCGAGCTATATTTACGAAAATCGCGAAGATAATACTTTGGATTGTCAGTGTTCTGTGTTGTTCAGCTATTCTGGAAATTCCAAGTACCCGTATAAAGCTCTATGTACAAGGTATACAATTGGACGAAAGTGAACCAACTTTCATGATAAGATCGAATATTTATACTTTAGCAATTATTAAATGGGCAATTAAAAAAATCAAAATTCATGTAGTTTAAGGGGCATAGTAGGCTGCCGTCATAGGTGAAATCAAGTGCCAAATAAGTTAGTGTGTCATAATTTATTTCAACAGTACACTCCTTTAATGCAACAAAAGTAAAATAACTCTGATTTAAGCTCATTACGTCCTGTTTTTTGCTAGCAAGCTTAGTTTAAAAAATATGCGTAGAAAACGAGAAGTAAAAGTCAATCGAGCACACGATGAGATCGTATTCAAATTCGAACAGCTTGTTGTAATGGAAAACAACTTTTTTGTACAAACTACACGCAAAAATTTCGCCAGCATATGGAAAGGGGATAGTTAAATTCATCAAAACCCCCCTTGAAAATATACAGGGTGTTCCTTAATGATATGCGAATATTCAAGGGAGTAAATCTACATGAAAAATTAATGATAGTTTGCTTTATAAAGTATGGTCCAAAAATGTACCGTTACGAAAATACAGGGTTTTAAAGTTTAAGGAAAAAAATGGAAATTAATTAATATTTTTAAAACCGCTGAACGTATTTTAATGATATTTGGTACATAGTAATAGTAAATAGAAGTGCACATTTTCCAGTACATAAATAATTTTCAGTTTCAGTAGTGGCGTGCGTACGGGCAACAACTTTAATATTTTTGAGGAAAAAAATGATACGCCAATGGTTTTTTCCGAAATAAAAATTATCTTCGAATTTCCCATTTAATTCGGAAAATAACAGCTCTCTTGAGTTAATTTCCTCCCATGCGCCGTTATTGAGTAAAAAAATAAAAACTCTTGTACGTTGTCCGAGAAAACTAAGGTAATTATTAAAGAATACAGTATTTTTCCATAGATCTGGTTGCCATGAAATATGACAATTGTTTATTACACTTATCTTCAAATTTTCCATTTAATTCGGAAAATAACAGCTCTCGTCTGTTCTTTCCTGCGATGCGTCGTTTTGCAATTAAAAAAATTGCAAAACTATTATCAGTTTAATTGGAAAAATTAAACACATATGAATAATAAAAGTAATCAAATAACATACAACACTAACTAATTACAAAAACTGTTGAAAATGGCCCCCTTCACTTAATATGCAGGCCTCCGCCCTCCTTCTCATGGAACTGCACACACGGTGAAATATTCCTGGAGTATGTTTTATTCTATTACACGCTGCAACTATTCTTCCTCTTAGATCCTCTACAGTGTTAATGGGACTTGTGTATACTAGCGACTTAAGATGACCCCATAAAAAGAAATCCAAACTGTTGAGGTCGGGGGACCTTGGTGGCCATTCTTGAGGCCCACCGCGACCAATCCAACGATTTGGATAAACAATTTGTAAATAATTACGAACAATGGCACTGAAATGTGCTGGTGCACCATCGTGCATGTACCACATTTGGTTTCTAATTGCAATTGGAACATCTTCAAGCAGCAGAGGCAGTTGTTCTTGAAGGAAATTCAGGTAAGATTGTCCGTCAAGTCGTCCTTGTAAAAAGAATGGGCCAATAAAGAGGTCACCTATAATTCCTGCCCATACGTTAACCGAAAATTGGTTTTGGAAATGAGTTTCGGTTACGGCATGGAGATTTTCATCCGCCCACAAATGATTGTTGTGGAAATTTTGAATGGCATTTCTTGAAAAATTGGCGTCTGTGAACAGAATGTTTGATTCAAATTGTGGATTTTGCGCAACATTTTCTAAATACCACTGACAAAATGTCACACGACGTGGGAAATCGCTGGGAAGTAATGCCTGAACTCTTAAAATATGATACGGATATAACAAAAAATCCACTAGGATTCGCCAAACTATTTGATGGCAAATATTCAAGTTCCTATCTAGCTTCCTCGTACTCGTTTCAGGATGTTCTTCGACTTCGTGCAGCACCGCATCCTCAATTTCAGGTGTTCACACATTTTTTGGTCTACCTTCAGATGTGCCTTTTTGGACACTACCAGTTTCAACAAGACGACGATGGATATTAGAAAAAGTTCGACTGTCTGGCAAATTACGATTAGGATATCTCTCGTGATAAATACGTTTGGCTTCCTCTGCGTTACCGTCAGCGAGGCCATACACGTAATGCATATCCGCCATTTCTGCATTTGAATAACTCACCATTATTAACAAGATTACGAAAATAAGAAATGAAATAAGTCTGTAAAAACAAGAAATGAAAAAGATAAATCGCAACGAACAGAACTCAATTACAAACTGACAGGAAAATTGCAAGTGTAATAAACAATTGTCATATTTCATGGCAACTAGATCTATGGAAAAATATTGTATTCTTTAATAATTACCTTAGTTTTCTCGGACAACGTACAAGAGTTTTTATTTTTTTACTCAATAACGGCGCATGGGAAGAAATTAACTCAAGAGAGCTGTTATTTTCCGAATTAAATGGGAAATTCGAAGATAATTTTTATTTCGGAAAAAACCATTGGCGTATCAATTTTTTTCTCAAAAATATCAAAGTTGTTGCCCGTACGCACGCCACTACTGAAACTGAAAATTATTTATGTACTGGAAAATGTGCACCTCTGTTTACTATTACTATGTACCAAATATCATTAAAATATGTTCAGCGGTTTTAAAAATATTATTAATTTCCATTTTTTTCCTGAAACTTTAACACCCTGTATTTTCGTAACGGTACATTTTTGGACCATACTTTATAAAGCAAACTATCATTAATTTTTCATGTAGACTTACTCTCTTGAATATTCGCATATCATTAAGGAACACCCTGTATATGGGCTTTTGAAATTTGATGTGATCTGAATAATTTTCCATTTTGTTCAAGGTGGCATGAAAGCCAGCATTTAAAGAATGGCATGACAATAATCTTTGTCGCGTTTTCATCGTTTGAGTAAACCATCCCTATTTACCTTTTTTATTGGACACGAAATAGCTGGTTTGAGGGAATTTAAAAAAGAACTCCATGGCATTTTGTCCATTTTGAAGAATTTACAAAAATGTTTAATGGTGAGAGGTCTCATCCGTTCACAGGTGTCCAGTGCTTCACTGGCAGCACATCTTGTTAATATTGCTTCTACCTATAAAAATAACAGAAAATAGTGTAAATGTGATATTGTCTTGGTGTTAATTCCAAACCAGTCGACTTTATGTTCCTTAGATATAATATGTGCAATATATAGTGGGATTGATTAAATGCATGTTTGTTTCTGCTTTAACCCCTCTTTTCGAGACAGTAGGTGACTGACAGTGGAAAGCAAGAATCTATATGAATGTAAATATCGACCATGTCATAACATTATCATATTTTTTATGTATTTTATTATGCCACCCAACACTAACGCCAATTACAGGGTGTGAAAGTTACACAGAAAAATACTACATAATATCAGTAAAATATGAATACATATGAGAGGCAGATAAAAGGTCGAAAAAACAATGTACATACACTAATTGTGAAAGTTCGGTTAAAGAAAATAACTAGAATAAAAAAACAAAAGTCTTGGGAGAGAGATCAAGGCTTCTAGAAGTTGTCATGTAGAAGGTTATACTCGTAATATCATTCCTAATTCTTTTAAGGCTATTATTGGGTTAAATTATCTGTGGAGCCAGTTTCCCCATTTAGGCAACATGAGGTACTACCTCGAAATTTTACTTAAATTTGCTTTTGAATACACCAAAAAACTCAAATAGTAGGCATATTTAAGGAAAACAAATTTGTAAGCTTGCCTACTGGGCTCCAAGCCAAAGGCTCCAAGAGCCCCTTTGCCTTACACGTAGATTCTTTGATGAGGCCTTCAGCTTGGATGAACATATTCTTAGTCACTTTTGCAAGAAATAGTCCCTGGAAGTCATAATAGGTGATTGAGGCAGTCTGTTTACTGTGGTAGGTGATTGACCTTCCTATACTGTAACAATGTATCGCATACAGAGTGAGTCTGAAGTATGGAACGCCTCAATTATCTCCGAAACGGTTTACACGATTATCAAGAATTGAGGTTTTGAATCAAGAAAAGAAGTACTTTTTTGTGATAAATGGAAAGATCATATATAAGTTTTATAACAAAACTGTTTTTGTTTTCTTTTTTTTTCGCAATAATTCAAAAGTTATATCAAAATAAAAATGGGTTTTAGAATCGAGTACCGAAAACACGCCGACAGCTCCCGAACCCGTGTGACGTCACCATGGCGGTAAGGATGCTCCTTTGACCAACGACGTCCTACTCCGATACTAGATTCTAAATTCCCGGCCAATCGCGAAAATACGTACTGCTAAACTGGTAACTAGTGTATATTTGTTGCAACACAGTCGATGAATGAAGTTTGCAGCTCGAGACGAAGCCTACGATCGAAATAAATACGTTTTTGAATGTTTGAAGTTGAAGTCAGATTACAGATTCCAGTAAGTAAGTAGGTACCTAATCAATATGTTTCGTTGAAAAGATCTCCTCAATCGAAGGATGGCCCAGTGGTTAGAGAGTCCGCTAGTGGATCTTAGGGTATTTGGATCGAAACCCAGGCCTTCCAACTTTTTTTTATTTTTTTCATCAAAAATTTTATTGATGTGCTTTTTGTACTTGTTACGTAATTTTTTCTACGATCAACATAGATATGTGAGTCAAATTTTGTTAGACATATTACTTGCACTGCACAGTGCAAAAACTAAGTACAGGAGGCGGTGGACAATTCAAAAAATCAGTGGAAATGAGGTTTATCCGTCAATATCAATCGCCATTAATTTTTTTTTAAATGTAATAGTTGTTTAATAAAACAACATCCCTTCATCCATTCAATTCATTCATTTTTAAGTTTTTTAATGTAAAAAAAGTAACTCAAACTCGTAATCACATTCTATTTATCACTTGGTATTATTATTTATTTAACTTTGGGCAATGAAGTTTAACAATATTAAATTTTCATAAAAATTTAACAAGCACTGTGCAGTGCAAGTAATATGTCTAACAAAATTTTATTCAAACACATATTTATGTTGATCGTAGAAAAAATGTGCCTAACAAGTGCAAAAAGCACATCAATAAATTTTTTAATAAAAAAAAAAGTTGGAAGGCCTGGGTTTCGATCCAAAGACCCTGAGATCCACTAGCGGACGCTGTAACCACTGGGCCGTCCTTCGATTGAGGAGATCTTTTCAACGAAACATATTTGTTTAGGTACTTACTTACTAGAATCTGTAATCTGACTTCAACTTCAAACATTCAAAAACATATTTATTTCGATCGTAGACTTCGTCTCGAGCTGCAAAGTACATTCATCGACTGTGTTGCAACAAATATACACTAGTTACCAGTTTAGCAGTACGTATTTTCGCGATTAGCTGGGAATCTAAAATCTAGTATCGGAGTAGGACGTCGTTGGTCAAAGGAGCATCCTTACCGCCATGGTGACGTCACACGGGTTCGGGAGCCGTCGGCGAGTTTTTGGTACTCGATTCAAAAACCCATTTTTATTTTGATATAACTTTTGAATTATTGCGAAAAAAAAAGAAAACAAAAACAGTTTTGTTATAAAACTTATGTATGATCTTTCCATTTGTGACAAAAAAAAATTGTATTCAAAGCCTCAATTTTGGGGTAGAGGGGTTTTAGATAATATTTCCTATACGTAAACGTCGTATTTTCCGAGTTACAATTAAATTTACATTATATCCACCCAAGTTAAAATAAGACATTAACTTCAAAAAAATACATATGGAAGCGATTACAGCAGATGCTGAAAATGTTGTCGGTTTACTTATACAATAAGCCATGAAACTTTACATTTTGCAACATGTCTAAATTTCCAACAGTGAGCATTTATTTAGCATTTATTTAGTTATTTTAAACTTTGGCAGATACAATGTACATTTAGTTGTAACTCCGCAATTGTGAGGTTTAGGTATGGGAAATGTTGTACAAAAAATAAGCAGTATGTTTCAAGAACTTCAAAAAGGTAGAAATATATAGGGTGATAGATTTGAAATAACAAAGTTTATTATATTTCCAGAAAAATGGTAACTATGGCAACACTGCAAATACCATCGTAAGATCAGCCGTATTGCAAAACCCCTATATACCAAAATTCATGAAAGTATATATCATATATACCGTATGGGCTACAAACAATGATCGGACATCTTTAAATCTGATGATGTGTTAATCAATTAGAATCTTAAAATCTGTTTGAGGTTTGTCTCATGAGATAAGTAGAAATAATAATAATTTAATCGCTTCGATGCATTTAAACACACTATATAATTATTAACAACCAGAGGAATATAATAGAGGCAATGGAAAATTTTCTTATTGATGAAGTTTCACTGTATACGATTAGACAAGAAAAAGGGACGCATGTTTTGTAGGACAATAAGCAATTGTTTACTTTATCGGCTGACAGGCATGATTAGTGTTCGTTTTTTATTATACACCTACGCATATGTGTACACATACAGTCATACATCTATTAAACATGGTTATATACAGGGTTACTTTACTTTAGGTCATTTCTGATAGATTTGGTTCTGATAGATGGTGTCTGGCGACTAAAGACTGAGAATTTGTGTTAGAAATTGCGGCGGCCATGTAGAAAATGAATCAAAGTGATGTTATGTACTCTTTTCGTTTTATTTAGGTATTTTAATTTTTTTTCCTCAATCTAAAAATCTACCATCTGCTGCCTTAATTGTTATTTGGTCAAGGTTTTTACTATTTAATTGCAAATATTACACCTTTTTGGAAAGCTGAAGAAACGTAGAAGTTTTTAAACCGTTATGCCGAATAAGTTCCATACATTTTTTTGTTTGAAATCGCTTCAAAGTTGAAAACATAATAATAATTCTTTGATTCAAATATTTGTCGAGCAGATTTCTGGAGCTGCTAGAGGTAGGTTCTGTTTTGATTAATCATTTTTATTAACTGACATGCCTTCCAACCAGGTACACCGAAAAAACAGACCCTAGGAGCCCTAATCCCAAAATACTGGATAGAAAGTCAACAAATAAAGGATTTTTAGTAAAAATCTTTAAAATCCCATATCTTTACAATAGTTACAGATGGGACACCATAATATATAACCAAATCCATCAGAAATGAGCTGAATAATAACGCCCTTCAATATTCCCCGCGACTTACCCAGTAACTCTGTATGTATATTTTATGTTTTTGGACTAAGGTAGGTATGTCTTTTTTAAATCTTTTTCGATGTTCGATTTAGTGATAAAGACAATATCTATTTTTCAGGTCATTTTCCATTTTTGTTATGCTCGCTATCATCTTTATCTCAGTTAGATGGGGGCAAACAAATTTACTACAACTAAATAATTTGACTTAATTCTGATTGGATGGTATAGGCACAGCCATATATTGATTCTTGTAAAGTAGCTATATGTGACATTTGCATATACCTATTTAAATGTACATATGTTGATCATTCACTATATGAATGAATATATATATATACTGATTTTCGGATATCCAGCAATCTAATTTCATTGTATCGGAACAGAACGTTATGGGCTTGCTGTATATAGTTTTTCTCGTTAATTTTTGGATCCTTTCAAATGGCTATATATGTATATTTTGTTTGCGGCACCGCAGACTACAATCACTTAGTTTACGTGAGTCAATAAAAGCATGGTATATTATTTTGTCCCCGTATGGGGGGCGGGTTAGAATATCTCCCATCGTATATCCTGCGTCTCGTAAAAGGCGACTAAAAGGAACCGAACTACTGTCGGTATAAGCAGTAACCTCTTCTCAACCATCAGCTTTGGGTGGACGAGTTGACAAGAGTCAGGACACCTTCTTGTCCTTGGGGTGAGAAATTGCCCCTAAAGGCGGATGAACCAGTAGATACCATCTGGTCAACGGCATGAGGATTTTACGAGTTCACAACATGTCTGTTAAGACATTGTGACTATGATGATGATATTATTTTGAGTTGTATTGTTAGCAGAGACCCTAATTATTGTTTAACTAAATATTGTCTGTTGAAGTCCTGTCATAGATAAGAGTCTATATGAACTTGTGCGCGTTTTTTTTTTTCGATGTTTTTTTTATTCTACACTAAACACGTCTAATTTTAAAATATGTACCTAAATATCATGTACAGACAACGGAGAAGACTCTGTGGTGTTTTTAAGGATTAAAATTTCAAATAAACATATGTTCCCAAACGCTTCATTACCGATCTAGAAGGTGTTGATATTTCAATATTTTTTCAGCTTTTTCTTAATAACTCTCAATTATTGAGGTATTTATATCATATTTGGAATATGTGGGTGTGGCTTTATTTGGATAACTGTTTTGTTTATTAAATTTTACATGTAGTAGGTATTTTGAATCGAACATTGTGGCGTCAGTTTTAGAGTTGCAGAGAAAAGAAGTTCAGGGTAAAAAATAAGGCGGCATAACCCCTAAAAAAATATCACCTTGTAGATTTTGCCAACCGTTTGATATGTGCTGCGTTATGTAACTCGTATTCCGTTTCTTATATTCCAAATTTGAGCTAAACACATCAAAAAAAAAAATAATGAAATTTCAACACCCTGTAGATCGGTAACGAAGCGTTTGCGGAACTGTGTTTATTTGAAATTTTAGTTATTTCATTTGTACATGATATTTAGGAACGCCCTGTATATTCAAACGCTATATTGATGCTATAAATTTATCACTGGTAGCTATATTACCTCTATGTCATTGGTAATATCTCTGGTCACTACCATTGTATATGAAAAATACATTTTGTCGCGGATCTTCTTTATGCGGATATTACTAAGTTTTGCAGCAGATTTCTGATTCATGTGCGGGCATACTTGCAATCTCTTGACGTCTACTCCTGGTAATTCCTGAAATCAATCCAATAAAAATTAGTACCTTCTAGGGAATGGAAAAATAGTGGCGAGCCACTGCCGGTCACGGAGGGAGTGCCATTGACGCCATACCCAATAGACCTGGAATGTTTACATTAAAAGTTATTCGCAAAACACTCGGGCCTTATTTACGCTAACTGCCATGTTGCTAAACGTATTCCAGGCTCCAGGTATATTGACGGAGCTCCACTGTAACCGGCATTTTATTGACGAGTAGATATGCTCATTTTGAAGCAACTCGAATAATATTTTACACCCGAATGATATTTTGTTCTTCAAATGCAGAATACTTTATTATATTATAACCAGTGGCGGGATCATTTAGTCAATGACCTCCGCAGGTACGTATCTAGGATTTGGTTTTGGGGGGGTCCAGATTAGAGTTGCCACCTTAAATATGCGGGGGGGGGGGGGGGTGCAAATAGGTGGATTCCATTTTTTAGACGGCATTTTGTAACGTTTCGGGGGGAGGTCCGGACCCCCTGGACACCCTCCCTAAATACGTGCTTGGACCTCCGAAATATTCTATTAAAAAAATCAAGATTCTTTCAATCCATCAAACGCTTCCAATTTGTTCTGTTGCAATTTAAACTATTTTTAATTAAGGTATACTATTTTCATCCCCCTCGTGCACGACGAATAATCAGTAGCGTAACTTCAAATCCCCCCCAGGTACTTCCCGGGCCCACCTGCAAGAAATTTTCCGGGACCTCTTTTTTCATAATATTTTATGTATATATACAGGGTGAGTCATAAGTTGATTATTTTTTAAACTGTGTATAGAAGACGTTAAAATAAACAACTTTTTCGAATAACTTTTATCCCAAGACTGCAAAATAAGCGTGATACAGAATCAAACAAAGTAAGTCTAAACTCTGGTCTGGACTTGTATATTTAGATGTACCTAGTCTCTATATGTTTAGTTTTTTGCTTGAAATTTTGTCTTATGATCAAGCATTGTACCTGTCAATTAGTGTACTAGTCACTTTCAGCTTAAGTTGGTAAATTCTTAAATATAATAAAATTTGTCGCCTTTAGGAATTACCAATATTTAAAATTAACAAATTTAAACAGAAGGTGACTACTGCATCATCTGACAGGTGCAATGCCTGCCAATAGATAAAACAAAAATCCTAACAAAAAACTAAACATAAACACATTAGGATAGGTAGGTCTTGATACACAAGCCTAGATTTACATTTTTTATTTTGGATCCCGCTTAATTTTCAGTTTTCTGAAACAAATTATATGAAAAACTAGTTTATTTCAACGACTTCTACACACGGTTAAAAGAGTATCATCTTAGAACTCACCCTGTATAATATTTAAGAAAAAATCTTGGGGCTGTGGCCAAAATTTTGAAAATATGCACGGGTTGCCGCAATGTTTATTCCCATCTTCGGGGCTTTACATTGATGTTTGCTCGAAAAAAACAAATGTACATTGAGTCACAGATTTCCAAATGCAATTCTCAAACAAAAAAACGTCAAACATTTTTTGGCTTATTTAACTCGGTGTATTCCACAACACAGATCACAGAAACAATCAACACATAGGTATAAAATACAAACTAAACAACGACCTTTACATGTTTAAATCACCCGAAAAATTAGAGAATTCGTGGTTTGATAACACATATTTTTCGATTTAAATTTTTTTAGAAGGTCGTTGTTTAGTTTTTATTTTACACCTATGTGTTATTTGTTTGTGTGACCTGTGTTGTGAAAGACACCGCGTTAAATTAGGCAAAAACATTTTGACGTATGTCTTACCGTATTTTTCAATTTACTGCAGATACTGTGCCGATTTTCAGGGTTTAATTTAAAATGCAATTCTATAATATATAACAATATAATATTTTTTATAAAAAATACTAACATACAAGGAAAGCGACCTTTTAGTTTAGTTTAGTATCTACTACTCGTTTAGAATCTACTTTCTTGTTGCACAAAGGATGGCGCTTGAGGACCCTGGGCCTCCAAGGCTACGCCCCCCCCCCCCCCCCCCCCCGCGGGCCCTTAGTTACGCCACTGCGAAGCGTCGTGAACGGAAGCGGCGCGAGGCGAAGCGTCATTTAACCGATGTCCGCACACTGGGGCGAAGCGTCAAGAGAAACGACGCCTAGTTGGTCCGAGGAGAATTCGCGCGTCAAACGACGCGCCTCTTCGCTTCGCGCCGCCTGAGTGGGCGGGCTGCCTAAGTAGGCGAGCACGTTTACTATTTCTGTGTATTTATTATTTGGAAATGACTTTCATTTCTTCGTTTAACAATTCTATGTTCGGTGTGTTGTCAATTGAGGTTTTGAATTAAGAAAAAAAGTACTTTTTTTTTTGTGATAATTGGAAAGATCATATATAAGTTTTATAACAAAACTGTTTTTGTTTTCTTTTTTTCGCTATAATTCAAAAGTTATATCAAAATAAAAATGGGTTTTTGAATCGAGTACCGAAAACACACCGACGGCTCCCGAACCCGAGTGACGTCACCATGGCGGTAATGATGCTCCTTTGACCAACGACGTCCTACTTCGATACTAGATTCCCAGTCAATCGCGAAAATACGTACTGCTAAACTGGTAACTAGTGTATATTTGTTGCAACACAGTCGATGAATGAAGTTTGCAGCTCGAGACGAAGTCTACGATCGAAATAAATATGTATCTCCTCAATTGAATGATAGCCTAGTGGGTAGAGTATCCGATAGTGGATCTCAGGGTCTTTGAAGTCTTTGGATCGAAACCCAGGCCTTCCAACTTTTTATTTATTTTTTTTTTCATCAAAAATGTTATTGATGTGCTTTTTGCACTTGTTACGCACATTTTTTCTACGATCAACATAAATATGTGTTTGAACCAAATTTTGTTAGACATATTACTTGCACTGTACAGTGCAAAAACTAAGTACAGGAGACGGTGGACAATTCAAAAAATCAGTGGAAATGAGGTTTGTCCATCAATATCAATCGCCATTAATTTTTTTAATGTAATAGTTGGTTAATAAAACAAAATCCCTTCATCCATTCAATTCATTCATTTTTAAGTTTTTTAATGTAAAAAAAGTAACTCAAACCCGTAATCACATTCTGTTTATCACTTGGTATTATTATTTATTTAACTTTGGTCAATGAAGCTTAACAATATTAAATTTTCATAAAAATTTAACAAGCACTGTGCAGTGCAAGTAATATGTCTAACAAAATTTGATTCAAACACATATTTATGTTGATCGTAGAAAAAGTGTGCGTAACAAGTGCAAAAAGCACATCAATAAATTTTTTGATAAAAAAATTAAAAAAAAAGTTGGAAGGCCTGGTTTTCGATCCAAAGACCCCAAAGACCCTGAGATCCACTATCGGACTCTCTAACCACTGGGCCATCATTCGATTGAGGAGATCTTTTCAACGAAACATATTTGATTAGGTACTTACTTACTGGAATCTACAGGGTGGGCCAATAGTGCGTGGACGGAGGATTGTGGGCTTAATAAATAATTTTTCAAAAATCTGTCACTTGATCATGGTAGTGACCCTTGAGGGCTATGACGTAAAAATATTTTCACTCAAATGTTGACGTTTATACAGGGTGATTCATATCAAACTTACATTTTTTTAAATGGAACCCCCTATATATTATTGCATATTTGGATTCCTCGGTCAATTCTAATGTGACTTTATGTATCACACATGGAACTTTAAACGAACCGTTTAGGTGCAAATCACCATTTTTGGTATAAGTAGGTATCAGAAAAAAATTGAATATCGCAGCGATTATGAAACTTAGGAGGCCGTGACTTTGCGGTACATTTAAGCATGAAATGCGTCACTTTAGGTCAGACGGCTAAAATTGAATTCTTTTTGTATTAGGAGAAATCAGTAGATTAATTAAGGAAACTTCAGTCACAGATAACTTGATTTTTTCAAATGGCAATGCCTATTTTGGTTTAAAAAATCGAATGTAATATTTCATTACCTTTCTAACGATATAGCATTCTCGATATCAATCTTTTTTGGTTTTCATTTTATTTCAAATTTTCAGTCAAATCGGTGTTTTTCAATTTTCCTGCGTGCAAGCAACCTAGCAGGCCATGAAAAATAAACAGAAGCTCATTAATATGGAAGAAACCAACTAACTTAGTAGAAAGATGCAAACTAACTGGAGCAACGAGGCAAGATTATGAAAATTCCTTGCAACATATTAGCCCTAACCGGATACAACAGCCCCAAGATATCTAATGTAAATGAGTAGCTGGGCTATGACAGAAGTATTTGTTTTTCACAGCCTACTAGCTATCGAGGTCTACTAGAGCTTGACAACTTTCCAAAACGTTAAAAAATTTTGAAACAAAAGGAAAACTACCAGCGATTTTTGCTTACAGTCTAACATGTTTAGAATTTCATATCTAATGGGATAAAGAGATTAGTCACTTCCGTTTAGTTAAGTCAAAAGTGAAATCTCCAACTGGAACATTCTGAACATCTATTGAAATAATTGCTAGAATTTTTTAATTACGCTATGTTGTAATTTTGTTTATTTCATGTAGTTTTCTGCAAACTAAATTATGTTTTACAATTCAAACAGACTGCAATTCAAGTTTCATTTTCCGCGATTTTGCTAATAAGTAGAAGTACCTACTAAAAAATTTGAAGGGTTCCAGTCAGAGGTATCATTACTTTTAACTTACGGAAATGGCTACTTTTTTATAGCATTAAATGTGGAAATTTATTAAGAAGACATAGATATTATACTGCCAGCAACAATCACTAGTAGTTTTCCTTTGATTAAAACTTTTTTTACTGACGTTGGAAATTGACTAATAGCTAGTAGGCTGTGAAAAATGAGCGTTCTTGTTACCGCTATTGTTTCTGATTATAGCTAATATGTTGTAAGAAATTTTCATAATCTTGCCCCGTTGCTCTAGTTAGTTTGCATCTTTCTACTAAGTTAGTTGGTTTCTTCCATATTAACGAGCTTTTGTTTATTTTTCATGGCCTGCTAGGTTGCTTGCATGCAGGAAAATTGAAAAACACCGATTTGACTGAAAATTTGAAATAAAATGAAAACTAAAAAAGATTGGTATCGAGTATGCTATATCGTTAGAAAGGTAATGAAATATTACATTCGATTTTTTAAACCAAAATAGGCATTGCCATTTGAAAAAATCAAGTTATCTGTGATTGAAGTTTCCTTAATTAATCTACTGATTTCTCCAAGTACAAAAAGAATTCAATTTTAGCCGTCTGACCTAATGTGACGCATTTCATGCTTAGTTGTACCGCAAAGTCACGGCCTTCTAAGTTTTATAATCGCTGAAATATTAAATTTTTTTCTGATACCTACTTATACCAAAAATGGTGATTTGCGCCTAAACGGTTCGTTTAAAGTTCCATATGTGATACATAAAGTCACACTAAAATTAATCAAGGAATTCAAATGTGCAATAATATATAGGGGGTTCCATTTAAAAAAATGTAAGTTTGATATGAATCACCCTGTATAAACGTCAAAATTTAAGTGAAAATATTTTTACGTTATAGCCCTCAACGGTCCCTACCATGATCAAGTGACAGATTTTTGAAATATTTTTTAGTAAGCCCACAATCCTCCGCCCACGCACTATTGGCCCACCCTGTATAATCTGACTTCAACTTCAAACATTCAAAAACATATTTATTTCGATCGTAGACTTTGCCTCGAGCTGCAAACTTCATTCATCGACTGTATTGCAACAAATATATACTAGTTACCAGTTTAGCAGTACGTATTTTCGCGATTGGCTGGGAATCTAGAATCTAGTATCGGAGTAAGACGTCGTTGGTCAAAGGAGCATCCTTACCGCCATGGTGACGTCACACGGGTTCGGGAGCCGTCGGCATGTTTTCGGTACTCGGTTCAAAAACCCATTTTTATTTTGATATAACTTTTGAATTATTGCGAAAAAAAATAAAAACAGCTTTGTTATAAAATATGTATGATCTTTCCATTTATGACAAAAAAAAATTTATTCAAAACCTCAAACTCTAATTGACATACTTCATGATACACCTATTTCATCTAAAATCTATCGTAGTAATCAGGGGCTGGGGTCGGTCATATTTGCTAAATTATGAATGAATGTTCCGATTTCCCGCCACATAAATGTGTGAAAACAACAAATCGCAGATCTATGAATGGCTTGCCCACTCTAGTGGGGGTACGACGGCAATGAGGAGTACTTGCTGTTATCAGTTAGTACGGGGTCGCTACCCGCCAGTCGGTCGTGGCAGCGATGCCATATAACGTCGTGCTCGGATAATAATTGGCCGCGCGAATACGCATATCGATGTTATAGTTTAATATTCAATTATTGGTTGTTCTATTGAGATTGAGAACATCGGTGTTTGGTTCTAATTACGTTATTATTTCTAACATCAGAAGTCGGATCGAGCCTGGAAGCTCGTATAGGGGCATGTGATTTGTTTGTAAACAGTGAAGCAACCTGTGCGTTTTGTGAAAAAAAAACTTTACGTATTAATCTGTTTCTTTTTGACTGTTCCGTGTATCCTTCACAATATTTGGGACATTTTCCAAGGATATTATTCTACTGGACAATAGCTTCGACAAATGGTGATTCGACTCAGTCGCTGATAACAGAGTTGGGCCTCCAGTCACAGAGGTCTGCCGACCAGGTAGATTTGCCGTATTTTAGACCAGATGGGTAAGTAAAGTTGAAACAACTTAACGTAATGTTGGGAGGTCTGATGTACAAAACTTAACAAGGATTGGTCGGTTTTTAATGTTTTTATTGAATGGTGCAAAAATACGGTTTGAACGTTGGGGTCTGGACAGCAGGGACTGGGATACTTTTTGTAGTAATTTTGCTGAAGCATTTCCCCCTAAAAGAAATTTAGGTCGTTTGTTAGAAGAAGCATCAAAGTCAGTAGCGTGCCAAGGAGTTTGGGGGCCCCCCGCAATTTTTTGTCACGGGACCCCCCGCAATGTTTATCACGGGGCCGCCTACTCATAAAAAATATACTGCCTATACTGGGTGAAAACAAAATTACTGTCTACGGTGATATTTCAAATCGATATACAGAAAAAAAAAATTGGTGTGATCTCAATTTTATATTTTTACTTTTTCCTTAAGAGTTTTTGGAAAATATGAATTTATAGACCTTATGTAACATATGATTATACATCGATTAATGGCACAGATACGCGTCGCGTCAGTATAACTTTGCCACTTGTTCTAGTCGTTTTCGAGTCTACATTCGAACACGTTGTCGTGTTGTCAAATTTTGCCATAAAATAGGTACTGATGGTAAGGCAAAAATTTAATTTGATTATGGAAAATTATGAAGTACAGACATATTCCGCTGCTATAAAATAAGTATAAATATTATAGTTATTACTATGGAAAAAGCTTGCTCGAGGTAGTCGAAGCTGAGCGGGGGCCCCCTCGGATGACCGGGGCCTCCCCGCACCGCGGGCCCTTTTGGCACGCCACTGATCAAAGTTTATCAGTTCTTTTGCGAACACCTTCATAGGTGCTGTACGTAACTTTCATAATTTACGTATGTACAGGGTGGCCTAATATAAGAATGGACGCCGGCGCCAAAAATCAAGTTCCTCAAGTAGCCGCTAGAAGGCGTAACTGTTATGATCAATCGGAAAAAAGGGTGTTTCAAAAAAAGGCATAAAGGTATATTATAAATATTACCATCATGTAAAGTTTTTATTTAGGTGACAATAAATTTGGTATGAAAGTTATGACTCGTTCTTAAGAGCTGTTCTTACCTAACAACCTGCTACATAAAATTTATTTTAAGTTGATCTTGACTTCGTAGCTAACAGGCGGTATTTAGCATCACATTACGCATTATTACGAAAAATTTAAATGAAATGCTATATATTTCAAAACATACAGGGTGATCAACATACTCCGAAGTTTGACAAGGCACATTTAAAAATTATTTTATAATATACAAGTCACGGCATACCAAATTTGTGTCTTTTAAATGGAACATCCTATATACAGGGTGTCCCAGAAGTCAACGTCAAGCCACAACAGGGTGACAGGATTGGTTGTAACTATCATGAGAAAAATCAGAAAAAAAATCTATCCCATGTTGTTTGAAAATTATGGGCATTTGAAGAAAACCTAGAAATTTGATCAAATTATAACAATTTTTTGGTTTTTGTGGTTAACTTTTATTATTTTTATTCATTTAAACTTTGGAACCGTAACCCTAAGTAACATTTTTAGAAGCACAGTCAAAAATAATGACACAATTGCCCCAAGTTTTCGAGAATGAAGACTATTTATTAAACTATGAATTCAAAATTTTCAAAATTTGCTGACTTTGAAAGGCCCTCCTTTAAAAAAAATGTACTAAAGTGCCTTGGCAAGTGCCATTAAAAGTTGGCGCATTTAACCAGGATTGTATAATGGTACAATACTTGTTAGTTTCATACTTAAAAAACGAGTAAAAAAATAAAAACCTCAAGTAACCCGATTTTTGCTAACCCATTTCACTCAGGTCAGATGTCCTTTATTGGTACAAGCTTCTGGTATGCTCTTAATTTTACGGCAAAATGATGAGAGAGATGGATAATGAACATATTTGCTAGGAGTGAGCGAGACAGGTAGTGACGCCACTTTTAGCAAAGTCAACAAAAATTAGTAAAATTAATAAAATAGTGAAAAATTTTGACCTAGTTTAGTTTAGGTTTAGGTATTGGAATAAGGGCCAGGCAATAAATATTCAAATTGTTTACCGTCAGCCCTACGAGTACATCTTCTTAAAAAAGATCTACTTATTAGCCAGGCATATCCTCGAGAGTTGATGTCCTCAGCTCGAGAAATTCGTTTACGCAGCTCGGCTACGCTCTCAATGGGCTATGAATAAACTTTTTCTTTGAGAACACCCCGATAATAAAATTCCAGGGGATTTAAATCTGGGGAACGGGCTGGCCACGAGATAGTACCTGAACGCCCACCTCCACCTTCCGGATATTTTTGGTCAAGAAAACCTATTATTTGCACTGAGTAATGCGTTGGGCAGCCATCTTGTTGATACCTCATGTGGCGACGATCTGTTAAGCGGTCTTCAGACATTGATGCATGCTGCGTTTCAGGTATCGACTTCTACGTTTCATAACGCATGTAGCAGCGTGTGTGGTACTGAATCACGAATTTGGTATCAGTTGCGGCTTGCAGCGATGCAGATTCTGGAATCCTATTATGGACGGTGAGCCATGTCGCCGAGCCGGTGACGCTGATGCGGTGATGCAGGTTTCAACGTGTATTGTATTGCGTCGATGCAAAGAAATAAGCCCACCCTACTATTCTTGTGTTGCATGAAACGTGCATGAAATATCAAGTCGATTCAGGCATCGCAACAGGTTTCGATTTGAGTAGGAACTTATGCAACTGATGCAAGTTTCATGAAACCTTGAGTCGATTGAGGAATCGCAGCTTACATCAACGGTTTATGCCGCTATAGTGGTACGTCCTCTAATAAAGTTAGTAAATTTTATCGTAAAAAATGTAGGTAATTCGTGCTATTCAAATTCTCAGTCAGCTCAAAAGGCCCAACAATTTTGCCGTTTAAAATTCCGGTCCACAGGCTTACTTTAAAGCGATATTGGGATCCGTATTCTCGCATTAAATGTGCCTGTCTAATAAGTAGATCTTTTTTAAGAAAATGTAGGGCGTGTATTGAGGCTGATGGTACACTTTTATTGTGATAAAAGATGTTATTTCCCTATCTGACTTCTAATACAATAAACCTAAACTAAGCTAGGTCAAAATTTTTCATTATTTTGTCAATTTTACTTGTTTTTGTTGACTTTGCTAAAAGTGGCGTCACTATCTGTCTTGCTCACTCATGGCAAACATGTCCACTGTCCACCTCTCTCATCATTTTGCCGTAAAATTAAGAACCTACCAGAAGCTTGTTCGAATAAAGGACATCTGACCTGAGTGAAATGGGTTAGCAAAAATCGGGTTACTTAAGGTTTTCCTTTTTTACTCATTTTTTTTAGTATGAAACTAACAAGTATTGTACCATTTTACAATCCTGGTTAAATACGCCAACTTTTAATGGGACTTGTCAAGGCTCTTTAGTACATTTTTTTAAAGGAGGGCCTTTCAAAGTCGACAAACATTAAAAATTTTAAATTCATAGTTCAATAAATAGTCTTCATTCTCGAAAACTTGGGGCAATTGTGTCATTATTTTTGACTGTGCTTCTAGAAATGTTATTTAGGGTTACGGTTCCAAAGTTTAAATGAACAAAAATAATAAAAGTTAGCAACAATAACCGAAAAATTGTTATAATTTGACCAAATTTTTAGGTTTTTTTTAAATGTTCATAATTTTAAAACTGCATGGGATAGATTTTTTTTCTGATTTTTCTCATGATAGTTACAACCAGTCCTGTCACCCCGTTGCGGCTTGACGTTGACTTCTGGGACACCCTGTATATTATCCCGAATTTGAATTGTGCTTGTTTTCCCTATTCTTTATCAGGTTATACAGGGTATTTTCAGACATATATTATGGCCGCTTTTATGCGAAAATCTCAATGAATTTATCATCCTGTATCTTAAAAAATCAATAACTAGAGGCTTGATTCTCAATGCTAGAAGAATTTCGTGGTTGTCTATTTTTTGATATAACAAAATATGGGGGTTACATTTTAAAAAAACCTTTCTACCTTTCGTATACCCTGTATATAAATATGCGTCGTCGACGTTTTTACAGTCTGTGTTAAAACAAGATGATATTTTTTATCTTTTCATGTGAAAAAGATATTTTTTTATTCTTTGGTTTTCAATATACAATATACAATACGATAGCGATTTGGATATAAAATGATCATAGCTTTTGAAATACCCTGTATAAAATATAATAAATAATAATGAAATACCTTTTTTAAGAACAGGAATCATTAGTAGAATTTAAGTATGGAGTAATATACAGGGTTAAGATAAAGTATAGAATCAAGCAAATAACTTTGGAACGGAAATATTGATATTGCTGAAAATTTCCAGGCAAGTTTAGTGACGTATATTGCATCCGAAGACATTATATTAGCTATTAATGTACTTCCGGTGTAACCGAAAGTACCGTCAACTTTTTTAATTTAAATGGGACACCCTGTATATTTTTGCAGATTTTAATACATCTTTTTTTTTCGAATACGTCAATGGTGGGTTTAGTATTAGTTTCTGTAAAAACGGAAAAGATAAAGCTTCTTTATCAATCCAGATGTTTAAAATGCCGGCCATTTAAGGTTTTAATGATGATCGGTCTTTGCGATCGCGTGAGAACTCACAAAGAAGTGTGTCAACTTTTCAATGATTTACATCCCGACAGGGTCCCTATAACACGTTCGATGGTGACTAAAACGTTTTAATTTAACTGGGAATATTAAAAATTTACCTAAAACGGGAAGACCGCAGACCGCCACGGACGAATTTGTGAGACAAATAAAAAAGCTTCATCTTTCTCATTTTTACAGAAACAAATACTAAACCCACTATATGGATGTATGCGGAAAAAAAGATGTATTAAAATCTGCAAAAATATGCAGGGTGTCTCATTTAAATTAAAAAAGTTGACGGTACTTCCGGTTCGACCGGAAGTACATTAATGGCTAACATAGTGTCTTCGGATGCATTATGCGTCACTACATTTACCTGCAAATTTTCAGCAATATCACCCTTTCCATTTCAAAGATATTTGCTTCGTTCCATATACTTTATCCCAACCCTGTATAGGATGTCTCATTTAAAAAAATGTATATAGTTATGGATTGCCCTGTATAAATCAAAATATTTTCTGAGCAAGTAGCATAATCCTTGGCTACAACTTTTATAATATACAACTTTTTTCAGTATCTTTTACGATAGTGGAGTTATCGACCGATCCGGTACTAAAAACTCTACCTGTATGTGTTCTTCCAACCTCTTTCCTGCACCCACCCCAATGTGACAGCCTCAAAAATACTCCCCTCAACAATGGTATGAAAAAAATCATCAATGTATCTGGATATTTTCGTTACACCTTCGCCAAGGGCGCCGCCAGAAAGTGGTATTTAAATTGAGCGCTCAAATCAGGGGCAGGGGGGACGAATTTGGTTTTTGCTTATTATAAAAATTTTATTTATCGCAACCCCCCCCCCTCCCTGCCTTCCTCTGCTGACACCCTTGCATCTTGCCTTGCCTTGTATTATGAACAATAATTTAAAACTTTTTGAAATAAGCCCTGTACTTGAATTCTGTCTTGGCGGACTAGTTAATGAGGAGACGTCATTCTTGGTGTTGCAGCCGTAGCAACAACAGGTTAGGCCAGTGAAGAAACAGAAAGTATTTATGAGGAACTTTCGGAAATGTTTATATTTTTCCTCAGAGCATGGTTGCAATAGAAAATGTGCTGAAGGTAACGTAAGGGTTGCTCTTGAACAATTGCAGCCTCAAAAAACATAAGAAAAACCGTAACTATAGGCTTTTACACGAAACAAGTAACAAGTTAAAAATATTGATCAACATGGAGTGAGGGTTAAAGTAAAGTTCACATTATGTAGGAAAATTCGACGATAAAAGTTGTATCATTTTCGAGTTCACGTTTTGTTTCCATATGATATAATTATGTACAATTTTCGTACATTGACACTCCAACCTCCAACAACATTATAGTCCAGGCGGTACACCAAAGTCTGCGACCTCGGGGGGTTGCCGCTCGAGGGGTGGGGGTGAAGATTCTGCTTCGCGACGATTTTCGAAAAATAGCATCGTTTTGGTAAGTGATATCGAAAAAAGCTTCAAGTGATCAATGGTTAGAAGAAAATTCTGTACGATTTTGGTCTTTACATTTTTTGTGTGCGACCGATAGTTTCCGTCCTACAGTGCGCCAAAATTAGGGGTTGTTTTGTGATTTTCACTAAAATCAGAATTTCATCGCGGATCAAGACGAAGACCTTTATGATTTGGTTTAAAACAAAATTACGACATTTAGGAATACATCGCTACCTCCTAAGGATATGTGCTGTTGCGAAACGTTTCGTGACGCTTTTCGACAAATAGCGCCGTTGTGATAAGTGCCATTGAAAAAAAGTTCAAATATGGAGACAACAAAATTCTCCACAGTTTTGGTGCTTACATTTTTCCTGTGCGACCAATAGTTTCCGTTCTACAGTGCCTCAAAGTTAGGGGGTGGTTTCTGATTTTCTCTAAAATCACAATTTTATCGCCTATGACGTCGAACAACGCTACGAAAAAGTTCTGTAACAATTCGTCTCCTAAGAGAATAACATTTCTCATATTACTCTTGTCTGTATCCACCTAAATAACACATTTGGACGAAAAAAAGTACGACATTTAGGAACACATCGCTACCTACTACCGATATTAGCCAATCGTTAAGTCCTACAAGTCTTTTGAGTGCAAAATGTCGAAAAGAAATGAAATTTGGTGGGATGGTAGACATTGGTCCCCTGAATGTACACCTAAGTTTGCGACCTCGGGGTTTGCTGCTCAAGGGGTGGGAGGGTGAAAACTGTGCTTCGCGAAGATTTTCGAAAAAAACGCATCGATTGATAAGTGGTATTAGAAAAAGGTTCAATCGATTTATGGAGAGAACAAAATTCACCGTCCTCCCCCCCCCCCACGCTCGAGCGGTAACCCCCAGAGGTGGCAAATTGAATTTTCGCATTTGAACCTATTTTTCTATAGCATTTACCAAAACGATGATACTTTTCGAAAATCGTCGCGAAGCAGAGTTTTCACCCCCCTACACCCCTCGAGCGGCAACCCCCCGAGATCGCAAACTTAAGCGTAGGTTCAGGAGGACAATTTCTACCATCCCACCAAATTTCATTTCTTTCCGACCTTTTGCTGTCAGAGGCCTTTTTTACGCCGTAACGATTGGACTAGTATTATTATTCAGGCCCGAGTTTCTTCAGTTACAACAAAAATTTTGAGTTATAACAAAAATTTTGAGTTATTGCTTATAGGTAGAAGTATCTGAAATATATTGGGTAATTTCTACAAAAAAAAAGATGTATACTCACTTCACTATCGTCAATGATACATATCAAAATGAAACATGATAAAATTGAGTACAGGAGTACTTGACTATGGTTCATTTTCGGTGCTGTAGTCTCCAACACTTGTTCGTTTCATGGTTCTGTTGGAAACAATTTAATAAAAACGCAATTAATTATATCAACAATATGTGGGATTTTAAAGTTATCTGTCACATAAAATGTATAAATAATTATCCAGGAACAATAAGCATGATTGAGTTCCAAATAATAGTTATTAAGGGTCAACTAGGAAATGAAAAGAGCAATTATAGTTATTCAATCGAAAATTCATTCCGAGAAAAAAAAATTACGTCAAGCATGGCGAATTTTTACGTGATCGTTACAGCTTAGAAATCATGTCCTGCTTGTGATATACCTACTGAATCTTCTTTATGTGCTTTTACTTCCCACACCGATAGGTGAGGAGAGTAGGATTGTGATCGCGAAAATTTTCGATTTTGAGATAATACCATTGATTAAGGTATTAAGGGGTACCTTAATCAATGATAATACGCTTTTTGTGCATTTTATGGTATCTACAATAACGAAAATCCACGTCTCATTTCCTTCGGTCTCTCTGTTGGCGTTTTTTCTAGCCTCGTTCTCAGTAACCGCTGCATGGATTGTGATGAAATTTGGGTAGCTATATTCACTGGGGCCGTAGTAGATACTGCTGTTGTAATTTTGAAAGTCAGTGAATGGGCGGCGGAGTAATTAGCAAAAAACGAAACATTTCAAATATTCCTCAAACTTCGTTTTTATGTACATTATTCATAATAGGCTGTCGATTAACCTGTGAAAGAAGGACTCAGTGGCATAATTCACCTTTTAAGGTTCATCCGAGCGTTGCCTTGCCTATTACAGAAACCAAGGGACTTTTCTGATGTAGATGTTGTACTCAATAACCGAATTCGGCCACTGACCGAAATTAATACTCGGAACGCGTTATGGATTACTTTAGTCTCTCACATCGCGTTCCGGGTAATTTTTGTATGCGCAGAACGCGTTGTGGGTAAATTACAAATACCCACAATGCGAAACTCCGAATGACGTCGGAAACGCACGACCATTTCGCGTTGTGGGTAATACAAATAGCAACAAAGCGGAAATCTAATAACCTAACATACCGCAACAAGTGTTTTTTTTTAATTTATTCAGAACAATATTTAGTAAGAAGAAAATAATTCGAGAATGGTTCGAAAAACTATATAGCGTCATCTCATAGGTCTACACTATTAGAAGGCAACTATGAAAAAATAACTGGTAAGGGTAAAGAAGGACAAGAACTGTGGAAATTATATCTGTCATCTAAGCAGTATTGAAAGCTGAATCGATAAGAATTATTGAAAATTGGATAACATGAATAATTGATAGCTCAAAGGTATAGGAATGAAGAGGAAATTAATTTTTTCCTAAATCGTAAGCAGGTATTCGATGTAACACATTGTTTTACATTTTTTTATTATAAATATTTTGTGGCTATATTTGTATTGTCCATAATGCGAAAATGGTCGTGTGCTTCCGATGGTATTCGGAGTTTCGCATTGTGGGTCTTTGTAATTTACCCACAGCGCGTTTTGCGCATATAAAGATTACCCGCAACTCGGTGTGAGAAATTAGCGACATCCACAACGCGTTGTGGGTATACAGTTCGGGCAGTGGCCGAATTCGGCTATTGAGTACCACATATACATACAAGTATTATTGTTTTTGATCGTTCTGTATTGTGTAACCTGGAATTGATTTTAATGGAATTTTGACACAATACTATTACCGTGGCGAGGATGGAAAACGCGTATCTTTTTTAGAAATTGGGTTCGCGACAGCGCAGCCATAATCAAACAACTAAAAATATAAAACAGCTTAAGCTGTTAACCGAAATACAAGACAAACAACGAATGTAGTCGTATATGGGACACCAATAACAAGAGTCTCAAAGTTTAGATATTTGGGCAGTTGGATTAGTGAAGACCTAAACCCAGACTTAGAAATTAGAGCTCGCATCGAAATGGCTAGATCGAACTTCTTCAAAATGCGAAACCTACTCTGCGATAGACGTCTCAACATCCATATAAGAGATAACTTCGTCAAATGCTACGTCCTTTCCACACTACTCTATGGAGTTGAGTCGTTGACACTCAAAGCGAGCGCAATGAATAAGTTAGAAGCATTTGAGATGTGGGTATATCGCAGAATGTTGAGAATACCATGGACTGACCGCGTCTCGAATGAACGAGTTCTACATCGAATGAACAAGGAGCGAGAACTCCTCGACATAATAAAAAAGAGGAAAACAGCCTATTTGGGTCATCTTATGAGGAATAGCAAGTATGAATTCCTCCAGCTTATAATCGAGGGCAAGATTGAGGGAAAGCGCGGACCCGGACGTCGACAATGCTCCTGGCTGAAGAACATCAGAGACTGGACCGGCTTGGACTCAAATACTTTGTTGAGAAGAGCCCAAAATAGAGAGGAATTTGCCATGATTGTTGCCGATCTTCATTGAATGGAGATGGCACTCTAAGAAGAAGAAGCTGTTCCTGATCGCTTCGATTCGTCCAGTAGAAGCTTGCAGAATAAACACAGTGTCGTTTTACTTCTTCTGGAGCGAGATGAATGAAACTATTTAGGAGAGTTTTTGTGTTTGATGTTTTTTGCGGATAGCAGGCGATGATTTGGTTGCAAGGGGATCTCAGACTATAGCTTTATGCAATGGGAAATAAAAATAAACTGTGGGTCACCGTTATGTGTGGGAAGTACTGAGTCAATCAACTTGACTCCGTTTTTAAAGCCAGATGAACTTAGGACAGTCCGCAGTTCCATATAAAAATAAAATAGGGAGTTATACAAGCGGGCCATGAAAGACGGTCCCATTGAGCAATGGTGGAATCTTTAGA
Organism: Callosobruchus maculatus; assembly: GCA_951848785.1. Taxonomy (NCBI): domain Eukaryota; kingdom Metazoa; phylum Arthropoda; class Insecta; order Coleoptera; family Chrysomelidae; genus Callosobruchus; species Callosobruchus maculatus. The sequence goes on along the minus strand of CATOUR010000054.1, from coordinate 13,249,885 downwards.
GTCAAAACTCAAAACCATACCTATGTTGCACTGTCTAGTCTGTTTGGTTGAAAATTGTTAGATTTTACTCCCTTGGTCTTCGTTGTTCCACAATGCTGTTTTCCAAATGTATCGTGATTTGCAAGAGTTTACTTCCACTTCTTTCCTGATTTTTTCGCTACTGATTCCTTCCGGAATTATTTGAAGGGATTGTCTCAGAAAGTAGGCAAATTTCTACTACTTATTTTGTCCCTAAGACCACCATTGCCAACTTTTTTGCACCATACAAGATAATACCTTGTGCGGTGCGTGCTATCACTTCAAGATAGATCGTTTTAAAGATAGACTGGAACTTTTTGGCATCAATTTGAAAGATAACAGCTAATTAACGGTGTCACAGAGTATCCTTGAAAATATTTTGTACCGGGTTATTCACGTTATCCGACACGGAGCATTAAGGCTAAAGTATCTAATGAAAAAGAGAATAATAATTTCGGATGGATAGGGATCAATTAAGGTTACATTTAAAAAATATTTTTATGTTATACAGCGTGTCCCCAAAACACGAAACGTATCAAAGTTGTATTTTTTTAAATGGCCCACCCCGTATATTATTGCAGATTCAGATTTCTTAGTGAATTCTAGTGTGACTTTATGTATCACACATGGGACTTAAAGCTAAAGCTATTTTGGGGACACCCTGTATAACATGAAAATATTTTTAAAATGTAGCCTTAATGGGTCCCTATCCATCCGAAATTATTATTTTCTTCTTTATCAAATACTTTAGCCATAATGTTCCGTGTCGAATAACGTGAATAACCCGGTATATACTTATTTTATTTGATTATTATAAACACAATGTAAAGCTGTTGTTGTCATTTTTCTTATCTTCTGTTGTTAACATCATCTTCGATCTTATTGTCATTCAGAAGGAAAAATGATGGAAACAGTATTTCGGGACTGATACAACTTGGTAATAGGGCAACTCCAACTGTAATTATTATAAAATGACTAGATTATATATATATAACAGCTCTACAGGCCTTGTAGGCCTAAGGCTTGGTTGGAGATTTTTCTCCACTCATTTCTGTTCAATGCTTTGTTTTTCCAATTTCTGACATTCAGCTTCTCTAAATCTTCCTCCACTGCCGTCAGCCATTTCCTCCTGGGTCTTCCTCTTCTTCTCTTCCCTGTCACACTTCCCCTAAGCATTTTCTTTGCTGCTCTCGAATCTGGCATTCTTTCTAGGTGTCCTAACCATCTAATTCTTTGTGCTTTTATAACCGATGTTATAGAATGGCTATCATATAATTCCATCACCTGCTCATTTGTTCTTCTGGTCCACATTTCGCCTATTTTTTGCCCTCCATATATTCCCCGCAAGATCTTTCTTTCCCAAATTTCTAATTTCTGCTGTTCTGACTTATTTAATGTCCATACCTCACATCCATAAAGAGTGACCGGTCTAATAACTGTTCTGTACAATCTCTCCTTTGCTCTTCTAGACACCATTTTCGACTTCAAGATTTTCCTGAGCGATCCTGCGCTTCTGCTGCCTTTGTTTATCCTACTATTAATTTCTCTCGTCTCTTCATTTCTGTTGTTGATGTTGACTCCCAGGTAATTGAAATTTTCTATTGCCTCAAATTTATATGTTTTTTCACTTGTGCAGTTCTTTATGACTAAATCTTCGTCTTTTTCCCCATTACCGCTCCTCATAATCATGTATTTTGTTTTGTTTTCGTTAATTTCTAGTCCCTTTCTTTTTGCAGAAATTTCTAATCTCCTTGTTATATCCTGCAACTCTTTCTTTGATCTCGTTATTAGGACAAGGTCGTCGGCGTATGCTAGACATTGGTGTTTTAAGTTAAGTATTGTTCCTTGCCTATGGATATTGCTCTCTCTTAGCACATTTTCTAATACAATATTGAAAACTGTGGTAGACAATGGGTCTCCTTGCCTTACACCTCTATTTGTTTTAAAACCCTCTGATTTAAGTCCATTTACCCGTACCTTATTTTCTGTAGTTTCTAGCGTCATTTTAGTGAGCCGCACTAACTTCTGAGGGATGCCGAGGTTCTTCATTCCTTTGTAGATTTCATTTCTGTGTATTTTGTCGTAGGCTTGTTTGAAGTCTATAAATAAAATATGCATCGATAGATTGTACTCGTAGCTGCAACACATTATCTGTTTTAAAGTGAAAATCTGGTCAGTGACGGATCTCCCTCTCCTAAAACCAGCCTGGTAGTCTCCAATTACTTGATCTTCATATTTACCTATCCTTTGTTTTATCAGGCCTGCAACAATTTTATAGACAACGTCAAGTAGGGCAATACCTCTGTAGTTATTACAGACTGTGATGTCTCCTTTCTTCAAAATCGGGATTAGGATTGCTTCTGACCACTTTTTTGGCATTGTTTCTTCGTCCCATATCCTCACCACCAGCTGATAAATAATTTCTTCCAGTTTCGGCCCGCCTTCTTTAATAAATTCATTTATAATCCCGTTATCCCCTGCGCTTTTGTTGTTCTTCAAGTTTTTGATTATCTGTTTTATCTCCTCTCTCGTTGGTAATTCCTCGTCATCTTCGAAGCTTGTATTCGTGTCGTCGTCAGGCGTCTCATCATCATTGCTATTGAGTATATCACTGAAGTGTTGTTTCCACCTATTTACCATTTCTGATTCTCCTCCTATCAGATTCCCTTGAGTGTCCCTACAAAATATCATTTTTTGTCTGTAGTTGCTGCTTGCTCGTTTGGCTTCCTGATAAAAGTTTCTCATATCCTTATTAGCAAATTTTTCTTCGATGTTCTGCATGCTTTGTTCGAAGTACTTCCTTTTTTTCCTTCTGCAGACTGACTTCACCTTTTTCCTGAGACTTCCTAATCTATTTCTGTTCTCAGTGGTGTTTAGATCTAACATCCTTTTTTTGGCATCATTTCTTTGGTCAATTCAGTATTCACATTCTTCATCAAACCATTCCTTCCTACTGGAGCTTCGCTTTCCTATCTCGAATACTTTTGCAGCTGATTTTATTGCCCCTTCTATTTTCGCCCACATGCTCTCTGTACTCTGATCTTTTTGAATTTGCTCAAGCTTTCCTTCCATCATACCAACAAATTCTTTTTTTAAATTTTCATCCTTAAGCTTCAACTTGTCATAGGTGATATTATTAGCCCTATGGCTCTTGAAAATCTTTGGTGCACTGAACCTTATTTTTGCCTTGACCAAATAGTGGTCGGTATTAGCTTCGGCCCCTCTATAGCTTCTTACATCGAGCAGGTTAGTTTGATGTTTGCTTTCAATTAGTACATGATCAATTTGATTTTCTGTTCTACCATCTGGAGACCTCCATGTTGCTTTATGGATATCTTTATGCCTGAAAAACGTTCCGCCTATCTTCAATTGCCTCTCGTGTGCAAACTCGATGAGTTTGAGGCCATTTCCGTTTGTGACTACATGCTTACTGTGGTTTCCTATAGCCGGTTTGTAAATCTCTTCTTTTCCAATTTTTGCATTGAAATCCCCCAGAACAATTTTTATATCATAGTTTGGTGAGCTATTATACACTTCCTCTAAATCCTCATAAAATTTTGCCTTTATCTCTGCATCTTTTTCTTCTGTGGGAGCGTGCGCATTAATAACTGTTATATTTCTGAATTTTCCGTGCAACCTAATTTTGCACAATCTATTTGAAATTGGCCAGAAATTGATAACGTCCTTTTGAAACATCTTATTTAATAGAAAACCTACACCAAAAAATCTGTTATCTCCATCTCCACTATTAAAAGCAATGAACTCTCCTATTTCGGTAGTACCAGTTCTGGTCTGTTTAGTTTCCTGCAGAGCCAGTAAATCAATTCTGTATTTTTTCATTTCATTTATTATATTTTTAAAAGCCCCTTCCACACAAGTTCCCCTAACATTCCATGTACCTATATCTATTTTATTTCCCTTTTTTTTACTTTTTTGTTTACTCACGTCCTTTTGGATTGCCGCCGCCGGTCTATCGTCCTTGGTCTGCTCTCGATCCTTCTTGAAAGCTATTTTGGGTTTTTTGGGATTTCCTTCTTCTCTATGTTTCCATCACTTCGCCACATCCATTTTATTCCATCCACTGTGAGGCTATTGTAGCCCCTTTTAATGTCCTTCCCTTCACTCTTGAGTTCCTTGTATTTTTCTCTTATTTCTTTCTGGATCTTTCTTTCAGCTGCTGTTAGGTCGTTATTAATATATACTGTTGCTCCTTGAATAAACCTCAACTTATTCTTTTTTTGCATTATTCTGGATTTTTCTTCATTACTGCCAATCCTGAGTAAGCAGGTTTTTTCTCCCAATTTTTGAGCACTTTCTATATTAACTTCTTCCTGCAAGTGGTGCTTGATAAAGTTACTCATAGTTTCCTTCAGTGTCGTTCCATCGCTAGTACTAGTATCTATTTTTAGACCTGACACAATCACATTGTTCTTTTTCATGTCTCTCTCATAGTGCTCCATTCTGGTTTCTAATAAAGAAAGAGACTGCTTTGTTTCTTGTAATTCTTTTTTCAACATATCGTTTTCAGTTTTAAGTTCCATCATATATTCTCTGAATTCTTTGTTATCAGCTCGAATTTGTTTCATCTCAGAGAGAAGCTGTTTCAGTAAACTGTTGGTGCCTTCCTGCTCATCCTCCGCTATTTGATTCTGCCAGCTGTTTTTCTGTGGTGTCCTTTGTATCCTTTTTGATTGGCTGAAGGGAGATGGGGATTCCCTATCTTTCCTCTTTCGGTCGTCTGATACATAGTCATCACTATCTGTTGCCGCCATTTTCTCTTTCAATCTAACGACTGCGCCAAGGATATAGTTCTCGTCGTCCGATCGGAAACTATATTCCTTATCCGTCTTTAGATCAAATTTCACTCCACTCGTATTTCTTCTTAAATCCTGCACAAGCCGACAACGTTGCGAATAAATTGCTCGAGTTCCTTCACGGAGTTCCTTTCTTTTCGCTGCTGAGCCAGTCAGCCTAACCTAGCTTACCGATTTGTTTACGTTATTGTAAAACACTCTTCACATGGAATTTTAACAGTACTTTTAATTCACGCACTAAACCAGCACTCAAGAAATTCACTGTCTTTCCGTTTTTGCATTTAAATTTCACTACACTCGCGTAAAACGGGATATTTGTAGTTCAAACTAAATGCAGTCTTTTTCGGGTTTAGCGCCACGTTGCCACTTCAAAATGACTAGATTACCCACGATTAAAACTTCACTGTAGTAATGGATAATGCTACAATGTCTAACCACAATCCAAACTAATATTGTTACATGTTACATCATACTACATGTGACGAAGCTGAAATAGTACCAAACGCCATCTCATAATTTTACGAAAAGCTATGATATCAAGTAAAAATTCTGCCAGTTGAAAAAACACAATATTTACTTTACTGTTTATTAACTACTAATTAAATAATAACAGCCTAAATCAATAATAATCACATCATATACATACAAGAAGTTATTCTTTGAGTATGGAATATAAATATGTACCTAGTCAAACTGATGAGAAAACAAATCTCCAAAGAAAACACTATCTGAAATAACTTCAGTCTTAAAAGTGAATATTCCTGACTGAACGATAATAAATTGGCGATTAACGATGAGCAAGTAAATCCAATAAAGTAGATATTACACACATACAATATAAATTATAGCAATTGATCTACATGAAGACATGTTTTGACAATCACATTTCTTTAATATACAGAATTTTTTCCCAATCAAATGTGAATATATCATTGAATACCCATGTAGTCTATCATAATTACTTTCAAAGAGGCAAACACATTTTTTTTATGTTCTTATAAAATCCAATGCTGAAGTTCTGAGAACTTCTCTTCTAGGACTACTCAGAACTTGAGTGCTTATTTAGCATATACTATATGAGAATTTTTTGAATGACCACATGCACCAAAAATATGTACATTAATATATATTTGAGGAAGATTCACAGTTATATGACATCTTTTTCAACCTATATAATTCGAGTAGTATGTGTTTTAAATAATCAGAGCACTGACTAGTTGCTCCGCCTCAAACCATCTAAAGAAAACTATAGTTTGTTCCAAGAATCAGAGATTGTGTCACAAACAAGTGAATGTTTTTCTATTGACAATGAAAGATAAATTAATAAATGCTCTGTTGTATTGATTTTTATATAAAACTTACACAAAAACTTTGGCTTTATAAGTATGTATTCAGTGCCTGAAATATCTAGAAAGTATCGTCTGTATCAAAAGGGAAGAACTGTCACTTAGCCTTATTGGCAATAGCCATTCCAACACCCACTATAGCTCCTACAGCAAGCACCACACCTCCTGCCATTGCCATTCCTACTAAGCCCTCTTTTTCCATTTTCTTTTTGATGGTTTGTTGGAGACTCAAAACCTGCTGATTACCTATAATGAAAAAAATATCGATAAGGTGAAGGCTGAATAATAAAATATTCTTTTAAACCACAAATAAAACAGAACCAAACAACAATAACACAGTAAAGCTGCTTGGTGTATGCTTGGATCCAAATGCTTACGTGTCACATAAATGAGTTATCTTAAAAATTGTGCAAAATCATATATCTCATTTGAACCTGAGGGCATTCAACCCTACACACAGATATTTGCTTTACAGAGAAGATGCATAAGAATCTTGGCTATTTCATATAACCAGGATAAATGTCAACATGCTTTATCTGTTTGAAGATCCTCACTCTGCCTTGTACCTACTGTCTAATTTATGCCATTTTTGGCAGTGTTTTGACTGGGGGTCATATTTACAGTTGAATATTCCTTAATACTTGAGGGTGTCTCAAGTATTGTTTTGTGTTTCAGTCATTCTAAAGCCACCTGAGAGGCCCTTAAGTCTAACAGCTCTCTTGAGTGACACTCAAGTAAGGAAATGTTAACAGGACATTTTGCTGGACTCAAGGCAATTTTGTAGGTTTTATTTTGGAGTGAAGTGTGGCAAAACTTCAAAACGGGTAGGTATAAGCATGACAAATTGACTTATATTTGACATAGGACATTGTCACCAAATGTTTTCAATGAGCATTCCAGTGTACTTGTATATACCAACATCACACGTGTACCAACAACTATAAATTAAACAACCTAAGGCTGTCAAAATCCAGAAGTAGTACAAAATCAAGTTCGCTAATGTCTTGCCAAGAGAATTCAGAAATCTACAAATGAGCATCTTCCATCATACAAACATAAAAACATATTTACTTAAAAATGCTTTTTATTATTGATCACCTTCAAAATAACTTTCTCTGACTTGACTGATTTCAAATTTTTAATTATGATTTTAACAGGTTGTTTTCTAGTATTTGTCTCTTTTTAGCACATGATTTTCATATATCTATGTAATACTATCATTACACTTTTATTGTAAGTAAGTATAAATTACACCTGACAGTTGGAAATTACAAGCAACAAGTTGGAAAATCAACTTGACTACATTGAATTATCACTTGGGGCTTTAGAAACTAGAGCTGGAAAAGGTGTAGTTCCCTAAGGTTTTCTCTTGTCACATCTTTGTTCCACCACAGTTTGGCTTCATTTTTGAAAGCTTCCAAAAGGTAGTATTGGCAAAAAATTAGACTTCTATTTAATATAAATCAGTGACATATTTAACATTACACTGGAATGTAGTGATATCAAACCAAAAGCAGGCAAATATTTATCAGCAAAACCCTACTCCAGTGTGGATATATGTAAGATATAAGGGAATCTAAAGAAATAAGACATTGCTTCCAAAAATCTCTTGAAGACACAGAAGTGTGACCGGTAGTTGGAGCGATGTTGCAGAGCTTGTAAATGAGTTCTAATGGCAGTTGCAATTCTGGCTGAACTGAACTAAAATGATCCTTTATGATAGACGTTATTCTTTTGATATTATCTATGCATGTGTCCATGTTGATAGTCTTTGAGTATAGTACATTAACAACAGGTTCCCATATGCCTGAATCTTTGACTATCAGACCAATCCATATAATGAACTCATGCAAGGTTAATCAACAACCTCCTCTCAACTGTTGACTATAGAACTCCTAGCTACACTTTTCGGTTCGATCAGACTCGTAGCATGTGGTTACCCATAGCCTACTAGGGGGGCAGGGGGCAGCTGCCCCCCCCCTGCCCATACCTAGCTACCCACTTGGTCAAATATTTTGTTCTTCGATAACACAGAGGTTGACCAAATGTTAGTAGAGTTTAATTCAATGTTCTAGCAAATACTGGTGGACATACTATACAGGTACCTGAAATATTCTATTTTTTTTCAGTTTAATGGACTAATTCTATTAGTATTTCCAACCAGAAGATATCCTAGAAGGTATTAATTAGGATCAAATCATGCAAGTGGATTATCTACATGATATATTCATAAACAAACATTAACTAGAGCAAAAAGTATTGCATCACATGTCACTTCAACCTTCAAGCTACTTGCACAACTGATTATATGAGTACTATTTGTATAGGTTATTGTCCAATTACACCAAGCTTTTTGCTGCATGAATCAATCCTTATCAAACACATTATCACAATGAGTCATACTTTGATTTTGTACGAGACATGCACTCATACATACCAGGTTCAATTGTCAGGAATGATCGTACATAGTTCATAGCCTTAGAGTATTCTTTCAACCTTGCACTTCCAATAGCTAGATAATATAAGTAGTCCCTCTGCCCCTCTTCATGTGTTTTGTACAGCTCCTCCAACAATATGATCCCCTTCTGTATGTCAGCTGGATATTTGCTTCGTACGAGACACCAAGCGTATTCAAATTGTGCTTTTGGAGTGACATCGTTCTTATAAAGCTGCTCATGGTAGATTTTTTCAAATTTCTGAAATGAAGTCTATTTTGTATTTCATTGTTCAATTTGGTGTCTACTGTTAATATGGTTGTATTATCATAGTAGATGAAGTTATAAACCATGAGACAGTTAAACTTGGTAACATTAGCAATCTCTCACCTTTAAATCATCGGGTAAAACAGTTTCTGATAGAACGTCTGCCATTTTAAAATAATGTTCACTTGCTGATTTTCACTTTTCAGATTATTTTGGTTTGATGACAAACAATAGATTACGTCAATGTCAAACCTCTCGAAGACCCGTCCCTGTAGGATTCACAGGCCATAAACCTTAGACAAGGAAAGAGAGAGGACGGAACCCGCGACTGACATTTCTGATACCAAATGGCACCAAAGCGCTATTCCCAGTGGCGTAACTAATGGGATTAACGTTATGGTTGAGCTATTTGTAGAAATAATCTTTTTCAAATAAAATTTAATGAAATATTGTTATTCAGGGTTTCTATATGGCCAATTTCGCCATCCACAATTAAAATTTAAGTGACTAACATTACCGTAACCGTGATTTTCATTCGACTGCTGTTTTGTGGCCAATAATATATAAAAATTGATAATGTATATATTTTATTCAGTCATGAACATGTTATGTTCATTTGCAGTATATGACTGATGAAAGACACGATTATACTTCTACCCAGAAAGAAAAAAACTGCTTGTAGTTTGTAGTAAATCAATTTTTTATTATTAAAGAACACATAATACCTATAGTATATTTATATTTATTGACATTATGTTTATATATAAAATACTGTCTATTACATACTGTAAACAGAAGCAGCAATAAAACATTTTTATTATTATAGATTAGCTTACGAGATTGAGGAATTTGATGCCTTCAATCTCGAAGTCCCCATATGCAGTGAAAAAATCTACTTGCTGTTACGCTGTTACTTGCTGTTTGTAGTGTGTACTGAAGAGCAGTATTTTTAATTACTCCAACGAGGCTTTTTTATACTTAACTTCTTTTTGCGACGGTGGCAATAATTAATGAAAAAGCTGGAGGGTTAAACATAAAAATTATCTCAGACATGAAATAAAGTAAGTTTTGGGCTAGAAATACAAAGGTCCTTTAATCTTATCCAAAATCAAAACATTTACAAAATTAGAAAATGACCCCTAGATTAGCTAGTAAATAAAAACGAACAATTCATTCAATATAGGTGAGGTCCTATAACTTACATAGAAATTACAACTCTATTTTATCGCTTAACCCCTTGCTTCCAGTAAGTTCTAATTTATTGCAGTTATGTATTTACTTATGGGGAAGTTTGGGTGAAACTCAGTATTGTGTGCTTCAACAAAAATAAATTTTTTGTAGGAACGTGGCATTTCGCTTGCTCCTACAATTGATGGCAGTCAATATTACAGTCATGAAGGTCAAAAACTACCAATATTTTACTGCCCTTTAAACAGAATCATTTTTGTTAATTGGCTCCGAGCTGGATTGTCCTGTTGTGATCGAGATTTTACAATAAAATGGATTCTGATATTTAAGTATTTTGTGCATACAGCTTTTATTAAAAAATATATATGATTTACATCATTTTCTAATACGTGACGTTCTAAGCAGCTGAAAATAGGGGTGCCTAGAAAACTTGATATTATTTTGCTTATCAGCAAAGGTACAAAATGTTTGGTGTGAATACAATTTTCATTATCTCTCAGAAAATGTTCCGATTTCAAACATATCTTGATAACATCATTTGATGGGTAAGTCAGACCGCCGTGGCTTTTAAATTCAATTAGGGAATTGAGAAACCGATCTCTAGTACCAATCAATGCTGTGACACATGTTTCACATTTTATTGTTTTTTGTAATTGGTGCGAAACATAACCAGCAATATATTGCACAATTTGGGATGAACATTCACTTATCACAGGTGCATTCATGATGTAGTCATGATCCTTCCAAATAGTTTCTAGATCATCAGAAGGCTCATTTATGTCTATTAAGCTATGGTTAGATAAACTACTATTAATTACATCTTCAGACCTTACATTTTTTGTAGAACTACTTAGAATAGGGATTTGATCTAATGGAATACAGTTACCCATACCGCCCTCTCTAATTTCTGCTCGAACCAGAAGCCTTTTGTAAGCAGCTAGAAACTGTCGAGCGGTTGGGTTATTATTCCAGCCACCTCTTGATCTAATTGACGAAAAGAATAATTCTAAATGATCTTGACTAATCTTATACAACGGAAGGTACAGTAATGTTTTTCTCTCAGAAACAAGTTCTTTGTACAATCCTAAAGAACTTGATAATGAAATTATTAATCCAATAAACCCAGTTTTTCTGTTAGACATGATTACTTGCTCATTATTAGATAATTTCAACTTTGAAAGATAAAAAATTGCACTATTGATAAATTCCGCAGATCGATCTATATTTTTTTGACATAATGCTTTTTTATAACCTGGTGCTACTAGGGTTCTGCTGTTTAAAATATCGAAAATGCTATTTACAATTCTAATAAATTTAACTGTTGCCTGACTACCTTTAAAATCCTCAAGATTCAGCTTTTTTTCGCAATACTCAATAGCAACGGCTACTGATGCACTAAGTAACTGAACTGCAAGCCGAACCTTCATTTTTTGTTTGAAAAAAATAATATGAGCGCGACGTAACTTATTCCCTAAATGTAAGCCCTCGCTAGTTTGCAGCTTCTCTAGAAGCGCTATGTATTTCCATTGAATAAAATTGTTATCACAATCAATTAGGATTTTCTTTTCACCAAATGCATTGCGAACAAGTTTTATCATATGACATGGATCACAAAAAATATATACATTGTGATCTGTAACTCTGAAACTTGTCTGTATATTTGAAATGTTAAATAAGAATCCAAAGTTATGACACATAGCGGTATTAGATGGAGCACCATCGAATGTGATTGACATAACTTTGGCTCCCGTATCTTCAATCAGATGGATGCATTGAGATACAATTGAATGTTTTTGACTGCCATTCAAAGAATCTGTAAGAAAGTAACCGACAGGTAATTTCCAAGTTCCATTGATGCAAACCAACATTATAACAAAAGCTTCTTTGGCTAAAGCATTAGAGTCATCGTTTAAATTTGTACCACAGTTCACATAACCATGGAATTTTTTTCCATCCCATTCTAAATGTTTCCGTATGGCTATTTCATCGATAATTAATGAACAAATTATTGGTCCGTCAGATGATTGAACCTTATTTCTTAAGGTATTTATTGATTCCTTGGTAAAACCAGGCTCAGCATCCACATTCTGAAACCATTTAGCAATAGTTTTGCTATGCGGGAGACAAGTGTCAAAAACATCTCTCACATAGTTGTATGCCTTTGGTGAAAAAAAATTTAATGTCAGGGCAAATTTCCTAAGTTCAGGTGAATATTGAACATTTCTCCCCATTTTTCTGTTCAATATTTCTATGTTAACCTTGCTCATATTTTGAACTAAAACTAAATTTTCTTGAGATAGTAAATTTTGTCGCTCTAATTCCTCAGCAATTATTTTTAAAGAGGCTACTTTTTTGTGTGCTCTTTTCAGTGATTGACCAAGGGCACGGATTTTTTTCGTTTTTTCCTTATTCTTATCTTTTTGCAGCAGCAGTTCTCTTCTAAGTTTCTTTTTCCGGGGAGAGTCGTCCTGTGCAGCCAGAGCTGAGGTTGATGGCGATGGTTCTGGATGAACATCACGTTCACGGGGTCTTTTTCTTTCTTTTGCCTAAAATAACAGAGCTGTATATTAGACAATGTTTGAAACATTATTTCCGAAAGAAAGACAGAACAAATTAATTTATGATTTAAGTAGATGTGAATGAGTGACTGAATCTTATAGGAAAAGTGACAGTAACATTTTGTTTTGATTTCGTATCGAGTAAACACACCTAAATATAGTTGTTTAATAATGTAACTGTAACACAAGAAATTATTACATTTTTGAGGTTAGCTGCCTTTTGATTTTCATAGCTATCAATTTTTAAATGGTTATTCAGCCATTAGTAATCGTATTTCTCCTTACTTTATTGCACTGTTTATTTTGGAAACGTCATCACTAATACTCAAATATAAAACCAAATTTGAGACCATAAATATAGAATATAGGCATAAGGCATAAGAATGATTTTAAATTAATATCACACCCAAATCATAACTCATTAATGATCCAATTATATACAATGGAGTGAAGATTTATAACAAACTTCCTCCTCACAGGTTTTAGTGAATATCCCAAAAGTTTTGTTTGTTATTATATAGCTTTGTCAATAAGAATCTTGTAAATTCTTAGACTATAAAGTATATCGATCTATCTATCTATCCATCTATCCATCTATCCATCTATCCAACTATCCATCTATCCATCTATCCATCTATCCATCTATCCATCTATCCATCTATCCATCTATCCATCTATCCATCTATCCATCTATCCATCTATCCATCTATCCATCTATCCATCTATCCATCTATCATAATCCTAGAATGTTTATTATTTTAATATTGATTAAGCGTAGACAATGTAAGCTAGGAATTATAACTTACAATTTTTGGACGTAAGTATTCCGGAAGCTCGTCAAATGTGGTGGGGACTGCTCCTTTCAGAAGATATACTTTTTGATTTGTTTGATGAAGGAAATTCTGTTTAAAATGCTTAGAACAAAGCCTATCGTTGCTTGTAGGCTTCCAACCTTCGATCCTCATATTTTTGATCCATAAATCATGTCTAGGAAGATCTTTAGGAAACCTGTCGAGGAAGAAAGAAAATTAATTTTATTATTCATACAACTACAAATAAAGGCCACCCTTAAAATGCACACCTTGTATAAGGGTATTGGTATAATGCAAAGTCATAATATTTCTATTCAAAATGTAAGCTATAATAGATACGCCACTGGAAAACTGATTGTATTTGAACCAAAAAATCCCTTAAAAACATAATTTTTAGACTTTACGTGCTCAAAAACATTATGATTCGCATGTTAGTGGTACATTCCAAATTATATTTCGGATACACATATATCTTTGAACTAGATATCGAGATATTTGCATGAATTTCGGATACACCAAAAAATAAGATCATAAATTTACCTGTGAAAAGTAATTCCTGGCTCCTTCCTGCTGCTGTGGCTTTTACAACGGTAAGCTGCACACCCCACCATTACGCTCACCACAATATTTCACAATTATTGGTCTTAAAAACGTTAAATATCGCAAAAAACACCACCTTGACACTACCGTCAGTTTTCCACCAGCATTTTGACAGCTATTCATTTTCGGTATCAGCTAATCCATATAGCATCAAATGGGCGTGCGGTATCCCCTCTCTTTCCTTATCTAAGCCATAAACAGTACTATGTAGTTCTGTGATGTTTTGTGGTCCGCTGTTAGTTTTAAGGCGCAGCCACACTACTCGCGAAGTTACTACTCAAAAGTTAGTCAAGTACGATGGTGTGGATCAGCTTTGTGCTTGCTATTACAATAATTGTACTAAATCTATTACATTTTGCCCATAGCTATTACACTGTTACTACAATAGCGAAAATGCCGAAAATCTATTACATTTTAAAAAATTTACAAATTTCAGAACATATTTCAAAAATATTAAAATTACAGCAACAGTCCTAAGTTTGCCTAAGTTATGCGACTCTATCCGGTAAGTGCAGGGGACGATAATTACCGATCATTTACACCCGATCTCGTGTACTGTTCATTTTACAGCAATTTGAAATTTCTAATTTTCTTGATCTCTACTGTACAAGGTGTCCCTCAATTTCCTTAACACGTCATATTCTAGTAAAAAAAGAAAGAAAGAAGAAAAGTAAGGAATTTTTGTAGCATAATAAAAGAGGATAAAAAGACATTTGTTTTCAAAAGTGTGTACCAAATACCCTTTAAAACCCACGTAGGTTTTTTTTTGTCTGTTTTTTGTGTCAAACAAATTCCTATTTTGTTTATAGTATGCTTACGATTTCACGCAAAAAATAAGTTTGCGTACAAAATCAAAGGAACCACAAGATTTTAAATAAAATAGGGATATCATTTATGTAGGAAAACCTATGGGGTGCTATTCGTTTGAACTTTTCTTGTTACGGGAATGTCATGTGTTAAGGAATTTCAGGGACACCCTGATTACTGGATAAACAAAATGTTAGGGTTTGACGGTAACACAAAAATGCCTTCCATCCCCCCTCCCCCTCCCCCTCCCCCTACCTGAACCACTACACTAATATTACTTTGACGCCCTTGGACGCTATAGCAAGCATACTTTTCACATCACCATGGCCGTCTCTACTCACTAGGCCGGAGCATTGAAATATGGCAACGTTGGAGATCAGGCCGTGTTTTCATTTGTTGTTATGTCATGTGTATTCTTCCAGTTGCAGAAAATATGGTTGGAAGGTGATTATTAATTTGTTTCTAATTATTTACCTGTACAAACGAAACTATAAAGATAACAAGATGCCTGCAAAGCGTGTAGTACCAGGTTGCAGCCCAGTAGAGGACTACCAAACCATGGCCCAACATCACCTTATTCCAGATTAAAAAGAACGTTGCAAGGTGATTTTTAATGGGTTTCTACTTATTTACCTGCACAAACGAAACTATAAAGATAAAAAGATGCCTGCAAAGTGTGTAGTACCAGGTTGCACTAGCAATTGTGCGTCCGATAAGGGACATAAACAGAAGTGGGTGAAAGGTATTCCTCGGAAGGGCTGGTTATATTTATAAGGATAAAGACAATAATTGACAAACATTTCAAAGGATAAGACCTATTTTAAAGCACAATGTGGTACCTATAATGTTTTCTGGACCTCCCAAATATCACAGAAAAATACAGTTAATAGAACTCATCTGGGCATGGCCTGGGGCATACCTACGAAAGCATTTGATAGTGAAAGGGAAATCAAGACCAGCAAGAATGGCTTCACAGTGACCTAATAGTGAATTTTTCTAGCTCAAGTGATAATTTACAAAGTAAATTGAGTGTTCATTTAAGTGGAAATTGAAGTGGTGGCAGGAAACAGGTTGCGTTTATTTTTATTTTGTAGTGTCTGACTGTGATGAAACAGACATCAGATGTAAGTGGTATTAGTAGTAGTAGTTCTAAAAAGTATTTTTCTTAATTTTATTAACCCAGATGAACTCTAATACATATAAAATGTAATAATTATTCTGAAACTATAGGGCCACTATTTGACAGCTAAGCCACGTTGCCACATCTAAGGCTCCGGCCTAGTGTAGCGTCGGCCATGCATCACTGAATAAAACTGATACCATAATAAGTCGAAATTTATGTTTCTCATGGCTAGATGGCGCACAACTTCGAATCTATTACAATTTGTTGCAATCTATTACATTTTCTAGTACAATTTTCTTACACCAAAAGCACAACGCTGGTGTGGATGGTCGCTCCGGACTACCTCGCTCTGTTACGAACCACTTCCAGTCGTTGTCGGTCTCTGCGCCCAGGCAAAGGATCGAAATCCCCGAGGCGAGGTGACCGTCTACACCATCGGTCTACACTACACTATGTGGTCTACACTCTACACACGATTTCCGACGATAGGATGCATGGTAGGAAACTGTTCCTATTGGTTGAAATATTCGAAATTATTTGGTTTATGATAATTTTAACTTTTATACGACGATTGGACGAGTTGAAAATATTTTAACTTTTTATCCGTAATCGTATGTGTAATTTGACAACTGACAATTTCCATGAATTTGTATTTGAAATGATGTGGACCTTCCTCATACCCGACCACTGTGACAAAGGACTTCAACGAGCAACTTCGCGAGCAGAGTGTGGCTGAGGCTGAGGATTGTTTCATCATCCGAAACAACAGCTGTCAAGTGAGATTGATAATCCCATGGATTTAACAGACATCGAACAACGAAAAAGTTGGTTTAAGA
Source organism: Callosobruchus maculatus (assembly GCA_951848785.1). Taxonomy (NCBI): domain Eukaryota; kingdom Metazoa; phylum Arthropoda; class Insecta; order Coleoptera; family Chrysomelidae; genus Callosobruchus; species Callosobruchus maculatus. Next base: position 13,233,081 of record CATOUR010000054.1, on the reverse strand, counting down.
ATAAAAAACAGATGGTTAAGAAAACAGCGACTGATCTGAATCATCTGATCGCGATCACTTACCGTACAAGAGTGAACTGACTCTATTTCTGGCTGATCCTATATTACTTTCCGAACCTTAGGATCAGTGATTCTTGTGAACGAGTTAACCCGATCATAGTTTCCGTAAAGGCCTTATGGAATTATTCTGAAATAATAACATTTTCAATTTCCTCAAAACAAGTTTGTTTCATTTCATGCTACTCGAAGTCCCTGCTTCTTAAACATGTCATCACGTTCTAGACAGGAAATAGTAAGAGCGATTAAATTTGGAAAATTTGATGCATACGTACAACTCGTAGCTCAGTTATTAATCTTTGCTATAGTGATTATACCTATATTATACCTATAACACTATATGCACTCTGATGAAGCAATACCTTTTTCTTACAACGTCCTTGAGTAAAACGGAATTAAATTGTCCAAAAGATGTGAATGATATTCGTCGGTGATCGTTTTACCCTTCCAAGGTGTAGTAATACTGATTACACATTTGAATGATACTACGAACTACGCGAAACCCAGAAAACCGTGGCCATGACTTATTTGACCAGCAGACAGCAGACCCGCTATCTTTATTTTTTCCATAAGAAATTCGCCGTCTCGATTATTGATGCTTGGCTACTTTTGGATCACAGGCCTTCATGAATACAAAAAAACGTTGAGATTCACCTACGCTACCGGTCTCATCAACACTCCAATTATTTTACCCACTCCCAGAATGCAAATTATCAGGGAATCAGGAACCCATAAATCGTCTAAAAGTCAAGTTTGCAATTCTAGAATTTTTTCAAAAATTTTTATTAAAATGGTCGCCGTCGGTAGTATACGAGTAATGAGTTATAAATATTGGATGTTGGGTGCGTTGTAGTGATCAACTGATCCTTTCTAATTTCTTTCGGAAACAAAACAGTATTCAACTAGATAGTAGGTATATAGTATTGAATAGCTGATACTGATCGAACCTCAAATCACTGTTTCCGTAAAGGCGTCATTTTTGTATAGGCCTATTATTAGAGCCACAACCTTATTTGTTTTGTGCTATAGATATTTTTGGATCGTCCTTGTTTGACACCTGTGACTTCTAACTTAAGGCTACGGCCAAGCTTGCGACCTGGACGCTGTGATGAAAATTTTTTACACGTGGGGTAGGACGTGGCCACGTTTATAAATCCGCGACGCCGCTTTTCAACTTCAGTCCTTCAGTTCAAAACCAAACGATGGATAATGATGATCTACGGTAAAAAAATTAACCTAGCAACAAGCGTCATTCTGTTGCTCAATAAAATGTCTAAAGCCTTCTCCATTTAATTGTTTTCCAATGACTTAGATCGCGTTTCAGCAACAACTTAAGGTTTTTTGTTTTTTTTTTGTTTCATATCTAAAATACAAATCATAATATTAAATATGTCCGTACTTGTAGGCAGTGTAGGTCCAATCTGGACAGCACATTACTATATAGGGTGCAGTGCATGTATTTATTTTTAGAATGAATTTGTAAATAAATATTTGCTTATCTTCTTTGTTTTTATCCAATAATATTATTGAGTTCGCACCAGTTTGGTAGTATATAGTACTGCTTACTTGTATCCAAAATTTTCTCTTGATGTCCCTATTCGAATATTCTTTTAATTTGGTATTCCGCAGCGCCGACCGTGTTTGAATTTCATTTATAAATAATTCAGAATAAAACATTTTTCACTCACTCTTTCACTCCGATCGTAAACAGACTGAAAACGTGGTTTATGTGGTTGTTCCAACATCTACAGCCGCATATGTGGAACGTAAATATGGCCACCTCCGTAAGAAACTGCGTAGAGCGTATTTGTCGCGGCGCCGACGCTCCAAAAACGCGCTGTCGCAACGTTTATGTCGCCCCGACCGTTCCCGATCTGTCGCAAGCTTGGCCGTAGCCTAATGGGAGTGGTGATGGGAGTCCTGTGAGTACTTGTTTTTGGTTTTGTGGTTTGCGAATGTTGGATGTGAACTGTGAACCATCGATGTGAACTTTCAACTTTGTAGTTTGTGACGTTTGTGTTGTTTTGCAGAAACATCTGAGGTTAAGTTTGGAAAAAATGTTTAGGGCCCGTTTGCACCGGTTACACTTAGGTGAACCTTAACTTTAAGTAGCGCTTAAACTGTCAAATTCGTTTGCACGGTCCACAAAATCTGTGTTAAGCCTTACTTAGAGTGACATCAAACTAAGCCGAAGATTTCTTTGGCTTAAGGTGATACTTAGTGATATAACCTGAAAAACTTTCAGCTTCTTTTCGATATTCGCAAGACAAAGTTCAAAAATGGATTTATTCAGAAATAATTTAATAATACATGATGATGACGAGTGGGTGGAAGTAAATTTAATTATTTCAGGGATACCTAGGCAAATTAAAGACCGACTGAACCATTTCAATATGCTCGATGAATTAACTTTTTTTCAAAGATTCAGAGTGACGAAGCTCACTGGCCATGCATATTTTGAAGTTGATGTCTCTTTTTCTGTGTAATTTGGCCCCCTTTTCTTATCTTTGTCCTCCTTTTTTTTGTTCAAATAATGAAATCATTTTTGTGAAAGCAGTTAATACAGTTATTCAGCGGAGCCCTGCGATCAACGACTTTGCGTCTTGCGATTGCGAATTGCGAAAATGCGAACACAAAACATATATGTATATTGAGGCTGCAGAGTGGACGGGATCACAAAACATAGCTGGACCTGCGACATACGTCAAATCATAAAAGTGAAATTTCAGAAGTACAAATTAAAATTCCCTATAATTCCGGCGATGCCAAATTGTAAGCTCGCTTAGCTAACATTACGTTAAAAGGAACCCCAGCAAACCGCTTTAATCTAAGGTTCAGATTAACTCTAAGGTACACCCTAGCTAAACTGCAGATTTAAGAGTGAGCGGTGCAAACGGCCCTAGAAGTTTTAAAAGATATTGAAATGCATTGAGTTTTTATTTTAAACTGTTATGAAAAGTAATTTGTACTAGTCAAAATATCTGAACAATAATATGGTCAACATACTTATTGGTTGTACTGGAAGTGTAGCATCATTAAAACTACCAATTCTCTTAGAAAGCATTGCAAACGATATCTCTGGAACTCAAGTACGTATAAAGGTATGTGTTACAGAGAGTGCTAGACATTTCTTTGATGAGACCAGTCTTCCCAATGATATAAGCATATTCAAAGATTCCGATGAATGGAATGCTTGGTCTACAAGAGGTGATCCTGTGCTTCATATTGAACTGGCAAAATGGGCGGATGTATTTATAATAGCGCCTTTAGATGCTAATACCTTAGCAAAAATGGCAAATGGACTATGTGATAATCTTCTTACTTGTGTGGCTCGTGCTTGGGAGATAAATAAACCTTTGGTGTTTTGCCCTGCAATGAATACAAAAATGTACCAACATCCATTAACAGTTCAACAGATAGATTTGCTAAAGTCTTGGGGTTATCTAGAAATTCCTGTGATAGAGAAGAAACTTATCTGTGGTGATACGGGTCCTGGAGCTATGGCTGAGGTTTCTTCAATAGTTAGTTATTTAAGAAGTATTATAACTGAAGATAAGTAAGATAAATAAATCACAAATTGTGGATTTTGGTCAGCTTAGTTTCCTCCAACCCAAGCAACAGATTGTGGATACTTTGGATCAGTGGCATATACAGGGTGTAACTCTTAAGGATGTCCACACCTATATTACCGTGTAGATCTCGCTGAGCTGATCATTTTTCAATAAGCAACATGGGTCCGGAAACGAGCCGTTTCGGAGATAGCGCTACCGAAAGTAGTCCTTTCTGACGCCTGAAGTAATTGGTCTGTACATGCTCCCAGCGCAACTCAACGCCGACAACTGCATCGTGTTCCTCCAGGATGTCCTTCCCAGTCTGCTTGAAATGTTCCGCTTCAGGTCCGAAGAGGAATGTGGGTTTAGCACGATGGAGCTCCAGCCCACTACGGAGCGCAGATCTGGGCTCATCTTGATGCAGCTTTTCCAGGGCGTTGGATCGGCCGAGGTGATCCAGTAGCGTGGCCGGCGCGGTCTCCGGATCTCAATCCTCTGGATTTTTTCCTGTGGGGTCACCTGGAAGCACTTGTCTACCAAGGGGGTGCACCACACACAGCAGAAGAGCTGTTTGCACGCATCATTGCAGCAGTTGGAGACGTCAGGGAGCAGCCACAGGAAATCAACGCTGCCATCATCGTCATCCATCATACCAGATTGTGTGTGCAAGAAGGGCCACATGGAGCCCCTCCTTCACTGATTTTTGACTGATCTCGGTGTCTTTTGTTGTTGTTTTTTTGTTTTGTTTGATTGGTTTACTTTTGATATTTTGGCCACGACGATTAAATGCAGACAAGCCGAATCTGTCCCAGCAGCTGATCCGTAACCCCCTCTCTCCTCTGCCAATTACAAGGCGTTGAATGAATTGCCTAACTTCAAGCGTCAGAAAGGATAACTTTCGGTTGCGTTATCTCCGTAACGGTTCGTTTTTGGACCCATGTTGCTTATCAAAAAATGATCAGCACAGCGAGATCTACATGGTGGTATAGGTGTGGACATCCTTAAAAGTTACATCCTGTATAAGGGGGGGCCTGCCCCCCCCCCCGAAACCAGCCACCCATTCAGTTTTGGCGTCTATAAAAATAGAAACATTTCTAATATGCATATGTGTTTTATATATAATTATTTTCGTTAATATTAGCACATCGTTATTCTACATTTAGGTTAGGATTATAATCCACCAATATTATAATGTATGAAATAAACCTTAATTTTTCTGATGGGCCCCCACCGAAATCGATTTCTATATACGCCACTGCTTTGGATCATAGTTTTAACTGCATTAAAAAAAATTGTTCCTTTAATCAAACTTCCTTCTACCTAATGTTTAATATATATGTGTATTTTCTACACCTTACTGCTAATTTGAAATATTTAAATTGAATTCAACTCCATCATACCAGCACTATTTATATGTGAGCAGTCTTTCAGGCTGATACTTAATGATAGGCTGTAATTCCAAGGGTGCATTTCTGATCCAAATTCAAGTAGAAATGTAGAGTGTCTTAGAGAATCTGGTTTAAATCATACAGTTGATTGGTTCAGCTTAAAAAGCAAGCCATGTTATATTTTCCATGAGAGATGGTCCCTCAGAAGCTACATTTCATGTACACTTAATGCAAGCTTAGAGTGGGGAAGCCATATCAATAAACTAGCAGCAAAACTTAACAGAGGTCTATATCGTCCCCAATATCACATACAGGCCTAACTAGCATCCAATAAATTTTCCAAGGGAGAAGAAACTAAGAAATTGACTGTACTAATGTGCATTTTCAGATATGTGAAATACAAACACCAGCACTGCTTAGATACTGCAAGTGATACAGTTATGATATTTTTTGAGAAAAAACATCTTCCAGTGACATATCTCATTTCTTCAGTTCTTGTCAGTTAGACCTTTACGTGAGATGGGGGACAATATATTGCAGGGCCTGACTTTTTTGTTTTAGCTGATATATTGTGAACTGCATGTTTTGCTATTTTTCATACACATTTGTCTTTTGATGCTATCCTTTCATGGGGATAACATATGGCTGCGCTTACTGCACCATACCTGTATATATTGGAGTGTTTGATGTATATGAGACAGACAGGATTGGGGGTCCAGAAGGGCTTGGGACCTTTTAATTTTGCTAGACTGATACTTGATCAGGAAAACAAAGTTTTGTTTTTTGTTACGGGGGGGGGGGGGGGGGGGGGTATGTAACTTTTTGGGGAGGGGAGCCCTGGACCTCCCCCTTTTGTGTTTGGATTATAAATATTCAATAACACAACTTTTTTGTCCTTTCATACCCCATTTTGTTTTCAAGGAAGCATTTGTCAATGTTCCTGACTAGCTTAACTCCACTATTGGTATATTTCGTTTTCCAATTTATATCATTGAGGAATTTTAATTTTTAGAATTTCTATCAACTCCAAAACTAATAAGTTGTATTCATACTAGTTTTTGTTTCAAATACATTGGAAGTAAAAAGGTTTTCTATGATTTATTTCATGGTTTGAGATGGTGTTGTTTATATTAATTTCTATATACCGTTTCATTCCAAGGTAATGTATTAGACTAATAACACATATTAGCCTTGAGTAATTTTAACGGACAACTTTTAGAATATGCGACCTATATATAAGTATATGTGCCAATTTTTGGATAGTAATTTATTTTATTGATTTCATATCTATAAACTATGTTCAAGTAAACTGAGGTGTAATTAGACCTTCTGGTTTATTTGTAGTGTTGAAACTCTTGACAAATGTAAGATGGCTGACACCAAACTGAATGGTATCAACTTTCAAGGTACAGCTGTTGATGTGATTGGAAAGACATCAGTAACCAGCATGTATCAGGCCTCTTACTTAAAGTACATAAGTTCTTCTGGGCAATATGCTTAAGTCAAATTCTATATACCCTCACACTTTAAACAAAATTATGCAGCTAATAAGACTGCAAACTTTTAGTTGGTATTTCAACATTTAATCATTGCCCGCCCGGCCAAAAAAGCGTGTTATGCTGCTAGGTCTTTCATTGACAGGTGAATGGATAGCCTATTATGAATACAAAACATTTTTGAGTTTCATGACCCCCCACCCCTCAACTAACCCAATTTCACCCCCACCCAAAAAAGGTAGAGAATGACCAGGAACCCCTAAAACGCCTAAAAACGAAGTTTGAGACATATTTGAATTTTTTTGTTTTTTGCTAATTACTTCGCCGCTCATGCAACGATTTTAAAAATTATAGCAGCATTACCTACTACGACCCTACAGCATATTACTACCCAAATTTCATCACAATCCATGCAAAGGTTACCGAGATTACGAGGCAAGAAGAACGCCAACAGACAGACAGACCTACAGACAGACAGAATGACGGAAATGAGTGACGTGGATTTTCGTTATGTAGATACCATAAAACGCCCAAAAAGTGTATTATCTCAAAATCTAAAATTTTTGCAATCACAATACTTCCCTCACCTATTGGTGTGGGAAGTAAAAACATCAACCACCTGAAACCTTCAATCATGTTTTTTAAGTCTACACAGCACTATTCCAGAATACAATTTTCAATATAAACTGGAATAGTATAGACCATAAACCCAAAATGATTTCGCTACAAAATGATACATGTGGTCATAGAAGGTGAACTAACAAGTTTTAGTAATGCGAGGTAATTAATAACAACTTTTTCAGAAATTTAATTTATTGTAAATAAGTATAGGATAAAGATAATATGTACAGAACACTAAATATTTATGTACAATATATAAAATGCACGTGACTTATCTCACTCTTAAAACAAAAAACTGTTCATTCACGTGTGTATCATACATTACAAGTTAATAATTTACGTTTCATGACTAGTTCATATAGATTTTATTAACCCAAAAAAATAAATATCAAAATAAATATTATTTTTTCCAAAAAGTTATTTACAGGCACGATACATTTGCGCATCTGGCCTACAGGAAAAAAATGGCTGAGAATTTCAAATATATCATCAGTAGCTAAGACCACTACATCTTATTTCAATGTTGTCAGTTATGCTTTTTAAAAATGGCTAGAGGGATAAGATAAGATGTTTATAGTGTACTATTGCGATGTTATTAAAAGAAACATTCTTGGATATGGTGTTTGTCTAAAATACGCGCAGTGGTCAAGGCTTCTTCAGAAAATGGTATTTTGCTGCCTTTAATCCTTGAGGTTTTTATATATCCACTTTTTTACCAAAATCAAAATATATGTTACAGTTTTTAACTTTGAAATATGTACAAGTGTTTTCAGTATTTCTATCAAATTTTGCATACTTTTTAAAATTTAAATATTTTCAAAATTGATTTGAAAATACAAAATTCAAGCAAAAATATACGCAAGAAAATACTTTCTTAGGAATTAAAAATGTATGTACATTATTTTTTGTATACATCAGTTTGCGTCAATCACCTATTCTATATTTTAGGCAAATTAGAACAGTGATCACATCTTAACGATTATGATTCGTACTTTTTATAAAGTGCTATATTTATTTATAAATATACCTGATAAATTATGACGTTTTATAAAAATATCACAAATTCATACTATATTTGCAAATTTGCACATTTACTTTGTAGCGCTTTTTCGGATTTAAGGTTTTTGCACTATTGCAAATTTGCAAATATCAGTCACAGCAAATAATTTGTTCCACAACTTTGTACATATTTCTGCTATGACCATATATTACGATAATATAAATATTATTTTTGACAGACACGCTATTTCAAAATAGTTGAGTTTGAGTTTAAACTAAAATCTTTTTCTGAAATCAATATTAAGAAATTTACGCGATAGGATGATACTATAGGTATATTATAATACTATAGCCAAAATGTGGAATATTCATCATCTGATCGGTGTGCTTGTTAAAACATAATAAGATATTGTATTGAAAATGATGTCTGTCAATATATGACTCCAAAAAATATGCTCTTATATAGGGTACTTACTCCCTGGTAAAAATACATATTGCTGAATTACAATGCTTGCACGTCATTGGCATAAAATATGTTCATGAACAACTGAAACTTGGGTAACAACATATTTAAGCAGCGTAGAAATATAAAAACTGAAATATTTATGCAAAAATTAGGCTTTCTGAAAGAACTTCTCTTAACAGTTTTGTTCTTGTTCTATTTTGTATCTCAAGAAATTTGTGAAAACTCAATCAAAGTATTTGGAAGTGAACACGCAACTTGTGTGGGCATGTTTTTGCAGAGAATAATGTAAAAATACAAGTGTGCATGTATGCACGTATGAGCAAAATACAAATCATTTTATTGTTTTAGTTATCGTTCGTATTCTGGAGAAGACTTACCAAATAAATCGACTGAATATCACAGATAACTTTACGAAACAAAACAGTAAAACTGCTCAAGAAAATACACTTAGAACCTACTATAATACAGTCTCTGGATATTTCATAAAAATCACACACTGGAATGGATTCAAGTATTATTGCTTAATAGTACCAAATTACATGAATCATTGAAAAACAAGCGAACACCTTCTGGGATATCTATGTTTTAAGAGTACGGATAATGGGTGCTTTACAAAATCTTTGCAGTGACACTGGAAAATTCTATATATAATCATCCCACAAAGTTTTACTCTGCTTGTTTCCAAATAATCATGTAATCCACTATAAAAAAATCAGTTCACTTTTATACCCAACAGTCACCACACTGGCGATTGTTATAGTTGCCTCCATTTGACAGATGGAATCCGGTAATTAGCGCCATATTTGACGGAAATCGTAAACGTCTCACTAGCACTTCCACTTTGGGAGGTTGAAGAAGTCAACTACCTACGTATCCACAGATGTACAATATGGAGCAAATCATAATACTGACAGCATTTAATGGTTCTTATAGACATAGTTAAAGGGTAAATAAAACCTAGAACCAGGTTTTAAAAGAAAGCGGCAAAAAGTCATCATTTTGAAATTTTATCATTTCTCCAGCTGTCCTATGTAATTTTTGTTTGCAGTCTGAAAAGGGTCAAAAGGCGATAGCAGCAATTTGGAAACCGAAAATTTCATAAAAAAATTACAACAGTTTTTTAAACAGTGTTAAAAGACTTAAAAATTAATGTTAAGTCTTAATTGAAAGACACTTAATACAAGAGACTTATTACCGCGCTTTATATTAATTGAACAAGTAGAAGCTTCTCATTGAAGTAAATGGATAAACATTGACTGCATGGGCAGCTTTGTTTTCTCTGGCCCTCTAGTTAAAATCACATTTATTTGTTCGAATAAAGTTTACTGACGTGTTTCGGTCACCACTGTGGTTCTCAAGTATATGACAACTACAACATTGAAATAACTTTTAGAAATTACATAATTTTGTTGTATATCAATTGTCGTGCACTCTTTTTTTCATACTTGAATAGACCAATTTATTCTCTGAGAATAGAAAGCTTTTAAAATTCAATTGCTGTTTTTATGCTTGGATGTGAGTATGGTATATATAGATTCAGATTTCAAGTTTCTTACAAATATTTCAAATATTTAACTTTTTGAGTAATTAACCAATATGATGATCACCGATAATTTGCAATTTTGAAAACATATTTATTATTTAACAAAAACTCGATTATTTTCAACAAATACTACATAGACTGTGTAGACTAAACGCATTCCAAATCGCCAAGTACTTCTATTCCCACTTATGAAATATTGGTGTTCTGGTAGAAGCAGAAAGCTATATGATTTTCAAAACAAGTGACATGAGTTTTGTAAGATTTGAGAGACACTGTTGCCAACTCAAATTGTTGGAATATTAACTGCTTTGTCTAATCGTATTGGGGATGTGGCTATTGCATGACTGATGAATTTTTTATAGATACTTTTTTCAGTGTGTCTGGTAAATTGTTCCAATATTCTTCATTTGTACTGCACAATAAATTATATCTAGCACTGTTCTTTCTTTTTTTGTGCTGCTGAGCCGTGAGTCACAGTTATAAAGACTCTAATATTAGTTATGTAGTAACCTCTCCAACACTGCTAGCCGTCATATGATAAACTAATGTAATGGCCATTTGCACCGCTTAAATCTACCGCTTAACTCTACTTTGCAGCTTTACTTAAGCCAAAAATATATTCGGTCTAGTTTATCATCCTAAGTTCAGCTTATTTTGTTGAGTCAGGAGGTGCAAACGGACATAACAGACATCGTGGTATCTTGGTATAGAGGCCAAAGCTTTTTTCTGTGTCTTTATCCATGCTGATAAGTACGTTTTCAGCGCAAGAAATGTTAGACGGGCGCTCCAGCTAATGGACGCCATCTGTCAGATTGGAGGCGCACTACAACAGTCGCTGTTTGTCGCGTCACTAGTGCTGGTACAGGTCGACGTGGCAGTTGACGGTGCCGCCGTTGCGATAGTGGTGGTCCATCGAGCGCAGCGATCTGGTAGTGCCGCAGGGCTCGATGTAAGTGAAGCCTGTCGCAGGCAGGGTGCCTCTGGGCCCCCCGCACCGCGTACTTGTGTACGCTGCCGCCGCACGCCGCCCTTCCCCGTCTAGACAGAACACCTGCAAACACAAATCATTTTTATTAAAACAAGGCAGTGACGTTATAGTTTCTTAAGCGGCCCACAGACGCTCCGGAAATCCTCAGAGGAAAAACTGCACAGTATTAGCCTCAAGGATTAAAGTATATGTGGAGGTTTCGTCGGACTGTACATGCCGCCGGATGTGGAATTGAAAAACCATTCGATATTCCATCGGCCTGCGCAGGCCGGGACACTAGATTGTAAACAGCATTACATGTTTCAGGAATTATGCAACCTAGGGCCTGGGGAGATATCGTCAGTTTGGAAGAAGAGAGTCACAACTCAAAATTTTCCAAATTTGACTTCTTGTACTGTACGCACTCCAAATAACGTCTACTTTTATATACAAGAGCGTCACAAGTCTATATTGCCTCGACACCGTTAGAGGGCGCAACGATGAAACGTCATATCTCAAAATATCATCACCGGGTTTAGACAAGACCGTCTCATGTTAGTTACGTTTTAGCACTTGTGGGGATAAGTTCATCGCCTTGTGAGCAAAAGCGTCATATAACGAAATAAATCAGTTATTGTGCAAAGTAAGTAGCATTTTTATTCATTTTATTTTTAAAAGATAGTCACATTTCGAGATAGGACAGTCTTCATTAAATATGCTGACTGTGAAGTATTTTACTGTTTTACATAAGATAGTCACATTTTAACATAGCACTGTCTTGAACGTATATTATAGAGATAATAAGGTATTTCTTCATTATTTTTTCGATATGTGACAGTCTTGTACAAAGTCGCAAATGATAGTTTCGTACCTTTTCAAGATGTGACTCTCTTGATCAGAAATTATGTTTGATTATAGTTGCTTTCGTACGTTCGAGTAGTTTGAGTGGTTTACTTTGCTAGCATGCGTGGAACTCATTTGCTAAATTTTTGTTCTCAGTAACCATGAGCGGACATAGGGCGCGAATGATGCTACAACTAATTGCTGAGCAGACAAATAATTTTTCAGGAGGACGTAAGTTATCCATTGAGATGTTTGATATCATAATATAAAAAAATGTACAATGTATACAATTTCAGTGATCAGTGAAGTTGCTGCAGAAGAACAAAATATAGATGAGTTTTGCTGCGATAATGATTCGTCGTCAATACAAGAAGGTACATTTCTATTTTTATATTATATTACGAATGTACTCATCAATGAAGTATCTCTTTCTATGAAGTGAACCTCAATAAACTGAATTTTAGCGGAACGAGATAAACCACTCGATACACTGGAAAGTGAGAGAGAGATAGATAGCCTTTGTCAATCAAATCAGAACATAGAATCTGACGTTATAAACGAAATAGGATATGCATCGAATCAAGAAGGTAAATGCAATAATTCAAGAGTAGTTGTTGAATCCGTATTCTGTTCAAATATCCAACGATTTTGTTTTAAATTTTGCAGTTCCAAGTCACACAAAAGTAAATGTGGAAAACAATACCTATGACCCCCACGATGACACAAATGCTAATAATTCTGCAGGCTCATCATCTCAAAAACGTAAGTTTCTTGTATCGTTAATTTGACATAAATTCTTCTCTCACATTTAAAAATTAGTAACATTAGTAACCTTGCAGTATAAGGACCGTTGTGCGATTTTAATACAAATATTTTATTTCAGTACCCATCATTGATGATAAATACGTTGAATCTTCTGATACAGATAGCCCTCTTGATGATACTACAGACGATCCAGACTATTCGTCTTACGAAAGTTCGTCGACTACCAGTGATAATGCCAGTAAAATCAATAAAAAACGTACCATAAAAAATCCTTGTCCTCCACCAGAGAAACAGGTCAGGAAACGGAAAAGAGCCCCTCAAAAATGGCAGAAAAATCTCACTAAGAAGCTAAGAGACAGTGGCCTTGCATATACCTCAGTCAAAGTCACAAAAAAATCTGATGGAAGTAAAGAAAGAGAGCTAGTTTCGAGAGAAGAAAAAAAAATATTACCAGCTTGTAGCAGTGAAAAATGTCGTCTGAAATGCTCTACAAAAATCTCCGATGAGCAAAGACATACTATTTTTAATGAATATTGGGCCATGGCAGATCTTCACAGGCAACGAATGTTCATAGCATCCTGCATATCTTCTATAAAACCACGATATAGATACTTAAATGCCACTACAAAATTTCGAGGCACCAATAATGCATTTTTTTTTAAGCTGAGGGATGAAAACGTTCGACTTTGCAAGCAATTCTTTATGGCTACTTTGAGTATCAATTCGAGGATTATACGAACAGTTATTGAAAAACGAAGTGACTCTGTAGGACCAATAGTTGAGCCTGAAAAACGTGGCAAGCATGAAAACCATAAAAAAGTGTGTGAAGAAATAAAAAATGGTGTTCGAGATCATATTAAAGGGATACCTCGGATAGAAAGTCATTACTGCAGGTCAGGCACAAAAAGAGAATATATTGAAGGTGGCAAATCTGTTGCTGATTTGCATTGGGCCTATGTGGAATTATGTACGGACTTAAACAAACCATTTGTCAATTACTTGATGTACTTCAATATATTCAAAGAAGAATTTAACATTTCGTTTCATGTCCCTAAAAAGGACCAATGTGATTTTTGTGTTGGTTTTCATAACTCGATACATGAAGAGAAAAAGAACCTTCAAACCGAGTATGATCTACACATAGAAGAAAAAGAACTTTCTAGACAGGAGAAAGAAAAAGATAAAAGATCTGTGGATAAAGTAACTGCTGTGTTTGATTTACAAGCTGCCCTTCCCTGTCCGCAAGCAGATTCTTCTAAATTTTATTATGTCTCTAAACTTAATACGTACAATCTGACTATTTATGAACTACATTCCACTGAAACTAATTGCTTCATATGGCACGAAGGCCATGGTAACAGAGGTGCCAATGAAATCGGCTCATGTTTGTGGCACTATCTTGTTGACTTAAATCAAAATAAGTCTGAGAAAATAGATATTATTTTTTATAGTGACAACTGTGCAGGACAAAATAAAAATAAGTTTATTTTTGCCCTTTACATTTATGCTGTTTTAAGTTTAGAAAATATAAACTCAATCACGCACAAATTTCTGATAACTGGACATACGCAGAATGAGGGAGACCACATGCACTCCGTAATTGAGGGCGCCATAAAGAAATTCAAGAAATCTTCTCCAATTTACGTACCAGATCATTAAGTTACAATAATAAAGCAAGCCAAGAAGCGTGGCAAACCCTACCGAGTTCATGAAATGAGCTTTTCAGATTTTTTTGACCTGAAATTGATGGCACAAGAAATTGGAATCAAAGATGTTTTCAAAAATGAGGACGGTGAGATAGTTCAACTTTCTAAGATATGTGCGGTGAAGGTAACAAAAGACAACCCTGAAGAGCTTTTCTATAAAACATCTTTCAAAGAAAATGACTTTCGTTGGCTGGTGGTTACAAAGAGTAAAAGACAATGTATGCCTCTCAGAAGCAATCCAATCCTGAAGCCAGTTTATAAAAAAAAGGTTGGCATCACACATAAAAAGAAAGCAAGCCTGTTATCTCTTTTTACCAAAAACAAAAAAGGCGTATCCAGTATGCCACAATACTACAAAGATTTTTATGAAAATCTATAAATTTTATTTTCTTAAGGTTGAGTTTTTGTTCCTATGTTCAAAGTTGCCTGTAGTTAGCGACCTATCAATGTATTTAAGTGTAAGTTGCTAAGAGTATATTTTTAATTTTTTATACGTTCCCAATAAAGATCTTCGAGATAATAATATAGCATTATTACTATCAACTTTTATAGCCAAAATTTGTAACATTCAATTCTAAAAATTTGGGAAAGATAGTCATAACTCAAAATATTTCTTTATTTTTATTTTTTTTTTATATTTTACGGGTAACTGCAATGGACTTATTCCATGAGAAGTGATAAATGATATCTGTACGATGATATAACATACATTCGAACATTTTAGATTTATTTATGCTCTTCATACTTGAACTAAAATACTGTGTAAATCTTTAATAGGCTCTCCTGAAAATTCTACTTTTTTGAGTTATGACTCTCTTCTTCCAAACTGACGATATATTATCGTTGAAGATTTCAAATCTTCATAACTCCTTCCGGTTGCTAAAAACCGTAATGTTGCCATTAGTCTCTCATGAGGGGAACTAGCTCGTCGCATAATAGTATCATTTTTTTAAATTAATGGTGTAACCATAGCTACCTACTTCAGATAAGTTTCTTCATCCATCCTCAGATAGTTGTGCCAATTTTTTGGCGTTACCTTTGATTCTGATAGTAGATTGGTATGCGAAAAATGTTCTTTTTTTAAACTATTCCTTACACCAGATGCTTCTATTGATACGCTTTTTGATACTACTTTCAAAATGTATTACTAGTACCAAACCAATAGGAGCGAGACAATCGTCTTTTGATGTCATGCTTGCTAGAACTGAACTGAAAGATTTCCTGAGCATCTGCCTAACAGGGTGTATTCAGGCCAAACTGCATTTGCCTTCAGGCCAGGCCTTTGCAGTTCTCCCTCTCTCTTAGGGTATTCCAAGCAGACATATATGCGATTTTAGCTTGTGTCTTTCGTATTTACCAAATTCAGGGGCCAAGCAGGCGGATCACCATTTGCGCTGACAGCCAAGCAGCATTAAAAGCATTAAGTGGTGCTTGCAGGTTTACATCAAGGCACGTTCTGCAATGTAGAAAGGTTTTGGATGACATTTCGGCAAGACATCAGGTGTTACTTATGTGGGTGCCGAGTCATGCTGGAGTTAGAATGGCGGACGCGCTCGCAAGGCGAGGGTCGAGGAATAACTTCCTGGGTTCAGTCGGCTTTGGGGCTGGCAGCAGATACCATTAGAAGGAAACTAGAGCTGTGGTTGCAGAATCAGCATCAAATGGAGAGGAATCTCTGGACATCTCCGTCAAGCTAGAGACCTTATTTCAGGACCTCTGGCTAAGGTTGGGCGGTTTTGTCTCTCACTGGACAGAAGCCGACTAAGGTTACCTATCGGCCTGCTATCCGGCCGTAACACCTTCAAACGTCATTTGCATGTGGGGGTGGGAAATGGTCGCTGTGGCGAGGAGGAAGAATCCTCTGCACACATTCTTTGTCGTTGTGAAGCCCTTGGGTATCACAGGCAGGCTATACTCGGTTCAAGGGTTCTTGAGCCTGAGGATATAAGATGGGCAGGACGCAAGGCCATCCTTACCTTTGCGAGGAGGGCTGGACTTGGGAACTAGGATAAGGACAGGTGCAAAATGGCCCGTTGGTAGGCCTATGCACTGGTGGTTCCAGCCACCAGATAGCCTCTCTTCCTCATTCATCCATTCAATTGTAGCAAAATAAGGACGACATTATTATTATTGTTATTATTATTTGATAGGGTTACGATACCAGGTCTTAAATGTTTTTGTCGATTGGTTACCTCAACAATGATATTGTGATTACGTAGAAATATGATACTGCCGTCGTTAAGGCGGCGATCCAATTAAGGATATTTTAAATTTTTAACAGTTTCGGATAAACATATAATTTAAACATATGATGCCAGAAATAATTCCTTGAAGTTTTTGGTATTGGTACCGGTTCACGGCGGTGTAACTTCCTGTTAAATAAAACAGTTTGTTCAGAAATTTAAAGGAACTTTTCCTTTTAAAAAAACATTATCCCTGTTTAAATCCATACTACAAAGTTGCGAAACGACAACATTTCGCCTTAATATCCGATACAAAAAGAAATTATTTTCAAGAAAAAATTTCCAGGTCAGTCAACAGCACACGCGGTTTATGGAATGTGGTGTCCGAATTAACGAATAAAGTAAAGAGTAGTGACAATATATCACTCGACATTGATGGTCAAAGGATCTGTAACCCCGTCACAGTTGCATCAGAGTTTAATAACTTTTTCATTAAATGTCCGAAAAATCTTGTCGACAAGGCCAGGTCTGTCAAAAGTGCAGCCGGTACGTTTTCGGTAGTAAATCGATACTGCTGTGCATACACTATGTTCCTATATCCATTTGCCGAAGATGAGCTCATTAGTCTTTTGAGTTCAAAATTGAAGAACAAACAAACAGCTGGGTCAGATGAAATTCCCCCATTTATTTTGAAAAATGTGATTCACGTTATATCAGCTCCTCTTACCTATTTGACAAAACATGTCTTTCGCACAAGGTATGTATCCAAAAAAACTAAAAACAGGTAAAGTAATTCCTTTGTTCAAAAAAAGCAGTCCCCATGAAATAGAAAATTATAGACCGGTTACAATTACGGAAACCTTCTCAAAATTGTTCGAGTACGCTTTTATGGACAGATTCAATAATTTCATTATGAAGCATAATATTATCAGCGAGCAGCAGCACGGTTTCAGCCCAGGCAAGTCTACAATAACAGCTCTTTATAAGTATTACATTAACGTTTTGGATCACATTGAGGCGGGGGAATGTCCTGTGTCAATATTTATTGACATGAGCAGGGCATTCGATTGTGTCAATCATTCAATTTTATTATCAACGTTGGAGGAATATGGCGTAAGAGGTGTCTCTCTCGAGTGGGTCAAATCATTCCTCTCAGATAGGCAACAATATGTAGCAATAAAATATAATGGAAATATGGCAGCAAATGAGGTACACTCAGATATGGTAGCTACAAACATTGGGGTTCCACAGGGATCTATTTTGGGCCCCCTTTTATTTATATTATATATTAATAACATCAAACACGTTATCGCAGGGCAAGATCATATTTTGTATGCAGATGATCTAGCTATAACGGTGAGTGTGAATGATGGTAACTTGGGTATACTCTGTAATACTGTTACAAACAACGCTGTATCTTACTTATATGATTTGGAACTATATACTAATTTTCAGAAAACTAAGTGTCTCAGATTTCACAATGTTCAAAATTATGTCGATCCTTTAGAGCTTAATATAGTCAATACAAATCTCGATACAAGTGCGTATAAAGCAGTTAAATTCCTGGGACTGCATATTGAAGATACAATGTCATGGAAAATACACTGTGATAATTTAACATCCAAGCTATCGTCGTTCATCTTCTTATTTAAAAACCTAAGAACGGTATTACATACCTCTCAGTTACTTTCGGTATACCATGCCCAAGTGGAATCGCGCCTGCGTTATGGGGTTTGTTTATGGGGATGTTCAGCTCATTCTCAGAAGGTGTTCATTTCTCAAAAAAAGATCTTACGAAGTATTGCTGGTATCCCAAATACAGAGACATGCCGTAGCATTTTTATAAATTTAAAAATTTTAACCCTCCCATGTTTGTATATCTTCGAAATATGTGTATACGTTTTTAAAAATAAAAACAGTTTCCCAATAGTGAATCACGTACACGATAAAGATACAAGAAGTAAAAACTTATTGTTAGTGCCATTTGCTAGATGCAAGTCAACTGCAAACTCTCCCAAGGTGATGGGACCGAAAATTTTCAATCGTCTACCGGACTATATAAAGAATAACACCAATATAAATACATTTAAAGGAGAGCTGAAAAAGTATCTATTGGAAAAGTGTTTTTATAATGTATCTGATTTTCTGTGACGTTCATCCTTCTGTGGCGTAATTGTTTTTCTATTTATTAGTGTAAAGTAGTTTTTAAGAGTTTTTTTATGTATTTGACCATTCTTATACAGTTATCTGTCTATGGAAAATAAACGAATTGAATTGAATTGAACGAATTTTTTCTCAAAATAGTGATGGTAGTACATCTCTCAAACAACTTACCCCAGAGGGTGGCGTGCGCAGTTCTAGCTACAATTCCGTCACCGGTATTGGTTTGATGTAATGCTGGCCAGTGCGGGTGATGTAGTCTTCATCTGAGAAAGTCTTTTGGTACTCATGTTCCTTCCGGCTGATCGCCCTCTTGTTCCACTTGTAGTCTTTCAGGGCTTCGCGCACCTTCAGCCGATACCTGAACAGGAACAAGCACAGCAAACCCAGAAGAATGGTGGCACTGACACAGAACGTAATGATGATAGCCTGCTGCCTGGGGTCCCTAAACGAGCAGCCCAGGTCATCGGCGGTGAGCGTCCTGAGGGATCTGTCACGCAGTTGCAGCGGCGTCGAACACTGCACGTTTGTCAGATTGCGCGAGCTGATCGACTTCAACAGCCATAATAGTTGACAGTCGCAGTTGATGGGGTTGTCGGTGAGTTCAAGGGCTTTCAGCTCGTTCCAACTGGTCACCGATTCAGATAACGTTTTGAAAGAGTTCTCGCGGAGCACTAGCCGTCGAAGGTTTGGAAGTCCTACTAGCACGCCGTCCTCCAGACTCTCCAGGCGTTTGTTGCTTACCAGGATGATGGTTTCTAAGTTCAGGTTGTCGTTGAAAGCACCTTTTTCTATTCGTTCCAGATTTATGGCACCTGAAAATTGAAAGGAATGTAGGGTTAAAGTTAAAACATTCATGATTCAAACTTCTCTATAAGGGCGAATGCGAAAACATGAAAACTTAAGCGAGAATGGTATGATGCATATCCTATCCAACGAATTCGGATAGGGTAGAAGAAGTAAACAAAGACTTTGTTTGTTTGAACCATGGTGGATGGTAGCATTTGACTATGTTGCCAGACCTTCTCCGGGTAAACCCATCGTATTTTCCTTATACAGGGTGGGCCAATAGTGCGTGGGCGGAGGATTGTGGGCTTACTAAAAAATATTTCAAAAATCTGTCACTTGATCATGGTAGGGACCCTTGAGGGCTATAACGTAAAAATATTTTCACTTAAATTTGGACGTTTATACAGGGTGATTCATATCAAACTTACATTTTTTTAAATGGAACACCCTATATATTATTGCATATTTGGATTTCTTGGTCAATTTTAGTGTGACTTTATATATCACATATGGAACTTTAAACGAACCGTTTAGGCGCAAATCACCATTTTTGGTATAAGTAGGTATCAGAAAAAAATTGAATATCGCAACGATTATAAAACTTAGAAGGCCGTGACATTGCGGTACAACTAAGCATGAAATGCATCACCTTAGGTCGGACGGCTAAAATTGAATTCTGTTTGTACTTGGAGAAATCAGTAGATTAATTAAGGAAACTTCAATCACAGATAACTTGATTTTTTCAAATGGCAATGCCTATTTTGGTTTAAAAAATCGAATGTAATATTTGATTACCTTTCTAACGATATAGCATACTCGATACCAATCTTTTTTAGTTTTCATTTTATTTCAAATTTTCAGTCAAATCGATGTTTTCCAATTTTCCTGCATGCAATCAACCTAGCAGGCCATGAAAAATAAACAAAAGCTCGTTGATATGAAAGAAACCAACTAACTTAGTAGAAAGATGCAAACTAACTAGAGCAACGAGGCAAGATTATGAAAATTTCTTACAACATATTAGCACTAACCAGAAACAATAGCGGTAACAAGAACGCTCATTTTCCACAGCCCACTAGCTATTAGTCAATTTCCAAAGTCAGTAAAAAAATATTTAATCAAAGGAAAACTACTAGTAATTGTTGCTGGCAGTATAATATCTATGTCTTCTGAATAAATTTCCACATTTAATGCTATAAAAAAGTAGCCTTTTCCGTAAGTCAAAAGTAATGATACCTCTGACTGGAACCCTTCAAATTCTTCAGTAGGTACTTCTACTTATTAGCAAAATCGCGGAAAATGAAACTTGAATTGCAGTCTGTTTGAATTGTAAAACATAATTTAGTTTGCAGAAAACTACATGAAATAAACACAATTACAACATAGCGTGATTAAAAAATTCTAGCAATTATTTCAATAGATGTTCAGAATGCTCCAGTTGGAGATTTTACTTTTGACTTAACTAAACGGAAGTGACTAATCGTTTTATCCCATTAGATGTGAAATTCTAAACATGTTAGACTGTAAGCAAAAATCGCTGGTAGTTTTGCTTTTGTTTCAAAATTTTTAATCGTTTTGGAAAGTTGTCAAGCTCTAGTAGGGCTCAATAGCTAGTAGGCTGTGAAAAACAAACACTTCTGTCATAGCCCAGCTACTCATTTACATTAGATATCTTGGGGCTGTTGTATCCGGTTAGAGCTAATATGTTGCAAGGAATTTTCATAATTTTGCCTCGTTGGTCCAGTTAGTTTGCATCTTTCTACTAAGTTAGTTGGTTTCTTCCATATTAACGAGCTTCTGTTTATTTTTCATGGCCTGCTAGGTTGCTTGCACGCAGGAAAATTGAAAAACACCGATTTGACTAAAAATTTGAAATAAAATGAAAACCAAAAAAGATTGATATCGAGAATGCTATATCGTTAGAAAGGTAATCAAATTTTACATTCGATTTTTTAAACCAAAATAGGCATTGCCATTTGAAAAAATCAAGTTATCTGTGATTGAAGTTTCCTTAATTAATCTACTGATTTCTCCAAGTACAAAAAGAATTCAATTTTAACCGTCTGACCTAAGATGACGCGTTTCATGCTTAGTTGTACCGCAAAGTCACGGCCTTCTAAGTTTTATAATCGTTGCGATATTCAATTTTTTTCTGATACCTACTTATACCAAAAATGGTGATTTGCGCCTAAACGGTTCGTTTAAAGTTCCATGTGTGATACATAAAGTCACACTAAAATTGGCCAAGGAATCCAAATATGCAATAATATATAGGGGGTTCCATTTAAAAAAATGTAAGTTTGATATGAATCACCCTGTATAAACGTCAAAATTTGAGTGAAAATATTTTTAAGTTATAGCCCTTAAGGGTCTCTACCATGATCAAGTGACAGATTTTTGAAATATTTTTTATTAAGCCCACAATCCTCCGTCCACGCACTATTGGCCCACCCTGTATACTAGTCCGTAATGTAAATATCAAAGTTGGTTCGACGATACATTGCAGTCATTGCCGTAATAGTAAAATGGCTAAAGTTTGTATATAGGAAATTGAAAAAAATGTAATTATTTCGATCAAAACTACGCTACCACATAATGTAGCATATGAACGATTTAAGAACAATTATTGGGGCGGTGGCAAGTAATGTGTCGTATAAACAATTATTTTTTACAAATCGTGACAACGTTGCATCGACTAGCCTGCGATCTTCAGCGAACCAGTGTAAAAAACGGATAATGGTAGCGTTTTGTTTTGGTTTGATTGTTGCCTGTTTATTGCGCGATTTTTGAGTGACTTTTGGATTTTATCAATGCTTAAATGGAGAATAGACTATTTTAGGCAATTCCACAACTTGATGAAGTGAAGGCGATTTGCAACAGACAATTTGAACATGACGAACAGTACAGTTCTTATCATTGGTAAAGATGTAATTATTATTTATTAGTTTGCACAACAGGCCATGAAGGCCTAGGGCAGAAATGAGTACAGTCTGATCCTATATCGCTAAAATTTATATAACTTAGAATTGTCTTTGAATACTTTCACCACCTATTTCTGAGTATATCCTGGACTATTCCACGCCATTTATTTCTGTCTGTCGTCTTCTCTTTCCAGTGTTTAACATTAATTTTCTTCAAATCGTCTTCTGCCTTCTTCAGCCATCTCTCCCTTGGTCTACCCTTCCTTTTTTTCCCTATTGGTCTCCGGTTGAGAACTAGTTTTGCCATTCTTGTCCCATTCATCCTCTCCACATGTCCCAGCCACCTTATTCTCTGCGCTTTGATGACTGCTATAATATTGGGGTTCTCATACATGTCTTCCAGTGTCCTGGTTTGTTCTTCTCCTCCATCCCTCGTTTGTCCTTACGCCTCCATAAATAGCTCTCAACATTTTTCTTTCCCATCTTATAATTTTTTCTTCCTCCTCTTTGTTCATAGTCCACGTCTCACAAGCATACGTCGCTGTTGGTCTTATAACAGTTGTATAAATTCTCTCTTTGGTCTTTCTGGATACATATTTGGATTTCATAAGATTTTTCAGGGCTCCATACTTCTGGTTTCCTTTGATGATCCTTGCCTGTACTTCTTGTTTCTCTTGTCCTTTTTGCT
Source organism: Callosobruchus maculatus (assembly GCA_951848785.1). Lineage (NCBI taxonomy): Eukaryota > Metazoa > Arthropoda > Insecta > Coleoptera > Chrysomelidae > Callosobruchus > Callosobruchus maculatus. The sequence goes on along the minus strand of CATOUR010000054.1, from coordinate 13,209,939 downwards.
CTATGATTACCCCTAGGTACATAAATTCCGTAGTCCTTTTAAAAGTATATTCCATGTTATTGGCCGTAAAAGTTAAGTTCGATTGATCATCTGAAGTTTTTTCCATTTGTCCCATAACCATATATTTTGTCTTACTTTGATTTATCTCCATTCCAAATCTCCTTGCTTCCGAAGCTATCCTTGCCGTAATTTTCTCTAGTTCTTTCTTTGTTTTTGCTACTAGTGTTAGGTCATCTGCATATACATTGGTGTTCGTTATTAAATATGGTTCCATTCGTCTTGATTTTGCTTCTTCTAATTATGGCTTCAAGCGTCAAGTTAAAAAGTATCGTTGATAGAGGATCGCCTTGTCTGAGTCCCTTTTTCACTTCAAATTTCTGTGACTCACTTCCCATCCATGTAATTTTGTTCTTGGTTTTTTTTAATGTCATTCTTATTAAACTTATGAGTTTTCCTGGAATTCCTAGCTGCACCATTGCTTCATATATTCTCTCTCTGTTTATACTATCATAGGCTTGTTGAAAGTCTATGAAAAGCACGTGTAGTTCCATTTTATATTCATAGCTTGTTATTTGTAGTTCCTTGAGAACGAATATTTGATCTGTCGTACTCCTGCCGCTTCTGAATCCAGCCTGATATTCCCCTAAAACTGTTTCTGCATAATCGTCCAGCCTCTTGCTTATTATCTATTCCCAGTACCTTGTAGCATGTGTCTAAAAGGACGATACCTCTATAATTTTCGCATATTGTTGGGTCACCCTTCTTATATATTGGACATATTAAAGCATTTGACCAGTCTACCGGCATTCGTTCTTTTAGCCATATTTCTCTCATCATTTCATGGATCTTTCTTCTAAGCTTTTCTCCTCCAACTTTTAGCATTTCTGCTGATATATTGCTTTCTCCAGGGCTTCTGTTGTTCTTCATGTTTTGTACTATGATTTCTATTTCTTCATATGTAGGAACTTCCAAACTATCTGCGTCACCGTCCGTCACCAATTGGGTTTCTTGATTTTCTATCTCTTCCTCATTCAACAGGTTAACAAAGTGATCTTTCCATGTTTCTAGTATTTCGTCTTTGTCTCTTATTAACGTTCCTCTTTGTTTTTCAAAAATATTTGCCTATTACAATATCCTCTCCCCATTTTCTTTGCTTCTTGGTAGAACGACCTAATCTCCTTATTTCTAAACTTTTCTTCTATTTCCCTAACAACGTTATCATTATATTGTCTCTTCTTTTTTCTGCATAATTCTTTCATTTTTCTCCTGATTCTCTTGTAGTTTTCGATATTTAGATCACTACCATTTGTTAGCATAAGTAACCTTAACTTCTTTTTTTCTGCTTCACATTTATCGCATTCTTCATCATACCAGTCTTTTCCCTTTGATTGCGTTGTTGTTGATGGTACTACAGTTTCATTTGTATCTTCTATTATCTGTTTTAGCTGCGTCCACTTATCATCGATTTCTTCTACTGGGCACGTTTCCTCTAATCAAAAGATTAGAAGAAGAAAAGAAGAAATAAAAATTTATAGCTTGTTGGTACTCATTTCGTGTTCTTAGCTCCTGTAATTTTTCTATATCATACTTCCTTTTTCTCTTTACGTTCTTCTTAAAATTCCCAGAAGTCTCCAATAGGTTCTTACATGTGGCTTTAACGAGGAAGTGATCAGAGTCAGCCTCAGCTCCTCTCATACTTCTCACATTTGTAATTTTGTGTAGGTGTTTTCTTTCTATTAGCACGTGATCTATTTGATTTACTACTCTTCTGTTGGGGGATTTCCAAGTTCCTTTATAAATTTCCTTTCTTTCAATTTGTGTGCTCCTTATTACCATATCCCGTTCTGCTGCAAAGTTAATCAATTGCTCGTAAAGATGTAAACACATGGTAAATAATAACAACGTGGTCTTGCAAACGAACACATCCCACCCTGTTAGAGCATAGGCTTTCTTTCTTTTAACCTATTCGGATTCGTTGATCCTATCAGATACTATCTATAGATAGAAACTAAATCATAAAATTCTGCTATTAGTAGCAAATATAAAGAAGAAAAAAGTCTTAACAGATACATCTGAAATTATATCACATGCCCATAAATCATGAATGTTAATTAATAGATACAGATTCGCGTATTGCTGTAGGAAAAAGAGGGTACATTGAACAGTGCGCTTCGTACTCACGTCACCTTTCCTGACCTCATGTGAAATTCCCAATTTTTTTGGGAAATTACTATTGACAATCGACAATATAGTAACAAAGTTCGAGATATACCCGGCGGTAAACTTTATGACACTCTAATGTCTCAAAAGTTACTCTCCCAAAATCAGTTATACGTGATTGTAGAAGACATTAAACAACCCTTATTGCACACCGTTCTCTGTCCAGGGTAGTACTAAAATAATTTTATATTAATGGTGAAACCTGTGATACTATGATTTCCGTACAATGTCGAATTATCTAAACGTTTACATGTTTACTTGTACTGCTGTTGTCGGTCTGTACGGAATGTCATTTTTTTAAAAACAGTGCACCTTACCTTATCTTCGATACAGGTACAAAATTATCAAGATTAATACGGAAACGTGCACTAGTAATCGGTGCTTTAAGAAATAGAAGGAACAGAAAAATAGACAAAAAGAAATTTGAGATTATTGGAAAAAATACCTAACACTTCGCTGAGAAAAACTGAGATTAATGAATTTCTCGCAAAACAAACTATCACAATTTCAGCACATATTAAAAGAAAAGTCAGTTTTTGTAATTAGTAAAAAGTTACAACTTTGATAAAAAGTATATTGTTGATGTAATGGCGCGAAGTAGTTGATGTGAAGGTTTAACAGTTTCACCCTATTTTTGTATTTTTAATCCGATTGAATAATATGGAGCGATTTAAAAAAATATATATAAAAAATTACAATAATCACCCCGAAAGCTCATCAGCAGTTATAAATCTTGTTACAAATCAGTTATGTTTAATAACTCAAAAAAAATGACGGAACTGCATTAAACATGTAGGAAAAGTAGTCATCATTTTTAAATACACGACCGAATGAAATTATTATCAACCTGAATGACAGCGACTCATCTGTTAATATCTCTTTATTTTGCCATTTTTCATTTGTATTCATAAATAGTATTGTTAGAATGGTACCTATTGTATATTTTATAATGTTAATATCTATTCAAATCTAGTAGGCAACCACGTTTGGTTTTCTCCTTTAATGTTAGTGTGGGCCTAGATGGTTCTGTCAACAATATCCGCGACACTGTGCGCTGTATAATACATGTTTCTGCCATTAAAGAAGGTTATCTTATTGAGAAATTAAGGCCATAAAATTACTGCCGGGTATTTCTCGACTTCTATGCTCAATATAGTTAAATTTATCACGTAATTTGACATAGACATAGATAAAAAACCTTTCTGCAATAACAATTTTTGTTGATTATGAAAGCTTTATTTAGTTATCGTTTACAATGACATTAAGCTAAAACATAAACAAAAAAAACTACAACAGGAAAGATGTTAGCAAAAAAGAGTAAATAATATTTTACAGAAGAATCGGAATAACTTACTTGTAATATCAATTTTCACCAAATTGGAGAGCCCTTTAAAAGCTCCTTTTTCCAATACGGTGAACTCGTTTTGACCGATGGTCAATTCCTCTAGCCGTACTAGCTGCTGCAGCTGCGTCGTAGGTATTTGCTGCAGCCTGTTGTCAGCTAGGTTGAGACTCCTTAACATAGTTAGTCCTCTGAAAGCGTTTGCGCTAATGTTGGAGAGGCCAGCACTCCTGATGTCAAGCACCGTCAGTTTGCTCAAGCCCTTCAATAGAGAATACTTTGTCAGTACACATCCATATTGTACCTTGAAATTATTTGTATATTATATGAGATGAATCTAGATAAAAAATGGCAACACTGCTTAGATTCCTAGTGTGTTTCCGCCTGTGGACCCGGGTCCACACTATGTAACAAAACATGTTTATAAAAAAGTTGTACAGAAAATTTGTATTATAACCTTTATAGCAGAAGCATCCAGAATATATAACAACAAACAAAACAAAATGTTACGCATTTTTTCGGCATTCCAAACGCAGAGGATGCACTCATGGCAGCCGCAGCTTGTGTAATTTTGTGTAGGCGGCACCAGTGTGTTAAATTAATATTTTGGGTGCGGTCATCATTGAAAGCTCGAGAAAATAGTGGTAGCAGCTCTCTTACACACATAGTAGAAAAAATAGTATTTTCCGCATTTTTGACCGATATAACAAATGTTTCGCTTGTGAAAATAAGACCAATATGGAATTTCTTCACTGTTCTTAAGGCAATGCATATAATTATGCTCTATAGAGCACTGTCAGGTAACCAGGATAAGGCAATCCTATACAGGGTATTTACCATGCATTTTTGACAGATTTCAGATCTGTAAGGCTTTATTAATATTAGTAATAACACAAAACTTGAAAAAAATTATATAACAACCCCAAACGAAGAGCAGTCAAAAAGTGTACTCGTTATAGTATGTATAACTTGGCCTTCTTAAATTTTTTTTATACAACGGGTATTTCAGCCCACTGATTCCAGTTTTATGCTTAAATAAAAAATCATACTAAAAATTCTCATAAGAAAGTTGAAAATTCTTACCCTAAACGAATCATCGGGAAGCATTGTGAAACCATTATGACCCACATGAAGCTCTGCCAGACTACTGATCACAGAAAATGCGGGCGTGGGAACCATGCTAAGGTTGTTGTCGTCCAAATAGAGTACCCTCAGGTTGTGGAGGCCGTCAAAAGCTAGTGGATCTATCCTCGAGATAGAGTTCTCCCCCAGGTCGAGTTCTTCTATTTTGGTTAGAGTGGAGAATAGTCGTTTCGGAAGTTCGTCCAAGTAGTTCTTACGGAGGTTCAGAACTGTGAGTGATTTTAAACCTGCAATGAGAAACACATTTTTCTTAGAAGCACGTTGTAGCGATTATGATTACTACACTGTCTATGTCTATTATGGGTATTATAATTAATAATTATATTTATTGTGTGCACTGATTCAATGCAATAACACCTTCTGCCGCACGGTATTTATAGCACCAAAGTACTGTCTCAGAGTATTGTGACGGTGACTGGTGGCGGCACATGAGCAGTCGGGTCTATTGCGCAACGGCGCCCCACGCGATTTCAGAAAATTTTGTTATCAAGGTAAAGAGGATGGTCTGTTATGTGATTTAAAGCAATAAAAATTGCGAAAGGAGCACGTTCTTTGGAAAAAAATTGGAAAAACTGTATTTTCAACATATTTCAGTAAGGCATGCACACAGAACTATACAATTTTAGAAGTGAGGTACTGCTTGACAGATGATAATAGATGCGGTGTTGCCAACATTTGCTCCATATTTAACGTCGCTTCGAAAGCGACTATACTAAGACTGAAACGCTACAGAGAAGATTAGCACGGCTCCTGTACAAGGATAACAAAAAATCGTGTATCGTTCTACATTTTTAACTATCTAAATTTAAAGATATCTTATTTCAAATGTTCCTTTCTTTCTAGCTGATGTTTATGTTTAAGTAGGTATTATGTATTATTGCTTGTTTTATTTAGTTTGTATATCAGCTTTTTATGTAAAATCGGTGGCTTTAAAATTGTTTGTGATTAAGCTTTATTGTTATATTTGGCCGACATCAGCTCCAATAAATCTTTGAAACGTGCGACTGACGTTGGACCGTTGCCACTAAAAGCCGAACAGGTGACAATCTTACCTGAGGTGAGATTGGTTAGATTTTTCAACATGTTTGATATCAGTAACCTCTGGGGGGGCCGAGCCCCCCCAGGCCCCCCCGTAACCACCTGGTACAATCCTAATTGAACCTAAAATAGCCTAAATTTAGATATCTTTTATATTTCACCCAACCTAGTAAGTATAACGATACCACTTTCAACCTCCATTTCAGTTTCTGCTAAAACAAAATCAGGTCAAACTTAATCCCTTTTCAACATTTGTGTATAAAAGTCCCAAAATGATTTATTTTCATCTTTCCCAAAACACATTGAATGAATTTTCCATGTCTTTCACTAACCTAAAAAAATGCAATTGCACAATTTCGTGAAGTACATTAACTGATAACTGCTGCTTGCTGGCAACACTGCATCTTTGTGACACTTAGATGACTTACGAATCTGTCAAGCGGGTTCTCGTGTATTGTTCTGTGTGGATATGTTTGTGAAAAGTATGGTAAAATAACGGTTTTTTTTATTATTTTTTTCAAAAAACATGCTTCTCTCGCTATTTTTCTTTTTTAAAATTACATAATAGACCATCCCCATTAATTCAAATATGAATTTTTCCCAAATTACGTGGGGCGTTGTTGCGTTGTAGCACCTGAGCAGTCTATACGGCAGTAAGGCAGTTACTATAGCAACATTAACCCAAGAAACGTTGAGCCTAAATTGAATGTCAATCAATGAGATTAGAGCATTTAAGCATTTCACCGACTTTCAACCATATCATCTCAAACATAATGAAATTGATTTACGGACACAACAATTTGGATAAAAATGTAAAAATTGTATGGATTAAAGGACATACAGGTATACCTCAAAATGACAAAGTGGACATACTATCAAAGATGCCTACTACAGATGGAATATTGATGAGAAATTTCAAAATTCCCTACAGTGACTTGAGCAGTAAATTAAACAAGAACCTGAAAGAAAAGTGGAGTGATCACTACCATCCGGAACGATATACAAACAGATCCAGCAGAACATAAGAATAGAACCCTGGTTTAAGAAAGAAACAAATAGACCACTTGTGAGAACACTTTGCAGATTGAGGTGTGGTCATTGCATAAGCCCTCAACACAAAACTAGAATAGGGCTAGACGATGACCCTCACTGCAGATGTGGAGAGATTGGTACTGCTCAACCCTGTATATTAGAATGCCAATTGATCAGTAATGAGGTAACAGACCTGTATCACAGATTGTCAAACTATATTCCGTTACCTGCTAATATGATCTCTATACTAGCTAGTGAAAATAACTGTGCTTACAAACTATTATATAACTTTTGCACACAAAAACTAAAAATAACACTGTACCTTTCAACTTTAACTAATATAAAACAATGTTCGTATTATTAAGAAAAAATAGATGTCCATCCAAAATAGAACTGGCAACTTGATCTCAGATCAGAGCCAGTAACATAAATAAAAAAAAAACATATTGATTATTGTTTTGATAGGAGTACTTTATAACATAAAATAAAGCATTATAGATTACACATTAATTATAATTAATTCTTTGATTTTTCTTTAATTCCAAGACAAAGCAAGATATACTAATGTCAGTCACAACAAGAATTTAACCATTTTACTTAATTTTTTATTTCCGTTTTACTTCCTACACCGATAGGTGATGCGACGCGAAAATTTTACAGTTTGAGATAATATACTTTTTGGGCGTTTTATGATATCTACATAATGAAAATCCACGTCACTATTTCCTTCGGTCTGTCTGTCGATCGAACTGTCTGTTTCAAGAGATCTCCATTTTTATAGCTTCAGTAACCGCTGTATGGATTGTGATGAAATTTAGGTGGCGATATCCTGTGGGGTTATAGTTAATGCTGCTATAATTTTGGAAATCTGTGCATGGGCGGATGAGAAATTAGCAAAAATTTCATATAACCTCAAACTTCGTTTTTAGGCGTTTTAGAGGTTTCTGATAGTTACTGGGTGAAATTGGTGTGGTGGTGGTGGTGGTGGTGGTATGAAAAATTTGTTGAATCCATAACAGGTTGCCCGGTGACCTGTGAAAGAAAGGCCTAAGTGGCACTAAGTTCATCTGAACATCAAAGAATATTACAGAAACTAAGGGACTTTTCTGGTGTATACATACATACGAGTATTGCTTTAGATCACGTTGTATTGTAACCTGGTAATTATTGAATTGATTTTAGTGAAATTTTGACACAGCATTATTACCTTAGCGAGGGTCGAAAACGCAAATGGTTTTCAGAAATAATAATAAATAAAAAATATATAAAAACATCTGAAACACTCCGCTTTTAGAGATTTAGGTGTTCCTGATCGTTTTCAATATTTCTTAGAGGAGATGAAATTGGGTGGAGGGCTGAGAGAGTGAAAAATTTGTTGTATTTGTAGTGGACTCTTCGTTGTCCTGTCATAATAATACTTTCAGATTTATCCGCTTGCTGCCCTACTTAAGACAAAAAATAATTTTTGAAATTCTATTATTGTAGATAACTCTGTAATGTCTGTAGCTCATCACTGAACTGATAGCAATGAAATTTCTAAATTGTAACGTGGTTCGTTCTCTGTTTTTGAGTAATTTTTGTTCATTTTCTACTTTTTTTTGAGTGATTAAAATAAGCCGAGGTAGGATGGAGCTCAGAGAGGGTGGTTGGGAAACCCCGGAACATATCATTGCTCTTTAAATATTGATACTGGTAATATAATTCATAATTTTAAATAACAGAAAATCAGCATGCGACGTGATTAGGACATCAGTTGAAGATTGCAGAATACAAACTGTGTCGATCTAGTTCCTACGCAGAGAAATGTAAGAAACTTTTTACGAGGGTTTTTGTGTTTTTTTTTGCGGACAGACAGGTGATGATTTGGTTGCAAGGGAATCTTAAACTATAGTTTCATGCTATGTCAAAAATAATAAAATGGTATCACCGTAATGTGTGTGAAGCACTGAGTCAATCAACTTACGGAGTGTTAGTACCAAACAGTCAACGGATAAATTTTTATTTCATTTGAATTTTAGCCTTGGACTACTTCAGTGTTAGACTTAGTTTATTATTAGTGCTCATTATTTGAAGATAATACAGTACCTAGCAATCTACTCATAACACACTTACCTTGGAAAGTAGTGGTGTTTATCGATGATAAGGAGTTATTGTAGAGATGGAGCTCCTGTAACCTTTCTTGGTACAGGAAATTTCCCGAAGGTATCGACACCAAGTGATTGCTGGATAAGTCTATGTACCTCAAATCCCTGTAAAACTGCAAGGCCGAGTCCACCGACCTGTTGAAATTAAAATTTGTTATTTACTTTTGGTGGTGGACAGTATCAATAAGAATAGAAAACATTGAGGTACTGTAATGCCGCTCTTATTTTTTATATTTACTTTCCTTTAATATATAATTTGAAGAGAAAACATGTACAAAACATGAATCACTATTACAAAAGTACATCTGTTTTATAGCCTGTGATTACGGACTTTCATTGTCATTGTTGAATAAATAACATGAGTAATTTGTAAATGAAAATAGCCCTGGCACAAAAAAATTGTGCCAACTAAGAGTGCTGTCATAATTTTCACTCTTCACACTCATGCTTAGAATTTTTTAGTCGCCGGTCTTGCTTCAAACATATGAATGATTAGCTACGGTTATGGCATAATATAATTGAGATTTTGAGAAATATACAAAAACAACTCTTAGTTTTTGAGATGGGATGGATATTGGGGGTAGAGAGAGTTTTCTAATTGATTTGAAAATTATTTTTTGAAATAGTTTGCAGGACACTCCATTTTACAAGGTGAACATGTTATTTTACGTGCCTAAGTATATTTTAATCATTTTATAAAGAAGTCATACATTTTTAGAAGCTTATAATCGCTGGGTGATTGAAGGCAACTACCCTGAAGGCTAACACCCCTACCGGCATTGAATTGCACTATTGGTTCGAGTGCTTCCTTTGGGAAAACATCAAGAAAGTGGTTTCCACCCTAGCCAAAGTGAGCTCATGCATATTATAACCCGTGTTTCCTGAACCACTTCAGGCACAATGTCCCTAGTCCACGATCGCGCTGTTTCGATCCTTAGGATCATATCAGGTGAACCTGGGTAAAGCCAGGTATCAGGCTTATATGAAAGCAGTAAACCAACAGAAAGGCAAGTTAGAATCACTTTCTCGATGTTGATGCCAATAGTAAAATTCAATGTGCCAGTAGGGGTACTAGACGTGGTTCACTGTTTTTATATCAGCATGATACTGGGGTTCACCCAGGTCCACCTGATGCGATCCTAAAGATCGAAACAGCGTTGTCGTGAACTAGGAACATCGTGCGCTTGATGCGACTCAACGTCAAACAAGGATTGTAATATCCTTGAGCTCACTTCTTCTACACCTTTTCCAGTTGTAAATCAGATAGCATCGTATATAAATCGGAAAGGATAATATTAATTTCAGAATGTATTAATTGTAGGTATATGAGAAACCATCAATTGTGATTCAGAAGGGGTCAAATGAAAATCAGAAATAAATTATGTACATGTACTGCTGAGTGACAATATATGTAAGAAAAACTTTAGTCATTGATTTTTACGTCAAAGAAATTCTGGTTCTCGAACATAAAACATAAAAAGCACAACGAACTGAAAGGAGAAGCTATGCAAACGCGGCGAGGATTGGATTGCTCTAGCAGAACAGAGGAGGGAGGAAAGAAAAAATCGAGTGATTTGGTACTTTTCGCTGATGCCGCATCATGGTAATCATCAAACATGATGCTTGTACTGGCAGGATTGTAGTGTTTCGTAACGTAGTCCACATATTTGAAGAGAATGGTCGAAACATTTTCTTTGGATTGCCAAAGCACTTGATTTAAAAGAAAGCCATCATCAATTACAATCGTATATAGTATCTGTCTGCAACGTTTAGTGGATCAGATTCTAGCAAAGGTTAATCGTAAAACACAATTCTTTTGTTTTGCGCAATTCCTGTTTCATAAAAGTATAAAAGGAAATAAGTTAAAAAAAAACAGACTTCAAATTGATGCATAATGTGTTATAAAAATGTAATATGTGAATGGAAAACAACATACAAACGTAATAAACTTACACAAAATTATTAAATTATAGAACACTATTGATCTTGTAACGTGTTACAATCAAACATGCGTTGGTTCAAGAGCAAGGGATGTACCATGAGAAGTTGTGGAATGTTGCAATGTGCGAGTGACTCACCACCAACCACTAAATTTCTACCCTCATCGTCTGACTCTAAATATAACAATCTCTGTTCAGCAACACCGTGTGCCACTATTTCTGATAGTTCTAAATAGATTTTTACACAGGAAACTGTATTTGACCGCACATGAGAATATGGACTAAGACGCAGAATACTTGCCTTACCTAAAACTTAGAATGTAGTTTTCTTTCTGATTTACATTTGACTTCTTCTGAATTTCATATATAATTGATACCTTCTGAAATTAATATGACCCTTTCTGATTTTCTATTGACTGTTCTGATATTTGATACGTTCTGATTTACATATATAAGGCTTTCTGAATTACAACTGATGCTTTGCAACTGTAAAAGGTGTGGTTGGATGACTGATTTCAAGCTCCATATTTGAAGGATCTAAATATTTTAAAAATATTTTGTTCATCGCGCTTAGGAAGCGTGATCATTCTTGGACATAGAAAAAACTTTTTACAGTGTAAACGGAACATACCTGATCCTGTTGCTTTTCAAGACTAACCGCTGTATGGCAGGGTTTAGCGTGATGGGGATGACATCAAGTCGGCCATGGACGCATTGTACCACGAAAGTGTCGTCGTTGCATTCGCAGCCGGGGGGACAGCCGATGCCGCAGGCCGCAGGAACCAGCAGGAGCACCAAGAACCACGGGTACATCGAGGAGGGTACTACCAACGATGGAACCTGCAACAGAACAAAACATATTCAACTTTGTTGTGACGATTTGCACTTATGGATGTTTAGTACAATAAGCGATGTGGATCATCGCGCTTTATTGCAGTTCGATTACGTCTGTATACTTTGATAAAGACCACAGGGGAGCCGAAATGTCAGTAAAAAAAGTATCTTCCAGCATATGGGCCAGTACCATGCGATGTATCACAGAGACAGCTTCATAAGTTTTTGAAGCTACCTACATTAAATCCAGTGGGGCTTCGATTATCCGGATTGTCAACAGCGCGACTGAAAGTCAAATATTTCGATAAGTTAACATAGTGACTCCGCAAACATTCCAGGCCGTGGCTCGCACTGCGAACAAAATTATGTTGTGAAGTTTTTGATCATCGAAATTTTCATCTTTTAAAAACCTGATCTAATCAAAATCACATTTAAATATGACTGACTATTACATAAAGGCAAACGTTCTTCGAACGACCAACGAATCCGTTGGTGTTTGTTGTATGTGGATACTATACCGCAAAAGAAAAATTGTTGGCCTCCATATACCCAAGATTTGAGTTTTAATACAACGGACGATGGTTAGTCTAGTTTTGTATCTTGTGCTTGCCAATGCTCATAATTGAAGTTGCAGAGTTTCACTTATTTTGAAAAATATTTATACTAAGGGAGCTTATGGTCAAAAAACTTAATCTAGTTGAGAAAATCTTGGGGTTGTGGCCAAAATTTTGAAAAACCACTGGGTCTCTGCATAACGGAGACTCTGGTGTTAATTGCCAAGCTTTCGGCAGTGCTTATTGCCATCTTCAGGGCTTTAACGTTGAGGTTTGCCAATGCAAAAAACAGCAACTACATTGAGTGCAACTTTCAAATTCCAGCTACAGTAATAGTCACAATTTTAAAATGTTTACTATGCTATCATGGTGTCTTCCACAAACAGGTCAGGAACAAACAACATATAAGTGTAGAATTACAAACACACAAGACGACCTTTACATGTTCAACATTAAGGTTTAAGGGTTTAAGTTGAACATGTGAAGGTCGTCTTGTGTCTTTGTAATTTTACACTTATATATATATATATATATATATATGTATATATATATATATATATATATATATATATATATATATATATATATATATATATATATATATGTTGTTTGTTCCTGACCTGTTTGTGGAAGACACCATGATAGCATAGTAAATTTTTTTTAAAAATTGTGACTATTACCGTAGCTGGCATTTGAAAGTCGTTGCACTCAATGCAATTACTGTTTTTTACATTGGCGAACCTCAACGTTAAAGCCCTGAAGATGGCAATAAACATTGCCGAAAGCTTGGCAGTTAACACCAGAGTCTCCTTTATGCAGTGATCCAGTCATTTTTCAAAATTTTGGCCACAACCCCAAGATTTTCTCATCTAGAAAAATATTTAAGTAGGAAAAGAAGGTATCCCTAAACTTCTAGTATATAATAATAACCTGTCAAGGTGAACATTGCCTTGAAAGGAGAAGAACGAAAGAAATCAGAATCACTGGTGGTTGCTAATCCTTGTTACTTACAATTTGAGGAACAGCGACCCGGTGGGTGGTAGGTAATATAACTTCAGATATAAAACGTGGATTAATGTAACACAATGCATATACCCTAGAAAGAACGGACACTGTATCTAAAAGATAATACAAATAAGGGCAAAAGTAGGTTAACTTCCTACTGTCCATACCACCTACATAGTCATTATATCGATTCTTTCTCTAGGAACATCCAGTTACCTGAATGACATATGATGGTATCGATTAGCTGATCTAGCTATATTATTTTGCTAAATTATATTTTAGAAGAGTTCTTCATATTGTGATTTCGCCATCTTTGTTGACAGGCCCAGGATATTTTGAATAATTGACACCACAAAACGGTTTCTTTTTAATTTGATATTGGTCACATCACATTTCGTATTTATAGACCACAGTTTCCTAACCCTATAGTAAATCACAAGCGGGAGACCAACATTTCAACAGCAGGGTTTTTGGAGTCTTTTTCACGAATATTTGCAGGTATGTTGTCTTTTGAGTTTGTATTATTAACTAATGTGGTCTGGCTACTATTTTTGGAGTGTTTCACAAGGTATATGCTATACATCCTGCTTTTGAGACGATACTATATGGCGTTGGGTCTCTGATTTCCGTCTACTCTAGGTATTGCAGGCTAATGGTGAACAGAGATAACTCTGTCTTATTTATCTGTATCTATTTCAACCTTTACTGATTTCTCTTTATTTATATATGATATTTATTTACGGAGGGTTGATAGCCTGGTAATCACCCAGGCTGGACCTATTCCAATTATCTCCTTTATTTACTCCTTTATATGGTTGGTTATATTTATTTATATATGCTGATATTTTACATTTTTCCACATTCTATCCATATTTCTCTCCCTGACGTTAAACAGAGATCTAGCCCACCATGTATTATTATTATTATTATTTATCATTTAGACTGTGAATGTTTATAACAATTTCTTTATTATACAATATGAATAACAAGAGCCAGTTTACCACTATTATTGAGACATTTTGAATCGTAAATTTCAACATATCAATATAAATACAACACCAGTAAAATATATGAAATACAAAGCACTCATGGTTTGATAAATACAAGAATCAAGTAATAAAATCATAACAAACACTCAGCACTCATGATTAATAAATACAAAACAAATGTTAAGAAACAAATAATAAAAAAAAACCATATCATAACATTTCTGTGTTTGATTTCATTCTCTCTGAGTTGGTACAATTGCATGCTAAAAGAATCTGGTTACCATGGGCACACATACAACATTGGGTTCTAAATTCCACCACTAGACGTCTTGATCACTTTGGCTATTTCTAAATTTGGTATTGGTTTTGACAGTGACCAGTTGCTCACTACAAATTAAATGGACGTATATTAAAATTATACACAAAAAGTTCAATGGCTATTTTAATCAATCATACCTAAGCAGTTCGGATACATGTTTATATATCACATTTAAAAATGTACACTCAAACAGTTTTCATAGCAGGAGAATATGTCGCTTTACTTATGTATCAATTGACTTTTTCGAATAGGAATAAGAAAATAAAATACACACATATTCGATCAAAATGTTTCACTTTAGTACCGTAAGTAGTCAGAGCTCACAGTATGATTTGATGTTACATTGAATTATAGTGTAGACATTAATATTTTAATCCATAACAAACATTTTTTAAATGAAGGAAAAACTACGTAAGGAGCAGATTGAATCTGGAGAAATTTGATATGATCATACATGTTTCAAGGATTGCCCTATAACTAAATTTATTCATACGGATACGAGTGCCTACAATCTTGCTCTGAATACAATCATGTTATTTCGCAAGATAAACCCTCGCTCACATCAACATTCGTATCTATACGTTCATATTTATATATACTATGTGTCATACAAACCCATAAACTATGTTTTACTGCCGCGTAAATTTGATTTTAATAACCTATCATTTGTTATCCTATGAGTTACACCTAAAACATCGCATGTATGCTATGTAGCATCTGCCATTGTAAACATTTATGATGATTCGTTCATGATTAATTACTATTGTTTTTGCTTCTACTGCATTTCCATTTTGATTTATCCGAACCATACTGGGTGTGTACCTGTTCCACTCAAGAGATCGAAGTTAAAAGATTGCACAGTTGTGAAGCAATTTGTTCTTCGGAAAAGGCTTCAGAGATGTTATTTATAGGTGATTAAAACGCGACTGGTCGAATAGTCTCCAAGCTGTTTTGGACATGCATACATTTCCAACAAATTACTAAATAGAATAATAGTATAATAGGTAATCTATAATATACATATTTACAATACGGACCTCATAAAAACTCCATCACTTCCCCGTCTGCCACAAACTCGTATAATAGAAAACAGCAGTGTTTAGAAGAGAGGTATTCTGTATGAAAAAGAAGCTAAAAACTGTTTGGGCCATGGAGAAAAGCTTCAGAAGTTTTACTAACAATAGAAAGCAGGCACCGCTGAAATAAAGTCCACCGAAAGACTATTTCTGCAGACATTTTAACGACAAAAACAACACCGTATTTTCTTGCACTCTGGAGTTTCTAGACAGCGGCGAGGTGTACAGTAGCAGGCAAAATTATACGGTTGAGTTAGTCTCGGTCCTTTAGTGTCACCTTAGAGCTCAATACCTTTATTTTTAGAAATTCGCCACAATAGTGGATCTCACAGTTAGGAATTTCTTCTCAGAAACACAGAAATTTGTTTGTGGGGTTATAGTAGGTAATGCTAATAATAATTTTGAAAATGGGTGCATGGGCGGCGGAGTAATTAGCAAAAAAGAAAAAAAATCAAATAGTTCTCAAACTTCGTTATTAGACATTTTAGGGGTTCCTGATCATTTTCTACTTAGTGGTTGTGAAAATGAAAAATTAGTTGTATTTATAAGAGGCTGTCCATTGACGTGTGAAAGAAAGAATCAGCGGCATAATACACTTTTTAGGTCCACTTGAACATTGCCTTGCCTATTACAGAAACCACCAAATGTTCTCGTGTATACATACGACTGTTACTTTAGATCCTTCTGTATCGTATAACCTGGAAACTATTGAATTCATTTTAGTGAAATTTCGGCACAGGATTATTACCGTGGCGAAGATGGAAAGCGCGTATGGTTTTCAGAAATCTTCTCAGTCGTGGCGCAGGAATAGTAAAAAAACTAGAAATATAGAAACAGCTCAACCTTCGTTTTTAGGCGTTTTAGGGGTTCCGGATCATTTTCTACCATTTTTTTGGGCGATGATTTGGTTACAAGGGGATCTCACTCTATAGCTTCATGATATGGGAAAATAATAACCGTAATGCGTGGGAAGAACTGAGTCAATCAACTTGACTTATTTTTTTTAGTTTTTACATTTACTATCAAAGAAGCCGTTCATTCCCCTTCGCAGGACGTAACAAATGTCACTAAATATGAACACCTTGGTCAGTTCATTATAGCAAAGGAGTATATAAACAACATTATCATATACCATATTCATAATTCTAGGGGTTTCTACAGTTATGTATGTAGGGGTTCACGTAAGGTTGAAAATACTGTACCAGCGTATTACGACTCATTAAAAGATAAGAAAGCAGGCGTCAAGTTCTTCAAAGTCTGAGCCCAATCTAGCCGATCTATGCATTTTGAGATGAGGATCACAGACAAAAGGTAGCTTTGGTTCTATGTTTTACGGCAGTGGCACATCGTGGTTATTTTTATAGGGAGGTAAACCAAATTTTAAGAGAATATTGGGCACCGATTGTCAATAATATCTACTATTCCTTTGAAATTTGGTTAGGTGAATCTATAAAATTATCCAAGAATAGCCTCTTCTCTAAACATACAATATTTTTCATATTCTGCTCCCTAAATCCAGCCAATCTCCCGCTCATACACTAACACGATGGCCTGATATTCGATGCTTAAGAACCAACTTGTACATGAGCCGTCGTACATCTGTGCTTTTCAGCATTTTGCATAATCGCCCGGAAAGAGAACTGGAAAAACAGACCGGATAAATCATCCGCGGCGACGTCCAACTCCGCTAACGCGCCGAACTCCGCTCAACTCCGCCGTCGCGAAAAAACCCCCGCAGACGGATGTGGTCTAGTCACTCTAGTCGGTAAAACTGCAACTAATCACATCCTTTTTGGGTGTCTGAGAACATTCATGCTGGTCAAGACAAAACGCCTGCCAAGGATCCACCAAGCTAAATTGGATCGCAACTGTCTCGCACATCGAAGACTCGAACAGAGTGCGAATATGAAAAAGCAACAGTAACATATTATAGCAAACCACCTTATATTTACAGCCAAAAATATACAGTCAATGTTGTTCCAAATTAATTTCTTATACTGAGAGATGCTCTAAACGTTACCAAAGAGTTTATACAGGGTGTTCGTTGGAAACTTCCCACTACGGATTTTTCGAAAACCGTGGAATTAAAGAAAAAAAAAAACGCCGAGACACGTCAAAGGATTTGTCAGGGGGGATGATAACTTTTTAACCAAAAACTACTTTCCTCCCTTGTATCCTCTGCCTTCCAGGGTCATCCCCTTAAAAATTTCAAGTGACAAGCGGTATCGAGTAATAGCTTGTTTCAAAGGCATGTCGAAGTCCTTTATTTTGACTTTCGATTTTTTCAAATCCGTCGCTTCTTTTTCGAAAAAATTAGAAAAATCTTTATGTATCTTGTTTACATGATAGAAAACAAAAAACCATGACAATATCACTTTTTATTGCAACATATGCTCGAATGTTCAAATTCCTGACGGACATTTGCAAAAACAGTTGAAAGAAGTCCAATTTATGGTGTCCAAAATCAATGTGCTCGGCTAACTGCCGTTCCGTTTAACTCCAAAAATCCAGGAAAGATAACTTCGCATAGGTATGTTTTGGACCTTGTTCATTACGTACAATTGTGGATGCGACCCATGTTTTTGGTCTCTATACACACAATTACTAAATTCCATAAATTTTATCTATCCATTATAAATGAGAATAGTGCGAAGATGGCTTCGATCATCGAGTTGAGTTTTGTGCACAAATGACTACAGCGATTAGTGACAGTATCATTCATACAAAGTATAGATGACACGGGGCTAGTTTACGAGCTGCTAGTCGGCGAGTGAGCGAATGCGCGAGTGTCGATGACACACAGAACTTTCCACTCGCTCAGTAGCGAACTAGCTAGTGAATTGGAATCATGTGTTGTTTTCCGTGGTGTGTTGTTTGCGATCTACCGTTTTTTTAAGCTTAAAAATGAAGTGGAACACGCGTGATATTATAGAGTTTCTCAACATCTATGAGCAGTACCCTATTTTATTGAATACTAAAGACAAAAAAGTATTCTAACACAAAAATAAATGATGCAATTTTCAAAAATCTCTTAGTAAAACTGAACGAAAAACAACTATGGGAATGGATGTGAAGCTATTTATTGAGGTCAAAAATAAAATCATCAATCAAAGATGCGTCGATTTAAATCTTAAATGCCAAAATGCAAAATTACTCGCAACTAGTTCACTAGCAGTGATGACGACACAGGGCTAGTTAACTAGCTTACAAGCCAACACGCCTGCGAATGGCGAGTAAATTAGCCCGCAGTCGGATAGTCAATTAGCAGATAGTAGAAAAGCCGATGACACGAGGCTAGTTTACAAGCTGCTAGCAGACTAGCTCGTAAACTAGCCCCATCCCCCATGTCATCGACGCTTAAGGAATATCTGCCTCATTGACAATGCACATTTTATTTAACTCGATTTGGTAATCAGCATAACTACAGGTATTGGAGGCATGAAAATCCTCATGCTTTTGCATGTACCCAGTATCTCTAAAGACTTAATGTATGGGCAGGCATTTTAGGAAACAAAGTGATTGGCCCACTGTTTATTAATTTGTTTTAAAAAAAGGTATCTGTTTTAATTGCAAAATAATAAACAAAAAGCAACATAGCACATATATGAATAGATAGTTATCATTGCTAAACCGGTCAGTCGATAGAGGTCCACATCCAGGCAACAAAACAAAAACTGCCGACAAAACAGCAACACAACAAAACCGCAAGTTTTCGAAAACAAAAACAAAGTCAACTGCTGTCCACATATAGACAACTATTAGTCAACTTCGTGGCCCCCGATAGAAAACGTGGCCTGCTCAAAATTGCGAATTGGGTTTTATATTATTAATTCAAAAAACCAAAAATTTTTTTGGGTTAGGCCCAGCCAAAAAAGTTATAATGAAGAATTATTGGAAGATTTACGAAAAAAACGTCGGTATTAGTAGAGAAATGCGATATAGCTTTAAAAACTATATAAGAACGATAATAATACTGATAATGAAATTATAATACAAATCATCGGACCCTTGGAAGAAGCATCACAAAATATTCCTAATTCCTTTAGGGCGTCTGCCCTTTTATAGCGATTTTATAATCAGATTACATAAAAACCTAACTTCTGTATAATAAAGCTGAATTAATTTGCACATATTTTCAACACTTTATTTTATTTTTTCACACGACATAGTCCGTAGCACACATCAACGGGCCAAACTGAACCAGGGATTTATTTTATCTTCCTCTAGTTGAGCCCGTACATATCATCAGATCAACAGTTTCTATAAAAGCGGAGAAAGCAATAACATCAATACTTTGACATTCTCCGGTTGGCCAGATGAAAATGAAAAGTTGCTGAAACACCAACAAAGCAAAATATTTGCCTGAATGCTAAATGTTTTGGTTTTGTTGTTGCTATTCTCTTTTTGTTTTGTTGGTTTGATGAAATGAAGAATTAGGCCCGATTTTATCAACATGCAGATTTTAACAAAGACTTTGACCAATCAGAGCAGCCCTTTTAAGAACATGCATCTGTCAAAGTACTCTGAAAATTATTGATTTCTTTTGAAGTTGTCCTCAAAAAGCTCAAAAATGACATACTTTATATACAATCGAGCATTGTAATTCATCTAGCATCTTTTCCAGTCTGATTTTCCACCCCAAATCGGTGAAAAGTTGCATTTTCTTGTTTAATCAAAAGTTTAGCAATTGCTAATTTCAACCAATCAGATTCCAGATTCCATTTCCATTTGGTCGCTGGTTTCATGCTGTATTAAATGCTATGATGACAAGAAATTCACTCATTGCATTATTTGGATAAAACAATAATTTACTATCGACAACAATTATGAATACCTGCAATATATCTTTGTTTTATAGTAAAAAGAGGTAAAAATAGCATTTTGTTATATTTCAAAGGTTACAGCTACCTCCCAAACGTATGTGCATTACTGGTTGCCTATCCGGAACCCCAGAACGCCAAAGCTTGCAATTTTATAATTACAATTAAGTATAACCCTATTTGATGTACAATGCATCTGTGAATACTTCTATAAGAAGATCTATAACAAACATGCATCCAGTAAATGAAAGATTGATTCTTCATAAAAGTATGTATTTTCATATAATCCATCTGACTGACGGACGTGGGATTTTCAATTATTAAATAAGGAAGGTAGTTGCTGTGATTGATAGGTACCTACTACTTTTATCACAAATTATCCCAGTTTGCAATTATTAATTATACAACAATTATAATGTAAACATGGAAAAGACGGCATTAATTTGCAAGTCAATCGCTTTGTCCTGATATCCTGCTATGATTTTGATCCATGAATTTCTAAAATATCTTTGACAAAAGTGTCATCCAGCTTTGACGTGTTGTTTTCAATATTGATGAGATACTATTGGATGATCCTTATTAACCTAGCCCGCAATACCCAATAGAAAGCTTTTGCTAAATAACATCCAATAGAAAAGCTTTGTTAAATTCTTTGTTGAAATATGCATGTTGATAAAATCGGCCCTTAGAGTATCAATGCATGTGTTGTCATGATTTTTCCCTCCAGTATCTACACTATAAGTTTCTCTTCGTACTGCCGATAGGCTAGAGGTTCATGCTTACAGCGTTTCGCGCTAGCAATGTTGTTTAATATTTCACTATGATTTGCTAATACTTAAAGATTACTATCTACATTGATACTGTGCGTATCAACTGTTGATATTTACTATTTAATTTTTTTGAAATTTCGGGGATAACCCCCCTCAGGTACGCGCATAGCTCTTGTATTTCGGTGGGTAGCAGTTTTGCCAGAGAGTATTTTCTATAGTCAAGTACAGTCATGTCGACCGAACTATCGCTGAAAAACCTACAGCAGACAATTCTGGGTCGTGCTAAGCCGCCGATTTAGCGAGTGCATTCGGTGTATGGCGGTGTTAAGCCCGAGTGCGCGATTAATTTCGGAACGGTGGTGCGGTGAATGTAATTTTTACGCTGTGATAGTTTTAAATCCTCTTCCGGAGACAGCTAAGGACACGCTCCCAAGGAAACAAGCTCTGTTGGGTTTGCTTTGTAACGCTATAACCCCAAAATTGGATTTATTTGTTTGAAACAGAGACCTGGAAAAGATACATAGAGGGGATATGTTAGGTTGGTAATAAAGTTAATGAAAATTTTAAATCATCGAGTCGTTCTTGCCATAAATTCAAATGAAGTGGTATGCTCAAATGAGCTTATTGATCTCAATATCTCCCTAATGATCTAACTTATTTTTTTTGTATTCCCGCTATATCTATAGATTGTAGGAATCAAACCGTCAAAACTGTGCCGCGAGGTTACCGCTACTTCAGTACCTCATATCCTCAAACTCAGCCCGGTGAAGTTCTACTTTGACCAGACGCGAGCAACGAATTCGAATAGGTTAGAAGAAGTAAAAAACGTTTTTGTTTGTTCTTACAATCCTAACGCGGCAGCTGGCATACTGACCGCTGAATCGCTGATAAACCCATATACCCTTTGAACAGATAGCAGGTAAAGAATCCTAAAAATAACAGCACTCATGTACAGGCATAATATCAACAGCTACTTTGTTTTGGTTGATCGTTTCGGGTTAATTGTTATAGCTTCGAATGAATTTTGGGTTTTAGCAGTGCATAAGTGTTAAAAGACTATTTTAAAAAATTCCATAAAACTTAAATCACGCAGATTTCCGTAAAAAATAAACATCATGTTTTTGAACACAGCAAAAATAATAACAACGGGATCTTGGGCACCCTCACATGCGTCAGAGCATGGGCGTTACTTTTACTTCCCCCACCGATAGGTGAGGGGAGTATTGTCATCGCGAAAATTTTCTGCAGCTGTAAAATTGAAAAATTTGTTGCTTTCATAATAGACTGTCCACTGACCAGTGAAGGAAGACCTAGCGACATAAATAACTTTTTTAGGTCCATCCGAACATTGCCTTGCCTATTACAGAAACCAAAGGACTTATTTTTTTTGGTGTAAACATACGAGTATTGCTTTAGATCGTTCTATATTGTGTAACGAACAAAATGTTGAATTGATTTTAATGAAATTCGACACAGTATTTCTACCTTGGCGAGGATGGAAAATGCCTATGGTTTTTATAAATCGTGCCAGTGGCGGCGCAGAAATAAAAAAACTAAAAATATAAAAACAGCTCAAATTTCGTTTTTAAGTGTTTTAGAGGTTCCTGATCATTCTCTGAGTTACTTTTGGGTGGGGGTGAAATTGGGGTGGTTGGGGGTGGGGGGTTGGAAAACTGAAACATGTGCTGTATTTATAATAGACTGTTCACTGACCTGTGAAGGCAGACCTAGCGACACAAAAACATTGCCTTGCCTATTACCGAAACTAAGGGAATTTTCTGTATACATACGAATATTTATTGCTTTAGATCGTTTTGTATTTTGTAACGTGGAAACTATTAAATTGATTCTAATGAAATTTTGACACATTATGCTTATTAGTAATCGCGTCAGAGGCAGCGTAGGAATAACAAAAAAAACTAAAAATATGAAAACAGCTCAAACTTCGTTTTTAGATGTTTTAGGGGTTCCTGACCGTTTTCTACCTTTTTTGTGAAGGGGTGAAATTGGGGTGGTTGTGGGGGGGAGGGGGGGGCTTGTAAAACTGAAAAGTTTGTATTATTGATAATAGGCTGTCCATTGACCTTTGAAGGAAAGACCTAGCGGCATAAGAAAATTTGGGAGGGGGGGGGGGGGTACTGGCGATGACTTGGTTGTAAGGGGATCTCAGACTAAAGCTTCATGCTATGGGAAAATAATAAACTGGTATCACCGTAATGTGTGGGAAGTACTGAGTCAATCAACTTGACTTCATTTTTTTCTAACCTATTCGAATTCGTTGGACGCGAGAAAAACAATAGTCCTCCGAAACCCAAATACATAATAATTCACCGTTGAAGAGCTCCCAACCGTTGTAAGGCTAGATGGTGCCCATTTCCCGATTCTTCCCATCCTGCCGTTAAGGAGTCCTACGGGACGAGTTAAGCAGATTGCCGTTAGGCGCGTACGGCACTTCGGAGTGCACTTCCGCCCTAACAGAAAAAATTGCTCCACTTCCGCTGTTATTTTTTACGGGAAGAGTTGGGGGAGTACAGAATACGAAAGACGGAATTGCACGGTATCCGCCTCCTCCAAATCAAAAACGGACGCGTTGTTTACCTCAACGGCATTCTATCAAACTTGGAAAGCTTTGAAGTGCTATTCGCCATCTTTTCTATGAAGAATCTGTTTCGGTAAGGGTGGAATATACCTTTTATTTATGCGCTCGGTAAAGCTGCTATAGAAATATGCTTTTGTAAGTTAAAGTATTGAAGGGATTGTTATTTAAAAATCGTCGCGTCGCTCCTCACTGTGTGAGGATGAGTCACTGGATAAGAGAACAGCAGCTCGGTTGAATTGATTTTATTTTCATGATTAAATCCGCATATGGATTTCTAAATTTAAATTCGTACCCTAATCATGCGGATATAAGCATGAAAATAAAAACAATTCAACACACACAGAGGTATCTGTGCCAGCCCGGACGAGTGACACCTAGATCGAAAGCGGTCGGAGATCAATACCGACCCATCAGGTCACCTGATGTCATAGATGCGGGCCGCTGGTGGTACCAGAGGATAGCGCGAGGGAACCGTCGGCGGGCGGGATTTGTGTCGCGTAGATCTAGTCGGCGTTTTCGAAGTTGAGCTGACGGGGCGACCGTAGCTCAACTGGTGAGAGTGTCAGACTACAAATCTGGAGGTCGTGGGTTCGAGTCCCGCCGACCGCCGCCTTTTTCCGAACAGTTCGATGTGTCGGAGCCCAGGCTGCACCTTTTTGTTAAAAAATGCCTTTATTTCCAAACAGCTGATCAAAAATAAGGAGCATAAAGCAAAACATTGATAAAGCAACAAAATAAAAGCGATACAAGCCATCTAAAACCTACAAAGGGCAGTACACTGTACACTCAATCCTTGAATTATGTTAAACACCTATGTTATTTTAAATTCACATTCAGTGCAGTATATACAGCACATGATATAAAAAAAGTTAATACAATAGATATATGGATTACCTCCAGAAACAGGAGAAAAAATAAATGAATACAAAAATTAAGTTTAAACTCTAAAACTCTAAAAATAACAGTGACGGATGTTAGAATCTGAGAAAATACACTAAAAACATTAATACATATAGAGCTTAATAACTACGCAATATAAAAACACAATAGACAAGTTTTTTACTTCACAATTTTCGCAAGTTCAAGGTATGATTCACGCAAAATCATTTTAAATTGGTAGAACTCGCAGGATTCCTCAACTGTGCCCTTTGAGCTGGGGCTCTAATATTTATTTATGAACGCATGTGTTTAAGTGTTAAAATCTTGTGATAGAAATAAAGTGTAATTACCTCGAAACGATCTCTTATGTTCATCCAGCGAACATCTCTTAGCTTATGACTTACACTTTCATACTTTCTGATACCAAACAGCGGCGTAGAGTGGCGTTAATACAAGGGGATGTAATAAGTAACTGCATTCAACATTTTACTAAAACAATACGTATTTTTTTTTGAAGTCTTTAATTTTGAAGTCACAAAAATAAAATATACAAACAATGTAACAGGTTAATAAAGTAATCAAAACAATTTAAGAAAAACTAAATTTAGGTTAAGAAAAGAAAGTTGTGAACGTATCTGTTAGATCTTAAATCTTAAAATTAACATCAATTCTTCTGCTCGCACTCAGAAACGTTCATCGCGACGCGCAACGATATTTTATTTTATACCGCAAACGAGATGCGTTTAGGAAACCGCATCACCCACCGACATAAACAGCGAACTAGACATCACAGTGGAGGCGTAATCACGGTTTACTCTTTATGCTGTGTCACGGGCCTATAATTCGTTGACCTCAGACCGCGTTGGGCGGCGTTCAAAATGTGACCAGGACAGTCGCATCTCTAGCATCATCGCGCTGTCGACATATTTTTATTTTAGCGTTTAGCATAGTCCTTAGTGTTATCTATAAAGCTCGACCAATGCATACGTTCAATAATTGATTTTTATTATTTGAATAAATATTCTCTGAATTTTAATTTATTATAGGAGATCTTAGTGACTTTTTTAAATAAAAACGTATCATTTGAAGGGATGCATGAATTTTTAGTTCTCTGTATTCTCATTTCAGTATCATAATATAAGCAGGCGGAGTATATCGGAGCTTGATCGGAACACCCTAAGAAAATCGCGATAAAACCTTCACATAGTATTCTTTTGATAATAAAAGGTTTGAAGTAAGGTAACATTTTTCATTACAACTTGATACGTGCTCGCTAAACTCCAAATTATAATCAATTAATAACTTCAAATTTTTTTATTTCATCACAATACTTTATTTTAACATTATTAATTGTTATATTCAAATTCTCGAAATTTGTATTATTTGTTATAAGCAGGCTCGACTTTATTCATCTAAATTTAGTTTGTGTTTTTGCTTTTTTTCGCATTTGTTGTAATCTTAGTGAATAGATGGCTGTATTCTATTCTATTCTATAGATTTTTCGTACACCCTGTATATCGAGGGTGTCTGGCGCCCGAATGACGAGACGCTTTTCAGGCCGTCCGCATTTCGGAGTGCATTTCCTTCATTTATTACACTCTTCTGTTGCTGAGGATATTTTTATGGTGTTCACATTATGTGCTTCGCATTTATGTATCCACATTTGAACATCTCACTTCGTCTAATGGCTTCTTTATTTTCCGCATCGTGCAATTTTAGATTTTGTCACTATGATATTTTGAGTTCAATACAGTTAAAAGTTAGCATCAACTCTGTAATTTCATCGCTTTAAAGTTTCTTAAGTAAAGCATTGAACTGGATGAGCATTACCTGTCTGTATATGCCAAATATCCTCCTGTGCGTGTGAATGCAAAAGCAATGCCTTTGATAACAATAAATATAGTTTAAAAAAACTAAAAACACGCTTTAGAACATCGGACTAAAAAGTTAAACATAATGTTTAAAATAAGCTTAAAACCATGATGAACGAAAAATACCAGTATGATTGTGAAACCGTCAAAATCGTTTTCGCGGCAAAGTTGGAGCATTCAATGGTCATTCCGACGTTTTAATCCAAAGGAGAGTTACAAACCCACAAACATACATGTGACGTTAACAAAAGCGTATTAAAAACGAAGCTTGGTAGCACCAAACCTTCAAATATTCCATTGCTTTCAAGTTTCTTCATTCTAGAAAGTTATAAAACCCTATAAAACCCCCCAAAGCGAAATTTGCACATTCTTTTATCTGTGGATTCACTTTTGTGAACTACACTACTTCCATTTCCATGAGCCTTAAAAACTGTATTTTTGCCTTCGTCAATATCTGAACTTATCCTGCGATTGTCTCTCTATTCCATCACGCTTTACTGTCCCAACAATAGAATAAAATATGCTGGAAGACAATTTTTTTATTGACGTTTCAACCAACTCTGTCCTTTTATCAAAGTCATCGTCATCATCATCGTCACAATGTCTTAACAGACATGTTGTGAGCTCGTAAAATGCATTTACTCATTTTACGAGTTTCTCTTGGGATATGTTTAAGATCTTTAATGCAGTAGTTTCCCATTTGCTTTCTGCAACCTCATGCCGTTGACCAGATGGTATCTACTGGTTCATCCGCCTTTAGGGGCAATTTCTCACCCCAAGGGCAAGAAGGTGTCCTGACTCTTCTCAACTCGTCTACCCAAAGCTTTTGGTTATTTTATTTATTGTATGGCTCAAAAACATGACAACAGTAAATATAGATTAAAAGAAAAACTATCATAACCTATACTAAAATAAAATATATACAGCTACAAACTAAGATACATAGTCTTTGGTATTTACAGGTTGATGTCAAGTTCTTTCAACCACTTCAGCGCCAACGGTGTGGCTGTGAAGAACTCTTCTCGCGGTCCCTGAAACGCACGCAGTTCACATTCGCTCGTAATGTGGTTTATAGTTTGGCGGGGCGCGCCACAGTCACATAAGGGGGATTGCACATAGCCCCACTTGTAAAGGGAGTCGGCACATCTGCCGTGGCCTGTTCGGACTCTATTAAGTTTTACCCACTCTTTCCGGGGTAGTTCTGATCCTGGAAGTAAGGCTGCCCCCATAAATGCGCATCGCGAGTGGTGATCCGCAAAACCTTCCCACTGGGAGCGCCATTGGTTTCAGGAGTCGAAGTTATTGGTTTTAAGTCCTTCTGCATCCCTTATTGGTGGTTGTCGGGATTTAAGTCTGTTTATCTGCAACGGGGGTATTGCTCGGTGGATGGGCAGTTTGTTGTTGGCCGTAATCTTGTTATACTCCCTTAGAAGGGCGTCAGTCCTTCGCAGCTGCGGTGGGGCTATTCCAGAGAGTACAGGCAGCCATTGAGTTGGGGTTGTCTTAACTGCGCCTGTAATAAGTCTCATAGTGTGATTTAGTTGGACGTCAATTAGTCTGGTATGATGGCTGTTAATCCATACAGGCGCACAGTACTCAGCACACGAATAGACAAGAGCTAGTGCACTGGTTCGTAGAGTTGGAGCAGTGGCACCCCACGTCGTTCCACACAGCTTTTGGATAATGTTGTTGCGTGTTCTGAGTTTTCCTGCAGTGTTTGCAAGATGTTTCTTATAGCAGAGGGTGCGATCTAACGTTACTCCAAGATATTTTGGGAAATGGTTATGCTTCAGGGGTTCGCCTGCAAAAAGTACCTGCAGTTCATATTTAGCTAGTTTGTTATTCAGGTGGAAGCAGGAAACTTCGGTTTTGTTGGGGCTCGGTACTAGTCTCCAGTTCTTGAAGTAGTTGTTTAGAGCTAACAAGTCGTTAGAAAGAGTATGCTCAACGTTCTTGAAGCTCTTATCGGAAAAAGCTATGGCTATATCGTCCGCATAGCAAAACTTGTAACTGACTGTTTCTGGCATGTCAGATATATATAGATTGAAAAGTAAGGGGGCCAGTACTGAGCCTTGTGGAAGTCCGTTGTTCAATTTGCGCTGCCTGCTTGCTTTCTCGTTTAGGATTACTTGGAACTTTCTTTTGGTTGAGAAGAGGTTACTGCTTATACGGACAGTAGTTCGGTTCCTTTTAGTCGCCTTTTACGACAGGCAGGATATACGATGGGAGATATTCTAACCCGCCCCCACACGGAGATTTATCAAAGTACAAACTATTAAAATTAAGGTGGCTGACAGAGAACGAATTTGGAAAAAGCCACAATGATTGACAGCTGATTAATTTTTAGCACGCTTTGTGCCATATTATTTATAAATTGAGAGCTCTACGCTTTTTTTACAATAATACTAGTATTTTTCGTTCATTATTGTTTTAAGCTTATTTTAAAAATCATTTTTAACTTTTTAGTCCGATGTTCTTTAAAAGCGTATTTTATAGTTTCTGTTTTTAATTTTTTAGTCAACTTTATCATTAAAGCGTGTTTTTTAAACTGTATTTATTAATACTCTATGTAATGAAGATAAACATTGTTTTTGATCAATATTCATAGCAAAACTGTGAACTTTTCCGAATAAATTTCACAAAAATACCAACTCCCAAACAGTTGGACGTCACGCCTATTAAGCTCTCGTGGCTACACGACTGTGTAATATTAATAAACTGGAAGGTGTCTACGCCATCTCTTAGCCAGCGGATATGACCGCTGGTCCGACAGATTTGAAGCCGTGGCAACATTTGAGCGTTCAATGTTCGGTCCGACCTCTTAATCCAAAGGAGTTACAAACTCACAAACATATATAAAAATGAAGCCAATAAAAGCGGGTTTTTTTGTTTTTTTAAACTATATCTATTTGTCAAGCATACTGTACTTTGGTGCAGGCTACAGAGACTGCAGAAAAGTTAACAAAAAATTATATTTCAAAACATATGAGGCAGCACGGTATATGAGTTTCAAAATTACATTTACTGATTTGCGTATGTTCAGTAATGGAATATTTGATGGCTCTGGACTCCTTGAAGTTTTGAACCGTCCTTAACTTCCCTAAGATGATTAGTAAGATCTAATATTCAGACAGAAGACAAGGGGGATCTTGCCAGTCCTAAGAAGGGCAACGTGACGTGCGTTCTACCATCCAAAGCGTTTTAAAATTTAAAGCGACAGAAAGGGATAACAGGCGAGAGTAGTTAAAACCGAAGCGGAGAATTTCCGGAATCCCAGTTTGCAAGACGAGTTCCAAAGAAACTTTCAAATGGAATCTCTTGTTCTTTGTATTTAATAATGACCGCTTCCCTCGTCGCGGTATTAACCAACTTCGAGGACATTTTCGAAAGAAATTACTGTTTCTGACTAAGTTTTAAACGCTTGCGTTCCGCTATGGTGACCCGTTTCTACAGGACATTTGAAAACTTTAAACTACTAAAAAAAGTTATGAAGTCCTCTGAAAGAGTGGTCTAACATACTACCTGGTTAATATTAAAATACAGTGTTTTTAGTCCATTGGCGCACTGGCAAACTTATCTGGAGAGAGAGAGAGAGAGAGAGAGAGAGAGAGAGAGAGAGAGAGACAGGGAGACAATATAAATACTGTACCTCAGGGGTCAACTGTAGGTATTTAGTTCACTTATATAAAAAATGAGTTTTATATTTCCGATGACATTTAGGCCGATTAGGGAAAAAACCAATACCTTCAAATTCTGATCGTTTGCTGAGTTAGTGTGATAATATACTAAGTCACAAAATCACTGCGAGGTAAAGTGTACTGAGTGAACGATAGTATCTTTGTAGCATCATATCCCCCTTACAACTGGACTTAGTACAAAAGTCGTTATTTCTCAGTCTATCAGACGCTGAACAGCCCACAAGATATATCAGCTGTATAAAGAAGAAATGCTCGAAATTTTTTCTGAAAAGCAAATCCTCCAGGCTTGTAAGAAATGGTACTACGAAATGTTGAATACTGAGTTGAACCATTCATTCAAACGTCCAAACAATGATACATGCCAACAGTGTGGCGAATGTTTAATAAAGATGAAATATTCTCCTGGAGAATAAAGACATAATCAAAAAATAGATATATGATGCCCACTCAAACGAAGCATCAAAAGAGCTCCTAACCAAAAAGTCCTTAACAGCAGACCTCGAAAAATATTTAGGAAATCCCCTTCTTACAAACGCCATTCATTAAAGTAAAGGACACTCAACAATACCATTAACGACAGGTCTACGAATCTCACAGCATGTTTCATGTGGAACGAGACTGTAGTAGGCAGAGGTGATAATGAAATTGCCTCATGCTTGTTGAAATACCTGATAGAGAACATTGGGAGACAGAGGAAGTAACAAATCTGGTACAGAATCGCAATATTAATATGCTCCTAGCGTACAATAGTATTCTAAACTTGATTCCAACCTTGAAAGTGATAAACCCAAGTTGGGACTTTTCTTCAAATGGCATAATTGAATCGGCGAGTCCAAGAAATGGCGTTTTGACTTAAGATGGCCAAAATGTTTAAAATACGATTCGGTTGCGCTTAAAAAAATTACAAAGTATACGAATAACCCCATTATACACACCATCTGTTTACGGCGGTGCGATGAAAAACAGTACAAGTACTGTACATGTACTGATTTTAACGTCATTGGTCAACTCATTGTTGGCTGTCAGCGCCACGGTTCGCGATATCGTTAATTATAATAAAACAATTTTTACATATTTAGCACCCTGTATTGACGTTGTCATAACCTTACCATATGCTAAAACTAAAAAAATACAAAAAAAGCGTGTAAAAAGAAGACTGAGTCCAAGAATAATTCAAGGGCATCAACTTTTTTTTTAATAGCTTGGAGAAGGGTGAGACTTTTGGATCTATTATGTTGGATTCTCATTAGTCTAAGGAATTACAACTTTTATATGATGGCAAATACAGTAACTTTACTCGTTTTGGAGTTAATGTTTTTTTCATTTATCTCAAAACTATGTTTTTGGACTTGTACTGTTCTTGGACTCACCGGTTCAATTATAGTACTCGCCAAAAGGAATGATTTTTCCCGGTAACATATAACCGAAATGTTTAGGGATATCAAGATATTGACCGATAATGAAATCCTTATTGCATAATTAATAATGAACTGGTGGATACGATTTTATAGTGTATGTGAATGTGGTAAAAAACTGTTCAATTCTGGCGATAATAATCAGGATAATGAGACAAAATTAAAAATTATTGTGTTGGCATTGGTTCTTGATAAGTGTTCGAAGTTTAAATTGAATCTGTTCTTTTAAAGTGGGTCGAAATCAAGTCCAAAGGAGTCGGTTACAAACATACATATACACATACAAACATACCGGTGAAGCTAATAAAAGCACGGTAAAAATTTGACGAGACATTTATTTTGCTGATACTATTGAGTGGAAACTTACTTGATTCTATTTTCCCAATTATTACTTTTCACGTCATTTTGAAGAAAGTACTATATAGTAATTACGAATATTGAAAACTCGAGATGGGTTGCGTATTCTATTGATTTCATATGCAAATAAACGTTTTTGTTTGTTTATTTGGACATCAGTTGGTAGTTCTTATGATACATTTTTGGACATAATATATTACCCATTTTCATTGGTACTGAACAAAAAGCTTTATACTATTTGACAATGACTGTAGTTGGGGCATAGTAGCATACATGCTTATGTACGTCTTAATATATTACTGAATACGCCATGACAAAAAACAACTCGGTGTCATCAAATCTGCCACTACGTAGACGTATTCAGATGTATGTATTTCTTTTATTTTTTGCATGCTACATAATATGATATTACTATTGTTCTGAATATTACAGTTTCAACAGCTATTGAAAGATAAATGAAGATATCGATATGAATACCTGAACCAACAGAGACTTATAACTTTTGCAGGAGTATTAATAAAAGATCTGACATAAAGTTGCTTTTCCTACGGGAGTCATGATAAATTGAACTCACTAGTTGGAAAAGGGTAACAACCTCCCAATTCTGAGTATTTTTCATGTCGTAATGTGGCAGCTAGACGATCTGAATGGTTCTTATCACGAACGGGACATGATTACCGTATTCTGCTATCGCCGTCTTTATATCATAAATATATTCTTAACGTATTGTTACCATTTTGTTTTTATCGAATAAACTTTGGGATTTACGGATTATTGTTTCTACTAAAAACGGAAATATGAATTCGTCTCATACCAGGAGAATTCTTTGGTTATCCTGTAATATATGAGTCGTATATCAATTTATACAATAATCGAATTAGTATTCTCGCAAAATATGCAATTATTATTCTAATTCCTTTTTTGGCAACGAGAAGAAAACAGAAAAAATTATCTTAACTATCTAACTTCCTCCAGAGTAAAGAGCCATAAGACCTTTCAACAAATAGCTGACCTCTTTGGAGTCAGAAAATCGTTTGCGGATGCACTATTTGCTCGAAGTACTTTAGTGCTAGTCGAATTTATGAAGCACCTAGTACACTGGCCAAGTAATGGCTCTCTTCCGATAGTAAAGTAGAGCCCAGAGATATACCATTTGTGTACGTTTTGCGCTATATAAAAACTGCATACCATCTCTTAGTACAGTTCATCATTTGGAATAGATACAGTTTTGATAATATTCAATGGTTACCGTTATTTTACTTTCGTACTCGTAACCAATTCATGGAATGTGCTTTTAACCAATTTTCTAACAAAACACAACCTTTTAGAATGGTGAAAATGAAACACTAAGTTGTATTTGAACGTAAATCTGTCGGATGACGTTCACGATGTATACTTTGACTGAACTATGATAAGACCGACACATTCCAGGATTATTAGCGACTTGATCTCTGAAGAGGACCGGACTTAGTCAAATTGTTTGGGCAGGTATTGCTACCGCTAGCAACGCCAATCTGCTTTTACTTTTGTGCGTCACTTTTCTGTCTGAATCGGACGTTTTCTTCTGAAGTGTGACAGCTAGAGTATGTTTCGGCCTTGGGAAGATAATGGGATTTCACAGCGATGTGAATTACCATGCAGCAGTGAAGCTACGTCGGCGGTTTGTCATTACGGTGGTGAAAGTAGTGACTATTGTACGGACACTGATAATGAATTTGAACAGAGGGAGGTGGAAGTAGACCAATTAAGACCTCACAAAAGGTCACATCTTAGCGCAGATGCAAAACAAATAGTACTAAGTGATAATGAACTAACGAAGGATCCGGAGAATGAAAATAAGGGGAGTATGATCAAAAAGACGTCCATTCTAACACACGCTCCATATCCAACAGTATGTGAAATTTTGAGAAAGGGGCCGAAAAAGAGGAAGCGTAGGTTTGATGCTGGTGTTTCAAAAGAACTAGATCCCACGATCACAAAATTACTGAGGAATATTGTGTACGAAAAGTACAAAATTAATGAACTACCCACAATCGAATCCGTTCAAAGACAATTGGCTAGAATGGCGTAACAGTATCCAAGGAGTACATTGCAGCGATGGATTAGGAAGATTGGGTTTAGGTACAGAACTGTAAACAAACGAATGGCTATAATGGAAAGTGCAAGGATTGTGGGATGGCGGCACGATTACTTGCATAAGATAGAGCAATACCGGAACGAGGGGAGGTCAGTGTACTACCTTGACGAGACCTGGTATGATACCCATGATACCGCTAAAAAGGGATGGACCGACGGTACAAAGAAGTGTTAGCTAAAAGGCGTTCCACCAAATAAAGGATCCGTTATAGTTATCTTACACTGCGGATCATCTGACGGTTAGGTCGAAAACGCACTCAAATTATGCGGAAAGAAAATTGAAGACTGCAATATAGACTACCACAAAAACATGGACTCGGGAATATTTGAGCAATGGTTTGAGTATACCCTTATTCCCAATTTAAAGCCATTTAGCGTCATCGTAATGGACAACGCAAGCTATCACTCCAGACAAAGGTACAAAATTCCGAATTCAACGTTATTGAAGGCGGAAATACAAGATTTTCTCATAAAACAGGATTTGTACTTTGAAGAAACTTACAAAAAAAACTGAATTATTGGAATTCCTCCACACTGAATAGTCTGAAAAACAATATGTCATAGAAAGATAGCGAAAAGGTATGGTCATGATGTCTTAAGGTTGCCTCCCTATTTTTGCATTTTCAGTCCTGTAGAATTAATTTGGGGACAACTAAAACAACGAATCGAACGTTAAAATTGAGCGTAGAAATGAATAATTTACCATATGGTTTATACGGTTATATTGAAATGACTCTACCATATATTTATCAACAGATAATAAAGTTTCAAACATCTTGTTCAACCAACTGATGTATGAGCACTTTATTGGATGGAATGAACATTTTCGTTGTTGCCCACTCCAACGAATTCGAATGCCCAGTCCGACCCCGTTCCCTTTCTCTGTCGGCACTTTTTGCGGAGATCCTCACTTTGTAAACAAATGGTATATCTCTGGGCTTTACTATACTTAGAATATCCTTTCACAATATTCAATCATCGACTGTTTATAAACCTAGTGTCGCTGGACAGCAGCTGGACTGTGTGGGCCAACAACACACGGACATCACGGTATTCCAAGTTGAAATATATACGATTTTAGCTTGTGCCTTTCGTATTCACGTCATTCAGGATCCTAGGAGGCATACTACTACCTGCTCTGAGAGCCAGGCAGCATTAAAAGCACTGGGTGCTTGTAGGTTTACATAAAGGCTCGTTCTACAATGTAGAAAGGTCTTGGATGGCATTTCGGCAAGACATATCAGGTGTCACTTATGTGGGTGCCGAGTCATCCAGGTACCATTAAAAGAAAAATAGAAGTCAACATTTTATGAGATGGGGAAGAATCCCTGGACATCTTCGTCAAGTTAGAGAACTTATTTTAGGACATCTGACCAAGATGGGGCGGAA
Source organism: Callosobruchus maculatus (assembly GCA_951848785.1). NCBI lineage: Eukaryota > Metazoa > Arthropoda > Insecta > Coleoptera > Chrysomelidae > Callosobruchus > Callosobruchus maculatus. The sequence continues at coordinate 13,174,369 of CATOUR010000054.1, read as the reverse complement.
CTGTCTCTCACTGGCAGAAGCTGACTAAGGTTACTTATGGGCCTGCTAACTGGCCATAACACCTCAAACGTCACTCTTGTACGTGATGGGGGTGGCAAGCGAACCAACGCGACGTCTGCACGCTGTGGCTAGGAGGAAGACTCCTCGGCACCATTCTATGTCGCCGTGAAGCCCAAGGTCATCCTCACAATAAGGGTTGGACTTGGGATCTAGGGTAAGGAGAGCCATATAAGGGCCCGCTTGTAGGCCTATGCACTGGTGGTTCTGGCCACCAGAAAACCTCTCTCCTTTTTTCATTCATTCAAGGACAGCAGCAGGTAACTTGATCAGAATACAAGAGGGCATGGTGGTCATGCAAGTGATTTTGCAGTACAGGAAGATTATGCATATTTGAGAGTACTTCCAAAAAACTCTACACTAATAGCCGACATAGTTCAACGAATAAAAAAAATGTGTTGCAAGTGCAATCCAGCGATCATATGATGTCACACCGTTAGGAGTGTGTTTTTGAAGCAAAGCAACCAATTTTAACGATCGCTGTTGCATTTAGGATTGAGTTTTTTAAGTACACTTTAAAAGCTGCGATTTATTGTATTGTATTGAAATTTTAGAATAGTATATTTTATTCATCTTCCAGGTGTACAGTAAATGTAACGACTTATCAAAATAGTCATAATAAAACACACATTAACACACTAAAAACATCTTACAATAAAACATCTCTTGCAAAATGAAAAACCTTGTCTAACAGATATTTAAACAAATCTTTTTTAAGGCATTTATATCCCGGGGTTCTCCAAATAGTTCAATATATCTGTTATAATATATAACTTGCTGGTATGTATGACAGCTTGCCCTAGAGACAGACTATAGAGAACTGCTGGACTACACTGTTCCTATGACGGGTATTTTAATTGTGAAAGGCTTATAGTTGGCTCGCAGATTGCTCATAATTTATGATCAACTGATAAATGTATTATTATGGTGTGATCATATGATGGTAGAGTGAGGATTTTAACATCTTCGAATTAGTTTCTTCAGTGAGCTACTGGATGTTTTCCCATCGTGCCTCTAACTCTTTTCTTCAGTGAATGCTCTATCAAAATGTGATGAGGTTCCTCAAAAAATGAGCCCGTAACTGAGTACAGATTATGCGAGACTAAAATACTTTAGTATATCTGTCGTTACTGTTCCATAGTTGTCTCATTATAAATCGCACAGAACTCAGCCTACTTGTAATCTTATCAATATGTTTCTCCCATATCAATTTACTGTCAATTGTAATTTCCAAAAATTATGTTATCAAATTGCTGGTTTGATTTTTCATTCATTCTCACGAGTATTGAATTATCTGGCCAGCTGTTTCGTGGCAGGTAGCGAGTGAGGTATATTACTAAAGCATTAACTTTCAAGGTATTATTTGAACAGTAATTTTAAAATTCTCTCGCACATGTCTCTCATGCTGATATTATTCCGTTGATATTTTTTGCATTAATGCAATCATTTGTGTCGTCTGCATACAGGGTTGGGATAAAGTATGGAACCAAGCAAATAACTTTGGAACGGAAAGAGTGATATTGCTGAAAATTTACAGGCAAGTGTAGTGACGTCTAGTGCATCCGAAGACATTATGTTAGCTATTAATGTACTTCCGGTTTAGCCGGAAGTACCGTCAACTTTTTTAATTTAAATGGGACACCCTGTATATTTTTGCAGATTTTAATTCATCTTTTTTTTCCGAATACGTCCATAATGGGTTTAGCATTAGTTTCGGTAAAAACGGGAAAGATATAGCATCTTTATCATTTCAGGTGTTTAAAATGCCGGTCATTCAAAGACGGTTTTGGCGATCGCGTGAGAACTCACAAAGAAGTATGTCAACTTTTAATGATTTACGTCCCGACAGGGGTCCTATAACACGTTTGACGGTGACTAAAAACAAAAATACAAAAAAATTACCTCAAACGGGAAGACCGCAGACCGCCACGGACGAATTTGTGAGACAAATTTTTTAAGAAACAAATACTAAACCCACTATGGACGTATTCGGAAAAACATGATGAATTAAAATCTGCAAAAATATACAGGGTGTCCCATTTAAATTAAAAAAGTTGACGGTACTTCCGGTTAAACCGGAAGTACATTAATAGCTAACATAATGTCTTCGGATGCATTAGACGTCACTACACTTGCCTGCAAATTTTCAGCAATATCACTCTTTCCGTTCCGCAAGTTATTTGCTTGGTTCCATACTTTATCCCAACCCTGTATAACACTTTCACGTTAGGTTGACTTACAATATTTTGCTGAATCATTTATAAACATTACAAACAGTGTAGATTCAAAAATCAATCATTGGACTACTCCAAATTCAAACCTTACGTTCTTAATATCAACTGGATGTTTTATATTCTTGAGGTATGATGCTATCCATTTCATTCCCAGTACCTCCAATCTATATAAATTTGTTTGCGGTCAGACCTATTTCCAAGAAGGCCGAGGTGACATTCCATTAACTGGTGGCGACAAGTGTACCTACTGCTCGGCAAGTTACACAATCAGGACAATTTATCACAACAGCAAAGTGAAACGTTGACAACAACAATGTGGAAACGCTATTAAGTTATCGGAAAAAGTACAATCATTCTTTCTCGGCGCGAAATCTACAATGGGAGCACGCTGCGTATACCCGCAAACAATGGCAAAAACGATTTAGCATGCTTTGTAAGCGGTTTTTTTGCATCGCCGTCCACATACTATGAAACGCTGACAAAGTATTTAACGTAAACAAACGCTGACCGGTGGTCGAGAGCATTGAGTCATTTATAATGGACGATAGCGATGAGTGCTAACTCGGGAAAAATCCGGGTAGACGGTCAAACGGCCTTTGTCTTTCGGAAAACCTATGGGATTATTGCACGATAAGCTTTTTAGGAAGAATCTGGCATCGACTACATCCATTACACAAATGAGGAAATATCACATCATACGTACGTAGTCTATATGGAAGCTCAGGTCAACAACAAGATACATTACGGAGGTCGAAAACTATCTATTAATTGTAGAGCGTAAACATTTATGTACTAAAGTTATTCCATGATTTTATTGCGTTTTGTGAATTCGTTGTTAGTCCTTTGAAGTTACCCCATTCCCTGTACAAGAAACGCTATTGACAATATTTTTTTGAAATTGTAAATATACATGTATGAATAATATATTCCGAAGCAAAAAAGCGAGACAGGTTTTTATGTGACATTGATGTTATAAACCTGTAGGAGGGTGGAGGGTGAGGACACTGATTAAGGCTACTTAACGCTGCTCATACAATCTGGAATAGTTTCTCCGGAAGATGCGGGGAGCTGAAAAGGAACCGACGATGGGCGTGATAAATAAAACAGGTGCGCGATACATTAGAAAGGAATGGAAACAGTCATGTTAACGCATCGCCCGAATTTTTTTGTAAAATTGAAGAGGAAGGCGATTTGCAGATGTTTTTTATCCCAATTCCTGACGCTTTATTTTCTAATATTTTTACATGGAATTTTCACATGATGTTTAGAAGGAAATTGCCCAGAGTGATATCGAAGCACTTTTTTATTTTTGCTTCTGGGCTTTTCTTAAAAAGATTACAAAGTTGACAAAGAAAATAGGCAACTTCAAGCGATCATATTTCATGTTCAATCATTTTTTTTCAAAAAATGCTTCGATAGCCCCCTGTGTAATTTCCTTTTAAACTTCATGTAAAAATTTCATGCAAAAATATTGATAACTAGAGCGTCAGGAATTGGGATGAAATCACTTGAAAATGACCGTTTATGCTCTCCGTAGGAGCCGCCTTAAGCGGCAGAAAATATTCAGGTTAGTGTCAAGTGCAATATCTATCAAATACTTCCACAGGTATTACTTCAAAAGCAATGGCCAGATAGTTCTGTAAAGTACAGAATGTCACCAGATATTTAACTTAGGACAAAAGATAAAATCGTTATGACGACAAAAAAATTGGAGTACTCTCTCACACTCACCCTCCACATCACTCCAATCACACCAGCTCCAGAAGAAAAGGAACCCCTAAAGAGACTAAAAACTAAGTTTGGAATAGTTTTAAAGATATTTGTTTGTAGTTAATTACTCCACCACCGATGCACCGATTTTCAGTAATGATGATAATCTACTATGACCATAGCACCCATTTCATCGAAATTGCTGCAGCAGTTACTGAAATTACGCTATCAAAGACAATGTTCGATAGGTCAGTCCTTTATGATTACAAAAAACAATTGATGGGGTTACTGGGTACATAGTTGTAGGAAAAGTTGAACAATTAGGTGCAGAACTCCGACTACATATTTTCCACTAACAACAGGTTATATAATTTAGAGTTTGCCTATGACGGGTCCAATGCAAGAGGTGCTTAAGTCACATTTCCATCAATTACAGACTATCAGTGCCGTCTATGCGAACTTTTTGTTAGCTTTCTGGTAGTATATCTGAAATTGTTGTAAGATGTACTTAAGTGATGATATGAGCATACAATAGTTCTCAGTTCAGTCCAGGCTATTTTAGATAAAATCTTTGAAAGCGTTTTTCTCAAAAAAAGAAAAATGTGACTGCATTTCTTGCATTGGACCCTTCATATCGTCTTTCACACTTGTTATTTAAAATAAGCCACAATGACTAGCCTCTCATACTAATTTCTCTGTTCGCAAAGGTATTAGATAATGCTTAGTGATCAACGTCGCACTTTTCATTTTATTGAACTTTAGGCAGATTTAATTTGGTTCAGAATTGAAACCCAATTTAACCGGAAACGAATGAAAACACTAAAACAATTTAAAAAGCTCTTTAATTTATATTTTATAGCTAAATAGATATAAAATTTCATGATCAGTTGTATTAATTTTTTTATGCCGTGATCTATTTTATCCGTGTAGGAGACCTTTGAAGTTCTTTGTCATTTCGAAATAGAAAAACTAAGCAACACTGTACTGAAAAGGCATCTTGGTCAATTTCTCTAAAATTATAATAAATTACTGGTCTGTTTGCCAAGAAAGATCCTTCAGAAAACAAATCCGTTTTAAGTTTTTTTTTGCGCGATCAGTGTCGGTGTACTGAAAAGCAATACTGCTCTTTCACCAATTTTTGAACTAAAACATTTCCTCGACACCACATAAAATCAAAAAAATGGTGAAAGTAAAGTGGATTTTATTTCGCCCAGCTATTTATTAATTTATAGTCTATACTGTGAAACTTTACGCAATCATGAATTCAATAGCGATCATAACAAATCAGTGAAGTTTTTTGGTGTTTACATTGACAGCTTTCTGAACTGGAAATGCACACATCGATTATTGTAGCAAAACATTAACTAAAATTTATTCATCTGTTACGCAATTTGAAAAAGCCTGTATTTCAAAAGATTTTATTAACACGTTATCATTCTGATTTTCATACCAGAATGTTATATGCTGTTCTAGCTTGGGGACATTCACCACACAATACATGTCTAAGTTATTTGCTATACACAGAAAATATAACAAATTTGAAGTACAGAGATCACTGCAAAGAAGAACTGGTCAAACTAGGTATCATTGCATAGCCTCGCGCATACATGATGTATAGCTTCCTCATGCACGTTAAAAATAATACTCAGGCTTATACGACCCACCAAGCATGAAGGAAACATGTACAAATAAAAAATAACTCTTCAATCCAAGACCTGATAAAATAAGGACTCTCGACGCTAGACAATTTTGAGACACCATTAAGTCTTTCCTACTAGCAAACAATCTTCTTTTTTCTTCTTTGAGTTTGTCAAGATTCGTCTTGTTTAAATGTTTAAGTATTTTATTTATAAGTGTACGTTGATTGATGTCCTTGCCGTTTCAGTCTGTCGAGCCTCGTCTTGTTCTGTTTTTTATGTATTTTTTTACAAGTATATGTTGACTGTTTTGTATTTTTATATTTACTATATTACTAGTCAAAAAATAATAAATTTTTCTACCGACTTGCGTAAGCACATTTTGTGTACGAGCACCAATAGATAATAATTCTTATTATTGTATACGTATTGTTCTTGGGACAAACACATTTAAAAAGCAACATACATTTTCAAATGATCGTTATATTCGACTAATACGTTTGTCCGTGATTGTACCTTCCAAACAAGGTACTACAACTTTCACATCTATAATGTCGCTATTAGAGGTGTAAGTACTTCAATTACGAAACAACATTAAGCTGAAATTACGACATAAAAAAGCATGTCTGTTCTGACACTTATGACTTGATTACACGAATAATAAAACAGCGGTAGTTATAACTTATAGCTATTCTGCTTTACATGGTCATTATGAGGTCATGGGTGTACTTCACCATAAATAAATTATACACGTACGTACACGAACTTATATTAGACAGAGAAACAATATAACAGTTATCTACGTTTATGGTAATGATAATAGTTAAAATACCTAACTTATGTACACTTTAGAATAATAGAATAGAACAGTCAAGAAAATATCTGTACATTGCAATAATACATGAGTAACATAAACATATAAAACAAATATCAACGAGGACTTTTATGTTACTACAAGATTTTTCGAATAACACTTTGTACCACCTCCCCAAATAGCTATGCCATAATATAAATGAGATTGCACCAAAGCATAGTATAAGCTGTTGTATATTGCAAAAAGTTCAACATGTTTTAAAAACTCCTAAAAGTACTCCTCCTCTAATGTTCTGGTCAAATTCGAGACATGTATATTCCACCCCAAGTTGCAATTAACGGTTAACCCAAGTATTTTGTGTTTGTTTTTGATTCCATTTCTACTGTATGTTTCTCCTGATGAGTTATCAGGAGTGCCATGAGTGAAGATAGTTTGTTGGTGTAACTGACAAATTGTACATGGTTTTATTCAAACTAATAGTGAGCATTTGTTGTTGGAAGAATATTTTCAAGTACTGAATTCCAAAATCGCAGATATTTACAAAATACTTTATATCGAATTATGAAAATTCTACCCTTCAAAATCCGTTTTCGACTTTATAGAATATTCTAAAACTATGCTAAAATAGCTTGACAAAACTGCAAAGAATTCCAGTGATTTCCCTCTATCCGCCATACTTTGAGTGAAGGAAGGCAGTAAAGTACTTTTTCCAAAGGTATAAATGAAAGTGGATGAAGTAACTAGTTTTTACGCAGCTCGATTATATAAACGACACTTAATACAATTTTTTAATTAGAAACGTTGAAAAGGAAAGCGATTACAATTCTCAGAAAGCGCAGAGCCATTTAAAATTACCTCTGAGACAGTATCTCCACGTTTCTGTGATACCTCCTTTATAAGGCGAAGAGAATGGCCTGTATAATTTTCCGGAAATCGATTAGCCTGCACCAGGCTACTCCTTCGCAGGTGACGGAGCAGTTTCGAAGTTTTTCCATGGTTTTCCGTGCGGTAATCTCGGTTTTATGTTAATGAACTCCAACAGAGCGACCTGAATATTACATAAAAGTCCGGATATGGACTCCGATATTTTTTACGCCCTCTCCCCATGAACGTCGTGTCGCCGTCGGTAGAAAATAAAAGATTTAATACTTCAGATCATAAATAAAAACACAGGATTTTACCGAGCTTTTATCAGTCTGACCTGTGTTTGTACATTTGCATTGAAGTTGCATGAGCACACAGCAATGAAAAACGTGAAGAAGCAATACATTAATAGTCTTAGATCCCACTGTTCGATCCTGGAGGTATCTGTTTTCTTGATAAAATTAATTTTAAATGAATCTTGAGAAAGCATAGATTAAGGACGGGTTGCCTTTAAATAATTAGCCGCAATTACCTGTACCTATTTCGCTAATATAACTTGCAACTATATGTTTTTTTTAGGCATTTTACGTCATTTGAAAAAAATGACAGTCACCTGTTTTTTTTAATTTTAATATAAAGTTTCATCCATATTAATTACAAAAATTAATAGTTGCCAGTTGGAAAATGGCTGTAAACAGAGGTTGCCATGATTTTGATGAGCGATTCTCGCTCCAGGTAAGTGGAATCGTAAGGGAGACGCACGCATTATGTGAGATAGATATTTGATTTATTTTATTCTTTTTAAACCAACCCATCTCATATAAAATTGGAAAAACAACACAATTTTATACAACTTTTTATTGGTTTATCTATATTATTTGTTCAAATTGTTAACTCTTAAAAACGAAAACATTGAAAAACTAGTGGTATATTTATATAATTTGATGAATAATTAATCAAAAATTAATATTTTTTCATGTTCAACTGGTAACACATTTTTATATTTAAGCCTTAATAACCACAAGGCAAGGGAATATGTACACAATTTAAAATACAATATTATATAATGTCCCTTTCCACCAAACCCGACATTGCCATCCTCAAGTTGTTTCTTCTCACCATATTGCTGTATGGCCTTTTAGGCATATCACGCACAATTTATAAGCTAGATAGCCAAACCATTTCGTACAAACATTCAAGAAAAATAAGGTCACAAAAGTTTCAGATATCTTAAGCCCCTTTTTCGAAAAGGCCGACGTTTGAAGGGCTTCAACACGGTACCACTCGTAGACTGAAGTAAACTTTAAAATACTATACTTCGGTGATGTGTTTTAGTTTTGTATAAATTTTTACCTATCGTAGATACTTTTCAGTCATTTTTAAAGCAATTTTTAAAATACTTTTGTTATTGTAACCATCACGTTTTTTAAAACTTCTGGATCCCATAACTGGTATTTAATTAAGGTTAATTGTTGATATAACACATTTAGTGTCAACGAGGGTAGTAATAGGATAGGAGGAATAGGTAGTGTGGGGGTTTCGGGGATTATACCTTGTCTGTCCAAAGCCCTTGTTCAGGGGGGGTTGCTCGAAGGACCATGAAAGAAGTATAGACCACTTAACTTCCCTTTATTGTCGCTTCTTTCAAAACACGTACATACAATGGCGATTGTTTGCAAATGCCAGATAGTGTGGACCTGAGTGATTTGCTAATAAAAATAACTTATATCTGTGAAAAAGTGCTATCTGACATTTTTTACTTTTTCGCTTGTCTACTTGACAATTTCCCCAAACACGCACCCTTCTCCTTTCCTTAAATAATATTATGTACATATATACCTAGTGTTCAAAATCCAACAGGTAGGATTAATTTTTTTTATTTTAATCATGATGCCCGAAATTTATATGTTACACAGTCCTACAAGGTCTCATTTCAATATTGTTTTATGTACTTACTTAAAAAGATACTATGCTCCTTTCCTGTAGAATTTTTCTGTTATGCAATTTTCAATCTCAAACTTTTTAGTTCATGAATTAAGTTCCATATTCAATAAGTAATATAACACGGTTATTCAATCAAGATGATTCCATTCTTTTAATGAACTGAGTGTATTCTCTTACATTGTAACTGACTACAAGCTTATTTCAAATGGATGTCGTACTAAAATTCTTTTAAGCTGATCTTCCTTGACGCCCATCCTGATATCATGTGGTAAATCTGACCGTTAAAATAAAGTTTAAAAGTAGTTATCCTGAGTTATAGTGTCGCGAAAGATAGATAAAAATGGGGGTATAAAAGCCAGCTCTGAGAAAGCAATGGCGTAAAAATATGTGAATGTGATGTACGATTATGGGGTGTTTATGATCGCGGGGAGCTAGTAATAGTGCGATAAGGCTAAAGATGGTTTGTATGAGCTTTATCCTTAACGAATAGTGGGATGATACTAGCAACAACTCTATACATATTTAGAATTCGTGGCTTCCTATTGACTCGTGAATTTTCACAAGCAATACCCTGTTTTTTCAAACTATCCCGGTGATTCTCAAAGTGGTCTATATCGACCTCCAGGGGTCTATGACTACCTGCAAGGGGTCTACAAAAAAGTTGGGTGTCCATAAAATGGAAATGGGGGTCCACGATAGTGGATCTCAACATACACTGATAGTACCTATTTACTAACATTATACTTACTATCTTGTAATATAAAGACATATACATTATTAATAAAAGTACCTATAAAGTAAAAAATTGCTTAGTTTATTTTATGTTTATCTTAAGTTCCGTATACATATAACAGATACAACATTTTATTTTGAATAGTTTTAATTTAAATGCGTTTAATAAATGTATGAAACTTAACATGTGTTTTCACATTAATTTTTTAACACTAAACTTCACTACAGTTAAAAATTAAAAAAAATCAATATCTGGTAAGTAGGGCGTCTATCAAAAAAAGAAAAACATAGCAAGGGGTCTACGACAAAAAAATGTTTGGGAACCTCTGAACTATACGAACATGTGCTCAGTTGAATTTAAACAATAAGAGTCAAGTATCTTCAAAAGTAGTGGATTTATCATTTCAAGATTACTGCGACCTGGAAAAATGCCAACTTAAGACTATGCCGCTGAAGTAGCGAAGGAGGAAGGTCATATAAGCTGAAATATCATGAATAGAAGTAAGCATACGCCTTAGCCATTTTTCATATAGAAGATTGATATTTTCACAACTCGTTTCACAATAACAAGTAACATCGTGTTCTTAAAAACCACCCGAACATGTGCTCAGTTGAATTCAAAGAATAAGAGTGAAGTATCTACAAAAGTAGTGGATTTAACATTTCAAGATTAGTATGACCTGAATGGAAAAATGGCAACTTAAGACTATGCCGCTGAAGTAGCGAAGGAGAAAGGACTTTGCAGATTTCTAATGGAATAGGGGTCACACTCATACAAGCTGAAATATCACTAATAGAAGTAAGCATACACCTTCACCATTTTTGATATAGGAGATGCCCGTATAATCGTAGCCTATAATTGACTCGTGAATTTTCACGACAAGTAACTTCGTGTTCTTTCAAACTACTCAATTAAATTCAAAGAATAAAAGTGCAGTATCTTCAAAAGTAGTGGATTTATCATTATTTGAAGATTACTATGATCTGAACGGAAAAATTCCAACGTAAGACTATGCCTTTGTAGCGAAAGAGATAGAAAGGACTCTGCAGATTTCTAATGAAATAAGGGTCACAGACATATAAGCTGAAATATCACTAATAGAAGTAAGCATACTTCTTTACCGTTTTTGATAAAATATCTAATTCCGTCTATTTACTAACCGTTTGTGTTCGAGTTACGAAGTTCGGAAGTACGAGGCAAAATATTAGAGAAAAAGTTTTGTGGAAACATATCTTTTGCGATCATCACACATACCAAAATTTTAACAAATTTTTCTGAGACACCTTCTCCATAACGGATTGCATAGATCTTTATGATAATTAGATCAGTCACCGAGAATTTCAAATTCACCGCAGTAGAAAAAATGACATATTCCTTTCCGATCCTCAAACATAGATGAGATATTAACTAATTCAGATCAAAAGAAAACGCTGATTGAGCAAAAAAGAATAGTAATATCTCGCTTAGTACCATACAGAATGTCGCTGTCCCTGTTTCCGATCTACCGAATATTGATGTCCAGTGCCCAAACGCCTGATAAATTCTGCAGAAGGCTTACCACTGAAATGAGTTTAGTGAATTATGAAACTTTAACTCTTCGCTTTAATATGTTCGTATACATGGTACTGAAAGCATATGCTATGCCTATTTTATGGACTACCTAAATCTGCACTCGATTGTGGGAAATATTCATCAATTATAATAATATACAATCGCCTGGTTCTGTTTGCCGGGCTAGCTGTCTTTATGAATTGTTAACTATTTTGTATTAGTTCCGTTGACCCGATAACGCGGTATGACTGGTATAACCAATCAGTACTCCTGTGTGTGTGTTTTATAAACATTTTTTCTTTATATCATTGGTATACTCAGGCTACCATTCTAAATAAAAATATGATTATATACTAAAGCATACACAGGGTGAGTCCTAAGTTGATACTTTTTTTTTTCAATTGTGGGTTATAATAAACAACTTTTTCAAATAACTTTTTCCGAAAACTGAAAAATAAGCGAGATACAGAATAAAAAAAAGTTAATCTGAGCTTGTGTACCCAGACGTATCTAACCTGTTTATGTTTAGTTTTCGCTAAGATTTTTGTCTTATCGATCAGGCATTGTACCTGCCAAGTAGTGCACAAGTCATTATCAATTTATCATAGTTAATTTTAAATTGGTAAACCCTAAAAGTTGTTTCATAATAATGTGCGACTTCTAGGATTTACCAGTTTAAAATTAACAACGATAAACAAAAAGTTACTACTGCTCTATCTGACAGGTACAATACCTAATCGAGTTGAAAAAAATCCGAGCACTGGATTCTACAGAAAAAATTCTATAAGACCCTTTTTTAAACTCTTCAATAAGATAAAGGACAACCGAGATACGAGGGTGGTCTCAAAATCGATAGTTTTCGATTTCACCCTGTATCTCAAAAACCAAAAGGGCCATGATAACATTGTTAACAGTATCTTTATTTTCACAAAAAAGTAGCAAACCGTCGCGAAAACCGCAACTCTCTATCTTCAAAAATAACTGAGATACCCCGTAAAAGTGCCCAAAATGGGTCACCCTGTACATATTTTAAATGCAATATTTCTTTGACTAACCTAATTCTTTTAAACTTTTTGATGCTCTCGGACTATTTTGTACAGTACTGTCCCTGAACTCTTCAGCACTTGCTGATCAACTTTTACGCAACATCACACATTTAATTTGATTTATAAATATCCATGTGCATGTCTTTCACCAACATTGTTCAAAATATACCTTTAAGAAGCACTTGACAACTGGACAAAAAAAAAATAGGTGGAATGGGAATACAAATTAACCAATACTGTTTGACATCACTACTGTTTGCTGATGATCAAGTGATAGTCGCAAGCTATGAATTGGATGTAGAAAACTAATGGAAGAATACCAGCAATGGGGGTTAAAGTTGAACATAGGGAAAACAGAGTACCTCAAAATAGGAGAAGAAGTAGAAGACGCAGAACTGAAGATTCACGAACTAAAAAGATGCAAGGAGTTCAAATATCTAGGAGCTACAATTTCGGAAGAAGGAACAACAAAGAGAGACATCTATAACAGAGTACAGCAAGGGAAAAGGGCTATACGTACACTTAATTCAATACTATGGTCCAAAAACATCAGATTAAAAACAAAAATGATTATCTACAATGTCATTGTAGAGCCAATTTTGACATATGGGTGTGAGTGCTGGCAATTCGGCAAAGAAGACAAAAAGAAACTGGGAACAGTTGAAATGGATTTTTTACGTAGAGCTTGTAGAACATCAAGATTGGAACATGTATATAATGAGGAAATAAGAAGACGAACAGGAAGAGTATTCACTACTGCAGATACTGTAGAATCAAAACAACTCTTATGATATGGACACGTAAGGAGGATGAACCCTGAAAGATGGCCAAATACAGCATTGGAATACGAACCAAGAAACAGAAGGAAAAGAGGAAGACCATCAAGAAAATGGATAGATGGAATTAGAGAGTCCATGATAGATAGGGCGATTACAGAAGATGACTGGGGTGATAAGAAAAAATGGAGGTCGAAATGCGGGATGTGTCGAAGAACGTAGGAACCCCGCCTTATATATATATATATAAATATCCATGACATAGGGTGAGGTCGTCCATATTGAGCCAAATTTTGTAAAAATTCTCTGTACATATGTACCATTAAAGAAATAAAATAAACTGGTAATTCAAAACAAATCTAAAAATCTTGAGGGATATTTTGAGTAGCAAAAATTATTTTCAGATTTGTTAACATCCAAGAGAAAAGCAAAATTTATATGGTGTTACAAATGGTTCATTGTAGGCAAACAGGTGCTAAAATTAAACTCGTGGACTCTTAAATTGAACCTGATGCCCTCAGAGGTGTGGTGTAAAATACCCGATGGCAACATTGCCAAGTTTTACGGGAAGTAAGAAAAACGGCAAAGGTTCAATTTTGGAGACAGTTTAATATGGGCAACCGCACCCTATATGATTGCTTATAAATCATGATAAATGTTGGCGATATAGTATGTATATCCGTCGAACCCTGGGGTAACTTATTTCATAAACGGTTTTACAGAGCGTTTTGTCTAGGAGCTATTTTCTACACTTTTTACAATCTGCTTGAATACTGACCTCCACGAGGAGCGAGCGCGATGCCGACGTTTCGATCAAAAATAAAAAAGCCTGGAATCCGCAACATCCTGTCCAGCTGGTTTCTTACGTTTGAGCGCTCACGCAACGTACCGTACAATCCGTTTCTTTTTTTGTGTAGCCGCGCCGCATATGCGATGTATATTACTCACATGAACTTGCATTTAATTAATACATACATTCAAGCATGCCATGAATTACGGGCAAGCGTTGATTGAAGCAAATATGAAAATTGAGATGTTAATTATGATACGCTAGCCGGAGGGGTCCACAAAATTCGCATGGTATCAAAATACTTGATAATTTTGGGGTTTTAAGTCTGTATGCCGCGATCCTAGCTTCCACGCTAAATGTGGGACAAAATATTTGATAAAATATAGGACGGCTGTGCATTCGGTACTCGTTCTAAATATTTGCAAACTGGATGTAATACTACGTGTTGAATTACTACTCAATAGAATCTTTGCCTCGTGACAGTTGAACACTGAGGTTATGAAGATTGCTGTTATTAGCTTCACCTGTATGTTTGTGGGTAACTCTCCTTTGGATTAAGAGGTCGGACCGAACATTGAACGCTCGAACTTATCCGCGAAAACGATTTTGGCGGCTTCAAATCTGTCGGACCAGCGGTTGTATCCGCTGACTAGGAGATAGCGCAGACACCTTAAGGTTATATTAATATTATGTAGCGACGAGAGCTCAAAAGGTGTGACATCCAACTTCTTGGGAATTGGTATTTTTGTGAAATTTATTCAGGAAAGTCGACAGTTTTAATTATCGTTTATGCAGTAATGGTAATGGATAATGCATTATGATATGACTATTGATCAAAAACAATTGTTCATCTTCATTACACAAAATACAGTTTAAAAAACTAAAAACATGCTTGAATGATAAAGTTAACTAAAGAATTGAAAATAGATATATAGTTTAAAAAACTAAAAAATACTTTTTTAGAGAACAACTAAAAAATTCACAAATAATACGGCACAAAGCGCCTACGCTCTTTCCACATACTAGTAGGTATTTCTTTTCATGATTGTTTCGACAACCTACTTCGCAAAAAGTCAACAATAACAAGCACACATCCTCGAAATAAAAGATAGCCACAAATATTAGGTTAGGGTAGAATAAGCTAACCCACTTGACACTTGACACGACTGAGCTACTAGCCAGAAAGGCAATTATAAGTATGATAAGATTTTTCATAAGGTCAGATCTCAGCCTAAAACTTCGGATACGCATGGTCAGATGCTACGTTTTCTCGGTTCTCCTGTACGGATGTGAGAGTTGGACTCTTAGATGCTACATTGGAAAAGAAAATCGACGCCTCTGAAATGTACATTTATCGCCGTATACTCAGAATATCATGGGTTCAAAGAATAACGAACGTTAAAGTCCTTAATCGTATGAAGAAACAAAAAGAACTCATGCTTACCATCAAGGAACGAAAAACGGCTTATATAGGTCATATCATGCGAGCGGAAAGATATGAACTTCTGCGACTGATTATAGAGGGAAAAGTCCAAGGTAAAAGGTCTGTCGGTAGACGACAAAATTCTTGGTTGAAAGATGGTTTGGTTGCTCATCACTTGACATTTTTCGCATGGCCGTATCTAGGACTACGTTAGCTATTTGGATCGCCAACCTTCGAAAGGAGACGGCGTCATAAGAAGAAAAACTTATCATTCCCATTTTGGCGATTATTTTTTTGTCAAATTGCTTGTCCAATATTTAGGATGGAAATTAGGATCGTGATATATACAGCCTTTAGAATCAATCAATAAATCAATCAATCAATCAATCAATCAATCAATCAATCAATCAATCAATCAATCAATCAATCAATCAATCAACCAATCAATCAATCAATTAATCAATCAATCAATCAATCAATCAATCAATCACAGTTTCTTAAACAAGGAGCTTTCTTTTTGAACTTAACTGTTTGTTTGCTAATTTGAAGAAGAAACGAAATGGCTATTACAGTACTTCGTTTATTATCAACTTCTGGATTAAGGTAGGTTTTTTTAAATCCCAATGGTTTTAATAATAATAGCAGCAGTGATGGGGAGGCGAAGCCAAACATGTAAGCCACCTTTGATCCTTTTTGCAGACCCTATACAACCAACACTAAGAACCCTTAGGGACACCTGGAAAAGTCTTTTTGTCGAATCTACCAGACTTTGTGGTGTCAGTACTTCCAATCAGTTTATTATTTAAATCCTTCACCAAACTCCACCGACCCAAATATCTGAGCCTTAAGAGCAGTCGTACACGAGCTCCATTTTGCGGTCAGGCCGACCACAAATTTGCGGAAAGAAATACAGCACAAGCTGGAGTCTAACCTCGCATCTCATCCAATCATCTCTGTCGGATGCTTTTACCCCAAATGTCTGCAGTTTTGCCGTATACCAATAATTTAGGGTTTCATGGACACCCTGTATATTACAGCTCGTCGTGCTCAGTAGGTTCAAATCTATCGTGAAATTCGTGCTGGTGCGCAACCGCAAAGAAAACAGCAAATAGATCATTCATCGGTAGCGCAAAAGTTGGAACGCATAAATCCTGCTTCCTATAACAGCGGCATTCAACCGAATATAAGCTTTGATAGCGTGCCAAATAATTCATAGTTGGATGTTTTAATTGCCCCATAAATTCAGGCGGGGGTTTGTTTAAGAAGCGAACGACTGTTTCTGCACCGGGCATGCCATATATCTATATTTATTGTCATTATCAATACTAAAATATTCAAACGATATGTTCGAACAAAACAAACGATACCAACAAAGTGAATATTTGATCGTTGCATGCAGATGCCTATAAATTAGGGCACTTATAAGGAAATCCGTGAATACAGCTATTTAGGAACCTCATGTCGTTGGAAAGATACAATAAAACTATAGAAGAACAAGTAGAGAAGCAGTCAATAAAAAACAGATATAAACTTTACAATTCGCCACAAAGGTGGCCGAAAAATCGGCAATAGTTATCTTGCAGTATACGTGGTTTTTTATGGATTGGTCACTGAAGCGCGATTGAGTACGGACAATATAGGGGTGATTTCTATTAAAGCCTATAAATAGTAAGGGTCTGAAAAGAATCGAACAACAAAAATGTATAAACAGGAAAAAATAGGTTTCGTCATCAATACCGGCTTATTCACGTTATTCGAGACGGAGTATTATGGCTAAAATGCCCGATGAAAAAGAAAATAATAACTTCGTATTTTGGAGATATGAGACATGAAAATACTTTTCAAAAGTAGCCTTAATGGATCCCTATATTCATCGGCAACTATTATTTTCTTTTCCATCAGATCCCTTAGTCATAATTATCCGTGTCGAATAATGTGAATAACAAGGTATATATTTTTTACGATATTAAATTTTATTAGCCACAAAATCTGGTAGGGCATCCAAAAATATCATTATTTCACGATCAAGGCAATCCTTTCCACAAATAAAGAGGCATTGCGTATTAATCAAATTCAGTAAAAAACGATGGGTGTTTCCACCCTTTGCGCCCACCGCAGAGTTTGGCCCTTTACATAAAAACAGCATTGACATCTGGGCTAGTAATCTGCCTATTTCAGAATAGTCTCTATTCTTACTCTTATAAAACGTTATATCAGGAGAAAATCGTACTCATTTTGTATGCATTCTCTTTTACAGTATTACAGCAGTTAGGTTCTATACAATTTCACCAAGTAGAAAACAGCGCTGTATTTGCAACTCAAACGAAACGTTTCCTCTAAATTGTCTACGATATTGAAGAGTCATCGACATAATAATCTTTGGAAAAGTCCACACGCAAATTCTAGAATCCTAAATGGATTTTCTGATATAGTGTTGTAAATCAAGACCTTAAAATTGCTTAGTCTCAGCATTATGCTAAGTTATCTAGATTAGTTGGACGTTTCTGATCTATATCGTCCTCATGATTACCACATTTTGACTCCTTTCAAATGACCTGATATAATATCATAAATCGTAATGTTCCAGTATTCATGGCAAGATAAGCTGCCATTTTTTTGCCATTTTTGAGACACATATCATGCACATTTGTAAATCTGGATGCTGGATAAATTAAAAACTTTCATATCTGAAACCTCGAACAAATCTTGAGAAGTCATTTACCTGCAAAAAATGAAAATATGTGTTAGACTTTATTTGCATTGTAGTGAGTTCATAGTAAAGACAACATTTTAAATTCGTACCAGAAAATGTCGGCGGCCGGCGGGACTCGAACCCACGACCTCCAGATTGGTACTCCGGCGCTCTCACCAGCTAAACTACGGTCGCCCTGTCAACTCAGCTTCGAAAACGTCGTCTAGAACTACGCGGGAACGGGCCCGCCTGCCAATGACTCTCTCGCGCAACCTTCTGGTACCACCAGCGGCTCGCATCTATGACATCAAATGGGTCGGTACTGATCTCCGACCGTGCTTCGATCCAGATGTCACTCATCCGAGCTAGCACAGATATGTACCTCTGTGTACGGGGGGGTGTTAACTTCCAGTCCCGGCCGCCGACTTTTCCCGAAATTTTCTGGTATGAATTTAAACTAAGAAATCCTCATGCGGATGTAAGCATGAAAGTAAGAACAAAGATAACATTATTAAACCTTCTTGACATATCGTAGAATGAATGCTCCGTGAAACTAGCCTGTTCATGGAGGAAGTTCTACTGCAAGTTACAAAGTAGAAAAAAAACATGCAGTGGCTATCCCTAAAAATGATTTTTTGAATGGAAAGTCAGGTCACAATAATTAAAAATAGGTCTTATACATCGACTCCGAAAAATGCATCATTTTGACGTTAGCGCTTGAGTCAGGAGATTACGCTTCTGCAATGGCAGTGTTTGTCTAATTTTGCCAGACTATATGCCAGACTCAGTTCTCGATAAAGGTTCCTCATTATAAATTTCCTGAATTATTGAATGGAGGTAAATTTCAGCCAGTTAAATTGAAAGCCTTGCAGGTATAAATGACTCGTAAGTGCTGTGTAACTACAATAATTGTCTCTGTACGGCATTCTAACCACTAACATGCTTTTCATTATTTGATTATGTACAGTTCACTGAGTGTTTCATCCAACAATAAAGCTGAACTGTAAAAAGAACCTTACTAGCAAATAATTTCAGGCTACATGCGTAAGACCAACAAATATTCATAAAATTATACAAACATTGAAGCGTCTAATTATTATGCTATGCTTATTCATTTCCACGTAATTAAATCATAACATTTTCTCTGTTAGTAACAGTGTTGTAAGTAAACATTCCTCTAAACTACTACCGCATAATTGGGTAACCATTTTTGTTGCTTCTCTTTCCCGTAAAAATACATCAGGTTAGTATGTAGCAACAGTGCAGTATCCGAGCTTTTTGGTAGGGGCTAAAACTGCAAACTTGTAGTCGATATCTACCGTGGGCTACCATGTTCTAACAAAACTAATCTTTCTAAGGTTATATCAATGATAAAATAAAATACTGTTATAAAATGATGAGATCGTTTTAGAATTATTTTAAAAAAAATTTATTGAGGTATAAAATGCATCTTCAGCCCCGCTACGCTTAAAGTACAAATGAATATTTGTAATCTGGCTTTAAGGGCCAGTTTCACCGGTCCCTGATAAGCGTCAGATCGCCTATCTGTTAGATGGGCCCATATGATTTATATGGCGTTATTTATATGGCGTTATCTGACAGGCTATCTGACACTTATCAGGAACCGGTGAAACCGACCCTAAGTCTTGGAAAATCAATATCATACAAAGTTTCATATCATTATAGAATGCTCAAAGTGTGTATGATTATATATTGATATGTATTGCCAATATCAAATATACAGCATATACATGGAAGTGGCATCAAATAAGTCATGCATAGAATTGAAAAAGTATATATAAGTATATAGCTTGGCTGTTTGCTGAGGAATAACTATAGTACTATTCTAGCCACGTCATGGTTGTTTCTGAGAGGGGTCCGTGGGATCTTAGCTCTTGTATCATCTTATTAGTTTCAGCCTTCCAGGTGACGGATATCAGGAACCAGAAAACCCCAAATCAAGGAGGTGAAAGGAAAGGAAACAATAATGATAATACTAATAGTAATAATGTTCACCCTTGGTTGACAGCGTTACATTAAGGGCCGATTTCACCGGTCCATGATAAGTGTCAGATAGCCTATCTGTTAGATAACGCCATACAAATTATATGAGCCTATCTGACAGGTA
Organism: Callosobruchus maculatus; assembly: GCA_951848785.1. NCBI lineage: Eukaryota > Metazoa > Arthropoda > Insecta > Coleoptera > Chrysomelidae > Callosobruchus > Callosobruchus maculatus. The sequence continues at coordinate 13,153,970 of CATOUR010000054.1, read as the reverse complement.
GGCTATCTGACACTTATCAGGAACCGGTGAAACCGGCCCTTACTGTATTTATAAACGAGCAATGGATTAGCATCAAGACTTTTTTTATAACTGCGTATGATAGAGTATGACATAAGAACATTCTCATATTTTTGCGCGATTTTTTCGGCCATGGAAAAGTATAAAAAATGAGGAAAATATTTGAATCCCTTTAGGGCCGTGATATCACGTCATGTGACACAGCCAAGAGATGAAACTCACAGGGGCATCTCGTTGACGGATGACAAATCATAGAAAGTAGTTTGTTTCGTGAAAATTGACTCGATATCGCAATTTGAAAGTTGACGAGGCAACAATGCACTGCTGATTATGTCGCGCTTCGCACTGATTGGCTGAATTTGATTTTCTTTTTTTTAAACTTTAACATGGAATTACAATTACTAGTAAACAAAATAATGCAGAAAGTAACGAACTAAAGCAGTACGCACCTTTTTTTGTATACACTAAGGGGTTATAATGATTTAATCATTATTTTCAAACCACTGATACTAGTCCATTGCTTGTAAAGTTTAACTAAAATTGCCAGCCCGTTAAAACTCTATGCTGAAACCGCCCCTCATAGCGGTGGGCATGCTCCACAATTTCTAAATATTTCCTAAGACTTTGCGTAGGAGTGATTATACTGAAACGAATAGTTGTGAATTTTCTAAGAAATAATCAAAGTATACCCCCAAAAGTACGTCACTGAATAGTTACCGCACTGCCTTGACGTGTGAAGGCTACTACTAAAATGCTGTGTTCTTATAGCTTACAACGCCTTGAACACAATGATGTGCTGCGAAAAGTTTTTATGATTGGAGTAAATATGGTTATTAAATGTTGATGGACAAGGAAAATTACTTTATCAACAGTTTGTTGCTTATGACGCATGACTTTATTAGGTATATAATTTGGAACACTATATCATGATCGGTTTTGTAACAAAGTTTCAGCTTTTAGTACGACATAATGCGGGAGCCATAAATAGAAAACGGCGTTGCGGTATAACGATTGTTTTAGCGTTAGGTATTTGAATTTCCCTCATGTGACCTAAATTATTTATTAACTGATAACAAATTATCGGAAAACAAGGTCAAACGTAACATTGATACATTGATACCTATTTTTTTGCTTTTTGAATCCTGACCGTCGGTATCAAATATTTAGTAAAACAATCTTGGGATACGGTCACTTAAAGTTCTAACAGCATGAATTTCAGGACAGATACAAGCAATCTTTCATGCATATATACAAATTTAATAAATGGAACATAGCCTATACTTTCTTTCATCTTATCAATATCTACCTTCCTCCCTCGATATTTAATTGTTAAAAAAATAAAAAAAAATTAATTGTAAATGTTAGTCATTTTGTATCTGTTTGACAATTCTGATATTTTATTTTAGTTTTAATACCTGAAGATGACGCCTAATAGAAGCGTCGAAACGTCGTAAAAAATTTTATATTTTGGAAATATAATAAGTGACCGTATCCCAAGATTGTTTTACTAAATAATTGATACCTATATTTATTTAGGCGCAATGCACAATGAACGGTCGTTAGGCGAGCAGATGGCAATGACGGTCGCCATCCCGCCCTTGCCACGCCTCTTTCCAGTCGCTCGTGGCGTACACGAACGAACTCGTCGTTGTACGCCACTTGTTGCGTACTCAACATTTTTCAAAATGCGAGACCATATAGAATTTAACATTTAATTGTGTGAGGGAATTGAAAGATCTATGCTTATATGGTGTTTAATGCAAGTTATAGTCTACTACATATGTTTGTTCATCTTCATCAGAACTTGAAAGATGCATGTTTTAAACCAGTCGGTAACTATCATTTGTAGCCTTAATAGTGACTCTCCAAACATTACCTTACCGTTTCTGCTACTGATTGAGATTTCTCGTCACCACCTTGCTCCTTCGATGTACACACGTCACGTTTCCACCACGTCCGTTCTGTGTGCATTGCGCCTTAGTTTGAGATATAGAAGAATTGCATATTTTGATTTATCGTCTGAAGGTTAGTTTAGTTGCGGTGGAATGACACCGTTCGAATTTCGTGGTCACAGCCCTTTCACATGCGGCCAAATCACTGTTTCGGCAATTTCCACGAATCGGCGCAAACTGAATGATATGCTCACACAGAAAACTGTTGTAAACAGATTTTCAGCCGATCCAGGGTTCTAGATTCATTTTTGAATAGTTCTCTTGGGAGATGGACGTAAATACGTTTCCAATTTTAAAGGGGTATAGTCAAAGGAGGCGTAGATTAGTTGATAGAAAATTTTGAATTCACCCTATTGTAAGTCAAAGATCTCATTTGGGTGCTTACTACCGATTATGTTTTTTCCCGAATTAGCTATTCGGTTTTCGGTGACAAAACGCGATCTAAACGACAAAATTGCCGTAGGCATTTCGTAGATTCATCGTGTGAACACGTTAGTTTAAAAGTACGCGCCACTGCAGTACATGGTAGATTGAAAACGTACCTTATAAACCATAGTATTTATAAGGTTACTGAATACACTGCATAGAACGTATGAACTGCGCTCTGATGTGTTCCAAATCAAAAAAAAAAATGGTGAATCTGTGATTAATTTGTAAAACGTCTTTTATAGTATGATTTATCCAATACCGTGTTATTTGGTCTTCCTGGATGAAATAAATAATAATAGTACCATCTGTAACGGATGACAACCTTGCGAGATACCGGACCTCAAACTTTAAACATCCTCTAGGGTGCTAGTTCTAGGGAATTTTTGTTTTAAGTTTTAAAAAGATAATACACTAATGGCGTGCATGTGTTCATAAATCTATATTTTGTCTCAAAATATCAGACAGTAAAGGTCCATTCTAATACTGAAAGCATCAACTATATGAATTATTCTTCTCGGGATTGAGTCTAAAAGCTTTAGGGAGTCATTTATTCATTCTTTTTCCCTTGCTCAATCGATTATAATGTATACAGTCATCTCTGCTTTGCCCCAGAACAAGGCCAGACAGCATAACCTAATGGAGACACATATATTTTTCATCTCAAAATAATTGTCTCCATCTTTACAAAATCCCCCAGGGTGGCGGTCAACTCTAACAACAGAAGGAAACCAGTATTTACTCTGTTTTTCCAAATCATTTCCAAGGCAAAAGAAAAACGTTTATTTAGTTTTCCATATATAGCCATAGATAAAATTGGAAAACTCGACAGTTTATTTAGTTCGAGACTCGGGAATAAAAGCGTTTGTCACCTGAGGGCGTATGTGCTTAGACGTACGAGGATCTGCTTAAAGAGGGGGCCGTTCATAGAAAATTGCTAAGACAAATAATAATACCAATGCTAAACCGTCATTGTCTTCCAAATCTAACTGGCATGTATAACATAATTTGTTTTAATTATGGTAAATTGAAAGAATGGGACTCTATGTTGTTATGGTTTCGAGAAATAAAATTTTTAGTACATATACGAAGTTCTTAAGTAAACAACCGGACAGAAACTTTTTTCTATTATGTGAGTCGAAGATAAAAAAACGTAAAGCTCAAAAAGGTAACATAATTTTGATGGAATATTATAAATAACATCATTGTTATGAATATAGTGGACATTATTTAATATTCGCCAAGCGTGGATTCAGTGCATGTCTAGATTACACTCATGGAGAATATAATAATTTTTTTCTTTTAGTGTTTCAATGTGGGTAATGCGTCATTAATCTACTATCAAAAATAACAATTACATATTTGTAGAATTGATATTAAAAACTGTCGATTCGATTCATGGGGATTCATGTACAATATGTACAATGTGTTTGAAAGGTCATTACGAAGATGAAAAGTTCCATGAGCTTTTATTGAACGAGTATTTTGTACCATTTTGGCATCGAAATGATTATGTTTTATAAACATCAGATAAATGCCTCAGATACGACGCGGAGGTGTTTTTCTTTCTATACCGATAGATGAAGGGAGTATAATTTTCAATTCGAGATAAACGCTTCTTAGGGCGTTCTATACCTACATAATGAAAATCCACGTCACTTATTTCTTTCGGTACGTCTGTCTGTTTTGGGTATGGATATGCTGTGGGGTCGTAGTAGGTAATACTACTATAATTTTGAAAATCGGTGCATGGGTGGCGGAGTAATAAAAAAAAAATTCAAATATTTCTCAAATTTCGTTTTTGGGCATTTTAGGGGTTCGCGATCACTTTCTACTTGTCTTTGGGTAGGGGTGAAATTGGAGTGGTTGGGTGGTTAGGGGCTGTAAAACTGAAAAATTTGTTGTATGCATAATACACAATTCATTGACCTGTGAAAGAAAGACCTAGCGGCGTAATATATTTTTTTTGCGGAGGCAATTATTTGGTTGCAAGGGGGTCTCAGATTATAGCCTCATGCTATGGGAAAATAATAAACTGGTATCACCGTAGTGCGTGGAAAAAACTGAGTCAATCAACTTGACTTCATTTTTTATATAGCAATAAACCTGATGCAAAAACAATAATAAATTGATAATTTTACACAACATACCAACGTTGACTCCATGAGTTGCAATAGGTTTAACTGGTTTTTACGGTTTTAGAAGTTACATTAGAATCTTTTTTCTTCTTCGAAATTTGAGAGATAAATGGCGATATAGAAATGTTATTTGTTTACATTAATTATAATTACACAATACCCTTCATGAAATCAGATGTAGGCATAGCCGCAATATTGTACCCTATGAGAGGCATATTCATCCATCTCTAAGCCAGTTAATCTTCTGTGCCTATACTGGTGATTTATTTTAATTTGCCTCCCACAAAGGCTGAAAGCCTATGGCGCTGTAGAAGCGCTGCGAGAGGATAAGTATCGGTGCACGTTACATTTAAAATGCTGCAGGTTATAGCCGTCGGGAAACAAATTCTCCGACAGCTCATTCCACAAGAACGAATGCTGGAGGAGACTGGCTCGGGGAGTAGAGACCTCGACCTGATAAGGATGCGCCCGCAGAGCCTCTCTAGTATTCCTCATTCGGACGAATTTTGGTGTTATTATCTGGAAGAGCTCACTCGAACATCTTCTGTGATAGAATCTGTGACAGACAAGTCAGCCACCCTTCTTCGATGTTCCAGGCTGTGGAGGTCCTTTGTGAGGTTAGGCGTATCGATTATTGCTCTCTAAAGCCTCTCCCCACTCATGGGAGCAATACTCCAACGATGGCCGGATCTGTGCCTTGTAGAGCAGCAGTAGTTGCTCTGGTGTATACAGGATCCTACAGCGGAACAAAACTCCAAGCTTCTGGGATGCCGTTTTAGCTATACTGACGACGTGGTCGTGCCAGGGCATGTTGGTGTTGATGTTGATTCCCAGAAGCTTGACGGAAGGTGACTCGACATTTCCACAGGTGTCGTTAAGGGTCTAGGGTATAGCGCGCGAAATTGAGAATCAAAGAAAAGACGTATTCCCGTGTTAGCGAGGAGGCGTGGTCGCCTGTTCCCTTTCTCCAGTGTGTTTGTGTGTCTAAGATGAGGGGAGATAAGTCCAAAAATCCAAAAGTAAGGTCAAAAGGTCCAAAGGTAAGGGCCAAAGGTCACCATAAAAATGAATTTTGCATTTCCAAGTTCCTGACGTTACCTCTAAACTTACAGTAATGACTCAAAGAGCAAATTGAAGAAGAAAGCTTGCGCTTGTGCAGCTGTTTAGCCTTCTTTTGATATCGTGTTTGCACATTCAAAAACTTTTTTGAGAAAATCAAAAATAGTTGTCATTCATTAAGGTCTTAGCTATCGCCTTCTGAAATATTATATATGTAGTTTGAAAATAGAGTGAGTTATGCGGGAAATTGTGATTCCGTGTTTTACATGGCAAATACGTATGTATAAATGTGTGTATCCAGGCCCCTTAAACTGTGCTTTATTTACTTTGGTCAGTACTTTGTGCATGGAGCAATGCTGATTGTCAGAATGTCTATCGTATAGCATATTAGATAATTCTAGACATATTTCCATTATTCAACACTTTGTAATTTGATAAGCGAGACCTCTCACCTCCTGCGACGACATGTGTGTCGCCCATGCCGTGATCCCAGCACTCGCCAACTCCCGATCACGCTCCGGGCAGATGCGATATTCCGCTCAACTTCGCGACAACTCCTGGGGCGACTCGCCGTAGATTTCCCAGGACGCCCCCACCGTCGCCTACGTCGCCGCCCCGCATTTTACTTCCAAAAACACGCCGGGCGCATTTACATCGGTCTGCCTTACCAAAGACAACTTCTCGCCATCCGTTTTTTGTGGGACACCAACGAATTCCAAGTACCTATGTGACACAATTTCTAGTTACCTACTTTGAGAATGTTTGTAGTCATTCAAGGTATGCACGCTATGAGGAGTGACGTCTTAGGTTTGTTTGAAAGCTGGCTAGAATGTTAGGCTGCAAGGGTAGATTTTTTATCTCACATGAGGGGTAACTAGGGTGTTTACTTCTTCTTCTCTCAGTACCATCTCCTCAGCGAACGATGGCGACCTCCATTTGAAATTCTTCTGTCTTGTGCTAAACGAATGATTGTGCAGACCTCTCTTATATCAAACCACTGGCATAAGTTTCGAAGCCAGGAGAACTTTTTACGTCCGATCCCTCGTAGTCCTTCCATCTTTCCCTCAACGATCAGTTGTAAAAAGTCGTACTTACTGTTTCTAAAAATATGGCCAAAATATGCTGCTTTTCTTCGTTTTATTGTGGTTGCGAGTTCGTGTTCTTTATTCGTTCTTTCTAGTACACTAGTGTTTGTTACTTCCTCGGCCCATGACATCCTTAATATGCGTCGGTATAGCCACATCTCAAAAGAATCCAAACATGACATGAAATTATTTTGAAAAAAGCATTTCTAGCTATTTCGATTTTGCTGTTAATCTCTTCATCAGGATTCCATTTGTCATTTAGCCAGCATCCCAACTATTTACTCCTTACTATTCCTACGCCCTGATTGTCTATTTCTATTCTAACATTATTAACATTTAAGCTAGTGATGATCATATATTTTGTTTTCTATATGTTTATTTTAAGACCATAAGATTGACTAACATTGTTGACACTGTTTAATATGTGCTGTAGTTCTTTATATCATCGTTAGCTAGTAGCACCGTATCGTCAGCATATCGGATGTTATTAATGTATTCATTTACCATTCACCTTTATTTCCACTTCCACATCTTCCAAAGATTCTTGCAATATGGACTTAGAGTATAAGTTGAAAAGTAATGGCGAGAGTATGCATCCTTGTCTGACGCCGTTGAGATTTTGTATATCCGATGTTGACACATTTCCGATTTTTTTTGAGCTGACTGATTCCACACTGCCGTTTCTTCTTAAATATACACTCGCCTACAGGCAAGTGGAAAATGGCGACCACATTAGAAAACCTGGATTCATAACCTCGAATTTAAAATAATTTATTTTCATAAGACTTTTTTACCAATGAAGCGATAATAATTAGGACTGAGGTTGGCTAGACATTTTCATAACAGCACCACATCATATGCAACAGTTAAACACATAGGTAAAAAGGAACCAAATATTTTTCAAGGCCGCGTTGCCAGTTTTAATGTAAATCACTAAACGTATAGACTCATTATATATTAACCGTGTTTCAGCTGGTATAGATGCTACTTTAAAAAAGCTGAGGAGATGCTACTTAAAAAAAAACTGGGGATTGATGTGGCAAAAATATTATGCAGGAATTGCTGTCAAGCATGTTATCTTCCACTGTTTTGGCCTGAGTGAAAGCAGGAATTCCTATCTGAATGTAGCCCAGGAGGCAAGACAGGAGTCCATAATCTAATTCATCTCAAACTTCGCAAAGAACTTACGATGGGACTCTATTTGATCCCCACGACTGAACTGCACAATAAGCCTTAACGCTGAACGGCAACTATTGGGGCATCTGAACCTTAACCCCTCACTTTGAAAAGAAAACATGTGTCTCGTGTCTGACTCGGTCTGTCTGGTTGTCTAAGAGTGCAGAACCGACAACATTGAGTGAATGTCGGCCTCTATTCTAATTGTAGATAGCTCTCTAATTATTTATCGTCGGTCAATAGCCAATTTGCAGTTGCATTGAGTATGAAGTCTGCAGGTGTGGACGGTATTAGAAGAGACGTTATAGGTTTGAACGCAGACCTGAATGTACGATGTACGTTTATGTTTTTTACCCCACCTGCAGAGTTACCCGGTTTTTCCAAAAGCAATAATTTTTTTATTCACCAGTTTTAAATAACTGTTATAGATATATCATCCAACCCTGTAGTATATTTGAAACCCCTATATCCAACTGATTCGATGTGATAATCCCTACTTCCACCAGATACTTTTGCGCCTCTATTCGCTTAGCTTACTTTTTAGTAAATATGAGTATGGTTTTAGCCATCATGTGTGATCAAGAATGCGACTTCCACCCTACCCAAAGTGAGATCAATGCTATTACAATCCTTGTTTGGATGTTGTTGTTTCCCCAAAAGAAGCACTGGAACCAACAGTGTAATTGAATGCCGGTAGGGGTATTACCCAGCTGCTTGAGACTGGAAGTTCCGCCATTTGATTAAGTGTCACAAATGTCTTTGTCGAAACGAAAAGTACATCAAAAGAATTCTAAAATCCACTGTAGTTTGCGTGTGATGAGCCCGATTCGGAAACTGCGACCGGGGTTCGGGCTAAGGGCGCTTACCTTATCCTACGCACCTTCCTTTTCTCTTCATCCCAAATGCAATTAAAGCCTTTGTGGCTATACGAAGGCGGTAACTTTTTTGCCAATAAACCTCTGCGAGTCCCGAATTCTCAGGGGACCAATTATGATGGCCCAGATTTCCTATCTGGAATAAATTGAATTTCATCAACGTCGTCTTTCCGGTATGTCCTTTTTTCAGTGATGAAAATTCGACGAAGGACTCGCCGCAAATGAGGGTGTTCTGAGATTAAAGTAGCTTCAGAGGTTGTTACTCTGCAGGAGCGAGATTCGTCAGAGCAGGCGTTGAATAATTTTTTTTGTTATTAAGAGAACGTTGGATCCAAATGAATGAGTTTTTAGAATATTTATTCTCAGTCTGCTATCGAAAAATTAGGTATGCACACAATCTTATGTTTTACTTCCCACACCGATAGGTGAGGGGAGTATTGTGATCGCGAAAATTTTTGATTTTGAGATAACACGCTTTTTGGGCGTTTTATGATAACTACTTAACGAAAATCCACGTCACTCATTTCCGTCGGTCTGTCTGTCGGTCGGTCTGTCTGTCTGTCGGTCTGTCTGTCTGTCTGTCTGTCTGTCGGTCTGTCGGTCTGTCGGGCTGTCGGTCTGTCGGTCTGTCGGTCTGTCGGTCTGTCGGTCTGTCGGTCTGTCGGTCTGTCGGTCTGTCTGTCTGTCGGTCTGTCTGTCTGTCTGTCTGTCTGTCGGTCCGTCTGTACGCGTTCCTCTGTCCTCGTGATCTCAGTAACCGCTGCATGGATTTTGATCAAATTTGGGCAACGATATGCTGTGGGGTCGTATAGGTATTGCTGTTATAATTTTGAAAATTAATGCATGGGCGGCGGAGTAACAGGCAAAAAACGAAAAAATTCAAATATTCCCCAAACTTCGTTTTTAGGCGTTTTAGGTGTTCCTGGTCATTTTTTGCTTTTTTTTGGTGGGGGTGAAATTTGGGGTGGTTGGGTAGTGGGGGGTTGTAAAATTGAAAAATCTGTTGCTTTCATAATAGACTGTTCACTGACCTGTGAAGGAAGACCTAGCGACATAAATAACTTTTTTAGGTCCTTCCGAACATTACCTTGCCTATAACAGAAACGAATGGACTTACAATTTTTTCTGGTGTAAACATACGAGTATTGCTTTAAATCGTTCTAGATTGTGTAACGAGGAAACTGTTGAATTGATTTCAATGAAATTTTGACACAGTATTGCCACCACGGCGAGGATGGAAAATGCGTATGGTTTTTATAAATCGTGCCAGTGGCGGCGTAGAAATAATAAAAAAACTAAAAATATAAAAACAGCTCAAACTTCATTTGGGTGGGGGTGAAATTGGGGTGGTTGGGGGGTGGGGGGACTGTAAAACTGAAAAGTTTGTAGTATTGATAATAGGCTGTCCATTGACCTGTGGAGGGAAGACCTAGCGGCATAAGCTTCATGCTATGAGAAAATAAACTAGTATCACCGTAATGTGTGGGAAGTACTGAGTCAATCAACTTGACTTCATTTTCTAAAAATGTGTTGCAATATGTCTATTGATATGGTGCAAGGATCGAGAAAACTTCAGAATTTCAAAAATCTGACAGTCACATGAACATCGCAACAAAAAGTCAGGAAGCAAGAATTTTAAACTGAATGACTCAACCTCAACTAGTCAGTGTTCTGCAGCAATCTGAAAATTTCATATTCAGAACCTATCGAATACCAAGAAACCATCACGGTACCGTACTAAAGAAGTTTCTTGATAGCTGGCATTTGAGGGCCTGGATACACACATCTATACATACGTATTTGCCATGTAAAACACGGACTCACAATTTCTCGCATAACTCACTCTATTTTCAAACTACATATATAATATTTCAGAAGGCGATAGTTAAGACCTTAATGAATGAAAGCTATTTTCGATTTTCTCAAAAAAAGTTTTTTAATGTGCAAAAAAACTCGAAATGCAAAATCATACGTTCTATAAATGGCTGTAATTTAACAACCAAACACGATATCAAAAAAAGGCTAAATAGTTGCACCAGCGCAAGCTTTCTTCTTCAATTTGCTCTTTGAGTTATTACTGTAAGTTTAAAGGTAATGTCAGGAGCTTGGAAATGCGAAATTCATATTTATGGTGACCTTTCGACCTTATCTTTGGACCTTTTGATCTTACCTTTGGATTTTTGGACTTATCTACCCTCATATTAGAAACACATACCGGAGAAAGGGAACAGGCGGCCACGCCTCCTCGCTAACACGGGAATACGTCTTTTCTTGAATTCTCAATTTCGCGCGCTATACCCTAGACTCTTAAGCAAATGCATATGTTATGAAAAATATATACTTCGTCTGCCTTCTACTTGCATGACCCCTTAAAACTATTTGGAACTCAATATTATATTAAATTTCTCCGAGCTATACGTCACCAGTGCAAGCATATTACAAACCATGGCACATTCACCATCTTTCAAACATCGTTTCCACCAAGAAAAATTTCTAAAATCTAAGGTTCTAAACGGAGTTGAGGTGTGAATACTACTTACAAAATTAGCCCTTATTCAGAAATGGCAAATAATGTAGTGTGTTCGTGATTACACTGAATACACAATTAAGGAAAACTCCGAAAACAAAAATACACCCCGAAAATACGTTATAGCTTGATCACACGCAAACGCTCCACCTTTACGCATTAGGAAAAACAGCAGACACAGGTCGTCTGTATAAAAACAAACTTAATATTTAGCTATAATGAAAACTGGTTTTTCAACGAGAATATATTGGATTAAGGCAAACATTTCAGGATGCCGGAAAGGAGAGATACGAGTATGTTCTTTGAAGTTTCTGCACTATTTGCGTTTCGCACGGCGTATTTTTTTATTATGTAATAGACAAAATTTGGCAATTAGTTGTTCAACAAGTTTATTATAATATTTAATGACAAATTACTAGAATCGACATTTAAACGTCAAGAAAAAGTCCAACTTGCTCGTTTTTATAAGAACCGTATGAAGCAAATAGACATTATTTTAACAGAAAATAATTAGATGACTGACGAAAGACAAAAGTTCCATAGACAAATAACTTAAAAGCCTTCAATAACTGAAACTAACTAACTCTCAACCCAATCAAGCAACAAAAATATTGATTGATACGACGTTTAAATACCGATTACTTCATAAATCTAATGTGTACGAACATTATTTATTGCTAATCTGCTTAGGCCTTTTGATTAAATATAGGATGAAATACGATAATTACTATGGATTAATATTACAATAACGTAACACGGGATATATTCAACAGAACGTAATGTGTGAGGATGTAGAGTTTGTACAGAATTTAATAATTATTATAATTGTATAATTGTATAATTTGTAAATGATGTCGAGAAAATGAAGCTAACTCTGATTAATTGCATACAAGTACTGGGTTTATTAAAACTCCAATCAGATACTAAAAATGAAGAATGCAGTAATTACATCGCACTGGGCGTCGCTTGTTTAACTAATAGCACTTTAAAAATTGTCTTTACATGCCTCGTTCTATGCTATAATATATCCGTTTTAATAATCTTTCTAGATTTTCATGTTTTTTTAACATACAAATATCATGTACAATCGAGGGGAGGAGATACTTTGGTTTCATATAACTGAAATTTCAATAAACATAGGTCCGCAAACAATTCGTTACCCATCACCAGGGTGTTGAAATTTCATATCTTTTCAGTTTTTCTTAATCTTTGAGGTATTAAGCTTAAATTTGGAATATAATGAATGCAATACGAGTTACGTAATTGCACCTGTCAAACGGTGTGATATTTTTTCAGGGGCCGTTTCCCCTTTTTATACCCTGAATTCATATTCGGTGAACTGCTGGTAGATTCAAAAAAAAAAAAACAAAATCATTTTTCATTTTGTTCAGAAACTTTTTTTTAATAAAACAAAACAGTTATCCAAATATAGCCATAACCTACTAGACCATATTTCAAATGCATTATTTTCACCTACCTAATAACAGAGAATCCTGTTTTGTTTTTTTCGCGATTCGCGATAGGGATCGGAGATATAAAGAAATTACAAGAAAAAGGTCAGGGTAGGAAAAGGGGGATGACCCCTGAAAAAATAACACCCTGTAGATTATGGCAACTGTCTGACCCGTGTAATTATGTAACTCCTATTGTGTATTTTATATTCCAAATTTGGGATATATACCTTAAAAATTGAGAGAGTTATTAAGAAAAAACTGAAAAATATCGAAATTTCAACATCCTGTAGATCGGTAACAAAGCGTTTATTTGAAATTTTAGTCCTTAAAAACACCAAATCATCTTCTCCCTTCGTTTGTACACGATATTTAGGAACACCCTGTATAGCACTCAATAACCCTCTCTAAAAGAGTCCAAATATGTCCACATGTCCACATTCGCGGTCATTACGCTCATCAGCCGTTGTGTATGATATGAGAGTCTGACGCCATCAAAACGGGACTGTTTAGAAGGAAATTAACTGGACTAGTCGGTGGAAATTAAAGGCTGTTTTTCCGCGCATTTTTCCTCTCGGTGTTATAGTGTCGTTAACTCACTAATTGCTGCTCCTAATGGTTGTCCGAGCTTTTTATTTTCTTGCTCCCTCATTTTACTATACTCGCTACTCGACTGGACTTTGAAAGACACCGCGGATGAAGGAATAGGATAGGAGGAGGGAGGTACTGAGATACTGAGTAATTTTACTAAAAAGGTTCTCTTTGCCTCACTTTTGAATATGGACTAATGCAGATTTTTCGAAGGTGATATTTTTAAATAAGATTGTGCAAAAAAACATAATCAGAATATTTTTAACACTGGATCTGAAGACGTTTCCTGGACTGTGGAATTTTGAAAGAAGTTGCGCGGTTTATCAGCATATATAGGAGGATTTTGATGTGAATGCTAAGCTAACAGCGTATCATGACTGAATTCATATTCAGTGTGCCGCTAGGGTGGCAAATAGGCGTCAGTAATGATTGTGGTGAGATCAGAGGCATCTAGTGTCAGCGAAAATAGGTGGGAGAATTTGTATCAGATTGATAAGTAAACAGGTAAAAGAGAAAATTATAATTCGGTGCGGATTCGAGAAGATACGCTGCAGTATTCCAAGCAGAGATCTATGCATTTGTGGTTTGTACATTTCCTATTCATAACAACCATTAATATTGAAGCTCACCCTATACTGTAAAACGGCCATTGAGGGCAACCCAGCGAAGTCTTCGGTGGAGCTAGAAGACCTAAAGACAAGCAAGTTCAAAAGTGAACTGGAATACTGCGCTCTTCACTAATCTCGGCTACCCGAGGTAAAAGAGGATCCATACTGCCTCTCTAAATAGAGGTGCCTCAAGATAGTTCATAGTATTGTTATCCGGACACAACGTATAAAGACTGTAGTTGCGATGCCCATTTCATGGATGCTGTGAAACAACCGGATGAATAGGTTAGCGTATCAAAGTTTCTATAACCAGAAGCCATCAGTTGGGAAGGATTGAGGGCAAAAAGGGGAATGTCTAAATTGTTAAATTTCTCTCACCTCGACCGTATCACCGGCCAGAGCTTGCAGCTTTTTGGCAAATGTATAGACACTCAAAAAAAGGTTGAGAGCAATATATTTCAGTATGTACTGTATATTTACTGTGATACCATTGTATGTATTTTACTAACATTTCTGTGTTAATTAGCTTTTGCTGAATAAAGTTCTTTCATTCATAAACCTCAAGTTTACGAATAATATGGCACAAAGCGCTCACGCTTTTGTCACAATTATACTAGTATTTTTCGATCATTATTGTTATAAGCTTATTTTAAAAATTATTTTCAACTTTTAAGTCCTCTGTTCTTTGAATGTGTGTTTTTTAATCTTTTTAAGCTATATTTGTTTTTAACTTTTTAGTTAACTTTATCACTAAAGCGTATTCTTTTTATTTTTTTTTAAACCGTATTTATTAATACTCTGTGTAATGAAGATGCACAATAATTCTTTTTGATCAATAGTCTTACCATAATCATTACCATTACTACAGAAACGATAAAACTGTAGACTTTCCTGAATAAATTTCACAAAAATACCAACTTCCAAACAGTTGCTTGTCACGCATTTTAAGCTCCTGTCGCTACGAACGCCTCTGAGTGATACTAACAAACTTTGAGATGTCCGACAATGTTCGGTTTAACCTCTTAATTCAAAGGAGAGTTATAAGCCCATGAACATATAAATAAACAAACATACACGTGAAGCTAGTGAAAGCGTGTTAAAAGACTCTTTATCAAAATAAACCACAAACTATCCTTAATTTGAAAAGTTTTTTCTAGATTTTCTATGGCAACGTTGACACATAATGGAAGGAAATAGTAGTAGAAAACTCATCAAGGAATCCTAGTTTAACATACCGGATCAAAAGCCCTCGAAGAGTCTAACTAGAGTACAGACAAACATGCCTATTCGTATGCGAGGCCATTATGCTCATTCGTTGTGTCTGATATGAGAGTCCGGTTCCATCAAAATGCGATTGTTTAAAAGGAAATTAACTGGGGCCTGGTCCGCGGAAATTAGAGGTTGTTTTTCCGCGCGTTTTTCCTCTCGCCGTTATGGCGCCGTTAACTCACTAATTAGGGTGCGCTAGCTGCTCCTAATGGTTGTCCGAGCTTTTTATTTTCTTGTTCCCTACACCACCCTCCCTCTCCACCCCTTACTACTCGCCACTCGACTGGACCTCGAAAGCAATTACGGATGAAAGAATAGGACAGCAGGATGGAGCGGAAACCTATGGAAATTCCTGCACGGAAATTGTACTGGAATGGCGGTATTCAGAACAGGTATTTCCAAACAGCGATATAAATGCGTCGAAATACGTAACGTGGTCAATAAGCTTCAGCTATAATTTTGCTTCTTTTGGAGTGGGAAAGTAGTGGGCAATCATTTGAAAGGATTTTTCGTTTCTTTTTGACGGTAGACCATGGGTGCCGTTACTTGTTGGAACTCGTCTGTTATTGAAATAGCGAGTTGAATGAATATGTAAAAAAACAAACCCAAAGCTCATGTCATACCAGATAAGCAACGTTGCCAGTGGGGCTAACACCTTGCAATTTCTAATAGCGGCGATAGAAAAGTATGAAGTGCGTTTCATTATGGTGATTAACAATGACGAACTATTACTAGATAACAGTAAGTACACTTAGATTCTTAATTATCGTATGCACCCAAGTAGGCTTTGCGAATGGGACAGAAATGTTGTAAAGTCTGGTATGAATAACAGCAGTACGGAACACATACTATGGGCCACCCCGTACACGTTGTCGTAACTCTTAATTTATCTTAGATATCAAAAAATTTCTCCTCCCCAATTACCAACTCTCATATAATGTTACAAAGACTTTAAACTAGTCTATTTCACAATTACCTTTTCTCTTTTAACATTAAAATATATAATTACACCTGCTTTTCCGGTGTTATACTTGAACATGCTAGCTCTTTGTCCTTTGTTTTCCAAAAATAGAATATTCCAACATGGCGATAATAACTTCTTCGACCTCAGGATCATCGATCTTTTATCGATTATTAACACTCCGTCCTTCATTTCGATCCGTGTCATCTGTCAAGAGTGATAGACAAGTGACAAGTGTCATTGTTTCTGAACGTTTAAAACGACATTTCCAGGTGGTTTATTCAAGGAAGAAATAACCGATTTTACTACAGATATCTGATTCTAATGTGTTTTAAATGTTTAAAATCCTTTGTATTATTTTTCCAATGTTTTATGACAACGATTTTGTGTTTTACACAAATTGTGCTATTGTTGTGAAGACTCTCCCATTCAACATCATTTTCAACTTTTGTAAGTATTTAACATCCCTTTGTGAGATTGTAACTCATGCTCAAAATTCTGTTGTAGCCCTAAAGATTGAATCATAAGTTTCCGAAAGCTTGGAATAAAGTTGAAAGAGTCCACTTTTGCGTTTATTTGCCGCATTCCCAATTATTAACCGTTTATTACCTAACTGGTTTTTGTTTTGGCAATGACTACCCCCCTTCTACTATCAAAAAAATATATACTATCTAAAATAAATTATATGCTGTCTCGCATTAAAATGTTTCAATGATATACTCAATTTTACTACCAATTATTCCAAATTACTTATTTAATGTCTTGTTTTATTTTATTTATAAAGAGAACGACAAATAATTTATATCACTCTATATCATATTTACCCAATTCATGAAACTTTAACTACAACCAGCAACAGCACATTTTCTTCCTTACCTTAAAGCTTCTTGATTGAATAAGCAAACAATATTTAATGTCACTGTTTTACTTATTTCTCTATCCTTTTTTAGATTCGACATGATAATAACGATCCCTACCTGAGAGGACCTCCTGCTCCTCTTACATCATGCCGCGCTAGTCAATTTCCGATGGCCACACAGGCAAACAAAAAGGCAGAGAAGAAACATTATTATGCTGGTTTTAGTACTTGCAATTGTTTTGACAGCGTAGTTGGTACTGTACCCAAACTTTAGGTTGCGGCGCAATTGTCACATTGAGGGCCGGTTTCTCAAGTTTAACCTTCAACTGTTTAAACAATCATCTAACGGTTACCCGTTAACTTCCAGATAAATATTTAAGTGGATAGTGAGACACCGGCCCTTACCTTGAAAATAGGTGGCGGTGAAAACTCGGGTGGTCTTAGAGAGGAGGGTAGGGGTAGATTTTCCGACATGCTGAGAAGTCTGAAGTAAACTGGAAATCCAACAGACTTGCGTCCGTAGATACGCAATCCAAACTCCAAACTAACAACGAATTAGTTACACAAAATGTGACCAGAAACATGACACATCATACTGATTATTATTATAACATAACAAAGTCACTCACCTACGATGGGTCGCCAAGTCCTCGTTCAGGGGGAAATAACTAACAACTTTTGAAGACGTAGTAGCGAGGGCACAATCATTGAAAAGGTAAAATAAAAAGAGCTGAGAAGTAGACACGGATGTATACAGAGTGTCCCTAAATTTCCTTGGCTCAGGATATTCTCGTAACAAAAAAAAAAAACAGTCCAAACGAAAACTCACCCTCAACTTTTGTTTTTCAAACAGCTCCAAATAGTTTTTTCTACAAAAATTAAGTCCCTATATTTTTTAAAATTTTGCAGTACCTTTGATTTTATACAGAAACTTATCTTTTTTGTAAAATCATAAGCATAACATAAATAAAATGAAAATCAGCTTGACGCAAAAAAGGGATAAAAATGAAACCTATTGGGTTTTTAAGGGTACTGAATGACCTATAACAAATGCTCTCGAAAACAGATATCTTTTTTATGCTTTTTTATTACAAAAATATAACGCCTCAAACAAATGCTCATTTTATTTATCTTATGTTTATGACTTTAAGAAAAAAATTAGTTTGTGTATGAAGTCGAAGGCCTACAAGATATTAAATAAAAGAATGACATCATTAATGTAGAAAAAGCTGTGGGGCGTCACTTGGAAAAAGTAGGGGGTAAGTTTTTGAGGTTGAAGTAAAAAAAATGTTATGAAAGCATGGTGTGATAGGTCATTCGGCACCCTTGAAAGGCCCACCTAATTTTCTTTTTTATCTGTTTTTCTTACGAAAATATTATGCCTCAAATAAATCATTATTTTATTTATTTTATGCTCATGACTTTACGAAAAAAAAAAATAGGTATTTGTATAAAACTAACGAGATTTTTAATAAAATAATGACTCAATTTGTGTAGGAAAAGCTATTAGGTGCTATTTGAAAAAACGAAGTTGGGGGTGAGTTTTAAGGGTTGAGGTACAAAACAAAATATTTTGAAAGCATAATATGATAGATCCTTCCCAACATTCCACTTAGTTTTCGTTTGACCATTTTTTTGTTACGAGAACATCACGTGTCAAGGAAATTCAGAAAACAGATGCAATTGTCACAATACGGAAAGCTGAAAGGAGCAGCAAATATTTAGATGCATGACATTATTTTTTGCTTTCCAGAAAGTAGCGTAATTTTTGTTAGCACGAATTGTATTAGATGCTCTTTTTACTACTTTGAAAGAAGAGTAGGATAACTGTTATTCACTCAATGATGGTAGTTAAGTCAAATCCAATTCTGAATAGGTCAATGACGGGGTGTGATGAAACAACTCTCAATGAATCTCTACGCCTTGTTTATAACATTTTAGAACTTCTAATCGTTTCTGGGTATATTCATATACAAATTTTGGAGTCTCAAAAAGTTGAAAATTATCAACCAATATCTTAGAACGTTTTCCACAGTGTAATGCAAAGCGTCACTACAGGCAAAAGAAAACCTCCTACAGTACACAGAACATTGTCTTTCTAGATAGCGTCTTAAGGAGGAGCTTGAGCAATGACCGCATAAATTCGGTTCTCGCGAAATAGCTCCCCGGCCACGAGCTTGGCCCGTTTCTTCCGTATATGGAGTCGTATAAGGGTAACTACACACGCATCTGCAACATTGAAAATGTTTGATCAGTCTTGTTGCACCAATCAGGAATAGGTTGATTTAAAAAAAAACTTCCTTGCACTAGCTGCTGAGGATCTGGCGTGAAAGAAAAAAACATGGTGTCAATCCTGATTTAGTCCTTCCCACACATCGAATGTGCTAAAAAAAAAATTCCTCTATCCCTACACCATCCTTATCAAAAAAAGTAGACAATGATCAGGAACCCGTGAAATGCCCAAAAACGGAGTTTGGAGAGATTCTGATACTTTTTGTTTTTTACCAATTTCTTCGCCGCCAACGCACTACTTTCCAAAATTATAGCAGCATTAACTAAGACCCTACCGCATCACGCTAAATTTTTGGTTTTTTGATTCTTGCTGCGCCGCCATTGACACGATTTCTAAAACCCATATGCGTTTTCTATCACCGTCACCATAATAATATTGTGTCAAAATTTCATTAAAATACTTGTATCTATATGTATCTATAAAAACCAAAAAACTATAGGTCCCATGGTCTCTGTAATAGGCAACGCAATGTTCGGATGGACCTAAAGAAGTGTATTATACCGTCAGGTCTTTCTTTCACAGATGAATGGACTGCTTATTACAATAACAAATTTTTCAGTTTTACAACCTCCCACGTTCCAGCCACCCCAATTTCACCCTCACCCAAAAAAGTAGGAAATTATATGGAACTCCTAAAACGGGTAAAAGCACGGTTGACGAATATTAGATTTTTTGTTTTTGACTCATTACTCTGCCACCCTTGCACCGATTTTCAAAGTTATAGCAGCACTACCTATCACCTATCGGTAGAGGAAGTAAAACAAACGCAATAAGGAACATCTCCTGGAGACTGGTTAAAGGTAGCGACCTAGGAGAAAGAGAGACAGAGGGAGAGGGAGAGGAGGTAGAAGAAGAAGAGAAAGAATAAGGAGAAGAGGAATAGGAAGAAGCAGAGAAAGAAAAACATGAAATGCAAGAAGGAGAAGGAGAGGGACGGGAAGAGGAATGAGGATGAGGAAGATGAGAAAAAGGGGAAGACGAAGAGGGACTTGGAGGGGGAGGAGAAGAGAATAAGGAAGACGAAAAGGAAGTGAAATAGGGAGAAGTAAAAGGGGAAGAGAGAGGAAGTGGAAGAGAGGAGATAGATGTTTATAGAAGACGATGACTTACTTAGTTACGAGAAGATCTCATATAACTTAATTTTATGCGTGACAATGATAATTTAGCAAAACACTAACAATATCGCGATACGATATGGAAGACTAGATTATTTGGGAATGAAAATTCTGGTTCAAACTAATGACGGCCATAACACTTATTATTTATCACGGCATTGCCCTTACCAAATTCGACCAAAATCGCTTTAATGCAGTTGATAATTACCCATTCCAACCGGATACAGTTGACTGTTTTATAAGGCTATACAAAAGCTCGCGAAGCCTACAATAGCACGTATAGCCGCCTTTAGCCGTATGCGCTGTTTATTGCATGGTGCGGTGTTTAAACACAACTTCCGAAGCTCGTTTACCGCAGTAAAATGTGCACGTACGGGCACTGGATGTGAAGAAGAACCCGGAGCGGGATCTTTTTCACAGCAACTTATTTTCAGAGCTTACTGCCACCGCTACAAGGACAACATTTCATACTGCTGTTTATGACGTCAGCTTCGCACGTTATTCTTTAAAATATACGAGGCGACACCACTGACTGTCTGCTCAAAAAATTCTTCCTCTATTAATCTAGCGAAGGAATAACGAAATCCTAATTAGGTAGGTATACTAAAAGATTAATCTAAGTTGATGTAGCGCTGTTCGAGAAAGAGCTTTGCCGAGCACATATTCAATTAGGTTAATTGAGTTTACATAAATTGGTGACTAGATCCATATTTTATTACAGTATGTATGAAAGTAACATATAAAATTTTTAAATTATCAACATGTTATACGGTGCACCCATTTTGAAAATTTATATGACATCGTAAAGACTTTTTTTGTAAATATATCAATACCAATATGCTGTTCTATGTTTACGAATAAATCCATCTCTATTTTGCGCGCATGCTTCGTGGTTAGTGTTTCCTGTTATCTGCTTTCTCGTACCACAATCTTACCATTTACCCGTCTAACATTCACCGTCAGCGAATCATGAAATTGTCAATTTATCATGTAAAATATCACAATGTTTAATCGCTCAGATGTGTATATATTGGTTGTGATTACACGAACGAACGTTCTTATTTGTGCCAACATGTATTTTGCATGAGGCTTTGATTTTTTTTAGAACCTGATGAATATGATTTCTGGATCCGCTATTTTTAACTTCCCCGACAAAGGAGGTCCATTTTCGCAAATTTTATCGAAATCAACGTTCGAGGTATCACTTCCAAGGTAAAATGACCTCCTGACTCATTTTCTGAAAAGAAAATGCTATATCATATTATTATTTTTCCGAGTAAACCCCACCCACAATTTAATCACAGATTTGCACCAAAAGTGGTGAACAGAGAACAATAACCTCAAGACAATAAAATTTGAAATTATTTGGATCATTTTTGTGACAGTTGCTACCATTATAAAGTTTGAAAATTTGCTCTATTTATGAATATCTATTCCGCGACTTTGAAAATTTTGCTGCATGCGCGGTAGCGTTTTCGACATGAGAAAACGTGCTTTTTATTGTGGTAGCATTAGAACTTCACGTTATGACATTATTTTTTTGAGTTACCCCCACCCCCCCCCCAGCGGGACCAAAAATTAGATTTGGTTTCTAATGATAAACTTTTTATAGTGACCAAGTTTGAAGAAAATCGGAAAAATTTGGTTTTTTGTGTCTGTACGTCCGCGATTTTGTTCTCCCATGATTTTTTTAAAAACGCCTCAAGCGGCTGCTCCCAAATTTAGCCAACTTGAATTAATAAAGGTCCTTTCGACTTGACAAGGTGTTGGTGCCGATCCGACAATTTGGGGTGGAAAAGGGTGGGGGTGCACAAAAAAAAAGTAATATAACAGGTCGCCCTATCATTATGTATGGTTCGCAATTCGAAAGTAATATGTCTTGGGGACATTAATATCAATTTTCTAGATATGGATTCTGCTTCTACTAGATACACACAAGAAATGTTAAATTCGATATGAATGCATCAAATAATTGAAGAAGCTACCCACATAACCTCATTATCCAGATCTCTCATAGATGTTATTATTTGTAGTGATCCCACATTTGTTAGTTATCACAGTGTAGGTGGCGTGGATTTGACTGATCACGAAATAGTTTCATGTAGGCTCAAATGTTGCAGACCTAAATTTGAACCTTTCCTTTACACGTATAGGAATTTCAAATCCTTTAACAAAGAAATGTTCTGCGATGATATTCAAAAACTCCCTTTTATAAATATCTGCTACATTAAAGACATTAATGAAAAGGTGACTGTGTTCAGTAACATGCTGCTTGAATTATTTGATAAACATATTCGTATAAAAACATCAAAAATTACTAAACGTAGGGCCCCTTGGCTGACTGATGTTACAATAAAGAAACTTATGGATGAAAGGGACAGGGCTAAGCGTAAATTCAGTAAGCATCCCAATGAAGAGAACTGGAATGCGTATAAAATGTTGAAAAACAGAGTCAATCATAGTATTACTGATTTTAAAAGGAGTTATTTTAATAATATTTCTAGATCTAAGGACAAAAAAGCATTATGGAAGGAGCTAAACTCATTAAGTATTAAAGCAAGTAAACCCAGCATTCCAGAATCACTGCAAGATGCTGAAAGCATCAATAAGTATTTTGTGGATAGCATACTAGTGTTACCAATCAATAAAGCCACAATTGACTATTACAAAGACAATGTAATATGTAGCTCAACATTTCAATTCTCACTTGTTTCCGAAACTGATGTGTTTGATATCTTATGTAAGATGAAAAATACTTCACCTGGCAGTGACAATATTAGCGTTAGTTTGCTGAAGCTATGCGTCCCTTATATCCTCCCATATTTAGTGCATATTATTAATTCAATTTTGCTAGAAGGGAAATTTCCTGAGAGTTGGAAGACATCCCTTGTTACTCCTATACCTAAGAGCAAAGATGTACAACAGTTCTCAGATCTTCGTCCCATCAGTATTTTATGTGCATTATCTAGGCTAGTAGAAAAAGTCATTGAGACTCAGATGAAAAAGTATATCGAGGAAAATTCCATTATACCAAGTACACAGTCTGGTTTTCGCACTGGTCACAGCTGTACGACAGCGTTAACGCATATCTCGGATGACATAATAAGGGCTGGCGATGAAGGACTTTCTAGTGTGTTAATTCTTTTCGATTACAGTAAAGCGTTCGACACCATTAATCATGAACTTTTACATTCTGTCTTGAAATCATGTGGTGTCTCCAATACCAGCGCGGAACTTTTTAAATCTTATCTCTGTGATAGAACCCAGCGCGTAAAATTAAATGGTAAATTGTCTAGTGAAAAGAGAGTATGTAATGGTGTTCCTCAGGGTTCCGTCCTTGGACCCTTACTATTTACAGTATATATTAGCCAGTTCCCTAAGTTTTTAGAATACTGTACGAGTCATATGTTTGCCGATGATACGCAACTTTATTTTTCATTTGCCAGTGCTGACTGCGCTGTGGCGGAGTTCAAAGTCAACTCTGACTTGGATATACTGTTTAAAGTATCATTAAATCACTCCCTAAGATTGAACCCCAGCAAATCGGTTGTAATAACTTTTGGTAAGGATAGATTGCAAATTAAAGAAAACATAAAGATCAAAATTAATGATAACGAGCTATCTCACGCAAATTGTGTAAAAAATCTCGGTGTTAGAATTGATCACAGATTAAGATTCAAAGAGCATGCTTCTGCTTGTATACAAAAGTCATATCTCTCATTAAAGATGCTCTATCATCACAGAACATTTCTTAGTGTGGCCATTAAAAAGAAGTTGTGTGAGGCGCTCGTACTATCTCACTTTATTTATGGAGTTCCAGTTTATAGCCCTTGTTTAGACAGTGAAACGCTTATGCGCATTCAACGTGTTCAAAACTCGTGCATACGGTATATATATGGCATACGAAAATACGAGAGAGTAAGTTATAAGTTAAAGGAGCTTCGATGGTTAAATATGAAGGATTGGTTTGAATTCAAAACGCTATGTTTCTATCACAAAGTGATGATAAATAATAGTCCACCCTACTTATACAGTAAGATAGTACTGAGAGCTGATGCTCATGATGTTAATATTCGGTTAAAAGACAACATATCAGCTCCTTTCCATAGAACATCATTATTTGAAAGAGGTTTTACATATAACATATATAAAGTGTACAACTCCATTCCTCCTCGTGTCAGAAGTCTTCCGATTCATATGTTTAAAGTGGCTGTTAAGCAGATATTTGATTCCAGATAATGCTATTCTACTATAATGTATTTTAATTTATTTTTTTTTAGTTTTATTTTCTTTGCCTCATTTTTCTTCGTAGATGATAGAGTAGGATCTAATTTATAGTCTGTTCATGTATTGTATATATTAGGTGATGCTATTCTACTGATATGTATTTGTATTTATTTTAACTTTATATTTTACGTTAATTTTCTGCTCTGCAGATAATACAGTGGATTATAATCTACAGTCTGCTCGTGTTATAATGTCGGGTATAAATATAAGGACTATCTATTGAAAATGTTTAATGTGCATTCAAGGGTTGAGTGGAAGAGCACCTTTGGTGAACTCCCCCTTGAGGTTTCTGATCAGTGTGTATTTTGAATAATCCTGGGTTCCATATTATTGTCGTATACTGTTCAGAAATAAAGGCATTATTATTATTATTATTACATATAAATTTGATAGCACCAGTTGAAATACGATATATGATATATGTTATTTTTTTCTGAAATGGAGGTCAAAAAAATTGAATAAATTGAAGTTCTCAAATGCCAATAACTGCTGTATTTATGCACTGAATTGTTTGATATTAGACAGTCGTAAACAACTTAAAGATGTCTATCTCAAAATAAAAGTTCCTAGATCGAGGTCATTCAATGTCCACATTTCATACTGCACTTTTCTTGTTAAAATTAAGCTTGATAAACCAACTTTGTTATGTTTGTATACATGTCTTTCCACATAGCCTGCAGCAAACTTCTTGGCAAATGAACCATCTTCTATAGTTTCTTGCAAACGTCGACGGAGCTATTGGTTGCCAAGATAATCTTATTTATTGACTACTGCAACATTTCAAGGGAGAGAATGCAATGTTAGGCTTATTTCCAACTAAATATCCATGGCTTTTTGATGATGGTCCTACAATATTTGAAACATGATCATTAAAAGTTAATTTAGTGTCAATAATTACTCGTAGCTCATTAAAAGCATTCTACTCTTTTAACTATCTGCCTCTTCATTTTGTCGCCTGTATACACATATAAATTCAAGCCGTTTGTATTCTTGATCGAAGTAAGTTGGAAAGTATAATATTCTTACTGAAACTTTATGAAACACTTTGTAGAAGAGTATTTAAATTTGAGTTGTGAACCAAGTTATGTTCTTGGTCAGAGCATATTTCTATAAAGTGAGTATTGAAATAAAAAATATATTTTTTTGTTAAAATTATTTATAATTTCATCATCAAGTAATTTTCTTAGAGCGAGAACATATACTCTTGTCACAAGTATATCTCTACAAGATTATCAGAATCAGAATTCTAGAATTGAGAATTTCTTTTATGTGTGTAAGAAGCTGCGTATGTTTCTTGCTCTATCCCCCGTATTCCTAAGAGATCTTAAAGCCCAGTCCTCGTACAAACCTCAACACATAAAAGCTTTGCAGAAGGATCGGAAAAACAACGAATGCATCGTTTGAGCAAATCAACGAAAATTCCTTCCGCTACAGAAAACAAACTTTCTCCGGAATAATCCCAGTTGGCAGCCCTGTAAAACTTTCAGCGGCAGCAGCAGCAACATTATGAAATACCAAGCTAACAAAAGCAGCGGCCACAGTAAATGCCTCAACGACCAAGGAATCATGGTTCAGTGACCATCGCATCACGGTTCACGATCGCGCTTAAGTCAACTCTAGACTTTTAGCGTTTAGACAAACATTCGAGAAGGGCAATAGTCCTAGAGCTAGTGGCGCATCGTAGGTAATTCGTTGCACGTGGAATGTCATCATGTATAACTGTGATTGCAGGTTAATAGAAAAGACGTCGAGTATAAAATACCTGGGTATAGTAGTTGACCAACACCTGAAGTGGTCTGAACATATTAATTATGTGGCGAAACGATTAAGAGTTCTAATACATACATTCCTCGAATTAAGAGATATTCTATTTAGGAAAAATCTGATTATACTGTATACCTCTCTTGCTGAATCAATAATTAGGTATTGCATATCTGTATGGGGAGCTGAATTCAAAACATCCATGCATCCTTTACAAGTTACACAGAATACTATATTGAAGATAATATTCAAGAAAAGTCGACTATTTCCTACTCGCCAATTATATGAAGAAAACGAATTGTTCAACGTTCGCTCAATATATATCTTTAGCTGCTTAAAAAGAATGTACAGTGAGAAAATAAATTTTTCGCAAGTACACACCGTAAGAACAAGGGCCAATGAAAATATGAACATTAAAGTTGACTTTTTTAGTAAATCTACCACTCAAAATTCTTTTCTTTTTTATGGCCCCAAATTTTTTAATAGTATTCCAAAAAGATTGAAGGAAATTTCGAACTACAACAACTTCAAAAAGGAAGTTAAGCAATATATAAAAGATCATCCAAATCAATTCTAACTATTCTATTCGAAGTGCTTTTCTAATTAAACCGATTTTTTATATATTTTATTTATTTTGTTTCTACATAATTATAAAACCGAGATCATATTCGCTCATAGACATGCTCGAACTGCTGCCTACTTCCATCCAGAATTACTTATCACACCAATAGGTTTCTTGTTATATCAGTTAAATGCTCTGCTGGAACTGCGGCTCACAAGGCAGGCCCCTAGCGTCAGCTGCTGTTTGGTAGGGTATTTTTTTTAACTTATAAGTAACTTATCTACACATTGAAATATCGTATGTAGATAGTCGTACTCAGGGTCAGTCGGTGAACCTGAGATCTGGCTGGCCAGGAGTAAACACAATACCTGTATATTATTTATGTATTTAACTAATAATGTATCTTTATATCGTTATCAATAAACAATAAACAATGAATATCCTGTTCCCCCTTGCTCTGTATCGAACATACATAAAAAAATTCTTGGACGAAGAATATACAGGGTGTTCATTTGAAAAATTCTCACCCTGGATTTCTCGAAAACCGTACCTTAAAAGAAAAAACGCCGAGATACGTCAAAAGATTTGTTAAGGGAGACAACATTTAACCAAGAACTACTTCATCCCTTGTACCCTCTGTCCCCCAGGATCATCCCCTTAAAAATTTTAAACTGCAAGTGGTATCGAGTAATACCTTGTTTCAAAGGTATGTCCAAGTCCTTCATTTTGACGTTTGATTTTTTAAAATGTGTCGATTCGTTTTCGAGAAACTTAGAATCTTAACTTGTTCAAATATAATACAAAAACATACGAAAATATCACCTTTTATTGCAATAAGTGTTCAAATGTTGCCTGTTATTGGCCAAACAATGATATAGGTAAAAATTCCTGACGAGCAGTTTGGATGACCTTCGTCATCGCATTATCGAAAGCTGCCATGATATCTCACAACATCCTTTTGCAACTGCCTCCAAAACAAACTACTTCGACACACACTTATTGCAATAAAAAGTGACATTTTCGTGTTTTTGTATCATTCTAATTGAAAAGTTGAGATACATAAATATTATAATTTTCTCGAAAACGAATCGATGTGTTTTAAAAATTCAAGCATCAAAATAAAGAACTTCCACATACCTGTAAAACAAGGTACCCTTGTCATTTAAAATTAATAAGGAGATGATCCAAGGGATGAAGAAGTTGTTGGTTAAAATGTCGACAAATCTTTTGAAGTGTCTCGACGTTTTTCCTTTTAGTCGGCGGTTTTCGAGAAGTCCGAGGTGGGAAGTTTTCAAAAGAACAGCGTGTATGCCATATCTTCCTATACATATACGCAAAGCTGTAATAATCTTCAACCAAAAATGTTATATCTTTGATCACATAGGGTTATATCAAGTAAATACATACTTTCAATTCAAAAGTGGGAAAGTCTTGAAAGTACGAATATGGAAATCTTAAATCAAGCATATGATAGTTCCGAAAACAAAGCAATGAATATATCACCTATAAGAGTACCATTATATTGACTGAAGCATTTCATAATCTTGGCACAGACAGCTCAATATTTTGGTCTTCTTAGAACTACATACCATCAAAGGGCATCTGTACAAGCATTCGGCAATTTTATGTTATAGTATATTGAACCCCCACCTACAAAAAAAGTATTTTCTGTGAAGTAAAAATTTGGCTCTACATTTCTTTGAAAAGAAAAGCAAAATATTATCTACGATAGTAAAATTTTTATGGCCAGTGCCAGGTACTCCTGACATTTACAAGCTCGGGAAAGGCACCATGGATTCCAGCTTCAAGGGCAAGAAAAATGTATCGAAATTTACAGTTATTTAGGTTTCTAAAAGTAATGAGCGCTTCCTTGGCTAGTACCGAAAAGCATAGTATATTACCAGAATATTTTTTGAAGCAGTGAAAAGTATTTGATGAAAAAAACACTGATGAAACAGAGTGACATGGATGGACATCAAAAAAATGTATAACAAAGGAGTGCAGTAACCTTCAAAGAATAAAATAACCGACTGCTGCCTCTTACTCTATCACAGAGACGACTTGCGAGATGTCTTGAAGATTATTATTTTTCGGCTGGAAACGAGGTCAAGATTTGTTTACAATCCACTTGTGATGCTCGAAATGTTCTACCAAGAATCTGATATGGCATATTAGTCGCGCTGGCTGCAGGATTATACGCTCTACGAATTTGTAATTTGAAGTCCATGTTTTTCGTGGCCAGCATTTTATCTCCACCGGACAGAATTTGGATGGGCTTTATTTATGAAAACGCTGTTATCTTCATAGTGCATGCAATCCATGTTAGGCGCGTAGGATTAATTTATGTGTATTTAATTTATGTATGTAGTTTGTTAGTAATTGTGAATAGCATTCAAAAGCTTACCGCGGACGAATTCATTGGGAATACAAAATATGAGAATTAGTTTAAAAAGGTTGTAGGCAAAATGATAGCGAACAGCGAAGTGTACTCTTAAAACTCTATTTCCAAGCTTTCGGGATCATTTGATCCCTTTTTCAGGGCTACAAAGACAATTTAGCAATCAGCAACATTAGAAAAATTAAGATTGAAAAGTTTTTACTTACAAAAGTTTGTGAGGATGTTGCTGGAAGATGTTATAAAACAAGCCAAAAGAGCAAGTAACAACACATATCTTGCATGAAGCACGTTATACAGACACAGAAATTTACGAAAAACATTACACAGTTTACTGTTAAAAGTTAAATTCTTAATAAAATCGTAAAATGTCCGTTCGATGATTATTTTGCGTGCCGGCAATTACGTCTTTATCGAAACGATCAAGCACACGTGTCTGAGCGGAAATAGGTTGGCGGAGGGAAATTCAAATTTTGTTCATTTTTCAATTGTCATTTGCCTAATTTTGGCGCATGCGTAATCTATGTTAAAATTATTGTGAAAGGGATTTATGTACAGGCTGATTCAAAGTATCACTATACAGTGTTAAACAGAATGATCTGATGTGATAAAATGTTTTAATGTTTGTAATTTTGTGAAATGTGCGTGGGTAACAATGATTATATCAAAAAGGTAGAAAAAGGGGAATTAAATATGCGTTAATAGCAAGAATTGTCGTGATAATGTGAAATTATTCATAGAGGGGGAAATTTTAATGATATATGTGGTATAAATTAATTTTATATCTACTAGATTTACAATGAAGGGTTTTGTACAGAATTGTCAATACGATATTTTTCACAATTCAAAAGATATGAATAAATTATGCTAAGGCTGTTAATATCAGATTTTTTATTAATACAATTGTCACATTGAAAAATATGTGCCATTTCAAGGAAACATCTTTTCTTTAAATTTGACTCACTTGGCAAAACTTTAACCGAATTATAATCAATGATATGATTGGGAAGATTAGCATGCGATGCCAAAGTGCACCGGTTAGGGTAAAGTCTGGCATCACTTTTTCACAATATATATATTATATATATATTATATATTATATATTTCACAAAATTACATACATTAAAACATTTTATCACATCAGATCATTCTGTTTAACACTGTATAGTGATATTTTGAATCACCCTATACATAAATCCCTTCCACAATAATTTTAACATAGATTACGCATGCGCCAAAATTAGGCAAATGACAATTGACAAATGAACAAAATTTGAATTTCCCTCCGCCAACCTATTTCCGCTCAGACAGGTGTGCTTGACCGTTTCGATAAAGACGTAATTGCCGGCAAGCAAAATAATCATCGAACGGACATTTTACTATTTTATTAAGATATTAACTTTTAACAGTAAACTGTGTACTGTTTTTCGTAAATTTCTGTGTCTGTATAACGTGCTTCATGCAAGATATGTGCTGTTACTTGCTCTTTTGGCTTGTTTTATAACATCTTCCAGCAACATCCTCACAAACTTTTGTAAGTAAAAACTTTTCAATCTTAATTTTTCTAATGTTGCTGATTGCTAAATTGTCTTTGTAGCCCTGAAGAAGGGATCAAATGATCCCGAAAGCTTGGAAATAGAGTTTTAAGAATACACTTTGCTGTTTATTTGCCGCTACCCAGCCATCTAGCTTGAGTTTTGTTTCCTAACAAATCGGCAACGATTACCCGCTTCCTAAAATGCTATGCCTTATATATGAAGTGCAGTTTTGTGAAATTTGGAACAGAAGTACAAAAGTAAAACTGAGTCTTTTTGAAGCCTTAAATCACAGTTTTTTATTTAATTTTTAAGAGAACGAATAATAGATAATATTGTACTTTTAAAAGCAATGAAATGAGTTTCCTTCCGATGTTCTTTTGTTAAATGTTTCGCTCTAAAAAGAGTAGTAGAGGTTGGCAGGTTTGGAAACATTCCTGTTTTCATGTACTGTGATATAGCTTGATGATAATGGTCTTCTTTATTCTCTTCTCAGGAAAAAAGTTTATGTGCTAGTGTGGGACAATTAGAAATACTATATACATTTTTTTATACATACAATACATGTTAGCTTTTCTATTAATCAAACGCTTAGTGGCCAAAAGGCTAAAGTAATACCCGTACCAAGCATTCTTTCAAAAGTCTATCAAGATTTCTATGATATAGAATATTTCACAAAAACCGTTTAGAGTGTTTTGATGATCTGTTTAGGTGCAGCTAGTTATACGTAAAGTACACCTAAAGCCGACATTGCTGTTCTAGGACATTTTTGCTGACATTTGGTGCAGATGACGGTTAAAACTAGAATGAACCCAGCTCCCAAATCTCTGGGTGTCTTGGCCGTACTTTTTTCGGGCACGGTGAATTTCAAGTAGGTTTCAGATACCATTACTTGGTAAGTCATATTGATGGATTTCATAACGACGGCGACGTTAGAACCCATAATCCTTGCTGCGCTGTGCTATATTAAATAAATACTAATTGAGCGTGATTTAAAACTTGGAAACAACACGCTAAGGCTCTATCAAGAGAAATATTACATCTTTTCAATTCAATTCAAAATTTCCATGGTCCAGAATATGTCGGATGTGACCCAACAGCAATACCTTCCCTATGTTTTATGTTCCAGGTTTCTATATAAAAGCTTCAATATTTAAAGCTGTTTAGAGGGTGTTGACGATGTTTTTGGGTCTATCTAGTTATACGCAAACTAAACATAAGGTAGACATTGCTATTCTAGGGTACATTTCAAGTAGGTTTTAGATAGTAATGGGGACTATCGAATAAAAACTATCGAAGCTTTCGATAGTTACTATTCATTCGAATTATTCGTGGAGAATTCGTTCGTTTTAAGCAATCGAATGAAAATTAATCATTCAATTTCTTTTGTAGTTGGCGTTAAAAAGTACACAATAGAGAGTGAAAAAATGAAGCAGTTAAGCATCAGCTTTCGATATGCGTGCGCCTGACACAATGTTGCATAATAGTTGAGTAGTAGATGTGATTAGTACGCTATTTTTATACTTATGCATTTATTAATATGGCACACATCATTTTAATATATTTTATGTTCAAAGGTATTAGTAAGGTATGGTCGAATGATATTCTTTTGTCTGCGTCGTTTCATATATGCGAAAAGCGCTCTTGACAGATCGTATCTTCATTAATAGATGGAATCTGGTGTCTATTGAATGTTTTTATTTGAATGAATTCAATCAGTTGCAACCATCAGTTCAGTAGTTATTATTATTACTATACAACAGATATGAGTAGAGTACAAGGTACTATAAGCTCATGTACAAAATAAGGGGAAAAATCAGAATGTACAGACATAAACGTTCACAAGGTGTTAGAAATTGCACGAACCAGAGTTGCAAGTCCTGGTCACAACACCACCTGATGTCATATCTGGTCTTGAAGCTTGTGGCGGAATTTGCGTTCACCACATCGACGGGAAGTCTGTTCCAAGAGTCAAACACGCGATTGAACGGCTCCTTCTGTAGTTTCAGGTTGTGTCCTCGGAGATTGCTGTGTGATAGCTGGAACATGTACCTCAGATCAGTGCTAAAGAGGCCATGCAGTGCCCGAAATGTGATTATAAGATCACCTCGAAGTTTTCTGTCAGCGAATGCTGGGAGCCTGAATAATTTGAGGCGTTAATCATAGGTGGGTCTCCGGGCTCCAAAGGGAATGCGCGTCGCACGACGCTGGATTAGCTCCTACAGGTTCTTGTCGCGAATGCGGGCTGCCTCCCACACCGGACCAGTAAACTCTATTACTGGTCTCACGAAAGTTGTGAATAGGAATGAACAAATGCGAATGCTACAGCCGTTAAATGATCTTTCCATCATATATAATAACCTTTTCGCTTTGGATGCACCTTGCTGGATGTGCTCAGACCAGTTAAGGCGATAATTTACGCTTACTCCAAGATCAGTATGACTAGATACCTTTTCAACAGTACATTCAGCAATACTGTACACGTGTCTGGGATTGTTTTTTTCCACGATGAAGAACGCAGCATTTCAGAAGGTTGAGTGGTAGCAGCCAGGATTCCGACCATCGGACAACAGTATCAAGATCACGTTGAAGCATAGTAAAGCTTATTGCGGTGTTATATAATTTGGTATCATCTGCGTATGCAGAGCACGTGGATGACATATGGAAGGAAAGATCACTTGTGTAAAGAAGAAAACGTGTAGGGCTCAAGACGGAGCCCTGTGGAACGCCACTAGTAACTGCGTGGGCAGGTGAGTGGCTGTCACCAACACGTACAGAAAAAGTTCTGCCGGCAAGAAATGCTTCAATCCACATCAACAGGTTCCCTCTAATCCCCAGATGTTCAAGTTTGTAGAGCAGACTTATATGAGGAACGCGATCAAATGCTCTGGAAAAGTCAAGGTAAATAACGTAAACTGGTGTATTTGAGTCCAGAGATAACGTCCAATCATTGAGGCAGTGTAACATGTTGGTTATTATTGATCGTCCAGGTACAAAACCATGTTGATTCCTTGGAATTAGATCATTTTCTGTAGCGAAAGGTAAAAATTTATCCAGGATCATTCTTTCAGCTAATTTGGCAGCAATTAGTACAAGACTAATGGGACGGCAATTATTTGCAGCAGACGACCTATCACCTTTTTTGAATATGGGTGTTACCGATGCACTAAGCCAAGATGAAGGTAGAGTGTGACTTCTGAAAGAAGCAGTAAATATTTCATTCGGTAAAGCCCATCACTGGTTCTGAATGCCCTGACTTGGCAGAATTTCCAATCAGATTGATGGATTTCATCACGATGTTAGAACTAATAAGCCTGTGCTATTAAATAAAAACTAATTGAGCGTAATTTAAGGCTTGGAAACAACACGCTGAGGCTCTTCTTAGAGAAATTACATCTCTAAAACATAATTCACTGTTTTCATGAGTCAGAGTTGGATGATCTCAACTACTTAATAATACACGCCAAGCAACGGTAACGATACAGCAGGCGAGCATAGCAAACGACCACATTTTGACCTGAGAACAAAAAACTAATTTTCTCTCCAGGCATGAGTTGTGTGTGTGTGGTTTAACTTCTGTTTTAATATTAATTTAAAAAGGTCCGCCGGAATTGGCTTGCTTGTCACGCAACATGCCAGACTTGAATTTTAATATGAAATGCTAAGTGGGTTATGTAATAATCGCATTTAAGCCCCGGATTCCTGTCTTTTTTCTAACTAGGTTTTTAACTAAGGTACGATATATTGTAACAGAGTTGGGCCGCAGTGCTGCAATAAAGCCATTTGAAGAGTTTTTCAACCGAAACTTTGTTCATTCCGAGCAAGATTCACGAATTAGTCCTCTCGAATGAATTTTCATGAAAGAATAACATTTCGTGGGCTTCTACGGATGTCGTTTGTATGGAAATTAAAATTTCGAAGGTTTTTGAGAACTAATTGTCTTTTGTGCTTTGTGTACCGAAAAGTAGTTTCACTTAGTCAGTATTTTTTCAACGGGCATTTTCATTTACTTCCTCATTCTGAAGACAATGGCCCCGAGTTACAGTTAACAGCTTGCATGCTCCACAGAGTTTACATTAGTGACTATATCTTTCTATAAGCATTGGTTGATACATTTTTCTCTCACTTGCATCGTATTTACTTACTACTTAAGTAATCCCACGAGACATTTCCCAACCAACAACATTCTACTTCTTCTACTTCTCAGATCTGTCTATGTACCTCTGTTATCTTCGACTAATGGACCATTTTGCTTGTTTTCAGAAATCGGGGTCAATCCCAATACTTTATTTTTAGATAGCAACAGCTAGAAACAATTGTGTCAATTTTATTTCTCAGGCCTGTGAACGGGTGCCATTGGATGCAATTGCGAATTTGAGACATGTTTTATTGGGCGTCACTCACTTCCCTTATTCTGTCTGTCCATCCCCTAACCACTCTATAAATTGACCTGAATCTTTTATAGTGTGTTAAAATAGTCCAACAAGAACAGCGAGAGAAGACATGTATTTTGAAAATTAACCTATTTGGTAGTGGAGGAATAATAAATAAGCACATAGAAAGAAAAATACATCCTTTTAAGGTATTTTAAAGGATAGAATATTGCTCCGGTGTTACCCTGTGCTTTAAAAATGTATATGTCATTTGCCTTCAATAATAGAAGCTGACATATACATTTTTAGTTGCAATGCATGTTATGTGATACAGTACAAATTTCGATAATTATATTGATCATAAGCCTACAATTTAATAGTGACATTTTGTCAATGTCATGTCAATAATTCCCATCCTAAATATTGGACAAAAAATTGACAAAAATTATCCTTAAAATTTTGTTACAAATATAGGACAAGGGCATGAGCATTAGTTGCACAGTCTCGTCATTTGTCTGTTGTCAGTTATCATTTCTTTCAGAGTCATTGTCGTGCGGTCAATAAGCCACGCCAACGCATGCTTGTTATTTTAAAATCCTATACCTATTCTCTAAATTTTCAAGTTCGTGATCTTATTCTATTTGTGGTTGTTTCTTTTATTGTTTTGTTTTCTTTTGCGAAGAAGGTTATTATTTGAAAAAAGACAAAATCATGCAAACCATGTGGAAACTAAAAATATTCAATTATCGTAACCCCAGTTTTCAACTGTCGCGATCCAAACATTCGAATGCGCAGTAATTCAATGCGTAATTTTACATCCCATTTGCCAAATATTTAGAACACCTCCAAAATATTCAACCAAAATAGATGTCAAATTTTTTGTCTAACATTTAGGATGGATCGTGACAGCCTTGCAATCTTGGGGACTCCGCAGGCCAGGGAGGGGAGGCTTATACCTGAGGGGCAGGTGGTGCTAGTAAAGTACATTCAAACTTCGTTTCTTATAACTTCTAATTCCAAAGTTCCTTTGGACGTAGCCAAAAAATCCTTCTGAGAAATCATAACTATAATGTCAAAGTTTGCGGTATATGCTTTTCACATTTCAGATTTCCTTAAACATAGTCTAAAATAACCTTTTTGACTCAAATTTTTATTATTATTACAATTAAAGCTCATTCTTTGAATATGCAAGACGTTTTCACGGAGTTGGAAATTATTTGAGTAAATCAAAAAGGCGTGGATCCTACCAATTAAAAAAACTTGATGCAATTATAGTTTTTATTATAAAATAATCTGAAATTGAACACGAACGGTCGATTCAATCTAAGCTTGAAATAATTATTGAATAATTTTTAATAAACAGCATGTTGAAATCACACGTACAGCTTAGAAAATTTTGATAATTACTAAACACTGATATCTATCGACTTCTTTGACTACGAGTAGGTTCAAAAACGATCCAAATACGTTCGTTTTGCAATGATCCATGAAAAATTATTTATCATTGTTGTTGAATCAATTTAAATCTGTAAAACAAAAGAGAGAGGATAATTAAAGAAGATTTACAAAATAAGACAAACTGAGTACATAGCAACACGTGCTCAGTCGATTATGCAGTGTGAGAAAGCTTGAATGGATCACGTACGCATGTTAAAAAGCAGCATATTTAACATGCATTACCTGCATTTCATTGTATATTATGTGGGATTATTAGGCACAAATAACCAACAAGCTGCTTCTTCATGTTTATTTTTAAATTATCGCCGTGACAAGTCAGGAAAATATCATTAAATTGCTCCTACGTTCTTTCGTTCTACACAGACTGTGGCGAATGAACAAAGTGGTTTTTTTAAATTGATCGTTTTGATGTTGAAATGTTTCTATTTACCTGAGTTATCATTTGCTTTGAGGCCTTGGTAGTTACCGGAATAATTTTGATGTGAAATAAATTGATATTCGTCGAATGCTTTATCACTTCTGGTTTACACATCACTGGGAAATTGGTATTGTCAGCAGATTAATTTTGTATCAGGGTTTCTGAAATCGAGTGCCTTTGAGTTGCTTCCTCAGGCCTCGTGAAAATTAGTTTTACAAATCAAAAGTTTAATTTTTTTTTAGTCGTACCTATATTGGAATAGTTCCAAAACAAGGACTTGTAAATAGTAAATACCAGTCCACCTAAGTTACATAATTTGACATGTTTTCTATCAAAATTAGAAAAACTAAAATCCTGCACAGCCTTCCATAACATATTAATGCAACCTAATAATCAGTTTATTAATTTGCAAACTAGCTAGTGAACAAGAATTCAACGAGTAATGTACAAATACAAAATTATGCAACCTTGTTTCACTTTTGCATGTACGTAAATCAATATACCCGTAGTGAAAAAAGAGTTAAGATTGAGCGAGATAACCCTGTCTCTCCAGCATCATTCAAGCACTAGCTGATTGAGTAATGCAACTCTTGTAGCCCATATCAAAATATAACAAAAAATATCTCTACTCAGTAAGTAATAACTGGACCTTCTGAATTGGTTCGAATACGTTCAACCCCAAGTTAAATTTCGTTTAATTTCTTTCCATAACGAACAGACAGACCACACCAAGTTTATAAGTGGAGGTGTCTAATCAGTATAGTCAAATTTCAACAATTAAGGGTCTATGGTATAACACGTGAAATTGAGAATCCAAAAAAATCTCCATTTCCTTTCTCCAGTATGTGTGTCTAAGGTGAGGAGAGGTAAGTCCAAAAGTCCAAAGGTAAAGTCAAAAGGTCCAAAAGTCGCCATAAAAGTGGATTTCGCATTTCGAAGCTCCTAACGTTACCTTTAAACTTACAATAATGATTCAAAAACCAAATTGAAGAA
Organism: Callosobruchus maculatus; assembly: GCA_951848785.1. Lineage (NCBI taxonomy): Eukaryota > Metazoa > Arthropoda > Insecta > Coleoptera > Chrysomelidae > Callosobruchus > Callosobruchus maculatus. Next base: position 13,115,785 of record CATOUR010000054.1, on the reverse strand, counting down.
GAAAGCTTGCGCTATGTCACTTCGAGGGCCTTGTTTTGATATGAAGAATGCATGATTTTGCATTGCGAGTTTTTTTGCACACTAAAAAGCTTTTTTGAAAAAATTGCTCTGGGATGTCATTCATTAAGGTCTTAACTATCACCTTCTGAAATACTGTGTATGAAGTTTGACAAACAAGTGAGTTTTGTTGGAAATAGGAAACCGTGTTTTTCATGGCAAATACATATGTATAAATGTGTGTACCTGATATAACACTACGTTCTTAGACCCCGAATAGGAAATGCTTGAGTAGCGAAAATATTTTCTAGTAACCAATAAATTATATAACACCATATTTTGAACTTCCAATGAAAGTCAAAGTTTTATTATTTTGATAGTCCTGTCGGATATTTTTCAAATGTATTCCATTCACCACTTTTGGAGTGCTCCAAATGCAAGCCGAACTTAGAAGGAATCTATCCGAGCCAACAAAATCTCGCTGCTTGATTTGAAAATTTCGGCACTGTCACAAAGAGGATATCTTTGGAAATAGTGAAATAAAGTTCGCCGTTTCACGCAGGTTTTATGAAAACAAGAATTTCCTAGAAATCTTGCTAATCTTAACTGAAAGTTATTACGTATGGCTCAATATTTTCAAACTTTGCTCCGTGTAGAACTATAACTCCACCAAGGAAGGGTAATGTTATGGAATGTGCTAACTATAAAACGATTGATCTAATACTACACCCTTCCAAAAAGGCTTCTGTACATAATAAATAAAAAATGTAAGAAAAATATTAGAATAAGTTGGATCTCTGGAATGAAAGTTGGATGGAAAAGGATCAAGGGTATGTCAAGATAACCATCATTTGAAGAAATCAAGGAGATGTTAGGTTTTACTACGTACCACTATCTGATGAAGACGATAGTTCACGAGAGATGTTGATTATAATGATGTTCAATGTAACAAAAATAGTTTACATGAATCTTGTAGATGAAATCATAAGACAGCTCATCAGATATTTCTTTCTATTCGTCAAATACAAAAATGCACAGAAACAAAATTCATGCTTAAACATGTTGCTTCATAAAGTAAGCTAGTTAGTAAAGTTTCAGCATAAATACATAAACATTACGTTTGTTCTATGTAACATAGTATTTCAACATATAACCACATACCAATGTGATGCAAAGATAATGATATTGTCTTGTATACGTCCAGGAAATTTATGTAGGTACTGTATGGCGTAATATTCTTATGACTCCGAGTGTATCTACTGCGAACGAATAAACATGTTCAAAAACGACCTGTCCGACTATATAACATGCGTTTATCTGATCCAGTAAAAACAAGGAAACGGCACGCTGTATCCAACTCTCGACGAATTCTCAAAAATGCCCAGAGACAACGTGACCGTGGGTCGCACTACCATAAATTTCCTGGTAAAGCCTTTCTCTTCTCCAAGCGATCCTCTTCTGTTCGTCACCATGTTCCTGCGGCAGAGTCCGGCTGGGCGTGACCTTGGCTGAACCCAGTGTTGTCATATATCAAAAGGAGTCACAAATTTTTGTATTCACAAAATAAGCATTTGTATAATGCCTATACTAGCAAAGCTGTAATAATCTTAAACCAAGAATTTGATATTTTTGATCATATACCGTTATATTAACTAAATATTTTCAATACAAAACTGCGAAAGTACTGAAGGCAAGTAATATATTTTGAATCTCACATACTTGGTACTTACATATACGAACATCTGTATGATGTTCACACAACCCTAACTGCGCAAAAATCCTTTCGTGAGAGTATAACAATATAACACAGAGACACAGGTAAAATTATGAATTATTAACAAATGACCCGAGGCCTGTGGTAATCTGTTAATGTGAATGAACCAAGCATAACGTATTCTCAATGGAGGTACTTCAAGGTCCTCAGCAGGCTGTTTGTATTCTTGATCTGAGTAATAGGAGCTCGTTTGGAAAATATGGCATCCTTGCCAAAAAATTATGAAATACTTAGCCGGAGAGAGCGTATTTCTTTAGAATGAGTATTGAAGTCAAGAGAATATTTATTTTCTTGAAATTAACCAAACTTTCCTCATCAAGTGAATTATCTTAAAGCGAGAACAGAAGCTTTTTGTCGCGAGTATATACAAGGTTGTCAGCATTCTTGAATCGAGAATTCCTTTTTATGTGCGTACATTGAGCTTGGCCACTTAATCAAAGAGAGGTTTCCAACTTCGAAGATCAAATGCTGATCTTCTGGCATTTTATCAACTATAGCATTAAGTTCTCCTAAACAAGCTTCCGTTCTAGAACTTTCCCGTTATACTTTGCGATTGGTTAGAGGACTCCCTCACTCGAACGCAGAAGGGCATCGGGGACCACGTCTGCTTCTCAGTCAAGGGATCTGGAGACTACTATCGTTTGGGGACTCAAGAGTTTGGTAAAACTCAAAGCTTCCAAGACCCAGTACTTCTCTCTATCAAGAAAGTGCGCATCCAGATCTAAGAAATGATAAGGCCCCCTATAGCCAAGTCATTTATTTTTAAGCTTATGGGAGGCAACATTACAGAAAACATGATCTGGCACGAACATGTTTCGTCAATTGCAACAGCTGATGAGAAATAGCTCAGATACCTATTCAGAGGATGAACTTCGTTAAAAAAAAATAAAAAACACGAAGAGAAATCCATAAATATGATCAATTCAACGTCTTTGACAGGAACGCCATAAAACCTTAGAAAATTTTTACAAATATGTAGTTGCTTCAAGAAGCGATTGAAGTGCATATCATATCATGAGTGCTGTTGGTAGATACAATTATTATTTTTTAGTTTTGATAAGTTTGATCACATCTACCCTCAAAAATTCAAAACTTCCTACAGATCATTTCAAGTTATTAATTATAAAAAATCATAATTCTAACAGGATCGTTTAGCGTTTTTTGTATATAACTGCAAAATAAACACATTTTGAGAGTAGACACAAAAATAAATAAGGTTTGAAAATATTCACTGGAATATGTGGTTTATATTACTGCATTAAAAAAATAGGGTTGACGACCGTTTAAATTTAGTTTTTAATTATTTTAGTCATGGTAGCTAAAATTGTTTCGGAAACTAAGAGACCATAATGAAAACTGGCAACAGGGCACTCTCTTCACAAAAACCCACAGTGACAGTGACGTGAGTGCGTAGTGTTCGTCGGTTAGGTTAGGTTGCTTTGTTTATTATCGTTTGTGGGTTTGAAAGTTATTACCTATACGCTTGCAGTGTAGAGAATTGACTTCCTTCAGGAACATCAACGTGAATACTCGAGAAGAGAATATTTTGTCATGCAGAAACTGCTGTCCAGGAAAACAAAACTGCGACAGTTCGCAAACTTTTTGAAGACCGGCATGTTTTGCGACAGTCCGTGTTTTGTTTTTCGAGTCCCGCTCGGAAGCAGTAACATCAAAAGGTTTCGACACGTTTTGAAACTCGAGTCTGTCTGATGGAAGCGGTTGTGTTTAGGTAACTATAGTTTAATATCAATAACGAATTAAGGTGCCGTTTATTCAGACAGAGCACATCTTCATTAAAGATAAATCCGTCACCTACGCGATTTTCTGCATCAGCTGTGTCGCATAACTGAGGTTTGATTCATTCCATGAGATTTCATATTTTGGCTTCCTGAAAGGGTTTATAAATTACAGCCTTCATCTCCTCGAAACATTGCTTGATGATTAATGAAAAGTATGTGTTCCTGGCCAATTGAAATGGACGGAAAACAAAACCGAAACTCGACCATAATTTAATCCGCTTGATGGAAACAAGATTTTTAAGTTTGTTCCAGTTTTGATTTTGTTTTTCAGGTTCCAGAAAACACAAGTACATACAAACTCAGCTGCCCATTTAGTGGAAAACCGGCCTTAGAGTAACTCAACGTTATTACTTCGTGTTTTTCCGGAGGTCGAGCGCTGATGCTCCTGACGTAGTAAAATGAGGCACATATAACCATACCACTCAACAGCCGTCTGCTTCGGGACGGCACGGCAACACTGGTTGAACAGGTTATATAGACGGCGCGAATGCCTCAGGCACTACGGGACCAGCATTAGATATCGTATTGTCGGAAAATGTTCAAACATCGATTATTTCCTACTGATATTTTTTATTGTTTATATTCCGTGCACGACTATATGTTACTGCCATCCCAAGATGGCCTTTGAAATATATGGAACCCTTAAAATACAGGGCTGCAATCGATGCAATTAGGTACTCATCAGGCAGATCTAGTTAGTTGAAAATGAATGTTCGCGCCAAAGCGAATTATTTAGAGTTATAGTCGGGATTTATCTTATTTCCATCACCGTGCCTGGCTGCCATGTTAGAATTACATTCAAAGAAAACGTTCCCTGGTTTATGATACATTCGTGGTCAGGGTCTCTAAATAAAGATTTCCGGCAGTTCTCCGTCTTATGGTAATATATAGCCAGCCATGTTCAACTGGAGGAAATGAATAATTATGAATTTTGTGAGTACCAGACTAAAAGCACGACGCATTTAAAACTAGACCGAGAATTATTTGAAACAGCAAGACCTACTACAGAACACCAAAACGAACTATGAAATTTCGCAGTGCGGGTTTACCCTAAGTATCCTCTCCTGTTATTTTTCGTCTAAGAAAGCTAAGATTTTTTATTGTAAAACTGAAAAATTTGTTGTATTCATATTAGTCTGCCCAATGACTCAATTCTAACATTGCCTTTCTTGCCATTGCTACTTTCTGATATAGTATCGCTTTAGATCGTATTGTGCAACCTGGAAATCATTGATGGGTTGAAACAAATTTTGATGCTGTATTATTACCGTGGTGAGGATGGAAAATCCGTATGGTTTTTCGTATTTAAGCGATTGGGAGGGTCCCGATCGTTTTCCACATTTTACTTCCCACACCGATAGGGATAGGGAGTATTGTGATCGCGAACATTTTCGATTTTCAGTTAATACCCTGTTTGGATATTATATCTACATAACGAAAATCCACGTCATTCATTTCCGTCGGTCTGTATGTCGGTCGGTCAGTCTGTATGTTGGCGTTTGTCTAGTCTCGTAAGCTGAGTAACCGCTGCATGGATTGTCAGTCGGTCAGTCTGTATGTTGGCGTTTGTCTAGCCTCGTAAGCTGAGTAACCGCTGCATGACTGGGGTAGCGATATGCTGTGGAGTCGTAGTAGGTAATGCTGCTATAATTTTGAAAATCGGTGCATTGTCGGGCCAGAAACTGGTAAATAACAAAAAATTATCAGAACTCATCCAAACTTCGTTCTTAGGCATGTCAGGAGAATATTTTTCATTTATTTTTGGGAGGAGGCGAAAGTGGGATGGTGGGGTCAAACATTTTTTTATTCACAAAATACTCTACATTGCGCTGAAAAAATTGACTTTGGAGATAACGTGTGCTTTTTAGACCTAACTGAATGTTGCGTTTGAATTTTATATACGATGAATAATTTGATACATACATAAAATATAATCCTATAACATGTACCTGGAAACTACGAACATGATTGTGATAAAACTGTGACACCATATTACTACCGTAGAGCGGGAAATGGTAACTGTGTATCGTTCTCGGTCCTTCTGCGAGTGGCGGAGGAGAAATTAACAAAAAAAGAAAAAAAGTCATAATATCTCAAACTACGTTTTTGGATATTTCAAAGGCCCCTGATCATTCTTTACTTTTTTGATGAGGATCGTGTAGGGACAGGGTTACTCCAATTTTTTTGTTAGCTTTGACAATGTGTGGGGAGTACTGAGTTAAGAAACACGACGCCATTTTTTAGAACGTCAGACAAATTCAAGACCATTTGTCGCGGTGCTTTATATTCATTTGTGTATACTCTGATTCAAACCGCGGTCAGCCTATTCACCTTCGTTTTAGTTTGGTATCTCTACTATCACACACCATAAGTTAGTTATCGTGAATCAAGAGAAAGACCAGTCACCCTGTACACGGAACCATGCTCATAAACCACGCAACGCATTCTTGGTGTGTCGCCATATCGCTTCGAGTAAGAGGCTATTGTCTGCCGTTGTGATTAATCCCGATGAAAAATAAGGAAGTAACTGCACACGCAACCTAGTATAATAATTAGGAGTGCATTCATACATTCATCCTGGATATTAGATCCGCTGTGTGAGTTATGTGCGTGCACACGAGGTTGCTTTATTAGTCCAGTCAGTAAAAAAATAAAGCAAGTAGATCGGGGAGAAACGTAATAAACGGTAATTGGGTTCTTCATCGTTGTCAGAACATTTTTTTTATAGCAAATATGATATTACAGTTCTTAAAACCTTGCTTAGTGTTTCAAAATTTCCGGATAAATTTCCTGGTGGTAAAAAAGCCATTTTCCCGGAAAAATTGGAAAATTTGCTGTTGGACGAAAATGAAAAATTGTCCTAAAACTCTAGACCATTTCCTAGTAGCGTGCCAAGGTCTTCGGGGGCCCCCTCGCAATTTTTTGTCACGGGGCCCCCGCAATTTTTTTCACGGGGCCCCCTCTACATAAAAAAATATACTGCCTATACTGCGTTAAAACGAAATTACTGTCTACGGTGATATTTCAAATTGGTATATAAATTGGAAAAAATTGGTGTGACCTCAACTTTGTATTTAATTTTTTTTCGTTCGAGTTTTTGAAGAATAGGAGTTCAAAGACCTTACGTAAAATATGATTATAAATCGATTAATGGCACAGATATGCGTCGTGTCAGTGTAACGTTGCCACTTGTTCTAGTCGTTTTGGAGTCTATGTCCGACCACGTTGTCGTGTTGTCAAACTTTTGCCATAAAATAGGTACTAATATATATATACTAAAATATATTTAATTTGATTATGGAAAATTATGAGGTATAGACATATGCCGCCGCAATAAAATAAGTAAAAGGCTTGCCCGAGGTAGTCGAGACTGAGCGGGGGCCCCCTGCGGACCTTTTCGGCACGCCACTGCCATTTCCGCATTTAGAATAGGCTGAAATGGATATTGAGCATATTCATGAACTCTAGGATGGCGGTGCTAGGGAATCAGAACCAGTTACGTTCCCTGAAGACTCAGATCTTGACTCTGAAGTGCCTTTAAGCCTTCCTGCTATAGCCAAATCATGTTTTTTTTAACTTGTTTTGTCAGTTCTTTTCAAGTTTTATCTATTTCTGTTTATTATATTACATACTATTAAGTTTGTTATTTTGTTAACCACATCAAGAGTTTTTCTTTTTTTATGTATTTTGAAATCATGGTGACTTTGTCAAAGTACGTTTTTTACTTACTTTGGCGGTTCTTTTAATTTTTTTTCACGTATTTTTTTGTTATACAGGTATCTAAAGTTTACGTTATTTTGTTAACCAGAGTCTTTCTCCTTTTACTTCCCACACCGATAGGTCCGTCGGTCTGTCTGTCTGTCTGTCTGTCGGTCTGTCTGTCTGTCTGTCGCTTTTTTCTAGCCTCGTAATCTCAGCAACCGCTGCATGGATCGTGATGAAATTTGGGCAGAAGTATGCTGTGGGGCGTAGTAGGTAATGTTCCTATAATTTTGAAAATCGGTGCATAGGCGGCGGAGCAATTAGCAAAAAACAAAAAAAATTAAATATTGCTGAAACTTCGTTTTTAGGCGTTTTAGGGGTCCCTGATCATTTTCTAATTTTTTTTGGTTGGGGGTGAAATTGGGATGGTTGGGGGGTGGGGGGTTGTAAAATTGAAAAATTTGTTGCCTTCACAATAATCTGTTCACTGACCTGCAAAGGAAGACCTGGCGACATAAATAACTTTTTTAGGTCCATCCGAACATTGCCTTGCCTATTGCAGAAAGCAAAAGACAGAATTTTTTCTGATGTAAACATACGAGAGTATCGCTTTAGATGGTTCTATATTGTCTAACAAGGAAACTGTTGAATGGTATTTAATGAAACTTTGACACGGTATTACTACAGTTGCGAAGATGGAAAATGCGTATGGTTTTTAAAAATCGTGCCAGTGGCGGCGCAGAAATAATAAAAAAATTAAAAATATAAAAACAGCTCAAACTTCGTTTTTAAGCGTTTTCGAGGTCCCTGATCATTTTCTGCATTTGTTGGGAGCTGAAAAATTAAATAATTTCTTGTATACTCACTAACCTGTGAAGGAAGATCTAGCGGCATAAGACAATTTTAGGGGTGGAGGGGGGGGGGGGGGCGATTATTTGGTTGCAAGGAATCTCAGACTAAAGCTTCATGCTATGGGAAAATAATAAACTGGTATCAGCGTAATGTGTGGGAAGTACTGAGTCAATCAACTTGACTTCATTTTTACTAAATATTATGAAATAAAGTCTTAATATATAATAATATATAATTTTTGTTTGTTATTAAACCGATTTGTATTCATGAGTATTCATTTATCTCACAATTATATTAACTTCTCAAGTTCGGGAAAAAACGAAAAAAACCCGTGCTCGTTATTATTATTACTATTTTGTAGACTACTTATATAAATTCTTAATAAGTCTGTAGGTTTCTATTACTGCCGTTATTCAATATCAGATTGACTGTACTATAATCGATTCTACTCTACGGAATGCTCTTTATAGATCGTATTTCACGAATTACGGAATATCTCGTCATTTACTGCCTGAGATTTATTGTGAGAGGAATAACAGACAATAGTCAAGGTTATGTAGCTGTTTCTTAAGCACTAGTCATAAAAAATACTCATCGAGTTTTGTAACAGCTATTAACACAAATTATAAATTAGACACATTTATAAACGAATTCGTGCCCAATATGGCCGAACACACTCAAACAATTTTATTTATATGCTATTGTGCGCTAAATAAAACAATATGCGTATATACAGGGTGGGCCAATAGTGCGTGGACGGAGGATTGTGGGCTTACTAAAAAATATTTCAAAAATCTGTCACTGGACCATGGTAGGGGCCCTTGAGGGCTATAACGTAAAAATATTTTCACTCAAATTTTGATATTTATACAGGGTGATTCATATCAAACCTACATTTTTTTGAATGGAACTCCCTATATATTATTGCATATTTGAATTCCTTGGTCAATTCTAGTGTGACCTTATGTATCACACATGGAACTTTAAACAAACCGTTTAGGCGCAAATCACCATTTTTGGTATAAGTAGGTATCAGAAGAAAATTGAATATCGCAGCTATTATAAAACTTAGAAGGCCTTGACTTTGCGGTACGACTAAGCATAAAATGCGTCACCTTAGTTTAGACGGCTAAGTTTGAATTCTTTTTGTGCTTGGAGAAATCAGAGGATAAATTAAGGAAACTTCAATCACAGATAACTTGATTTTTTCAAATGGGAATGCCTATTTTGGTTTAAAGAATCAAATGCAAAATTTGATTACCTTTCTAACGATATAGCATTCTTGATATCAGTCTTTTTTGGTTTTCATTTTATTTCAAATTTTCAGTCAAATCGGTGTTATTCAATTTTCCTGCATGCAAGCAACCTAGCAGACCATGAAAAATAAACAAAAACTCGTTAATATGGAAGAAAGCAACTAACTTAGTAGAAAACTGCAAACTAACTAGAGCAGCAAAGCAAGATTACGAGAATTCCTTACAACATATTAGCTCTAACCAGAAACAATAGCAGTAAAAAGAACGCTCATTTTTCACAGCCTACTAGGTATAAGCCAATTTCCAAAGTTAGTAGGAAAATATGTAATCAAAGGAAAACTACTAGTGATTATTGCTGGCAGTAGAATGTCTACGTCTTCTGAATAAATTTGAATAAATTTTCACATTTATTGCTATAAAAAAGTAGCCATTTCCGTAAGTCAGAAGTAATGATGCCTCTGACTGGAACCCTTCAAATTCTTCGTTAGGTACTTCTGCTTATTAGCAAAATCGCGGAAAATGAAACTTGAATTACAGTCTGTTTGAATTGTAAAACATGAATTAGTTTGCAGAAAACTACATGAAATAATCACAATTACAACATAGCGTAATAAAAAAGATTATAGCAATTATTTCAATAGATGTTCAGAATGCTCCAGTTGGAGATATCTTTACTTTCGACTTAACTAAATGGAAATGACTATTTTTTATCCCTTTTGTTTCAAAATTTTTAATCGTATTGGAAATTTGCCAAGCTCTAGTAGACCTCAATAGCTAGTAGGCTGTGTAAAACAAACACTTCTGTCATACCCCAGCTACTCATTGACATTAGATATCTTGCCGCTGTTGTTTCCGGTTAGAGCTGATGTGTTGTAAGGAATTTTCATGTTCTTGCCTCGCTACTCGAGTTCGTTTGCATCTTTCTACTAAGTTAGTTGTTTTCTTCCATATTAACGAGCTTTTGTTTATTTTTCATGGCCTACTAGATTGCTTGCACACCGATTTGACTTAAAATTTGAAATAAAATGAAAACCAAAGAAGATTGATATCAAGAATGCTATATCGTTGGAAAGGTAATAAAATTTTACATTTGATTCTTTAAACCAAAATAGGCATTGCCATTTGAAAAAATCAAGTTATCTGTGATTGAAGTTTCCTTAATTAATCTACTGATTTCTCCAAGTACAAAAAGAATCCAAATTTAGCCGCCTGACCTTAGGTGACGCATTTCATGCTTAGTCATACCGCAAAGTCAAGGCCTTCTAAGTTTTATAATCGCTGCGATATTCAATTTTCTTCGGATACCTACTTATACCAAAAATGGTGATTTGCGCCTAAACGGTTAATTTAAAGGTCCATGTATGATACATAAAGTTACATTAGAATTGACCAAGGAATCCAAATATGCAATAATATATAGAGGGTTTCATTCAAAAAAATGTAAGTTTGATACGAATCACCCTGTATAAACGTCAAAATTCAAGTGAAAATATTTTTACGTTATAGCCCTTAAGGGTCCTAACCATGATCAAGTGACAGATTTTTGAAATATTTTTTAGTAAGCCCACAATCCTCCGTCCACGCACTATTGGCCCACCCTGTATTTTTCCCTAAATTGGAAGTTCGATCGGCATCATAAATATATTATAGGGATAACAGGTAAATCCAGTGGTCGTAAAACAGCAAACAATTTCACAGGAAGAACAATTCATTTATGTATGAATGCTATTCGAAAAATAATACTTGTTCAGATACACTTACGCATAAAAAATCACCTATTGAAAACTGACTAAGCGCAGGTTATGTGTAACAGTTAAAATGCCCGTTTTAATACATCACAACCAAGCTGAAAACAACAACAATACTAAAATATCAAAATTGATAAACTCTGTACCGGTATATTCTATTGACCATCCTATAAATGGGTGGCTACATGGTCTGTACAATAATGACTATGTCGGCTCTGTAGTTATCATGTTATCTTTGAAGCAGGCTTGTTGAACACGTTGGAGTAATTTGGCTGAGTGGCATGTGTTCATTTACTACTAAATGCTTGAAGTCATAAAACCTATTTGGACAAAGGCAGTGGAATTCGGGATGGCATGACGTACATTTAATGTTATACGGCTTACTACCGTTACTGTTAGACATACATAATATTTTTCGGACAAAAGAGTGACAGTTAAATCGTTAGATATTCTCGTATTATTAGTCTCTTAGTATTAGCCATGCTATTGATAAACTTACATACGCAGAATACATATACAGAGTGTTCATTTGAAAACTTCCCACTACGGATATATCGAAAACCACTGATTAAAAGAAAACACAATGAGACACGTCAAAAGATCTGTCAAGGGGGACAACTTTTTAATCAAAAGCTACTTCACCCCCTTATACCCTCTGCCAATCAGGGTCATCCGCTTAAAAATTTTAAATGACAAGAGGTATCGAATAATAGCCTGTTTCATTTTGACGTTTGTTTGATCAATTCGTTTTGGAGAAATTAGAAAAAAAAATGGAGTCAAGTTGATTGACTCAGTACTTCCCACACATAACGATGATACCATTTTATTATTTCCCATTGCATGAAGGCCATGAAGCTATAGTCTGAAATCTCCTTGCAACTAAATCATCGCCCACCCGCCCGCAAAAAAACATCCAACACAACAACCCTCGTAAATAGTTTCTTACGTCTCCCTCTTCAGGAAATATGCATTAAAAATCAATTGAACAATTTTCAAGTTACGCAATCTAGAACGATCTAAAACAATACTTGTATGTATACATCACAAATACTCGTGGTCCAGTGGGTTCTATAATAAGCATGCAACGTTCGGATGGACCTAAAAAGTGTATCACGCCGCTAGGTTTTTCATTCGCATACCAATGAACAGCCCATTACGAATACAACAAAATTTCCAGTTTTACAACCCCCCAACCACCCTAAATTCACCCTCACCCAAAAAAGTATAAAGTGATCAGGACCCCTAAAACGTCTAAAAACGAAGTTTGAGCTGTTTTCATATTTTTAGTTTTTTTAATATTGTTGCGCCGCCACTGAGACGATTTCTAAAAATCATACGCGTTTTCCATCCTTGCCAAAGTAGTAATACTGTGACGAAATTTCATTAACATCAATTCAGTGGTTTCCACATTATAAAATACAGAACGATCTAAAGCAATACTCGTATGTATTATACATCACAAATACTGAGTCCCGTGGTTTCTATAATAAGCATGCAGCGTTCGGATGGACCTAAAAAGTGTATCATGTCGCTAGGTTTTCTATTCGCATATCAATGGACACCCCATTACGAATACAACAAATTTTCCAGTTTTACAACCCCCCACCCCCCAACCACCCTAAATTCACCCCCACCCAAAAAACAGTATAAAATGATCAGGAACCCCTAAAACGTCTAAAAACGAAGTTTGAGCTGTTTTCATATTTTTAGTTTTTTTAATATTGCTGCGCCGCCACTGAGACGATTTCTAAAAATCATACGCGTTTTCCATCCTTGCCAAAGTAGTAATACTGTACCGAAATTTCAATAACACCACTTCAGTAGTTTCTACATTATAAAATACAGAACGATCTAAAGCAATACTCGTATGTCATACATCGGAAAAAATTCTAAGTTCTTTGTTTTCTGTAATAGGCATAAGGCAATGTTCAGATAGACCTAAAAAAGTTATTTATGCCGCTAGGTCTTCCTTCATAGGTCAGTGGGCAGTCTATTATGAATACAACAAATTTTTCAATTTTACAACCCCCCAACCCCCAACCACCCCAATTTTCACCCCCACCCAAAAAAGGTATAAAATGATCAGGAACCCCTAAAACGTCTAAAAACGAAGTTTGAGCTGTTTTCATATTTTTAGTTTTTTTAATATTGCTGCGCCGCCACGGAGACGATTTCCAAAAATCAGACGCGTTTTCCATCCTCGCCAAACTAGTAATACTGTGCCGAAATTTCATTAAAATCAATTCAGTTATTTCAACATTATAAAATACAGAATGATCTAAAGCAATAGTCCCTTGGTTCCTGTAATACAAAAGGCAATGTTCGGATGGACCTAAAAAAGTGTATTATACCGCTAGGTCTTTCTCTCTCAGGTCAGTAGACAGCCCATTATAAGTAAAACAATTTTTTTAGATTTACACCCCCCACCCCCCCAACCACCCCAATTTCACCCCCACCCAAAAAAAAGTAGAAAATGATCAGGAACCCCTAAAAAACCTAAAAACGAAGTTTGAGGCATATTTGAAATTTTTCGTTTTTTGCTAATTACTCCGCCGCCTATGCACCGATTTTCAAAATTGTAGCAGCATTACCTACTACGACCCTACACCATATCACTACCTAAATTTCATCAAAATCTATGCAGCGGTTACTGAGATTAGGAGGCTAGAAAAACGCCAACAGACAGACAGACCGACAGACCGACAGACCGACAGACAGACCGACGGAAATGAGTGACGTGGATTTTCGTTATGTAGGCATCATAAAACGCCCAAAAAGCGTGTTATCTCAAAATCGAAAATTTTCGCGATCACAATACTCCCCTCACCTATCGGTGTGGGAAGTAAAAAGCGTGGGCATTACTTAAGACATCAACACAAAACTAGGGTAGACTTAGATGATGACTCTCACTGCAGATGCGGAGAGAATGGTAACCGACCTGTATCAAATATTGTCAAGCTATGTTCCGTACACTCTAACTTGCAACTATAGCTTTCAACTACTGGTAATTAAAAAAATATGATTTTATTCCTAGTTAAGGAGAAAAAATAGGTGCCTCATCTATGATACAACTGGCCAGTTGATCTTACATCAGAGCCAATAACATAATTAAAAAAAGCTTGGAAAGATCAGCTGTATCCTTGTTCTGCAAAACATTATTGACAGAAATCTCGTGACACTATCTGTTCAAAACAAATGCAAACAGCTGAAAGGAGCTACATGTAACATTTCTTCACCCTACTCGAACATAAAAACTAAAGTTAGAGCATACCCTTCATTTTATCGACACCCTTTCCATTAACTAGGTAATTTAACCCATCTAAAAATAAATCCGACACGATTTTCATCCGCGATGAACGTATAAATATGCGCCGCTCTTAGTTCCCTTAACCCAGAAAAAAGTCGATGCCTATAATAGTAACATTAACGTTAACAGATACCGAGAAACACAATTTCGTTTTATCGTTGTTTAGCGACTTTAAAAGGGTCGTTAAATAAATGGGGAAGACACTGACGATCCCAGGAATGGAACTGCAGCCCGTTAAAAAGAATTGCAACTTGTAGATTTGGCAATTGTATGAACGTGAAGAGTATAAGAAGGTGCTCTAAAGAGTTCATCCCTTGGATATATTCAGATATCATACTTTTGATGAGAAAAAGAAAAACTCATCTGCTAACTTTTCCTCGAATAACTCGACCCTCTCCAGCTGAACATCCAAATTATGTCCCATCTATCTGAAGCACAGGGTGCCCCGAGAAAAAGTTATTTTTCCAGTTCATCTCACATCTTGCATAACAAATCTATCATAGAAGTACTGTATATACATATTATTGCCTATGAGGGGCAACTGCCCGACATTTCCTCTAGGATCTATGCAAAATCTGTGCATATATTAATCCTCATATAAGGAATAACGTGATCTTCGCCAGAATGCTCTTGTAAATAAACAAGACGATATAATGACATCCGAAAATGTAATGCCAAAATGAATACCAAATTGTCTACCTGCATTTTTATAAAATACAGGCACCTTGTTCTTATATCAATAACCGCATAATCTTGACTTTGAACTATATACTTCGTCTTCGAATGTTTCATCTATATAAATAAAGATAAAAGAAGCTATATCGTTTGATTCACTTATTCGAAAAAGTCTTGCCTAAATAGCTAAGAAAGCAAAACCATCTTCTCAAGATACAACTTCTATATCTCTGTATTCAACAGCAGAACCTGAACTAAGTGTAATTTTCTCTTGTATGCTTCAACTGGAATCCATATATATTTTTGAACATGAAAAATAAAACCATTTGTAAGTTGTTTAGTATAGAATCATTGGGTAATTTTATATAGATATATTCGTACATTAGTAGTACTACTAATGTACATATTAATGCCTATTACGTATCTCAATAAATAAAGTACAGTTCAACGTACAGAAAACTCAGGCAACAACACTTGCAAAGAAGTCTCACGTCGGCTTACCAACAGTGGAAATGAAGGATCACCCCATAGACGAGTCACCTTCCGTCAAGCTTTTGGGGATCAACATCAACAACATGTCCTGGTACGACCACGTCGTCAGTACTGCTAAAACGGCATCCCAGAAGCTTGGAGTTTTGTTCCGCTGTAGGAAGCTGTACACACCAGAGCAATTACTGCTGCTCTACAAGGCACAGATCCGACCATCGCTGGAGTATTGCTCCCATGTGTGGGGATGCGCTCCGAAGCACTCTCTAAAGCTTCTGGACACTATTATCCAGAAGAGAGCAATTAGACTAATTGACACGCCTAACCTTACAAAGGACCTCCATAGCGTAGAACATCGAAGAAGGGTGGCTGACCTGTCCCTTTTCTACAGATTCTATCACGGAAGATGTTCGAGTGAGCTCTCCCAGGTAATAACAGCAAAGGCCGCCCGAACAAGGAACACTAGAGAGGCTCTGCGAGCTCATCCTTACCAGGTCGAGGTCCCTACTCCACGAACCAGTCTCCTCCAGAATTCCTTCTTTTGGAGAACTTCGACGCTGTGGAACGAGCTGCCGGGGAATTTGTTTTCCGCTGGATACAACCTGCAGTGTTTCGAATCTAACGTGCACCGACACTTATCCTCTCGCAGTGCTTCTACAGCGCCATAGGCTTTTAGCCTTTGCGGGAGGCTGACCATGAAAAAAAATGATTGTATACATTTTTTTACATAAAAGTCGTTTAATACTGTATGTCCCATAATACGACAATATTCAGTTATTTTTGCTTCAGAAAACAAATGAGTTACGAGAAACAGTTGGTTTTTTTTTTAAATAGCAATACACCCTCTCATTTGATAGAGATTTTTTTCTCTTTTCAATGACATAATGTGTTTGGATCCAAGCACAGGAAAGTGAACAGTTTCTAATTTTCGATGACAACTTATAAACAATATCAGATATATTGACATATGACAATAAGTTTCTGTCACATTTACTGGCTACTCAAAAGTTCTCAGATATCTAGATAAATGGTTTTGATGTAATAAACATAATAAAGCTTTTGATTTTTTTGAAACATTTTCTTGCATTCGGATACAGATATGGTAAGTCATTGAAAAGCAAAAAATATCTATCAAATGAGCTTAATGAAAGGTTATATTGCTATTTAGAAAAATCAAGTCCTTTTAGTTACTTATTTGTTTTCTGAAACAAAAGTGACTGATTACTGTCGTGTTATGGGAAATGCGATATTAAAAAACTTTTTATATAAATTTTTTATGTAAAATCATTTAGTGAGATATATTATCTTCCATACATGGGCACACTAAATAGTCGCACTTATATAAATTTAGTCCACAGCTGTTCATTGCTGACTTGATAATTTCAATATCAAAGTAGATACTGAAATGTGTCTTATAGTTTAAGTAAATCTATGAGGTGTCGTTATATTTCTGTATCATCGAGACCTATCGGTCCGCAAAAAAATATTTGAAAACATTTCTACTGATTGCAGCCTATGTCAAGTTCAAAACTGATGGACAAAAGTTACAACGGATGCGGTTTTACATACGAGATAGTGACTTGCTTTCATGTTTATACTTACTCCAGCCTATGAGATAGCTGCTTACCTGATTAGCAACCTGAAAAAGAAAAGATCGAATTAGTGGAAGAAACATGAGAACCTTTGAACGACAAACTTTAAACATTATGCCTTATGAAAACGGATATACTATAACTAATGATAGACCATAGGATCAGCATCGTTTATAAACCCATTTATGATGTGAAAAATCTAGAGGTGTAGGGTAGGGTGACCGCAGTAGCCAATACCAAATCTAACGTAACCCTTGAAAATATAATTGATTAAAACGATTGTTATAAATCATCGGAAACGGGAGTAATTCACTCCCAAAGAAGCCAGTAAAATCCAGTCATAGTTACTTAGGTGAGAATGAGAAGTTGCGCATAAAGAGGACCATACAATATGGTTTCTTAAAACCCATAATATGTTTTCATTTTATTAATTCATTTATTTGCAACACTACACAAATTGTGAACCGTTATAAGTATTTTATCTACTCTCATTTAGTTATACAGCGATTACCAACCTACTTTTTAACAGGTATAATATCACTAATATGCATGTAATAACATAGTCCCTTCTTTTCACACATTATTTTCTATAACTCACGCTCCAGCCGTGGGCTATGAACAACCCTTACTAGATACCAGTACCGATGTCTTGAAGGTGCTTATATGACTAAATACACGCTATAGCACACAAACGCTAGTTCGACGGTTATTTTATAGAAGTGAGGTTAAGTTGTCAATAATTCGTTATGCATTTAAATCGTATTAATAATTGCTTCCGTCGTAGATAAAGTACGGTATTCAACTCGCGGTAATGGTAATAACTCACTCTTTGATTTACAGCACTCGCCTATGGCTCGTAAGTGCAAACTTCAGCTGCGTGAATTACTACCGTCATTACCGCATCGTTGAACAATATACTATTATGCAACTTTTCACTTAGTAAAAGGTGTAAAAAGGATTGTTTGTGCAATGTTAATTGCATTGTGAAAAGAACAAAAGAAGGAATAATCCTCGGGATAATCAGATATATAGCAGATACACATATGCTGTAACCAGTACAAGGCTTGTAGTCCAACCCTCTTTCAGGTGGTCTTGGAACGTACTCAAACTACGTTATAGCATAGACACATCATCTGCTGTAATAACTATAAGCCTCTTCCAGATAGTCTTGAAATGTACATAAACTGCCCTATGATATATATAGGTTGTATCATTCCATTGTTTACGTCAAGAAGATACACTATAATAGTGAAAAAGTAGCTACTAAAGCACACGTTTATGCTAATCTCACGTTCTTTTACGATCGATTCGCTCAACAACATTTGGAAACCATTGCACCGTTGCGAAACACGCCACATCTCGCTGGCATAACTGCATGTGAATATATTGTTAGGAAAGACGTATGAACGTTCTAAATCTTTACGCGAAACGATCACTGAACACGTGCCAGTTAAAGAACAACAACCCAAATAGTTGTCAATATAGCCAACCATTTATTACTATGCACGAGAAAATCGTTACAGCAGCTTATAAATCAGCAAATATATTGCTTTATGAATATTTTATAGGTTTTGAATATGAAAACCGGCTCTCAGCCATTTTTCATCGGATAAACAGAAACTTCGTCCTCAATGGGATGGTATTAAAGCCCGCAAAAAGAATATTCGATTTGTCAAAATGAATTTGAGCACTTGTAGCTGGGTCTGATTTATCCTCTTCTTCGCATTGCAGATGCCAGAAGTATAATTTGACGTATTTTATTGAGTAACTGTAACTGGCTGTTAAAAAACTGTTTTATCTGCTACGTGTTTTTAGAAACATTTAAAAAAAAATGGTAGGTACAACTTTGAAGCTTAGAAGTTTTACTAATCAGAGCTCTATCAAATTAGCCTACAGCACTATTTTGTTGCAAATCGACAGCTTGTATACAGTTTTACAATATAGAAGACGTATCTAACACGACATTTGAAATGTTATCATAACTTTTGATCAATTCCCTTCAAATTAAAAAACATCACGCAGGTCAAAACGAACGAAACGTTTTTTGTACACCAAAACCATAAAGTCCTATTTCTTTATTGGTGAACTAAAGAGGTGTGGCAGTCTGAAAGGATTCAAAATTGAGCTTAATCCAAGCATGATGTCTGGATATTCGACCGACAACGCTCCACAGGTGATTAGAATGCTAAATTTTCAAGATACAGGGTGTCAAAGCTTCATTCTTTTTTTCATTTTTTCTCAATTATTCCACAATAAAATGGCACAACGATCTAAAATTACGTTGGAGGTCTTCTAACATGAGAAATCTAAATTCAACCACGGTTTTGTTATCATGAATATAGGGCGCCACCTATAGCACATCGAACTCTTTTAAATTAACAAAACTTTTTCCGGTTTGATGCATCAATGTGAGTATTAAAAAAATCATTTTCGCAATATGTTTTACGTAAAAAAGGTATACTTGTTTTAAGTCGCTAGAAGTAACTGTTTTCGAGAAAACTTTCATTGAAATTCCTTGAGCACTTCTAATTAGTTATAAAATGTGATCGAAAGAATCATCGGTATTCTCGAATGAATTAATATTAGATCAATCAACATGTTTCAAACATATCCAATTTTGAAACAGATGCTGTTAAAGTTTAAGAATACTTAGTTAACAGTAAGTAAGTCAGTAAGTAAGTAAGTATGAGTTCAATATTCATTTGTGCGAAAATACCAATAATTCAGTCGCATGGGGCATTTTAATGAAACTTATCTCGAAAACGGTTACCCCTAGGGACTTGAAAAACAAAGTATACCTTTTTTACGTAAAACATATCGAGGAAACAATTTTTTGATACTTACATTGATGCACCTAACCTGAAAAAAGTTTTGATAATTTAAATGAGTTCAATGTGCCCTAGGTTTGCTCGCCTTAAAAAAACCCCGATACGTAATTTTAGATCGTTGTGCCGTTCTATTACAGAAAAAATTAGTAAAAATGAAAATAAAGGTAAAACTCTGACACCCTATATCTTAAAAGTTAAGCATTTTAAGGCTTCATGTTCCTATCTCAATGTTCATAGAAATGCGCAGTTATTACCTGTCAAGCGTTGTCGGTCGAAAAATCACCGGACACCCTGTATACACTAACACCAACTTAGATAACTTGCAAGTGCTAAAGTCTAAATGACGTAGTTGCTAGCTAACATAAACATATTCCTATCAATCGGTATACTGGCATACATAATGTGTACACATCCTGATCATTTAGGTGTTGCCCAGGGTTACTGATAAGGCAGAGTATTTATTTTTAACATGTAAATAACTCACCTTTGTTACGACATACACATATGTTAGGAAGTCCAAAGATTTGCAAATTTAACATCCTATTCTTTTTTTATGTCGCACTACCATTATTTTGAAAACAGTTAAATCTGCATAAAATAAAACAGAGATACTTTGTTAAGCCTTTGATAGGGAAATATTATTATATACTATTGAACTGACGCCACTATTTCAAAGAGCTATTATAAAACAAATCTACTAATGACCCAGATATAGATAAACAAATTTATGAAATCGGACGGCGTGATTAATAATATATTATACCTACCTCTCATTATCATAAACTTGTCAATAGCGCTCATTAAATTATACACTACCATAATACATTATATAAATAACGTGCAACAATTATCCGTAAACCACGCAAATATGCGATGCACCGATCGCATCACTGTTTGACAGCAAAATGATATAAACATGTATCCGATATAAAGCAAATGCTTCATAAAATTTAATCTATAACGAGATCTATAAATATTTAATAAATTGATCCGGATACAAAAAAACCAATCGATTCCGTAGATTGGCATGCAGTTGATTCGATTTACCATAAACCTCGTAAATAGTATAAGCTCTATCGCAATAACATATTAACTGTGATAAAACTATGATCAAAAAAAATGTTCAAATGAAGTACCAGGTTTTTTCCTGAAAATATATCAAATGTGAGATTCTATTCTATTCTATATGAACTAATGAGAAGATCTTTCTTCACATGAACATCTGCATACAGGGTGTTCTTTTGAAAACTTCTCACCTCGAATTTCTCGGAAGCCGCTGATTAAAATAAAAACGCCGAGACACGTCTAAAGATTTGTCAAGGGGGACAACTTTTTAACCAAAAGCTACTTCATCCCTTATTGAGTAATACGTTACTTTAAAGGCATGTCAAAGTACTTTACTGACGTTTGATTTCTTTAAATCGGTCGATTCGTTTTCGAGAAAATTAGAATCTTTAAGTATCTTAACTTGGTCCAAATAGAATACAAAAACACACGAAAATTTTACTTTTTATTCCTTGATGGGCAGTTGGAAAAACATGTGGGATATCATGGCAGCTATCGATAATGCGTTGACGAAGGTTATCCAAACTGCCCGTCAGGAATTTGAAAATTGCCTATATCATTTCTTGGCCTAATAACGGGAAACAGAAGACTTATTTCAATAAAAAGAGATATATTCGCATTTCTGTATTCTATTTGAACAAGTTAAGATACTTAAAAATTCTAATTTTCTCGAAAACGAATCGATCGATTTTAAATAACCAAACGTCAAAATACTTCGACATATCTTTGAAACAAGATATTACTCAATACCCCTTATCGTTTAAAATTTTTAAGGGGACGATCCTGGGGGCAGAGGGTACAAGGGGTAAGGTAGTTTTTGGTAAAAAAGCGTTCCTATTGACAAATCGTTTGACGTATCTCGGCGTTTTTTATTTTAATCAGCGGATTTCGCGAAATCCGGGGTGGGGAGTTTTCAAATGAACACTCGGTATATGTATTCTGCGTATGTAAGTTTATCAATAGCATGGCTAATAGTGAAAGACTAATAATAAGAGAATATCTAACTGTTTAACTGTGACTCTTTTGACGAAAAATATTATTTGTGTTCAACAGCAACGGTAGCAACCCGTATAAAATTACATATATATGTACGTCATTCCATCCTGAATTCCACTGCCTTTGTCCAAATGGGTTTTATGACTTCAAGCATTTAGTAGTAAATGAACACATGCCACTCAGCCAAATTACTCCAACGTGTTCAACAAGCCTGCTTCAAAGATAACATGATAACTACAGAGCCGACATAGTCATTATTGTACAGACCATGTAGCCACCCATTTATAGGATGGTCAATAGAATAATACCGGTACAGAGTTTATCAATTTTGGTATTTCAATGTATATTTTGATATAGGCGATGCTCAACCGATACATCTCTTTCAACTTAAATATGCTACTTCAGTTTTTGTAAATTATCACCTTCATTACATTAAGCCAAGTTTGAGAAACTAGAAACGTTTTTGTTTGGCCTAGAAAGGTTCTGAGTAAGGACTGATGTGAAATAATAGTCAGTATTGTTCAAGCCACCTATATGATACTTATGATCAGTTATAGTTTTAGATAATACTGCCGTCCTAAGTCTAAAAAGGCGTATCCCAAGAAACTGTACTTTTGAGTATGAGCACTTTAGTAGATACAGTTGGATTGAGCAGCTTTCACTTACTATCTGAAAGTAACTTCATTCTATGCTTAATAAAATAAATAAATATTTAAAGCCGATGTAAAACTTCATTTTTAACTGAAAGGCATCCAATGGGTAGGAACACTATTTGTATAACACAGGTAAAAAGGTGTTTATCAAAAAACGCTGACAAGAGTGCAAACATAATGTACTTATACTTTTAAACACTTGATCGAAGACTTTGAGAATCGTTTGCATGAAAATGCAGTTATACAATTAGTTCTTTATTTGCACATAACGAAGAAGAATAGCTTTTATATACAGGGTGTCCGGAAGTGAAAAAATTTAGGGGAGAAGAGAATAAATGCTACCTTTTCCTATAACATTTTTCGAAAATTGATGAATAACGAAATTAAGTTAAACTTTATTTGCAATTTTTGGCACGCTCTCAATATTTTGACGAAATCTCGTATTTGGAGCTTTATCAGGATGAGGAATTCAAATTTGGCCGTCGTTTTTCGCATTCCGTAAGGCCTCCATATACGAGCCTATACTTTGATTAGGACGTAATCGAATTTTCCATGCTACACTGTACGCGACTTTTGACCGAACATTTTTATTCTGCCAGCCTTTTGACAAGACTTATTCTACTTTGCTTCGATAAATTTTATCACTTACGAAAAAATGCCAACATTTATTTTTATTTTATTTATTCGTTTGTACGGTGCATACAAATACAGCCACCTCGAAGGCAAGGCCTTGAGTGAGGCATGATAAATATGTACATCAAAATTATGAAATAAAAGACTACATGAGAAAGTATTTAGGAACCACTGTTCTCCAAACCTTTTTTGGTATTTTCGATTTAGTCTCTCATTAAGATACCACCTTCTTCGAACATTCTGCTTAAATAAGACTTTAATACGGAAAGGTCAACTCAAAACAAAAAACGTAGTATTCTGAATTCGATAGCTCTAATATGTACAGGCATATAAGATATGTTTATCTAAATAGTTACGGCCTTTCCGTTAAGGTTTCAAGTTTGTAATTGAGAAGCTTCATCTTCTTCTTAGAGTGCCATGCAGATTCCTGCGTAGGCGTCCATCCTCTTCCTATCAAATTTCTCTATTCACAGCTGCATTTTGTATCTCTCCGAGGCTTCTCATTCCTGTCCACTACCGAATGTTTCTGAGCCAGGATAGTTTTTTTCTTCCTATTCCTCTTTTTCCTCCTTCGATTTTACCTTGAAGTACCACGCGTTGTAACTGATAACGTTCTCCCCGTATTACGTGTCCCAGGTAGGCTATTTTTCTTTTTTTAATTGTGTCGAAGAGCTGTCCGTCTGTTAGTTCAGCTCTTCTTCATTTGTTACATGGTCTACCCAGGACATCTTTAGCATCCCTCTTAAGATCCACATCTCGAGAGCTTCAATTTTGTTGATTGTGGTTGCTTTCAATGTCCACGCCTCCATTCCGTAGAGCAGAAGAACTGACCAGACATAACATTTTACCATTCTGTATCTGAGGCTGAAGTTGAAGTTTTTGTCATGCTAAACAAAAAATGCCTAATTTGGAGTTCTAACCTTCTACCTAATGAAATTGATACACTGAGGATTTGCTTAGGATACCAACAATTTTTAGAGATCCGTCCTTTAAAATAACTGACTTGTTACGAATTCTGAATGCTTTACGACTGTTTTTGCTTAGATATAAGGCAGAGCAGCCCACACAAACATTACAAAACAGTAATAAACTGAAATTGCAAAAAATTGAGTTACGCCTTTTTAGCTTAGGAGGGCAGAATACCTGGCTTGGAATACTCGAGGTAATCCAGAGAAGAGCAATTAGACTATTGAATCGTAGTTATAAGCATAGTTGTTTCGTTGACGGACCTCAAGGATTTTCTCTGAGTGAGACAATAGAAATGATGATTTGAGCAGAGCTTCCCGCCCAGGCTAGTAATTATGAGATGACGCGAAGGAATCCGGCCTGCTTCAATCTTGAGAGATAGCATGATTATGCCTTTCTTCGCATCACCTCGGTGGCCGCCTCACAGCGCGATACAAAAGTACAAAAAACACCATGGCGAATACTCGACCAGTGCATTACATGGTTTGAAACGTTAGTGCGCAGTAACACGATATGTTGAATTAGTAACGGTGACTTGAGGGTGGAAAATTACGGAATTTTATGAACAGTTTTATTGCGAAACATGAGAGCCCCGCTCACATACGCTAAGAAGCTTTATTGCTTTTATCGGCATTCTCTCGGAAATTGGACGGTCGCATGTGTTGAAGGGGGAGGGCATATATCTGATAACCGAGAATGCTGAAGACTTACTTTCGACGTTGACAACAACGACAATTTTATTGTTATCGTGCATGCTTAAACTCCTGCTTCATTTGATTGTAACTTCAGTTTATTGAAATGGCTCTGTTTCTTCCTTTAGGCTAAAGCTCAAAAATATTCAACTATATCGAACCCTTTCCGTACATTCTCAATAAATATCTAATTGCTGAAAGTTATCCGTTGGTTATCTCTCTGATGTATTGCGATTCACTGGTCCATGCTCACCGTCACCACTGCATCCGCTGAAATATTATAAGTAGTGTACATGAAAACTTAGGTACTTATCTTTTAAATGACACAAATTAGGCTCCTTAATAGTTATTAACAAAGGAGTAGAAAATTTCGCAAGAAAAAGTGGCTAACTTTAGCCTTAATCTATTTACAAGATTTTTTTAATTAAAGTTCCTATAGAAATGTCAGCTTTCCAGCTTTGAAAATAATAATTGTGCGAACACAATAGCAAAAAAGTTATTCTATATGTATATACGCACAAAATTAGAGAATTATTACTGAATGATTTAAAATTATTATTTCACCACATTTTAGTCAAGTATAAAGTTCAATTCTTCTTCTTTGATTGTCTGCATATAAAATTGTTATATTTTCATGGTTTTTTGTCCTCTAGCAATGCAAGGAAAAGCTGCGCAGGATAAACAATTTCAATATCATTCAAACTACTAGATGAATAGTACCGAAATGTTATTCGTGAAGGGACAATTATGAGGTGATTTTCTCATGAAGCAGAAGACGAAGAGAATCGTTTCTCAGAAAAAAAACTTTTGTTTGAATTTTTAGACAATATTTATAATCAAATTGAGAGGCGCTTCAAAAGTTTACAAGCCATAAACGAAAATTTCTATCAGGGCATTCTTTAATACACAGACAATAATGACTCGAAAAAATATGTGCAGGATTTTTCATCGAAATATGATAGGGATATGAACAGCACAAACTTTTGAGGTAATCAGTGCTAAAAACATGATAAATATTAAACGTTCATTTGTCTAAGAACTATTTTATTTTGACATGTTGCAACTCATATTGGATTTGATGTGAGTATGTAGTTATCCCAATATATTTGTTTGATATAGAAATTTTTCTTTTGATCCTAGCTGGATCATAGTTCTCTGAAAGCTCTTTTAGTAAATTAAAATTAACAAAAAATTATTTACGACCTTCTATGACAGAGAAAAAAGCGGTGTATCTTAACTATTGAAGCTTTCGCCAATACAAAGGCTTACTTTTGATGATTTATATAATAATTTTTACACTGTACTGTGCAATATGCATTTTATTTCTTAAAGACTGGTAACCGAGGTGGTACCTTTGTTAGCCTAATATTAATGATGAGATTTTTTTCATATATTTTCATAGGTATTAGTGTTAGTCATTGGATACCTAGCCTAATGATATCGACTATTTCATACTTCCAAAATTAATTTAGTTTTTATTTGTGGGTACCAACTACCAAACTAGAGTAAGTTACCGACCAAAAAATTGAAAAAGTCTTTTGTATGTTCTATATTTTTTTCTTCATTTGCGTGTTAATTAATTTTGTTACTGAAACAATTGAATATGTTTGATCTTATACTTTACTTAGTGTTTTAAATAAACGGTTATGTTGTAATGAAGTAACTGAATGTGAGGTTTGTGGGGTACATGAAGTCTTAATACGACGAATACTTCTCTGATAATAGTTGCACGTTGGATACTAGATATATAACGTTATTAATAAAAGTTCATTATTGATGAACTTTTGGTTCTAGGGGTGTTCGGCCGGCGTCGACACACTCCGCCGCCTTGGCGTCGGCGCACTTCGCTGCTTGACGTTTCGCCAACACGAGTGGTCGGAATTATTGTGCCTTACGTCGCGTCGGCTTTTGAGAATCCCAAGGATGTATTGATTAGAGCCTCCACCCAAAAAGTGTACTGGTAACCATACTAACGCAAAGTATCTTGCTTAGATCACATGCTTACAGGTCAAATATATGTAGGCTACTTAAAGAAATTCTAATGGATAAAATTGAAGGAAGGGGAGGTCTAGGTCGCAAGCATCACTCGGGTCCGAGATACCAGAAACTGGTGTCAGGTCAACGACATCTCAACAATAGTGATAAGAGCAGAAGACGGCCCTCTACACATCGTCCGCCACTAGAGCAGATGACCGCTTACATGCTGCAAAGCGTATTGGCACACAAAGAAGAAGATTATGCATGAGGTGTTTTTATGAGTAATATTTTGATCGTTTCCTTTCTGTGTTAATATACATATGATGATTTTTAAGAAATATTATAGATAAAAGGGTAGAATTTTCATAATTCAATAAATAAAGTAATAAACTATATTATTATGTACAATCGTGTATTTCAAGGATGTCAAATCTAATATTATTGAAGCTTTTAAGTAGATAGGAGAGCGCAGAAATCTAAAAGTGCCCCGGGCACCAAAAGGTCCAGTTGCGGCCCTGACATAAACAGCAACCGACGAAACGTTTTCAGATGGGCCATCGAATGAAATTTAAGCGACCCAAATACCGATCACATACAAAACGGGCGGCGTTGTGGTAGTCCGACGTTTGTCCCAGAAAAACCGCCCAATTTCGTATGCGCGTAGGAACCAGGGCGTATGCGGAAAACTATAAATAATGAATGCGAAGCGAAATAAATCCATTTATTTTCGACATTTGGCATGAATGACGAGATTTATTTGCTCCTTATCGCGAAAAGTTGAGGATCGAGTAAATATGGATTGATGTGATGGAGGGAGGTTACTGGGGGAAACTTATTGCGTTCGGAAAAGCGAGGGAGTTTCCTGTTATCTTTCTGGGCAAAATGCAGAACCAAAATTAGAATTGTCGGTCGGGAAGCTACAGATTTATTGTGAACAGCGCAACACGAGAATACATGATTCAGCTTGTTTTCGAACTAGGAAGCGTACATCACATAGAGGAAGCTTGAATCGGTATTGGAGACTGACTGCGGATCGAGAGCCTAATGTATTAGACAAATAATATTCGGTTAAGTTAGTATTTGTAGTTTCCTACAGACACTACAGCATCACCATTCCAAGAAGATCAAATTAATCTGCAGGTCATGCGTCATAGGTAGACATTTTTGGGTCAATATGTTCACCGCTGCACGGAATACCGGTTCATGATGCAGGAAGTCCTCACTCCACCTAGAGGTCAATGTAACATAATTACCAAAATTCAGATTCAGATTTATTCATAATTCGTAAGTTCAGAAACAAGATACATTCAATGGGGCACCTAAGTTCGAACTTGTGTTGTGTCCAAAAAATATATAACTGATAGTCTATGTTATAAGTGATGCCAAGTAATAATAGTAACTAACAATACATCAAACTTTTTTTTTGATGATATACAATTCAATTACCTAAGAAGACCTTGTGTCGTGTCCACAAAAAAAAAAACATTGGAAAATCAAATATGTGAAGTGAAGAAGTGAATTTTGTATTATTAAAAGCACACTAACTTAGAATACTAACCTAGATGAATGTGATAATCTGTTCCTAATTTTAATCATTATTTTCAATACTGGTTATATCAAAGAGCTGAGCGTGTCATAGCATTCCATAATGTATATTTTAAATTTTTTTTAAAGCAAGGGCAGCCTCTTGAAATGTTCTGGTATAGTATTGTATATTCTAATACCATTAAAGAATATACATTTTTGACATACAGTTAAACGAACAGGTCGATAAGTATATAATTCTATTTTATTGATTCTTGTTTCATACAGCTGGTTGATTTTCACTAAATTTTATTTCATATGAATTTTCTTTAGAACAGCAAATAAGTAAAGCGATTTAACATTCAAATGGCTTCCGTTCTAAATAGATCCATAACACTATGACGACTCTGCATTTTGAAAATGATTCTTATTATATAATTTTGACCAACTTGTACTCTTTTAAGGGTACTTGCATAGGCTGATCTCCACATACATATAGC
Organism: Callosobruchus maculatus; assembly: GCA_951848785.1. Classification (NCBI taxonomy): domain Eukaryota; kingdom Metazoa; phylum Arthropoda; class Insecta; order Coleoptera; family Chrysomelidae; genus Callosobruchus; species Callosobruchus maculatus. Next base: position 13,086,763 of record CATOUR010000054.1, on the reverse strand, counting down.
ATATCTAAGTATAGATTCAACCAGGCTGTTGTAAAATAATATTTTCATTCAGCTAAACCCGATAAGCTGACTTCGGAGCTCCTGAAATTTGATTCCACTTGTTCTCCTATTTTGAAATGAAAACACCAATATCCAGACGGATGAACCAGTACATACATCTGGTCAACGGTATGAGGATGCAGAAAGCAAATGGGAAACTACTGCATTAAAGATCTTAAGGATATCCCAAGAGAAGCTCGTAACATGAGTACATTTTACGAGTTTACATGTCTGTTAAGATATTGTGACTATGATGATGAATCCACTATTTAAGCATAATTAGCAACATTGGATCTCATATTCAGCTGGCGGTCAGCTGAACCTTCTTTGACGTGTATTATTCAACAACTTGGTACTAGGGTAGCTTAGTTATTATGACTGGTATTTTTTATTGAAATTCGGAACTTTAGAATCGGAAAAAATGATGTGGATGAATTTGAGGCGACACTAGTGTACTGAGCAATAAATAAAATATATTAGCTCCAAATATAAAAGCTTTATTTAAACTAACCTGTATCCGGGAACAGTTATGTACATACTACAAGTAATTAATGATGTTAGAAGTCAAATTCCGCTAGATTCTTGTATAATCACAGTTTTACGAGTAACTGTCCAACTGTTGACAGAAAAGGCTTGCGTTAATTGCGCCAACCAGAAGTATTCCGTAATTGCCAATTAATCAGTAAAAAAACCATACTTTCTCCGTATTTTGTCGTGTAGGTACAATTATACATATATGGAAAGTTGCCAAATATCCAACCTATGCGTAGAAAACGTATCACCCAGAGAATGTAGAATTATGATGCAAAATACTTGTTTCATAATTCGTGAAACTCAGATGAGCATGACGCTAACCGAATTTTGTATATAATTAAAAAAGTTTGACTCGAATTGTCCAGATACAGGATAAAACGGCGTTACAAGTCGTTATGTATAGTTTCAGACGGTTTCAGCGATTTGATAAGTGTTGTTTGTGTATTACGCTAGCAAAATTCACATTTGAACTGGAAAAGAAAACTAATTCTCTTGAGCGATGACACGTTTGGAAACTGGAATCACATATACATGTGAAAATGCATTGTTCTGAAAAAGAAAAACAATCAACTAACAAGGCGTTCAGCGTCGTCTATTTATACATCACTTCAGGTTAAGTTGTAGCAGCTCTAATTTGTAAATTATATTGTGTTTATAATAAATCATAGGCAAATATACAAACATTAAAGGTTTCTTATCTTGGTAGAACCAACTAACAACTACCAGGTTAATAAGACAGGTCATTTTTGGAGATTTTTGCCCGATTTTTGTCCATATTTTAAAAACTGTTCGTAATGGACTATGCCGCGTATGGCTAACTCAAAAGAGGTTTCAAAACGTTTGATAGCTTTCATCTAGGGATGTGGACATAGATGATTCTAAAGAGGAGGAAGTCCTCGGTGTTCGGTACTTGGGCGTACCCTTTTGAATTTTATCCATTACGGTCCTTGTCACGGTAAGTGTGAAACCTATCTCTATTCTGATGGCACTGCGCTCGTAGCTTAGTCATGTTTGGAAACATCAGCCAGAAGATGAGATAGAAATATTGTAGAGGGCGGGTAGATAGCTGGTCAAAATTAACAATTCACAAAGACAGCCACCTACTGCACGAAAAGAAATTGCGGGTCTCAGTGATTAGACATCCTGAACCTTGGAAGAATTATAGTTTCTTACCCGACAAGGGACTTGGAGATACCACACTGAGGGTTGATCGTATGCCAAAATACGTTTCGGCAACATATATAGGTACTACTACGCAAAAGTTTGGTTAATAAGATTCGACTTCATAATACGGTATAAAGAATTTTACTAAGCGCTTCAGAATAAATAAATAATTGTTGAACTATGTGAAAATACCTAACAACCTCCTCTTCTTAAAGATTTACTTCGTCATCTTTACCGTTCTATACTTTCCTTTATTACTCCCACCTTTCTCCCCCTCCTTTCTTTGACGTTGCAGATATGCTAGACTAATGAGCTGACATTGTGACATAAGACGTATGGTTCCATAGGACAACTCTGGTGATGATAAAGGTGGTTTAACTTGACTTCCTTATTCATCAAGATCCATTATACTTATTTTAATCCAACTACAGCAAAATATGTGACTTTAAACTCCTTCAATAAGGAGTCGAACACCATAGATTATAGTTCCATCTATAATTCAACATCTATATTTACAATCCAAGTACCGTATAATCTCATTTTGTAAATCGTAAGCGACAAAAGACCTTATCACCTAGCTCCTTGTTATACAAACTGCAACATACCACAGAATAAGAATGACGTGCCATTTGGTAACCGCGACTTTATTTTGGTCAGTTAAATAGGTAACGGCTCTGCGTTATGGTTTGTAGTTCCGGTTTGGAAAATAGATGTTATGTAAACTTTCACCAGGCGCGTAACTACGGGGGGCGTAGGGGTACGGGCGCCCCCCCCTCCCCAATACGTCGCTGCTCCCCCACACCAGGGAAAACCGACTTTGATCTTCTATGAAAGCTGTTGCCATTGCTAAATTTGCATTAGAATTAGGTGTGTATCATGTATGACCTACATAGTAGGGTCCGGTTGCCCATAATGCACTGTCTCCCAAATTGAACCTTTGCGGTTTTTGTTTCTTCCCGTTAAACTTGGCAACGTTGTCATCGGGTATTCGACACCACACCTTTGAACCTTCTTGCGACTCAGTTGATATCTAGATTAGGACAACGTAAGATGTCGACCACGTGCAATGTAATATTATATGAACTTGGCGAAGGCTTCAAATCTAACTACAACAATGTGGGTTTGTTCTTCCAATTTTATAATTTGTTTATTAGACAGCAGTGTTTTATAGTGCTACGTAACAATAGCACTGTCAAAAACTTATTTAAATATGGGGTTAATCTTCATTTTGGAGCTAGGTGCTCATATTGGGACCCGTGTGGGGGCGGGTTAGACTATCTCCCATCGTATATCCTACGTGTCGTAAAAGGCGACTAAAAGGGACCGAACTACTGTCGGTATAAGCTGTAACGTCTTCTCAACCAACAGTTTTTGGTGAACGAGGTGAGAAGAGTCAGGACACCTTCTTGTCTTTGGCGGATGAACCAGTAGATACCATCTGGTCAACGGCATGAGGACGCAGAAAGCAAATGGGAAACTACTGCATTAAAGATCTTAAGATATCCCAAGAGAAACTCGTAAAATGAGTAAATGCTTTTTACGAGTTCACAACATGTCTGTTAAGACATTGTGACTATGCTGATAATGATGATGAGGCTCATATTGAACCACTTAAGAAACCTCTAATTGAATCCCGGTTCAATTAAGGCCATTCTAAATTTCTAACGCTCCTGACCCTGAACTTTCGTGGTTCTGTACTGAACGCAAGACTGAAGATCAAGTGGAAATGATTCAGTGCCTGCACTGCCACACTTGGTTTCATTGCAAATGTTTTGGTGTTGGTCCAAAAAAAGAAAATATTCAAGTGTTCATCTCTTGCAGTACAGAATCTTTTTAAACATTTTGTTAGCATTAGAAAAACATTATGTTTCGGTACTCCAACTTTTCTTAAATAGACGTTAATTCAGTTTAATCTGTTTTCCTGGAAGTAGTATCCCTACTTTATCAAGATCTGAGCGCCACGAGTTGAGTACCTGGCTGCCTAAAATGAACTATTTGCAACACCATCTTAATTTTGCTTTTCTCTTGTTCTTAATAAATATAAAAATAATTTATGCTACTCAAAATATTCCTCAAGGTTGAGAGACTTGTATTATCAATCTATTTTTTTATGGCACACATGTACGGACAATTTGGGAAACCAACTACTAACCGCAATTAACCAGGTTACAAAAAGTGACATCAGTTGAAAAGGCTGAGGCTTCTAGATTTTAATACAGAAAGTCTTCGCTTCTACGGCTTCGTCTCCTGTCAGAATTTGTGCATGCTCAGTTGAATCTGTGCCAAAGACGCCATCACCGCTCAGTCTGATGACGAAAATGGCCATTTCCAACGAAATAAAAAATATTTATGGCTGTCAGAGCACGCCTTTATTTTCACAGAGGGTGCTTTTTGTAGCGTGCGGCAAAAAGAGAAATAAGAATGATTCCGATGTGTGTATACGATTCGTCGTGGACACTTTCGGGGTCTTTTGTTAACATGCCCGAGGCGTCGCTCAGCGTCGCATTGCCGACGCCCAGGCGTCGCGCGTCGGCGTCGCGTCGGCGCTTGGCTCCGGGCGAAAGAATGGCGCTTTTTGTGTTGCCGGTAATTATATTGTTGCGGAAATAAAGTGGATGGATGTCGTGGGGCTGCGTATGGGGAGACTAATCAGGCCATGAGCGTGCGGTTGCTGTGTTTCTATGAATCTTTTCTTAAATCATAGAAAAAAAATGTGTCACTTTCATTATTTATTTGTCGATCTCAGTTTACCTGAAACAGTGTAATTAATTGTAATATGGTCAAAAATTTCACTTAGTAAACCAAATGAAGTAAAAAAAGCGTATATTTTGAAAAAAATAGAAAATATTCATAGAAGGTAGATGCTACGTTACTTGGACAGTGTCAAACAAGATTAATCTGGAGAGTCGTCATCTACTGTTTAAAAAAAAAGCATCACTGTAAAGCAGCCTACAGACGTTGATACATGCTGCGATGCAGGCATCGACTCCTACGTTTTATGATGCAAGTAGCAGCGTGTGTAGTACTGAATCACGTATCTGGTATTAGTTGCGGCTTGCAGCGATGCAAGGTCTGGAATCTCATTTTGGTCGGTCAGCCATGACGCCGAGTCGGTGATGCTGATGCAGGTTTCAAGTGTTTCAACGTGTGTAGTATTGGGTCGATGCAAATAAATAACTCCACCCTACTATTCTTCTGTTGCGTGAAACGTGCATAAAATATGAAGTCGATACCGGCATCGCAGCAGGTTTCGGTGTGAGTAGGAACTTATGCAACTGATGCAAGTTTCAGGAAACCTTGAGTCGGTGCCTCCATCGCAGCATGCATCAACGTCTATAGGCCGCTTAAGATAACAGCTTCTGCATGCAAAAGTATCGCAACAGTTTTTTGAGGAATGGTTTAGTTTTTCTGGTAGTGGGCTTCATACCAATAATTAGGGAATCCGAGTTCAGTAACAATCTATTCATTATATCGAGATGGCAGCACTCCTTGCTGAATGGCCAAGCACAATGTTGCCGGTATGGCTGAAAGTATTTATTATTCACCTCTATGGCCTCTTACGACACCATTTCTGTGGACAAGAAAGCAAGCCTTTTCAATATACCAGTAGACCCATAAAGTAAAATTTTATGAAGAGCTGGTGTCATTGGGTGACACGAATATAATTTTAGTTCGTGTTTAACCTCCTTTTCTTATTTTTCTGAGTAATTTTTAGGAATCCAGTAAAAATGATTCCCCGCAGTCCTATGTTTTCTCTATTTTTTATTGGGACACTTCTGAATGGCGTCATAAAAACGTTTTCGTTTTGATTATTTTTACTCTAGAGGGACCTATAAAGAAACAACAGATATGTAATACAAAATTATTCTTTTTTGGATTTACAATATATACAGGTATTTATTTATTCATAAATTTGGACGAAACTGGAGATATTATTTAATATCATGGATATAGCAGAGAACAAGTTTTGTAATATAAGATAAAAATTAAACTCAGGATCTAGAAAAGCCTCGAAAACATTTGAGTTGCAATAAAAGGACAACGCTCCTAATGTCACTATAATATACTATTAGAATTGAGATTTTAAAAAACTTCGGAATACTATTACCAGAACAATTGCACTGATCACCGATACTACATGGACAGTGTAACACGGTCCCGGTGTAACATGACTAATTTGGGACTGAAGCTGCTGGCAAGAATGCGTAGTAGCTACGCAGAAAAGAGTTTATATTCATCTGGCGTTTATTGCGACATCTCTGGTGCGCACAGTGCAAATCTGCAAAATCGACTTTTGTTCGAATTTTCAGAACAAACACCCGTATGTGCAGTGTCTGGTAACACAGCTTCATAAAAAATATTTACTGACCTGATTTTGTGTTTATGTTGTTTCTATCGACCACATAAGTGAACTTAGTGGGAAGGCCACTACGAATACAAAAACATGTTTCAGTTTCACAACCCCCATCCCCCCCAAACTACATGAATTCAACCCCCTCTAACAACCTTTGTAAAACGATCAGGAACCACCAAATCGTCTAAAAACGAAGTTTGAGCTGTTTTTATATTTCCATTTTTTGATTAATGCGTGGATTGTTGCTGCGCCGCCACTAACACGATTTCTAAAACCCATACGTATTTGCCATCCTCGCCTGGGTAATAATACTGTGTCAAAATTTCATTACAATCAATTCAATAATTGCCAGGTTACACCGTACAGAATGATCTAAAGCAATAGTTGTATGTACACATAAGAAAATTCTAAGTACGTTGGTTGCCGTTAGGTAGTTCGAATGGATCTAAAAAGTGTATTATGTCGCTAGACCTTCCTTTCATAGGTCAGTGGAGACTCAATTGTGAATACAATAAATTTTTCAGTTTTACAACCTCGGACCCCCCAACCACTAGAACGAAGTTTAAGAAATATTTGAAATTTTTTGTTTTTTGCCGCCCATGCTCCAATTCTCAAAATTATAGCAGCTTATTACGTACTACGGCCCCACCGCACAGCACTGCCCAAAAAACGGGTACAGTTTTAGCATTGCATACAAAGTACTATAACTATATCTTAAAATACATATTTCCTCAAAAAGCACTAGGTGTTTGTAAAATATGGAACAGTGTATTTATTCTAAAAGCATGCACTCAAGTTAAGCATTTTACTGGAGGTTCATTCCGTCAACTTCCTGAAAGTTAGGCGAGCATCATGCGTGACTTGATAAACACAGGAAATAACGGCAAAGGAGGAATGAAAATTGAAATTTCATCCATGCAACGAGCCAAATAATAACCCAGACAGGCCCGCCTCTGTTAACAGCAGTTCGTCTATCCCCAGAATAAAACGGATAGTAATAGGGGTGTCGGAGTCTAAATGAAACAGCCCGAGGGGGAGATCTCCCCTAGCCACACATGCACTACTGCATACAAAGTGCATGTCTACTGTATGCATGCGTGTATACGCTCAGACGGCGCGATGGGAGTAGCACAGTGCAGATGCTTATCCGACACCAATGGCAGACCATATTTCAGTGCTAATCTAGCTCAGACTTAAGTAGATTGTCGCATGTGTAAATACAGGGTGTGTCATTAAGATATGCCTATTAGACATGCACGAGTTAAAGCAGAAACTGCTGCGTATGATCAAAATTAAAAGTAATTACTCTAAAGCTAGTAGAGCTCATGCAAAGCAGATGAGAGGATGCGTAGTCAATTTGTTATTTTCCGCTGAAAATCTGTCATAGAACTAGGAGATAGGTACAGGTATCTCTAATATACACACATAAAAAGAAATTCTCAATTGAAGAATTCTAATAACCTCGCAAAGATATACTTTCGACAAAGAACGTCTGTTCTCGCTTGCTTTGATAAAATTTACTCGATGAGGATGCTATGGTTAATTTAACCCATTTTTTTTATTTCAATGCTCATTCCAAAGAAATGTGCTCTAAACAAGAATATAATTTCCTTCACAACTAAAATTTCTGTACTCTACGACCAGGTATACCATAGGATCTTAGGTATAGTACACGTCAGAAATATAAGAGCAGTTTACATTTTTTGTGCTCCTACCGAGTGCCGACACACACACACGTTAATCCTTCACAAGACACCCGACGGGTCGAGTGACCGTAGTCCCTTTCGGCGTTTTCTGCTGCGGTTATTAGTGCAGTCAAAATTGTATATGTCTGTGTATAATCAGATGTTAATATACAATAAATAGATCAATTTATTTTGTTTTTATCTATTGCAAATTGGTGTTTTCGATTATTTTGATCTCGTACCACCTTCTGAATTATTATAATATCTATTTTGAATAGACAATTACGGTTTTATCATTACTCAGGTCTACATCATAACGTAACTGCGTGTCGACACTCATTGAGACCGAAAGAAATGTAAACAACCCATACCTATATATCTGACTTTTACAATACATCATATTCTTAAACTGACATTCTTACTTTGAAGACTTTCTCTCAGATTTTAATTGAAAATAGTTACCTACTATAACTCTATATGGGATGAAGGTGATGTCAAAATATTCAAAGTCGCTGCTATTTTATGTAATGATACCTCACCACTACAGGTGACAAGAGTATGTGGTTAGTCAATTGCTGTAACAGCGACTTAGGTAATTAGCTCTTGTTGAAATGAGAAATTAGCTGTCACAGGTTTGCTCCTAAAGCTATAACTTTTTTTACATTCCGAGACATATCTGACGTAATTATAGCTACTGGTGAGCCATATTATACCTGTCCTCTTTTCCACGAAGACGGTTCTAGGAAAAATACCTGAGAGACTACAAACGGCAGAAACACTTTCTACAAAGAAGCAGTGATTTTATCGGCATTAAGAGGATTGACCACAATTTAGACCAAGTAAATAGTCGTACCTCCTTCTGGTAATAATATGTGTCAAAAATATCTGGTAGTGTGAACCGCAAACATTAAATATCAGAATTTATTTCGAATCAACTGAGCAGCGCAGCGGTCAGTAAAATTGGAAAAAACAGATTTTGTCAAAAACGGGCCAATCCATGAAGCATAGGTTTTCAATGAAAAAAAAAAAACACTAAAAGGGCCCGCTATCTATAGGACTTCATTTGTCGACTTTAACATTATTCATTGACGATATAATTCTGAGTGATATTATGAATAATTTCAGCTTATTTTCAGAAACGAAAACTGCATTTGAGCTATTGATTCGAAGTATATATTTTTCGCCGCATTCCACGAATTATTAAAACAGGACTATGTTATGATAATCAGTTCCTGGAATACATATTATTGCATATACACAAATCAAAACTAATAATGTATGGATGCCTCCAAGAGATATGATTTGAATTAAAAAATAGTGCAACATAACATTGTAACCCCAAAATAGCTATATATAATACACATATCATTGGGGATGTTTGGAAAACTTGGAAAAATATATTTTTGTTTGTAAAAAAATAATTAGGCATTTGCTTGAACTATGCCCAAAAAGAATAGGTCACAGACGATTGAGGAACTGAAAAAAGAAATTAGGATTTAATTTTACATAATCATTTTCCTCTGTTACTCGTAACATTACTAGGTACATTTGTTGCATATAGAGACATGAATCATAGTTTACTTTAGTCACACCGCTGTTATGCTTTTCCGTTTTACTCTAAAGAGATCTATACCATTTCCAGCAGTAGGTCAAAAGAATCAAATCACAATGCTTTAGAAATATAATGTGATCCTTTTGAAACTACTGTTGGAAATGGTATAGATGAACCTGACACTCTTTAAATGCTAGCACTCTGACACATCTAACCAATCAGCGTCAAAGTAAGTCAAAACTTTTTGTTTTTCCATGCATAATTAAGAACTTTGGAAAAGGTTCCCTCAGCTACATCAATAAACTCCCTCGAATTTTAAAGGATGTGATAAAATCTAGAAATTTATCAAACGACATCAACAACCACACATTGTATATCAAATGGTATAGAACCAGCTTTCCTGCAGCCATAAAACAATTCTGATCTTAGGTCCCTAGGACTCCTGCACATGGGAATCTGGACCACGCATAACATAAGCTGCACTTGCGTGCTCCACATCATTTGGAAGCATGCGGGCATTATTTAAAGCAATAAAGTCGCACTTAAACTAAGAAAGTACCTACACCCATTTTCAGCGTCATCCTAGAAACGGCAGGAACGAGATTTATCGTCCACACATGTCGCCTACGTCGTTTTTTCCCATTGAACAGTTTACAGAAGGTATTAGCAACGTTGACTGCTAATGGTGCGTTACCCCTATTTTCAGGATGACGTGGCATGTACGGCTACGCATAAATATACGCATGACGAGGCTCCGAGGGACGATAACGCACGCAACATTATTTTTCATGACGATTTCGGTAAATTAAGCGCTGCCGAAAGTGAAGTTACTATGACGCGTGATAAATTATTGGGTTGTAGTCATCAGTCATGTTTTGTTTGAAACTTTTTTCCTTATAACTTTGAATACTGCATTAAGCGGCGATTCATTTTAAGTGACAAGCGATAGGTCAGTTCAAAAGATTAATGGCGTATTGATGATGTAATCATGTTGTAACCATGCCTCTATTGCCAATGCGGTATATTTTTTTTAATATACTAGGTTGATAAGATTACATACAGTAATATGAAATGCCAAGCTATAAGGATCAATCCAGGACTATCGTAGTAATAAGCATCAGTGATCCAAATATGGGATTAACGTGATTTTAACATAGTTCGATGTTTTCCTGGTTTATTTGAAATTCCATGATAACCAAATAAATAATTGTTTGATATTTTGTATTGTGTGTTCGTCAAACTCGAATAAAAACAGGCAACCAAAGGGACAATGGATAATGAATACAAAACGTTCTTCAGTTTTTCAACCCCCCACTCCCAAGCACTCCAATTTGTGGAAAAAGATGGAAAATGATCAGCAATCCGCAATACGCCGAAAAGCGAAGTTTTAGGAATATTTGATTCAATAATTTTCATGTCATTCGAATACATATCTACAATTATTCGGAATTTTTTGGTCCAAAGGATCCAGTGTGACATTAGAAAATTTGAATACCTTATGCAATAACTAACGGACCAAATTTCAATACAATCATATTCTGAAGTACGTTTCTCATTCCAATTGAACTTAATTACCCATATGTGGTAATTGTCGTTTACAGGAACATGATACACAGAGAAAGCCACTGTCATGTCTGAAGCAACAATGCACGGTAAACGCGGCGCAATACGGATCCTGGTGTGAGTGGATATATTGTATTACAATACATCCACTTGAGGCTATGATACTGTATACGCCAATTTAGCCAACTGTTCTCCCCTTCCAATTCGTTCATTTTTAATAAAGGATGCACAAAAAACTATCCAGACCTTGAACCCATAAATATTATTCCAGACTAGTACACGCGTCCCAGGTTACCAGGGACGTCTCTGAGATAGATAAAATAAATATGTCATAATCGATTTGATTAACAGACACAGCAATTTGGATAAAATACAAAAAATGTATGAATTAAAGAACATGCAGGTATACCTGAAAACGATGCAGTCGTGGCGCGAATACTATCACAGAAATCCATCTGAAGCGACATAAAAAGAGATCTAACAGAACATAACTTTTGTACACAAAAATTAAAAATAACACTGTAATTTTGAACTATAACTTATGTAAAACAACATGACTGTGTTCATATTTATTAAGAAAGAATATATGTCCTATACACTGTACAACTGGCCAGTTGATCTCAGATTGGAGCCAGTAATATAACAAAAAAATATATAGACCCGTATTATATTGAAAACATCAAGCAAAGGTCTTTCTACCTTTTTTTGGAGAGCATAATAAAATGGCAAGATTTGCTCTCCAAAAGCAATCGTAGATTCAGAGTGAACATATAAATTATGTTTTTCGATATATTGCGATTCTAGCCTATTATATATGAAAACAGATATTAACATAATTCAGTTCATCTCAACACTTATATCAATGCCTCAAACTAAGGAAAATCGACAGTCTTTTTCGAAATTCTGCGACTACGATAATTATACTGTCGTGTTGTGGTAGGTAGCGCTGATATATTTTTGAAAATCGATACCTTAATGGCGGAGTCATTTGCAAAAACATGCATCAAATTTCTTTTTTAGATGGCTTAGGAGTTCCTGAACATTTTTCCCTCTTTTGAGAGAGGGGGTGAAATTTAGTGGTTGGTGAGGAAGTCCGCACAAATTTTTACTATTTTACAGTTTAGAGACTTATGCCTTTCAGGAGCTGTATGAGGGCCCGAAGAATGGTGCGATATCATAGTAAGAATTGTTGTTATATTTTTGAAACTGGTACGCTGATGACGAAGTAATTAGCAAAAAACAAAAACTATTAGGACCTTCAAATGTCGTTTAGGGCTACCTAGTCTTTTTTTTTTCACGGTAGGGGGAATTTATGGTCGGTGATGGAACTCATAAAATTTCGTATACATGGGCAGTACGGAGTCGCCATTTTTTACCAAATACTAATTAATCTCCTTCTCTACCTCCAATGTTATGATTTTGCATAAAAAAGTTGGTAATGCTATATTCCGGTCCTGTGAAGCCGAAAACAGTAACCCGCCAACTGTTACTTTTTAAGGGATAAGGGCGTGTGCCTGCGAACAGTAAAGTTCATTAAGCCCCGACACGGTCTATGCAAACATTCGTCGAAGATACACAACTTCCCCTCAGTTCATCGTCATCAGTACATGAATCTATTTACACACGCGACGATCTACTTAAGTCCTTGCTAGATTAACGCTGAAATATTGACTGCCGCAGCTACATGCAGGAAGTGTCACTGTATATCTTCAGCAGTTAGTTACGGTATTGGATATATGATTTTAAACTAAGCAGTATGTTTATCCGTCGTTGCTATTAAAGCTTATCACTGGAAGACCGTTCCTCATATTGAAATTATGTGTCCCTGAGAGATCGATTTGCAAATAAAGAAATGGCGTCACGTGTCTTGACTCAGTACTTGCCAGACATTATCGGTGACTAACAAAAAATGTTTAGTTCCTATATCCCAACGTCATCGTCAAACCAAGTTTGAGCAGTGTTTTTCATATTTTTAGTTTTTTGTTTAAGGCTGTGCTGCCACTGACATGATATCTAAAAACCATACCCGCTTTTCATCGTCATCAGTACATGAATCTATTTACACACGCGACGATCTACTTAAGTCCTTGGTAGATTAACGCTGAAATATTGACTGCCGCAGCTACATGCAGGAAGTGTCACTATATATCTTCAGCAGTTAGCTACTGTATTGGATATGATTTTAAACTAAGTAGTATGTTTATCTGTCGTTGCTATTGAAGCTTATCACTGGAACGACACAAGACCGTTCCTCATATTGAAATTATGTGTCCCTGAGAGAGCGATTTACAAATAAAGAAATGGCGCCACGTGTCTTGACTCAGTACTTGCCACACATTATCGGTGGCCAACAAAAAATCTTTAGTTCCTATATCCCAACGTCATCGTTAAACCAAGTTTGAGCAGTGTTTTCATATTTTTAGTTTTCTGTTTATGGCTGTGCCGCCACTGACATGATTTCTAAAAACCATACGCGCTTTTCATCGTCGGCACGGTAATAATACTGTATCAAAATTTCGTTAGAGTCAACTAATACTTTCTAGGTTACACAATACAGAACGATTTAAAACAATGTATTGTGTAAGACTTTCGCGGCCATGATCCGATGAACTATTGGATCTTGAGCTGTTCGGCCGGCATCAACACGCTCCGCCGCCTTGGTGCTTTGACTCTTGGAGTGAGTCTCTCGGAACATGCCTAACAGGTGACATGGCGAAACGTCAAGCAGCGAAGCGCGCCGACTCCAAGGTGGCGGAGCGTGTCGACGCCGGCCGAATAGCCCAAGAACCAATAGTTGATCTAAAGCAATACTCGTATGTATATCTACATCAAATAATTCCCCTGGTTTCTATAATAGTTAAGGCAATAGTCGGATGGACTGAAGTGTATTATGCCGCTAGGTATATATTTCTCCCACAGGTCAATGGACAGCCTATTATGAATACATCAAATCTTTCAGTTTTACAGCCCCCACCCCCCAATCAGCTCAATTGCAACTCCATCCAAAAAAAGTACAAAATAACCAGGAACTCCTAAAACGCCTATAAACGAAGTTTGAGACATATTTGAATTTTTTTTGTAATGTACTATTACGCCGCCGCCCATGCACCGATGTCCAAAATTATAGCACCATTATCTACTACGACTCAACAGCATATCTTTGTCCAAATTTCATCAAAATCCATGTAGCGGTTCATGAAATTACAAGGTTAGAAAAACGCCAATACACAGACAGACCGACAGAAATGAGTGACGTAGATTTTTATTATGTGGATATCATAAAACTCTGAAAGAGTGTATTAATCTAAAAATCTAACATTTTCGCGATCACAATACTCCCCTCCCCTATCTGTGTGGGAAGTAAATTGCAGCAAGTGTTTATGCCAAATTTTACTAACATCGTCAGACTGTTACATTGACATAAACGTAACTAGTCACATGCTAAAAATAAAACTTGATCTGGCTAGTACCATTTCTATAAGGTACTATGAAAGTTTTGCCTTTTTTGTGCGTTAGGGAAATTCTTGAAAATTGTTTAGACTCTGGAGTTGCAAGTACTGAGGAAAAGCCTCTATAAAACTACAACCATTATTGCCAGAAAGCCCTCAAGATATCTAGTACTTCACTTGATTAGAAGACCTCTAGAAGGTTGGATGGGGGATTGGATCGTCAATCGAATCTATTTCACTTTAGAGGCAGGAGAACGCCCTTTTCTGTCGATTGACCAGGGTTGAAATATCGGGATCCTGTGAGGTAAATTGCATTATCACTATATCTGCTCTAAGTATGACCCGGGACACACTTTAGTTGTGTTTTCGTTCGCCTCTATATGGGAGGTGGATTGCACACGTTCTGTCTGTGTTGGTGATAGGCCCGTACCCAGATAATGGAGAGGTACCAAGGGATTTCGCCAGATATCTCTCATAATAAACTGAAGTCATCCCCAGCTATGTAGCCTTTGATGCAGCTAGAAAGCATCCGGGAATTGTCTGAAGATTAAGTGGTTGAATGAGCATTTTTCGAAATACCGGCCCGATCCCGACTGTACCTTGTTCCAGACTGTTCAAGAACTCCTCTTCAATATTCGGACTATAAAGCCCAGTTCGAATTCTTTCCGCATTACCCTGTTATTAACATTTTTATAATACAGGTTGTAACGCAATAAAATATTGATTAATTCTTAGAAATGCATATAATAATTTGCTAATAAAGCATGCTACAATTTATCAAACCAAAAGCTTACAAACAAATCAAACATATTTGCTGGAACTGCAAATATAATACCAAAGTTCATTGAAATATCCGTCCAGCATACCACGTGTGCAATAATTTAAAGGTAAATAAGGATGTTCCAATCATATGACATACTAAAATTGCATTATTACAACCATGATATTGGTTGTATTCAACTGGCGACTACCATATTAGCCGAAAGATTCAATGACGATGTAATACAATAACGAATCAATTTAACGAAATTCTATTTCGATAGATGGACACAAAATGGTCTACCAAAATATAACATCGATAATATGGATTCTCAAAAATATAAATTGGATGGTATTTTATAGAACTGCAGGCACCGAAATCATATTTCCATGATGTCCTCGTATTGTGACGATTCTCTGATTCTAAATATGTCGTTGATTGAACGATTGACAAAGTTTCGTGGTTTTTATGGAATAGCATTCGAAAAACTTGAATACAGTGCTCCCCTCAAAAATTCTACATTCACCGTTTCTTCTCAAAGGCAGTATCCGGGAAGTACATAATATTAACCAGATCTTTTTTTAAAGTAACAGGAAGTCATTTAAGAACAAGTAAAATTTTGGGGTTCCCAATAATTCGCTATTCTCCATGGCGTCAATTTCATCTCTTGCCGAAATAATGGAAAATGGTCAGGGACCCCTAAGATGCCTAAAGGTGGAAACAAATCTGCCCACCGCGAACACAATTTGTTTCCACCTTAAGATTCGAGCGAATTTGATTTCTTTGTTTTTGCTGATTGCTTTGAGGCAATTTTTAAAATATAGTAGCTCCCACCGCCCTAAGACACCACACCATAAAGTTGCCCAAAAACGGAATTAATTTGAAATCCCTGAATTACTGAAAATCAATGACAGAAAAAAAACCATAGTCTGAGTGTTATGCCGTCGTTAGTTTCGGATGAACTCCTATATACATACAATCCCTGTACTATAATATCGCGCATATCTTGCATGAAGATCAAGGCCGGTATGGTGCTCATCACTTTTTCCCTCTTTTGTCACTGACCGCCATTAGCCGACATCCTGTTTGGAGGCAATTATATAGCACGTTATAATTTATGTGGTGTAATCTCGCCAATCTTCAAGTGCAACGGAAGACTTCCCGAGATGCGCTCTGGCGAACAATGGCCATTTTCAAAGGTGCTCCCACACTATTTGTCAGTGCTAAAGAGATAAGTGGTAGCCGGTCGGTGATTCATCTTTGTAAATGCCTGCCAGAAAATCGAGGAGAACTCGACACGAATTTTTATGCAGTTTTCTGAGCCTGAGTAATGAACGTATTTCATGAGACATAGCGCTGCCTTTACCTTACTCAGAAAAACACATTCTTTTGAAAGTCTCAAATACAGCTCAGTTGAATTTACCTAATACCTCAGCACAGAATAGATGATCTTTTTCCAGATTTTATTAGCTACTGGCAATATTACGTGATTAAATGTATAAAAAGCAAAATAATCCGTACTCCAACATTAACAAGAACAGTCTATGTCCAATAGCTATTGTGTGATTGACACACTTAGCAATTTTAATACTATAGGCCTTTACGGAAATGGATATGGATCCGGATAGATCAGTTATATGTCAAACCATGGATTTAACGTTCATCGAACAACGAAAAAGTTGGTTTGAGAATAAAAAACAGATGCTTAAGTAAAGCAGCTACTGATCTGAATCATCCGATCGCAATCACTTAGTGTTCAAGAGCGAACTGACCCTATTTCTGACTGATCCCAGATCACTTCCCGAACGTCAGGATCAGTGATCCAACTGTTCGGGTTAACCCGATCATAGTTTCCGTAAAGGCCTTATGTAAATAAACCAAACCATCTGATAGTTAGAGATTTGCTGCAGTTGCAGGAAGTATTGCAGTTACACCATATCTGAAGTACGTATCTTATTTCAATTAAATACAAACAATGGGCAGGGACTAAAAAGCTTTACAGTTTCTAGAAATAGGTCAGGTAGTGGCAAATAAAGGAGTAATTCTCAGCCCCTAACTTGGACAGTACATATGTGATTTTAATTAAAGTTTTACTATATACTGAATACATAACACAGCTGAATACGTCATGGCCAAAAACAACGGGCGATCGCGGAGGCTACTAATACCGGGTTTGTTTGAATATTGTCAAATTTACATTTTTTAGCATGTCCGATTTTTTATATGAAGTCATTTTAAAATTCATTTAAATAGCAGCATGTGGAAAAATCAGCTTAGTCTGTTATGCTGTATTCTTCTATCTGAAAGACTCGAGATAAATATCATGTATATCTGTAATACAATTTTTCTACTTTTACGGTAGTTTCCTGGTCATTACATGGACGTATAACTCTTTAATGTTAACTTGTGCGAAACCAAGTTTAGCGACGTAATTTTAAACATCAAACTAATAATATTTAAATTAGTTTTAAGCGTATACGGAAGTTTTACAACTATGTAATAAAAATAAATTCCAGGACCTGATCAGAGTTTCAAGGTAATAAATGAGCAACGTGCATATCTGAGTTCGTAAATTCCAACGCGATGATAACGTTTTTTGATATATTGGTTAGAAAGCGGTTTTTGTATCTTTTACATGGTCAATTAGGTCAATCTACATATAACTGTAGTTCAAGAAAATTGGTTCTAAGAAATGAGCGTATACAAATGGCAATCCTAATCAATGCGACAGTAAAGGAAAGAAAAACTCTTCTTCTTAAAATGACCAAGTGAACTGCTTTCGTTAATTGTGATAAATTTGTACAGTAAATTGTAGAAGTTTTCACATAAATTAAGATACCTCGTTATCCAATTCGATGAAATATTACACATGTCGGTTTCCTTTTAAGCTGGGTACACACGGACGATAAAGTAACGTTCGTGGAATGCACTCCCTTAACGTACGTGGCTTGAATATTAAGTGAACACTGTCAGACGAATGACGTGCATTAGGTTGACAGGTGAGCGAGTTCATTCTGATGATGGTGGCTTTAACTGTATGTTTTCCTTGTGCGAATAGTCATTTTCTAGTACTTTACGGTGTTCTGTGGAATCAAACCACTGTAATTTTAAGATAAAAGCGCCCGTTCACTATTATTGGATATACTTATCTGTTTTTTGTTTTTATATATTATATTTTTTACAAACTTTTGCACTGGTGGCTTAACGTGCGTTAAAAATGTCAGTTAGTTGTAACAAATATCAGGCATGCGCTAGCTAGTGCGTCATATAGACTTGTCGTTTTTCAATAACTTTTCTCACTTTAAGGCACCTCAGATGTTAATGCGGTCAAACTGAGGCGATACTGCTCATTTTCTACAGCACAAAACGTCCTGCTGGTTGTGTGGTTCGGAGGTCTTGTTTTTAAATAACCGAATAGACCAAGAAACAATAGTTGATGTGAATCCGTTTATTAGATAAACCTTTCCCAACATCGCCTTTGAAAGAACTGCACAAAGCTCGCACATTATCATTTGTTCTGTAATTCTTTCAATTAGCAATCAGTAGTACATTTTACTTCGCCTCGGTTACTCATAGAAGATCCATTGGCCAAATTCTTCTTAGTTTTTTGTTGTCTGCTCCATGTAGAAGAAGCCTAAGTAAGTGACTCATATGACTTTCTAATTTGGGGTAGTGCTTATTGGCTCTTCCATGGATAACTGTCGTAATATCGGGAATTTTGAGGTCATTGTGCAATGTATGGTTGGATACGTACCATGAAGCACCGATGATGGTACGGAGAATTTTTGATTGATATCTTCATTTAATGATTGTTTGATTCACTGGCGCATATGAATATGACAGTATTGATCAAAATGCAGCAGGCCGCAAATTTGTGAACGATAGCAGGGTCTGATAATGATTGAAAAGTTGGATTATGTTATAACAGACAAACCCGGTAACGCAAAAAGGTGCTGACTTGCAATTTGGAATTTTACTTTCAATCTATCAGTATCCTTCTACCCTTGTCAAGGATAATCCCAAAATATCAGGTAGAATTTTCCCATATTAAAGTCCCAGGTCCAGTGATCTCTGACACAATGCTGCAAGGTGGGAAAAATACATTTTTCAGGGTGGCTACCTCGCCAATCTAAAAAACTACTATCCAAGTGTTTTTCATGCCCGGACTAATGGAATGATGGAAAATTGCGTTGAGCAGAAATAAGGACTGAAATAAAAACAAATGAATTAGTCTGCAATACTCATAATTGAAACCAGATCGGGGCACATTGATTCATTTGTCTTATGTCAGCATTGTCATTCTGACAGTACCTATCGAATAATAATACTAATTAGTCAAAAATATGTAACATTGAGCTTTTGTACAAGCTATGTATTTAAACCCACATACCTAAGTATATTTAATATCGATACGCGGATACCATGAATTTATTTACTGTATAATGAATATAAGTAATAAAGTATCTTAAGCATCTTATTCTGGCTCTGCAGCTCTGACGAACACAGGTCTAAATTTAAAGAATTGGTAATAGAAACAAATAATAGCCAGAGTCCATTGTCAAGTTTCGGCACAAATTATTTTGCTAGTCCTTTTGCACTCATTTATCAAGGTCGTCGCCATTGTCGAAAGCTTTAAAATAGAAAACAGAATTCTACTTTCGAAAAGGTTTCCCAGCTAACGTCTATTTGCATCGCAGTCATTTAATTAAATACAAACACACATACGGTCGATTGAAATTTCAATTAAACCAGAAACAGTTTGGCAGAATTTCTCCGAACGGTTTTGGATAATAAACGTAAAGCGGAGCACTTTCTCTTTCAGTAAGACACAATGCGAAAATAGTTTGAAAATACCACACGCAGCGATTTAAGTACCAAAATCAGTGACGTGCATTCTGAGAGGAATTTGACGACCAAATGTTTGTACATCGATCTCGACAGATCACAGCTATGGTTCATACATGTTTTCTTCAATAAACATCAATTTAATATTCAGTGTGGTTTCACGTCTGACTTTACACTATTTATAATAAACTGATGAGTGTCTCTATGATAGCTATAACATGATAGTGCACCGCATTTTATTAGTCATTAACAAAACCGAAAATATACTTTGGTTCTTAATATTAAAGATAATATCATTAGTGAATACTACCATCAATGATTTTAATGGGCTTTATTATGATAAAAAACTAGAGACCGTATCGGAGTATATATGTCAAATAGATAATAGTATATTGTTCAACGATGCTATAATGCTGGTAGTAACTCACAGTCCCAGTTTGCACCATGGGCTGTGAAAAAAGTGACAGTTTGACAGAAGTACCAGGAGATTTTGTTTTTCTTTTATGAACTCACTTTTTAACTAAGTTAGTGATTATAGAATCTTATTAAAGAACACAGTGTCAGTGTTATATTAGCCTTGCTGATCAAACAAAAATGAGAGCGTCTTAGGATCATAATGCTGATATTTGTCGATTAATGTGACACACAGACAGCAACATCGAGATTAGGCAATACCGCATCTTATGGGAGATCCAACAACAAATAGCAGCAAAATCCATGTATGGAACACTTTCTGTTTTGGAGAGCATGGATCAGTCAGAGTAAAACGAGCAATTAGAAATGCAATAATGTTTCAACTATAGATAGGCAGATTACTTTATTAAAAGCTTTTATTTAACTTGCAATGTATGTACGCTTGTTCGGGTGAAATCTTGCAACTCAATTTTGAAGCAGATATCTTCAACCGATTGAGCTGAAATTTTGTATACACGTTCAGTTTGGATGACAATGTACGATAAGCTGTATGACGTCGTTCTAAATCAATAGTGGAATAATTATTTAATGCATCCCTACAATATGGGTTTCCTTATTGATATGAGAACGCCCAGTAGATGGTAAGGGGAATGACAATCTAATGAGAGGAATGTCATCACTGACAATAGATCAATAGATCCACTGGTGTCAACTGGTGTCATTTTTAGTCAAACGATGAATTTTTTTGTGAGAGTTTGGGGAAAATATACTATTCAAAGCCGGAAATTTGTTTTATCACTGCAAGAACCTGACGACCTGAGAAAAGAGAGTTTTTGCATTTGGCGCTCAACTAGAGATTGCGGTGTGAGCAAGAATCTGGCAGCAGTCACAGGAGATTCTGGATCGAATTGTACGAGTTCCTTTATACAACATACGCACTGTGGTCATCACCAGGTTGTATCGACGATGGTGACGACATGGACATGAGGTTAGGGGGTAGCTAACGAACCGCTGGTGCACCGAGCAACCACGAAAATTGGACCGGACAGCTGGTATGTATGACTGTGACGCGGCGTAAGTGGTAAAGAAGATCCGCGGTAAGGATTTTCCAATAATAAGTTGTAAAGGAACATTTGGGGTGCTGGACTGACTTTGGGAAAGTAATAGCAATAAACTCGTGTTGTTAGTGGACTCTTATCAACAACACAGTTTTAAGGTTATGTTTAGAGTAGGTCTATATTTTTAGTTTAGTTTAAGGTTTTCATGATGTCTGATACAAGGAAATCTACGAAAATGAGTAGATACTACCATGCTATGCATAGCACAAATTCTGAGTTAGCAACTGTCGTTCAAATGATGGCAAATAATATGTATTTTTAGATATAATACGATGTGTTTGTTGTAAGAGTTTGGAGAAAATATACTATTCAATGTCGGTGAGTTGTTTTATCACTATATGAACCTTGTTTACGACCTGAGAGAAAAGAGTCTTTGCGCAGTGAAAGGGCTTGTTGGGAGTGACTCGAAAAATAATGTGACGTCATTCTAAAGCAACTATGGTGGACCATACAAGATGGCGAAATAGTTATTTTTAATGCACTTCTGCAATATGGGTATCAAATAAAAGGGCTTGCCGAATTAAATAATTTTTTTTTGATATAAATGCAAGTTCATAACTAAAAAGAAAAAATAAATTAAAACAAAAAAACTTTATTAAAATCTTTTAATTAAATGTTTCAAAAAAAGAAAATGTTCCTTTAAAGTGTTAACAATCAACTTATAGCCTCATTATATACAATTTATATGATCACAAAAGCTTGTCGAGCGATTTACTTATGTAAATTAGCTAGTACCTATTCCATTGACTAACTTTGGTCTGCTAAGTTTAATTGTGTTAAAATTTCAGTTTAATTGAATTCTTATAGGCACTTAACGTAAACCTCGCGACAAGCTTTTATGATCATATAAATTGTGTATAATGAGGCTATAAGTTGATAGCTAACGCTTTAAAGGAGCATTTTATTTTCTTTTTTTAGAACATTTAAATAAAAGCTTTTTTAAAAAAAGTTTTTTTTGTTTTAATTTATTATTTTCTTATAACGAGTATCCTTCGTGCTCTTAGGGACTTCATCCTATTTAACATGGTTTTGACGTGCCTGATGAGATGCCAAAAAGAATTATCACTATTTTTGCTAGACATATCGCATTAGAGTATTTTCTTGAAAATAAAAAATAATATAAAAATAATAAAAAAAAACGAGAAAAAAAGGAAAGTTATGATTCCTCATTTTGTCCATTCTTGGTCAAAGTACAATAAATTAGATATTAGTCAAGTCTGTAGATAATAATTTAGGTAACCATGGCAAATCTCTACACTGTGGGTGTATCTTCCACGCCACTGCAGATGAGAATTTAGCATGATGCTCTTGGTCTTGACATTCCTTGAGTCTTTAGTCGAACGCAGCGTCACCGTCCCTTAAAATTTCACGTCGCACATCTGTTTGCATAAAGAGAGAAAATAGCTTGTGTAGACTCTCGCTAAAGAGGATAAAACTCCGTGCTTTTAGCGTAATCGCTGGAGCATCGGTTGTAAAGGTGATAAAAACTTTATGAAAGAGAAAATTTAGCTTTACCGCTTGCGTGTGCAGCCTTGTGTGAAGACGATTCCAATTCGGGCTAGTGCAGTGGCAAGGTGGTCTGTCATAAGAAATTT
The DNA here is from genome assembly GCA_951848785.1 of Callosobruchus maculatus. Classification (NCBI taxonomy): domain Eukaryota; kingdom Metazoa; phylum Arthropoda; class Insecta; order Coleoptera; family Chrysomelidae; genus Callosobruchus; species Callosobruchus maculatus. The sequence continues at coordinate 13,063,691 of CATOUR010000054.1, read as the reverse complement.
TACTTCTGAAATTACTGCATTTCATGCTGCACTGGTGTTTCTCTCTTCGTGAGATCAGGATTATCTCTTATATATTTTAGTGTTCGGCGTTTGTTGCATAAAAGACATAGCTTAGCAGCCTCGTACCTACTCATTTGAACATTATTTTGATACGATTTGTCGAATATAATTTCTATAACTTACCATATGTGATTACTGTGAAAAGTAATTAGTACAAATGCAGAGAAGCAGGAAACCATCAAACATAATATATTTCAATGCTCAAGGCTAGGAACAACAAGACAAAAAGTTCTCTCAGACTTTCAGACCATATAACATATCTCTACGGCTAGATATACTCGTACTAGATATTGTTACTAGAACAAAACTCATATGACAAAATTTGAGAATAATTTGTTAATGGTATAGGATTTATTTATTTTCAGTACAACAAAAGCAAACAAAACTGTCGATATCAGCAAGGCGTACACTATTGGCAAGGGTTTGCAGAAAACAAGGGAGAAGGCTTTTATGAAGTGAGGAAAATAGTTCTACAAGTTAACCTACTTTTCGTATGTTAGAGAAATTTTGCTATATACAACATGCAAATGAATAAATGAAGAAGCTTTATAGAACAATTTTGTAAAGACAAGGAATGAAGACACTGTAGAAAGAAAAAACAAAGAAAAGAGAATGTCATAACGTCTAACGTCTTCAAGATAATACTTGGCAATCCCACCTTTTGAGTGTATAATTAATATTACTATTTGTGTCATTTTGCAGGCTGATTATAATATTCCAAATATGACAAGGCATCTCTGTAGATAATTTCTAAGTTTGGATTATCCTAGATCAAAGTTCACACCTTGGCTATGTATATAATTCAGTTAAAAGTGCAGTTAACACTGCGTCGCATATTGATTTGGATGAAACTGAGTTCCACACATGGCACATAAAGAGCTCAAAACTCAAAAATTTGACTATGTCGTCATTATAAAATTAAAACAGGTAGGTGCGAGCGCTATAGCGCGGGCTTTTATGTCCAGGTGATGTAATAAAAGCATTTTTCTTCTATCAGCTAATTTAAAAATTCCAATTTCATCCCAAAGGTTGCGTTGGAAATATTATGAATTCATAGAATATATTTACTAGATATCGTGTTTCAATTTTCTGATGTAATGTAACTAAATTCTGAAGTGGAAATGTCACCTTAAAGGTCATACGACACATGATAATAATAAGCTAGTCTTTATATGCATACTTGATTAAAGGTCATTTTCTATTTGATCCACGGTATAGACTATGAACTTGAAGTGGAAAAGCATAAAGAAGGGAAAAAGTGGTGCATTATATATGTATCTACCGCAGTCATATCACTTTTATAGAGTTCTATCAATCGCCTAGACATATTTATGAATGTTTAAAAAATACGTTTGATAAATATACCATTATCATATAACTCAATGGAGTGCCTGAAGCTAGAAGGCTTGGTGCTGGCCCTGCATTGACCTTCAAAATACCTTCCAATAGCTAGAAACCTTTTCCACTATGTCCTAAAATGCTTAATGTTTTTGAAATTTATATATTTTAGATATATTGTACTTCGGACATTGTTAATAAACAAGATATTCTTTTGAAGCATATCCATACTATGGACCATCTTGTGAGTATATTTGAGTAGTATCTTTGGAAGTGCTAGCTTTCTAATTCATTTGCCATTTCATGCAGGCAGTATGATAATTGGGAAGAAAATTGAATTTGAGAAAGTTTCCTGGATATATCATATTGCATATACTCCAATAAAATTTGAACTTGGGGCCAGAGTTCTGGTACTATCTAATAATAACCAGGTAAGCTCTCATTTGCCATAAAAGAAAGCAAACGAAGTAAAATATTTAGTGGCCGATAACGATATCGCCTGAAAACTGATTGTTGTGTAGCATAAAAGTTTTTGAAGATAGTTATCTACTACCATGGCAAAGATTGAAGTAGTGTATGGTCTTTGAAATTAATTGCGCTGTTCTCTAATTCGAGTCACAAGTGAAGACTGCTGTGCAACTGTTATCAAAACAAATGCCAAATTCGCAAAATTGTATGTCAAAATTAGAGGCGCTACTGATCTACGAAGGTTTACAAATTAATAAACCTAGCGGCAATGTCAGTAGAAGCAAAATAAGGATCCAACTTCGCAGCTATCCATACCTTTGATTTGACAAAGAACAAAATTCTGCTATAACCAACTATATTCTCTTGAATAAGGGCATCAAACAGCATTTCAAAAATTTATATTTCAGAATTATAAGAATACTTACTACAGCTTTTGTGATAGACTTTTTGTAAATCATAGCGATAAAGACGATCACAATACATACAAGACAACTTCTACATCCCATGTTTTATTGTAGTCTGGGTTAGGCTCAAAGTAAATGAGAATACATTGACGTTTCTGACGACCTTATGATGATATAACTCTATTCGAATTCGTTGGTCAGACGTAAGAGCGGTTGATTTTCAAGTTGGCTGCAACTAGCTGTAAGAAACGAATGCACCCTGTTCTTCATGTTATATTTAGCACGTCTCTACATACATATTCCATAATCTGAACAAACAGCTGTAGAATAAAGCATGCATCATGCAGATATTATTTACATGACCGTGAGAGAATAGGATTGTCATGCATAACTGAGTGATGCCACGTCTACGATGCTTTTTAAATATGCTCCCGCATTTTCATCGATTCTGCATGAAAATATCATCAAAGGCAACAATGCGAGCCGGTATGACTATTTTAACATCGACTGCCGTGGCTTCTTTAGTTTATCAGGTGAGTAAATGTTTACATACCTCGAAAATGTTTGTTTTGTTATCTTTAAAGTGGGACATTCCTAACGGCACTTCCTTTAATCTAGTAAGCTGCTCTACAAACAAATACAATTTTCTCAAGGAAGTTTGGGATCTTCTGTTGTTAGTGACTTCGATTTTTGTGCCCCAGATATGGGAAGTTTATATTATAAAAACAAACTTTAGCTGGGGAAATGGGACTGTGTACTTTACTATAATTTACATTATGCAGTTAAAATTAGATATTAATGCACTCACTATTTTTGTTTTACGCTCTTATCTAAATAAAACATTGAGTTCATTATATTGGGTGTTTGGTTCGTATCTCTCCAAATGATTCTCCCGGATTTATTATCTCAGCGCCCACATTTCGAAAGTGTAGTGTACTTCTAGTAGATTTTAGAGCTGCTCTTTTTGAGTAGATCTGTGTTTATGCCCTAGTATTTATTCAAACTGACAGTCTTAAAATAGACTTTATTATTATTACTATTTTTCAGGCAAGAGTAGGACATCGCTGTTTATTTGGTTTGGTAAAAGGGCTGATCCATCTGTTCACGGATTTAAATATCCCAGCTTGGCCAACCTAAGTATGTATACTCAGGAGATGTTGTAATTAATTTAATTTAATTATACATATATCCACTATCAAGACAGGTTCGAATAACGTGTCTTTAGCATTTGCAAGCAATTGAGTTTTGAGAATCAGGGTGTTCATTTTTGGATTTTCTCACGGTCTATGCCTGTTACTACGTACCGCTATTGTTTTTATTGTTGTTGCTGTTAGTGAGATGATATAGGGATATAGTTCAATTAATGATTGTTGAGTTGTCAGTCTGAGGGTTCTAGACGACTGTATGTACAGTCACCGGCACGAAAAACGGAGCACTTGAGATTTTATGACTGATTTTTCAAAATATAATTTTTGTAATGTTTAATTGTCCTAAATACTCACCAACAAGAAAAACATGAATTTTTAATTATTTTCTAACAACAATAAATCGTTCATTTGAAAAAGAAAACTGGATTTAATAAAAAGTGTACTAAAATGAAACTTTTTTTTATAACTGAGCAGACCGCGCAGGCAGAGCCTAAATACCAGAGTACCGCGGCTGCTGTGAAAGGGTTATGTTAGGGGAAGTTTGTTAACGCGAGATTTGAATGGGCCAATACCCGCAGGCCCAATAAATACATCTTCTGGCAGTCCATTCCAAGCCTTGGACACCCTGGGAATAAATGTGCGGTTGTACCGCTCAGTTCTTGATGTATGATTAACGACCGTCTTAGGATGAGATGCAGCGGTCGCACGGGTACATCTGATAGGAGCAGTGAGCGTGAGAGAGAGAGAGAGAGAGAGAGAGAGAGAGAGAGAGAAATTGTATAAATTGTATCATTCAAAACTGCATAGTTGGCCATGGGGTTTTTATTGTTTTTAATAAATTAGACAGACGTTTGTCAAAGTTTTGCAGTATTCAGCAAGTCATTTTGCTGCGTTTATTTGAGCTAAAAATGCCTGCTGTTAGTCCCCAAACCGCGGTTGCTATGGTGCACGTCTTGATTCAAGATGGAAGTGAGCGAGCGATTTGTTGCCCAACGTTATCATCCCGTATCAAATAGTACTGTGCACCGTATTTATACACGTTTTTTTGAAACTGGATGTTACACTAGACGACTTGGCACTGGCCTCCAACGAAGGACTAACGCTCATGATGATCGCTTTATCATATTAAAAAGTCTACGAGATCATCATGCCAGAGCTAAAGAAATCAGAAATCGACTTCATCACGTCCGAAATACTAATGTAAGCGAACGAACCATTAGACTTGGCCAATCCTGGTACTTATAGACCCGCTACAGGTCTAGAGCTGCTCAGACGTCATCGTGTAGCGTGACTTCAATTTGCGAGAAACCATGAACACTGGGATGAAAATGAATGGGGGCGTATTTTGTTTACTGATGAGTCCAGATTTAGCCTGCGGTCTCCAGATGGTTGTGAAAGGGTATGGCGAAGACCTCAAGAACGTTTTGCAGAATGTACCTTTAGTCCTAGGGTAGGCTACCACAGGGGTTATGGTGTGGGCTGCAATTTCGCTGGAGGCACGCACAGAGTTGCACATCATTCCAAGAGGGTCTTTAAATGCTGTCAAGTACATTGATGAAATTCTGCAAGATTTTGTTGTCCCTTATGATGATTTTATTGGAAATAATTTTATTCTGATGTATAGTAATGCCAGACCTCACACCGCGAGAATTACTTAACAATACTTAAACGATGTAGACACAGAAGTCTTGGAGTGGCCAGCGTTAAGCCCAGATGCGAATCCAATTGAACGTGCCTGGGACATGCTTGGGCGAAGGATACGAAGTCGTGTTCCTATTCCTTTAACCTTAAATGATTTGCAGCACGCCTTTTTAGAGGAATGGGACGTTATTCCTCAAAAAGACATTCGTCATTGGATGTTAGGTATGCCAAGAAGAATGGAAGCGATCATTCGGGCACGCGGAGACAACACTCATTATTAAAAATGCCCCTGCCCAGTTTTTGCTAGCAATGCGTTTCATTTTTCAATAATCCAAGGTCTTTCTAGCAAACTACCAATTTATGTTTTTTGTAGTATTGTAACAAAGGAGTTTTTTTTCAAATAAGTGGTTGATTAATGTCAGTAATTACATAAAACATATTATATAAAATGTCAAGTATTCCGTTTTTCGTACCGGTGAGTGTAGATGCCTTGAACATGTCAGGGACATTAGGAGGTATCTATAAGGTATCTGATAAAGCTCTGTACCTGTATGGTACCTTCGCGTTGTGATGTCAATTGCACTCCTCAGCATTAGATATTATTGCCAAGCGCTGATGTCGGTGACATTACCGCTACAGGAGCGTTATTGCTACCATATTATTATGCAGGTTGAGCCATATAACACTAAAGTGAATAATGTTCGTAAGTCATAGCCTAAAGGTTCATTCAGTCTCTACGTTATTTCAGATGACAAGTTTTATTATGACATGGCTAACTCGGTCTGGATGGTATTGACCTAACAGGCTACAAAGTTTCTGTGAGAAACAAAAGGCTCAACAGGCTGCCATTTTCAAAAGTTAGTTTAGTCTACAACAAAAAGAGCGGATAAAGAATAAGTCCATGTAATGACGAAAAACAACTCGTCCACTGCATCACAAATAGTGAAGGCAACAAGGACGGTAAGACCGGTGGTTACCTTTCGAAAATACATTTTTTTCAAGATAAATGTTTTTAAATTACTGATCATTTTACTCTACAACCATAAAGCTTGCAATCCGAGGTCTTTATTCCACTTTTTTCTATAAAAAAGCGAATTAAGGAACTATGCCTTCTTCGAATAAGGCAAAATCAAATTCCATTGGAAAACCGCGTAACAGTTGAACGCTCTTTCAGCGTTCTACGAATGGAGTCATTGTTCCTAATTTCTGCCAGGCTTATAAAACAAATGCTTTTGATTCCCGCAGTCGACGGAGCGGAACAAGCAAATGAACGTTGGCGACGAGTAGAGATGGGGCGGTGATTTAAATAACGTTAATATGGAGCGACGCCTTTGTTGAAGACGTTGCCAGCCCCATTTTGGGCAAATTGTGTGAGAGGAAGCTGGACTGCTGAATGGAACCAAGATCAATCAAGTTCATATATATCAGTTCGACCGCCCCACAACACTGAATGATAACTTTTATGTATGCTATAATTACATCTCTCGAGTAGGAATCTCATACTGTCCGCACCATTGCATCGAAACAATCCATCTCTACATCTCTGATTGAATTTTGACAGCAATCGGTACATGCAAAAACAGCGCATGTCCTAAAATGCAAATGCAACTCTACCTACATCCAACATACTTATTTTTTTTGTTCACGTCTAAATTTATTGTTGAAAGCTTAAATGTCCCACATAACACTGTATGGATATGTATAACCACAGAATGTACATTAGATATTCCAGTTTGTACATGTGTATTTTGAATATTTATAGGACGTTGAATGGACATATGAAAAATGATATACACTAGTGTAGTAGGTATATTCATATGTGAATATACATAAGATGTTGGTCTAGGTATCGTATATAATACATTCATACGTGAATATACATAAGATGTTGGTCTAAGTACCAAATATACCTACATCTAGTAGTTTACGCCTGTGCGAAGGACAACTAGCGCCGCCATTGCTGATTTCTGACCATTCCGCTGTTCGCGTCCTTAGCCGTGTTAGCGTGTGTGTACGGGTACTGGTTATGCAATGCAATATTGTGCAATGTTACTCATCTTATGGCTACTGATAACACTTGCATCCAGGGTTTGACGGGAAGTCGTAAGCGGAGCAAACCACCAACAAAATTTTATAACCTCAATTTCTCTGTGATTTTAGACATGCGATTCAACAGGAAAGAGATGACAATCACAGCAATCGATTTTGCTAAGTATTATTATTGTAACTAGAAATTGAATTAATAACAATATATAATGAAAGTATAAGGTTTGTTTACTTTTCTGCCTCTACATTTAATGGATATACCATGGATGTGAAAATTCGCGACAAACATACATGAAATGCATATTTTTTAAGTCTATTTTATATCCATTAGACGTTCATGCTCCATTTGTGGATATACATATCCATTGATTCGATATTCATTGTATGTACTTTGTATAAATACCTTTGTTATGTAGAAACGATCTCTAATTATTATTAGTGCCAGTCGTAGGCCATAGTATATTATTTTATTTTATTATTTTTATTAGTAGGTATGATGTGTTTATTTCAGTAGATGTCATTTTTGAAATAAACTCCTTTTGTTAAAAAATAGTCATGTGCATGCTATAACTTTTATTTATAAATTTTAATCCCATAATAAATAAAAAAATACTTTTGCACTCTAGCATCAATATCAAAACCTAGATGATAGAGCTGTAATTGTTTTATTTTGTGATATTCCGGGATATCCCATGTTCATTTTAAGCTGCATTGTTCTTTATTGTATATTATTTATTATCAGCGAGGAGCTTGTAAACGTTAGGTAAACTATTTGCATGAATGGCGCAAATACAATACGTAGATTTCAAAATATACATATAAATCATATATGGCGGTCATTGTTTTGGATAACAAGTTTATAATGGTATCAATTTGCTGACTAGGGATTGTTCACGTATTCATTTAGATTAGTTTGTTATTGTACAGCTCAAATCACAGTTGAAAATTATATCGGCAAAAAGACAGATGCATATGAATTTAAGCACTGGCAAATACAGATACGCTCAACCCGTCCAAAGATGCATGCTCAGTCTGCCTCGACTTGCTCATTCAGGCTGAATGCACATTTTGACAAATTATGGTATTCCAATTTTGCGTCAATTAGGGGTTTAAAAGATTTGTAAAAAAAATATTGCAAACAAGCTAGAAGCAAGAGGGGCGCAAACATTTTCCCAATTGCAGGCAAACAATAATACTTTGAAGCATGTAAAATAAAAACAATAATTCCTCATCTTCCAGTACTTTTTGAATAACACCACTTACAAAAATGGCGAGACACGTCTCGTAACTGAGACCTATAAAAATCGTATTTATTGGTTGAGCTGCTGGTTCTTGGGCTGTTCGGCCGGCATCGACACGCTCCGCCGCCTTGTCGTCGGCGCGCGAGAGTCTCTCTCGGAACACGCCGAATAGGTGACATCAGCTTCTAAGGATGCCGACCACTCGTGTTGGCGAAACGTCAAGCAGCAAAGCGCGCCAACGCCAAGGCGGCAGGGCGTGTCGACGCCGGTCGAACAGCCCAATAACCAACAGTTCATCGGATCATGGTCGCGAAAGTCCTACACAATACGTATTTATTGGTTTTTTAACAACAAAAAGAAATGGATTACCGAGAATTTTTTAGATTTTTTAGAGGCAGGAAATTATACCTCAGCCAATATCTTCTCGCTTTTGCAATCGCACAAAAATTGTCATTCTCGTACTTTCTCTTTGAAAATCATCATTTTACTGTGTAGATTTTGAGATAATACGCTTTTTGGGCGTTTTATGATATCTACATAACGAAAATCCACGTCACTCATTCCGTTGGTCTGTCTGTCGGTCTGTCTGCCTGTTGTATTTCGTTCTAACGTCGTAATATCAGTAACTGCTGCATGGATTATGGCGAAATTTGGGTAACGATATGCTGTGGGCTCGTAGTAGGTAATGCTGCTAATTTTAAAAATCGGTGCAGGGGCAGCGGAGTAATTAGCAGAAACAATTTCAAATAAAACTTCGTTCTTGGGCATTTTAGGGGTTCCGTATCATTTTCTACTTTTTTAGGTGGGGGTGAAATTGGGATAGTTGGGGGTGGAAGGTTGCAAAACTCAAATATTTGTTATATTCATAATAGGCTGTCCATTAAACTGTGAAAGAAAGACCTAGCGGTAATGCCTTCCCAACATTACCGCGCCTATTACAGAAACGAAGGTACTTGATTTTCTCCCAGATTATAGCTTCACGCTATGGGAAAATAATAAATTGGTATCACCGAAATGTGTGAGAAGTACTGAATCAATCAACTTGACTTAATTTTTTTTATTATTTCATTTGTTTTCTTACACTCAGTTTTTACGTTTTTGTTGTTTTTTGTGATTTTTGTTCTTCATGTTAAATAATAAACAAACTAATTACAAAAAAATGTACAATGTTGTTGGCCCCACATTTACATTGAGGATACGTATTTAACGAGGGATACCGTGCATCTGCCATGGATTCTAATCTGGATTCTAATCCTTTTGAGGCGTCCCATGTTTGTCAGCGAGGATGAAAACCAGGCATTTTTTTAATAAATTAGGTAATAATTATCTTGTCCACTTTTATTTCCAGGTTTTTACTAATCAGATGTAGATGTCGCGCTTCAGAAGAATGAGTGTCTGGAACGAGCCCCGTCGATGTCCGCAAGATCATTGTGTGAAGTGCGTTTGTGTTGTGTTATCTTTGTGTGCTTGAAAGCATAGCCGGATTAAGCTTTTATGGGGCCCGGGGCTACTATAATTTTAAGGGGCCCTTTATAAATAAAATGCAAATACTATTATTTATGAAACTATATTTCCGATACAACAAAAGAAACTACTATACACTTTTTAGTACGCCATGATTCCCGCTTATAGTATCAGCACTGCTCCCAATGTTTGCGTTTGCTTAGTAATCAGAACTACTTTCAGTGCAATCCTTTTCAAGGGGAACGTTAGGTTTGCTTAAAGAACTTATTTTGGGCAATTCTTCACTGCTTTTAATTTATCCTCAGCAGCCTTAAAATAGTTATCTTGGTAAATTGTAGCCATGTAGCACATAGACATAACACTAACAAACTATATGGATAACTTACTTTTGTTTTTTGAGCGTCGCCTTTGTATCGGTTCAACTTCGATTTATTCATCACGTTGGCACGGCCACAGGTGCCGACAGTATCCAATGGGTAGGTATAGGTATTTTCTATTTTCTTTTTATACAGGCCGAGTCAAGCTCAACGCCTCGGACTCTTGTGACCAAACCATAACACTTTTTAGAAAATTGACTTTGCGAATGTATGTAGGTCGAGTTGGACTACATTTTAAAAATAATGACTTTTATACAGGGTTTCTAATAAAAGCATGCCATATCAAAGTTATGATTTTTTAAATGGAACGACCAGTGTGACTTTATGTATCACACTTGAAGTGAGCCGTTTAGATGCAATTCACAATTTTTGATATAAGTAGATATCAGAAAAAATTGAATATCGCAGCGATTATATAACTTATACGGCTGTGATTTTGCCGTGTGACTAAACTTGAAATTGGTCAGGTTAGGTTTGACGTTTAAGTTTGAATTACATTAGTACTTGGAGAAATCGGTAGACTAATTAAGGAAACTTCAAACAGCATTCACTTGATTTTTTCAAATGGGAATGCCTAATTATTGTTATACAGTCGGATTTAAAATTTGGTATCAATCTCTGGTAGTTTTCATTTAATTTCAAATTTTCAACCAAACCGGTGTTTTTCAATTTTTCGTACCTATAAGTCACTTAGCAGGCCATGAAATACCAACAAAAAACTATTTAGGTGGATGAAAACAACTAACATAGCAGAAAGATATAGACGAACTAGAGTAAACAGTTAAAATTATAAAAATGACTTACAACAAATCAAGTCTAATCAGAAATAACAGAGGTAACACATCTAATCAAATCAAATTATGAAACATAATTTGCCTGGCAAAAAATTAAAATCTGATTTGTTAGTATCTTTTTTGCGATCTTGCTAATAGATACTGAAAAATTAGAAGGGCTACAGTGGGACAGTCAGAAGTATCGTTACTTTTGATTTTGACTGAAATGACTATTGTTTTATATCATTAGAGTGAAATTTCGTGCTGAAGATATTAGACTGCTAGTAGCTATCGCTGAAAGTTGAATGGTTTTGGAAATTTTTAATCTATAATACATTGCAGTAGTTGGTAAGCTGTAAAAATTATTCATTTCTGACGTATTTCAGCTTCTCTTTGACCTTAGACATCTTACCGGCGTTGTTTCTCGTTAGAGTTCATTGGCTGTAGGGAATTTTTATAACCTTGCCCCTTTGCTTTATTTGTATCAGTGTCTGTATCTTTCTGCTAAGTTATTTGCTTCTATCTGAACACGTTTTTTGTTTATATTTCATGGCCTGCTGGTTTGCTTATAGGTAGGGAAATTGAAAAACACCGTTTTGATTGAAATCTCGAAATTGAGTTTTTATTAGATCTACTGAATTTACTGTTCATCTATTGACCTAATATTTGCTCTGTCACATTAAATAAAAGTAAGGCCCCTGCGGGGCCCCTCTAAACCGCGGGGCCCGGGGCTCCAGCCCCTTTAGCCCCATGGTTAATCCAGGCATGCTTGGAAGCACTTAATATTAGTGGTAGTTTTTGCGCCCATCGCTATGGATTTTCGAACTGTCGCCGCGGCATCTATTTGACGCTTTCGCGTCGACCTAGGAGGCTGCGGTTCGAACAGCGACACGCCAAAACACGCTGGAGCACGTACACTCTTGCTATTTTAGTAAAGTTTCTGGTAAATCATGGCTGAAACCGTGCCGTTTCGTGCAACAAAGTTCCTCGGTTTATCTGCTAACAAGAGCTGCACGGTACCTTGCCGCGACGAGATAGGTTCAGCATTTTAAAGGGAAGAGATGGTGATCATTTACCCTGGCGATTGTCACACGCAGAGTACATGTGAAAATTTCAAGTCTGATAAATTTGCAGACAAAATTTGGAAATTCGCGAGAGGAATTCGTAGTGACGAGCTTATGGTGTACACCAAGGTGCTATCTACCAATGAGAGGCAGTGCATCAGATACAGATGATGAAGATGATGTAGAAAGAATATCGCATGTCAAATTCAGTTTTTATGTCACCTAATGATTATCATATCATACATAAGATTACACCTTTCACGACGTTGGCTTGTTTCATTTACATTTACAGGATGACTAATAATATATAACTGAATAATTTGTCTGCCAAACATTTTTGGAACGAGTTACAATACTCGCGTCAATCTTTTTCATCTCAATATTTTACTGAGAGTTGAAGGTACATATTATTTTACATTTACATTTCTGTAAATTTGTTTTGAAACAAACAGTTTCATTTAACCGACATCTCCTATAATTAATGTAAGTCTTTAAATCTCCCGGCTCCCGGTTAAACGCTATATCTGCTAGTGAAATAATGATTTACAAAAGAAGAAAAAGGTACCAAAAGGTTCATTATTTTCCACCACATATCCAACATGGGATGAAAGGTACTTGCTTACTCCGCAAGATGGAGATGATTCCAATCATTTGGTTCACAGAAAAATCGGCTGGTTCGAATCCAGCCGGTACCCTTCATTTTTCCGATTTTTCTGTGAACCAAATGATTGGACACATCCAACAGTTATGTACTTCCTTCTTCCAGGTTTTTTTACCCCATGGTGATTCTCTTCACTTAGTAGGCCATCTCACTGCAGAGGGCACCAAACAGTCTTTCAAACAGTGATGATAAAATTGATTGCTCTCACAAATCTGGGTAAAGACAGTAATAGTCATAATCCGTATTATACTTACCCTTAGAAAAGCCATTATAAGACAAGATCGCAACACAAGACTCACCCCTTCCCCCTTCCGAATGAATATTGCTTATCTCTCCCGGTCACTCAAAATTAAAAGGTGGCAACCTAGACTAGTATATTACATAGTGGTGCTTCGCCATTATAATCTGAACAAAAAATTGAGGCGTTCATCGGAAAACGTCATTAGTCCAAAACTAACATATTTGGGAAAATGAAAAAAACTTCCCAGCATGTAAAACTTTGATTAGATTGATTTATTGCCATATCTGGTAGAAGTAAAAGTATATAAGACACATCGTCCACAAGCAGTGATTATTTTATGGTCAAACACATACGAAAAAAACACAAAAAGTAAATGGACAGATGAGGTTTTTGAGAGAAAAGGTTAACAAATTAGTGTCCTTAATACAAACAGCATGAAAATAAAATAAATTCCGATACAAAAAACAAAGAAAGGGTGATAGTGAACAACTATACCTAACACAAAAACCGACTAACGGAAACAATCAACTCTGGCTAACCAAACAACCCGATATCTACCACTCAGGCTTCGCAACCACTATATTACTATATTATCATCGTTGTCCACCTCGTTGACCATGACAAAGTTACCAGCAGTGTCAGGTGCTGTGGTGTACTGTTTTATCAAGTTTTCATGAAAATGTATATGCACAAATGGCTTTCTTAGGTGAAAGAACATGGACTTGTGATGTTTTTAGAAGAATAAATCAATTTTCCTCTGTAAATAGTACGGAACCTATAACATTTTTTCGAGAAATAATCATTTTTATCCATGTATATGGATGTTAGAAATGCGATGATGCCATTATCTAAATTTTGGCAAAAATTCACTTATGAGGTTTTTCCGAGAAACGCCTCAATTGATCCCATGCCTCCCTGTGCAAATCAGAGAAATACGATAACCAGCAGAACCCCTTCAGCAGCCTCAGACGAAGGAAACACCCTCTCAGGCCGCCAAGCCGTGAAATATTAAAACACATGTATGAATTAGTTGCGGCCCGCGAGTTTTCGTGGGGCAATAATAGGCCGCAACATTTTACGGCACTCCATAAAACAGAAATAGAACTGGTCAGGCCACGCACCTGCTTGCTACAGCCAATGCGCTGCGTTCTCTCAGAATACACATTTCACGAGAACATTGGCGTACCACGTTTACTGTAAAGCGGCCTACAGACGTTGATGCATGCGGCGATGGAGGCATCGACTCAAGGTTTCATGAAACTTGCATCAGTTGCATAAGTTCCTACTCACACCGAAACCCGTTGCGATGCCGTGAATCGACTTGACATTTTACGCACGCTGCTACTTGCATCATGAAACGTAGGAGTCGATGTCTGCATCGCAGCATGTATCAATGTCTGAAGGCTGCTTAAAGGTTTGCCAACATCTTCTGATGCGGCGCGTATAGGAATATGTCTACTCAAAAGTCAGATAAAAGCCGATTTTGCAGATTGACACGTATGAGAAATCAGATTTGCACGAGAGATATCGGAATAAAAGTCAGATGACAAGATACTTTTCTTGCTCCTCAGCAGCGCAGACTTGCGAGCAGTTTGAATGGAAAATTAGTCATGTTACACTGTTTATATATCGATATTCAGTGTAATTATTCCTTTAATACTATTCCGAAGTTTTCACAGATTTTTAAGAATATTTTCCAATCATTAAATATGGACACTTTCAGACAAAGTATGTACAACATATTTCATCAAGTCTAATAGTATAAAGATACCCCTATGTGCAGCGTAGCCTTCAGCCTTAGAACAGAATATATAGACGTACCAGCAGCCCAACTCACGTATCGGGTTTGCTTCTTCAAACCTACTTGAACTGGAGCTGTTCCAGGTGACAGCATTTTTTTTTGTTAACTGGCTTCCTACCTAACTAACTAACCAACTGGGATTCTGAAATCTTAAAGAAATTCTGCATTGCTGACAAGTTCAAAATGAGTGTCAGTAATACATCAGCTTTTTAGGATCCCGATATTATCTCTGTCTGTCATGAATGGATACGACGAAACAGTTGCTAGATATCAAGAGCGCCACTGAACTGACAGTAAATCGCGAACGATGGCGAGCTACAGTTCTCAAAACTATTGATAATATTCGTGTCGGCAATATTCTAGCTCCGATTTAAAGCATTTTACGAGTTCACAACATGTCTGGTAAGACATCGTGACTATGATGATGATGTCATGAATGAATAGTGTCGTATACTCACTATAATTCTAAGACGAGACAATAAGGAAACCGTAAGTCCCCTCAAATTTCCTTATAATTTGTTGGTACAGCTGTCAAACAATGTTGTTCAAATAATTTTTTTGTCAAATTTTCATACTTTCGTCAATGATACACGATGAACTACAGTTAACTAATTACAAATCCAAAACACCTGCCTAATCCTTAATTGCTCCCCTTGTTTCCTCTCGCTTTCTCGGTCCGATCTTGGAGCTATTTGTTCTCGCACCCACGCCGACCGGCGTTCTCCGCCATAGATAAAACACGACCCGATGTGCCTCGGGACTTTACCGGCCATTGTGTTGCCATTACTTGCGTTTATCTCGGGTTTCCGATATCGGTGTGACCGCGTTTCGGCGTAATTGTTATTGTTAAAAGGCTTTCGTACCTCCAGGTGAGCCCCTCCCCGTAACAGCAACCTTCCAAGATAAAGGCGACGGAGGACAGTGGCAGCGGAACTCACTTGAGTAGGACCACCGAACATAGAAAAAATCAGACAAGGAGGGACACTTGGCGATGGCCCTTTGAAGTGGGTCCTATAGAAACCTACCTCTAAAAATTATACTAATAATTTATAATACTTCCTGTGCGAGAATTTATAAACTTCAACAAAAAACATCCCATTTAACGTACGAGGTTCACCCACAATGCTTAATAGAGCAATTACTTTTAAAGAACCTCGGTATCACCAAACGCCAAAAAAAGTTCGCTAAAAAAGGTAAGTGAGTTTAGAAAATGTTCTTTTAGAAATGTTGGATCTTTCTTTGAATTAAATTTAGATTTTCAAGGAAATACCCCCATAACCATACTTTTTTGTCCCGTCCCTTTGATCCCCATCCAATATCCTGTTTAATAAAAAAATCTACAACGTTCTATCTCTGGAACAAGCTTTTTCACATTACGTACAGTCGAAGCACCAGCGTGAGCATAGCATCCCTTATTGATCATTCAGTACGCGTTATTAGTTTTTTTTTTCAATGAAAAGTTATGATCATTTCACATAAAAACGACAAAAAATTAAGCTGCCAATATAAGGTATACACATTTTTGGAGATTTTTTTAAATATTTTTTTTGTCGATAAATTGTGGTCTACCCCAAAATCGCGTTCCGCGAATACAAAAATAGCATTTCTCTCATAATAAGTAATCCAGTATAGTGATACATTTGCGCGGTTTCACTAGCAAAAAAGGTAAAGCAATCCGAGTTTGAACGACAAAACCCATGCTGCTTCGGTCCAGAACCGTGTATCAGTCTTCAATAATGTAATTTCGCTAATACCAAATGGGAAACGCCGCCTCGCTTCAAATGTGATCTCTTGCTAGCTTCGAGCGGGATATAGAAGCATGGTTATCAAATTTCAGGTTTCACAAACTCAATATTCGGCCGAAATTGAGCTTTACGGTAGCGCTTAAAAACAGCCATTCTACGGTAAAAACTAATGAAAACATTTTGGTTGAAAATTGCATAGTTTTTGTTTCCTTCAGACACTCTATCGGCTGTTATTAAAAACTAGAAATCTACCGCATATATCCGGATTTTCAAGCCTATAGATGAAATTTGTTTTTGGTTTCATCTGGAAAACATCATGATAAAACAACCTTGGCGGTATTCGAACGTTCGTATTCCACAAAAACAAGTTATATTAACTAATTATGTAGTGACGTTTGTTTTGTGTAGACTTAGTCTACTTTTACGTGACGCGGAATTGATTTTTTTTCATGGCATCGACTGTAAAGGTCATTATCTTATCATTTACATGCTACAAATTGTATGTTACTATGGGTGAGCATTGCTTTTATGAGTTCCCACATGTTTAGTTTCATATTCTATTAAAGAGAGCAGTACTCTGTAGCCATAACAGAAGTGATGTTGCTCTTCTTGGACTAGTGTTCAATGTTTGGATGAGATCTACTGAAATTTGGTACAACGATCTTTCCACTTCGTATATAGAAAATATTACCAAAAGACAAAGGAACAAATGTAGAAACAATTATATGTCATTTTTTGTATGTATAATCCATCTTTATTTTGTAGCTTTCGCTCTAACACGAAACGAATTGATACTGAAAGTCCTGCAAAGCAACTCGCCTTTCCTCCTTTTATTTTTTGAGGCGATTCACGCACCCTCATAATATTAAGCTTGCGAAGAGAGCCGACCTAAAAACCGTAAAGGATGGCCTAATATCTTTGTGGATAAAACGGGGATTGAGGACAATTTTTTACGCTAAACGTGACCTCGTTAGAGGCATTATGGATATTAATTCTGAAAAAGTGACGCGACGGGCTCAGCAGGTATCTTTTTTGAAGCAACGTTCTTGCAATAGGAAGCATTGAATCTATTTAGTGTATTTGCAACCTGCATTTACAAGCGGCATGAATCTGACATTTGAGCATATCAATAACTCTTTCTGCAAACGTATTTATGCTGGAAGAATAGACCATACAAGTCATTGAATAAGTCTTTACAGTAAATTAGAAAAAAAAATAATTATTGGATATATTTTTTACAATTTTCAACATACTTCTCTTTTGGATCCATTTATTTTTCCAAAGTTTTTCAATTTTTTTAAAGCCATACAAAAAGTAGGATTTATCTTGTTCCAACAGCCCTCTAACAGAAATCACATATACTTGAGATAAACTTCACTTACGTTTTTTTTATCAGCGTATAAAATTTGACAAAAAAATTAAACAATACCGCTTCCATTCGGGATCAACATACCATATAAGAAAACCTGGAAAAAAATTACGGTTCACTCTTTGGTTTGGAGAACAATGACCAGATTTTTTCCTGCGGCATATGCAGCCATCCTGAGTCAACTTGTGAATTAGAAATGTAATCGTGATGGAACTTTGAGCAGTAGGAGGCTCGTCAAAATTGACATTACTTGTTTGGACGATGACTTCCGCGTTTCCTTCCTGTGTGGTTGGCATTAAACTTGAGAGTTCTTCTGCCACAGAGCACGTATTTTTGTATCCTTCGCTTATATCCTTATTCCAGCTCTAAAAAAATTGCTAACCATATATAAATTTTTCTATCCTCGAAACTGAGCAGCTGACATATACATAGGTGTCTTTGTACATTTTTTCTTTTGAATTCGTACATCCAAAGTATATATGATTTGAATCAGTCACCTCATCATCATGTTCACAGCTGTGTTCGCAAAGCTGAGAATCAACAACGCCAATTGTGTGTAACTGAGCATGACTTCCGCGTTAGCTAAAGTCATTTTTTCATTGGGAATTAAGAAAATACCAATGAGGGCCAAATCTGGCGAATGCTGTGATAAATGAAACTTTAGTTCCACAATTTTTACCATAGCAACGGTGCAGGTGTCTCGATGAAAGATATTTTTCTTTTTAGACGCGGACGTTTTTTCCTAATTTCTTTGCTTATTTCCGGACACTGTATAGTTTATATAAAATTTAGATATCTACGTATTTTGTAACGTACTAGGATCTTGGTTTTACTAAACGTGACTGGTTTACTGCATGGGAACGGGCCAAGGCAACGATTTTGATTTTGTTTTACACTATTAAGAGGCACTAACTAACTGGGTATACATGGCAACTGTGGATACCTTGAAAAAATGTATCTGTCATCTAGGGTTTGGGTGCACTGAGACACAATTTCAAAGAACGGTGCGGTGTAATATAATTAAAGTTAAAAAACGTTGATCATTATTGCAAAATATGAAAAAGATTGCCTCTATGTGTCATACAATTTTATACACCATTTGAATGAATTGAAACCTGACAAAAGATATATGTAAACACATGTTAAAGCTGAAATAACTTAAAAGATAAAAATGAACCAGAAAATGGAAAGGGAAACCACCAGACGTGTCCAAGATATTGTATCTAAGGTCACCAGCACTAGAGGGTTGTTCACACCTGCTGGGTACGAAGGTGGACCGTGCCCCAGGATGCCCCATGCAGTTCTAGGGACATCCAACCTTGAACAGCAACCTGCGGCGACTCCGGGGTTCATATCACTCCTCCCTCATGGCTCATGGCCAGATGTTCAGAATTTCAACCCCATGGTTGAGGGAAGGCTCAATATAAATTGGAAACAAAAAAATGCTTCTCCCTATAAACAATAGGGGTACCTCACAAGCAAAACTCTAGTGTGAGGGTAGGCATCACATAAAAACAAAGACCGGCTGGCCTTTCTGAGTTGTAAAACAAATGAATAATTTGAACAGCCCGCCAAAAAACAGAATTGTGCAAGGGTGCCATCGAGGAAACAAAAAACTAATTGTCCAAGGAAAATGATATCTCTACGCTAATTGATGCGTTGCCATAACGATATCAGAATGGTTAAATTAGTAGTTACGTACTAGCATAATATAATGCGGAAGGGAAGGGGCCGATGGCCCTTTCTCAAGGGCAAGGCATAGTAGTCACCATAGTATGAAGCAAGATTTTTTGACGTCCCACGGCCGGTAGCGACTCGTACGACGTACGCAGAAGAAAAAGCAGAAAAGGCCAAAGAACCAGAACGACGTTCTCGATGACAGATGGAAACACAATTGCGCATGCGCAAATTAGAGTGGTACGATGAAAAAGTTAGAAATAAAACATAACTAATTATCGACAGGGCCCATTCCAACAATTATGCATAATTTAATAAATAATATTCGCAATTCTTGCACGATGAAGAATCTCTGAACAAAAGCGCCAGCTATCGGATAGTAGTGGCTATAACAGTAAGACAGATAGCGGGTAGCTATACAGTAAGTGGTAGAAATTAGCATGACCAAATTCGGAAGTTAGCATGCATGCACAGACAACGCGGGGAACCTTAAAATAAAATTAGTACATGCATTTATAAGCCACTTTCAGCGCCGGTCGGCGCGGGTTCTCTGCTTTCTTACACACAGTGAAAGCAGTCTGCCTGCTTGCTAGGACCTGCAAGCAGAAAAGCGCTCCACTGTGTCTACGCCCTTAGGCAGTGTCGTACTCGCATAATTTGTCAGTAATGAGATATAAATTCCCAAAGAAAAGAACAAAAATAAAGACATCCATACATGTAACGGCTGGCACGTTAAAATTTATATTAATGAGTGGAAAGCACCAAGCTAATGTTCTGCATGTTTGGTTTGTGTAATCTTAGCGAACGTGCCTCATTACCATCCCCATCTCTATATCCAATCCATCCAATTTAAATACTGTCAAGTCCCGTGATAAGCCCGCTAACTGAATGCCCGAAAAATGTCCAGCGCGGCAGGCGCAGCAGCCCAACGACCCTGTTTCGAATTAATTGAATTCCATCATTAATCACCGACGACTGCATCAGCGAACAACCAGATCTGTCGCGATAGTCCACAGAAAAACATTATCATTTCTGTGGTGAATAATGCCGATGAATTATCTGTTCGAGCGAATAGTTCACGAAAAAATACGCGCGATGAATAAAAGTGGCAATGTCTCGCGTACACGATCCAAAATTGAATATTGGTGTCAGCCGCGAAACATGTACAGAATGGACTAGTACGAGAATCATGTGATTGTAGAAGAACTGGTATAAACTGCTACCAGATAGTAGGTTTCCCTATTTAAAAAAATGGAGTCAAGTTGATTGACCTAGCACTTTTCACACATAACGGTTATACCATTTTATTATTTCCCATTGTATAAGCTATAGTCGGAGATTCCCTTGCGACCAAATCTTCGCCCGCTTGCCCGTAAGAAACATCCAACACAAAAACTCTCGTAAATAGTTTCTCTCATCTCTCTCCATGAGAAGTAAGACTACACAGTGTTTATTCTGCAAACTTCAACTGGATGAATCAAATAGTATAAAAACGAAGTTTGAGTTGTTTTTATATTTTTAGCTCTTTGATTATTGCTACGCCGCCAGGAACAGGATTTCTAAAAACCATTCGCGTTTTCCATCCTCGCCACGGTAATAATGCTCTGTCGAAATTTCATTAAAATCAATTTCAGGTTACACAATACAGAATGATCAAAAGCAATACTCGCATGTATACATCCCTTAATTTCTATAATAGGCAAGGCAATGTTCGGATCGACCTAAAAAGGTAAATTATGCCCTTAGGTCTTTCTTCACAGGTCAATGGACAGTCTATTATGAGTACAATAGATTTTTCAGTTTTACAACCCCCATGCTCCAACCACCCCAATTTCTCCCCTACCCCAAAAAAAGTAAAAAATGATCAGGAACCCCTAAAACGCATAAAAACAAAGTTTGAGCCGGTTTATGTGTTTAGTTTTTTTATTATCGCTGCGCCACCACTGACACAATTTCTAAGAACAGTACGCGTTTCCCCGCTACGGCAATAATACTGTGTCAGAAAAGTCCAATTTCTTCTGTAATATTTTCAGGTAATGTTCGGAGCTAAAAAAGTACAATATGTCACTAGGTTTTTCTTTCAGAGCTCAATGGACAACCTATTATGAATACAAATTGTTCAGTTTACAACCCTACACCCCCCCCCCCCAACCACCAGAATTTTACCCCCAGTCAAAAAAGTAGAAAATGATCAGGAACCCTTAGAACGCCTAAAACACGAAGTCTGAGAAATATCTCAAATTTTTTGTTTTTTTGCTAATTACTCCGCCGCCCATGCAACTATTCCAGAAATTATATGACCGTTACCTACTACGACCCCACAGCATATCGCTACCCAAATTTCATCACAATCCATGCAGCGGTTACTGAGATCACGAGGCTAGAAAACCGCCAACAGACCGACAGACAGACAGACAAATAGACAGATCGAAACACAGACAAGTCGACAAATAGACAAACAGACAGACATGAGTGACGTGGATTTTCGTGATGATATCATAAAACGCCTAAAAAGCGTATTATGTTCAAATTTTAAATTTTTATTGTATGTGTTATGTTTTAATACTGTTGGCAATGCTTCACTAATCCAGTTATGTTTTATCTAGTCAAATTCTTATAATTATTTTAATTATTTTCGTACCCACGAGGAACACTTTCTGGTCTTTTTCAAGTAAACTTATTGGGAAAAAGATATACTTTTCTTGTTTTTGAGGTATTTGTGTATGTTTAATACTATTTTTAACAGAAGTAAATCACTGGTGCGTTTTAGTAAGTGATACCCATCCTTTTTCAACAAAAAAAAAGAAAAGTCATTTTGTTAGCTTATGTAACTGTCGTTCAAGTTAATCTGTTTATAGCCTACGCCATGAATTGTTTTAGTTGCCTGAAGATAACTTAATATAAGTCGAAACGTCGCACGTAGAAAAATAAGGAGTTTTTGTTTGAATGACCTTATCCTACAAAAAGTAACTCAAGTTCCTCACAAAAGGTCAAAATCTTGTACTAACTATCTGTATATTGTAGGAAAGTTGAGACTTGCTAAGACAACAAGTAAGAAAGGCAGCATTGAGGGCGGAGCTCAAAAGGACCGTTCCTGTTATGTCTGTGACGCCTGTTTGTAATTGCGTATGAAGCTTGACATACTGCAAAAGTCTTTTTACACAGTCGAAATTTTTGATAAGCACAATATCAGTCGCCTCAGACCTTAACTCCATTTGCAAGCTGCAAGAATTCGCAATCACATTCGACTAACTACTAAAACAGTAGCTTGATAAAACAAACTTTGCTTTCTATCATTTACTCCCTAGATTGAAATCAGACTAAAGCTAGTTGGCGAACCATGCCTCATACCAACTTCGGCAAATAGATGGCGTAATGTTGTACTTGGTTGCTGGAAAAGGGTGTAGTCAGCTTCTTCCGAGGTTAGCTTTACTCTGCATACTAATGCAGTAAGTATTGTGAATAAAATGTCTCAAAATCATCTAAGCTAAGATGCACGACAACAGAAGATGGAATATATTCAACGTTTTCTGCCGCTGAATGATGATTTATTTGATTTCCATCAAGGCTTTTACCGAGCGGGTCCAAAGTAAACTACTAAACGACCCGTTTGCAAGGGTGCGCTTTTAAAAGGCGTTAGGGAGGGTGAAATCCTCAAGACGGTTTCAGGATTCTACTTAAAAGGGTAGCGGGTAGCAACAAAATCTATAAATGGATATTTCTACGTTATTTGTGACTAAAAAACCCTGTTAGACGACTATTTACAGGAGTCCGCGCGTGACGGGATGGCAGTTTAGGGCTTTTTTCCAAATATTATTTCATCTAAGAAAGTTGCAGTCAAAATTAGAAATTTGTGAGAAGAATTCGTCGTGACTAGCTTCTGTGGTACACCAATATCCTACCTACAAGAAAGTGGAGGCAGTGCCACAGATGGAGATGATCTGGAAAAGTAATCAACACACAATAAAATTCATCGATTATTATGTCACTTGGCTGATTGATACAAGGTGATACTTTTCAGGGACAATAGCCTGTTTCATATACGTTGTATACATAGCATACAGCAAATCAACTACAGCAAACCAACTAAGAGAGCAGAGTTTTAAGGTATTGTGTTTTATTCTTATTTTCTGTAATTAATCCCCCATCATAAAATTGAGGAGAGCATTCCGATGGCAAATATTTAGGCAAAAAGTTATTTGGATTTGTATGACTCTCGTCACCGCGTAATCTCAGCAGCCGCTGAATCAACTGATATGACGATTGATACGCGTTATTTCCAAATTCGCGAAGTTTTTTTAAATTTCTATTCCAGTTCTGGAGTAGCTGGTAATTAACTGAACGGAAATGGAGAGGTGAATGAGAGAATGCCAACATATTATTTAGCCATAAAACAGTTTCCACTGCCCTGAATGTAGTTGACACTTTCCAGACTAATCCAGACGCTGCCTCCACAGATGTAGCTGCAATTTGCCATTTCCTTAATCTCATTATTATTTAGAAACAACTAACCTATTTGACTTGAACTTAGTGCAGGGTGCAATCATTCCAAATGAAATTTAAAGAGATTAATTAAATTACTAAGCTGTAATTGAAATAAAATGCGTTTACTACCGTTTCAGTCTCATATGTAGGCGTTATCAAAATACAAAATAAATCACAAAAGAAGTCATAATTTGGATCAGAAGCATATACACTAAATCTAAAATTGAGTAAAGTCGGCATTAGCCTTTTCTAAGAAAGTACTTGTGTACCAAAAATCTGCTTATTTCAAGACTATTTTTTTGACAAAGTATCGTCGAGTAGAATTTCGGAGGTAATTGCTGCATTAGCAATCTAATTTTACTACAGACAAACAGGTTACGTATGAGAGCTCGGCTTACAAAAGCTGAATAAACCAAATTTCCCATCCATTACAAATTTGCTACATAAACAGTGTCTATATATTGTACTGCTTTTACCTTGCTAGTGAGCATGTTTGTGGGTATATTTGAACAATATAAGCTATAAGCATTTTCATATTAAGAGTCCTGTTAGTGTAGCTGAAGTAGGCAATAATACTGAAATTAGAACCGCCATGCTGACGATGCTTTTCCATGTAGCAGAATTTGGGTTATGTGAGTCCATTATAATAGCTACCTAATATAAAAATGGGAAACAAACTTTGCTCAATGTCTACTAATTAAACAGGTCCGTGCAATAATGTGACTGACACAAGGTATAATATTACTTCAACGACTAGTGCATAAACTGATAACGGTTGAATTTTGAATTGGTACTTTTTACAGAATTTGTAAATGTCTCTCTAAAGCGACCCATACACGCGCAATAGAATTGCGGTGGCACAATATTTTGACGGAGACACTACACAGCTCAATATCATTGCGCAATATTTTGATTTGTACAATACATTGTATCATATGCATGCAACATTGATGATTGTGCAATATACTACACAATAGCGAGCACAGATGTACCTACAACCTGCAATGAAATATACAGGGTGTTCTAAAAGTTGAGACTTTCCTCTTTAGAGGCAACGGCCCTTGAAACGGCAAAGCTGAAGCACGGTGAACTAGCAGCAAAATAGTAAAAAAAAATTCAAGCAAGTACTCACTCTTTGGTTCCCACGGAAGTTGTAAGTACGGCCCTGTCGCAGGCGTCTTACAGGTAAAAGTAGGACTTACGATGTTTTCTTCAATTTGGACTATACGATGTTGTCGAGGTCTTCCAGCGTGTCTACCACGATGTGGATTCAGACATCCTGTGACTCTAGCTCTTTGCACAAGCCAGACAAATCGACGAAGTACTGATTACGGTTAGGGATACGATCGGCATACACTCGCGAAGCCGCAGCGGTATTTTGACTACACTCACCGTACATTAAAATCATGTCCACCAGGTCATTATTGTTATAAGCATGCACCAATTGAGGATTTCTTTAATGGTCATTATCTCGTTCTCTCTAAATATTTTGTTTATATGTTACTAGGCGAGTATATCCGCTGTATGAAAAAAAGTCCCAACTTATGAAACACCCTGTATATTGTGCATTTCATCAAAATACCAAAGCACCTGCAACACTTTTCTCCGCATCATAAATCTGTTTTAGTTAAGTTAGTCTTGT
Source organism: Callosobruchus maculatus (assembly GCA_951848785.1). Lineage (NCBI taxonomy): Eukaryota > Metazoa > Arthropoda > Insecta > Coleoptera > Chrysomelidae > Callosobruchus > Callosobruchus maculatus. The sequence continues at coordinate 13,038,046 of CATOUR010000054.1, read as the reverse complement.
TTATTAGCCTGCGGACAGTTTTCGCGGTATTTTTCAAACACTTCATATACTGCTCCCCAATCTTCACCCGATTCGTATAATTTACATTTCACATCCCACCTACACGGAAGGCCACGACAAATGAATGAATTCGAAGATGAATTGCCTATGCAGCCATGACCACGCGTACACTACGTATGCTGACTTGTGGCATATATTGTGCATTATTGCCTACAGAAGGCACAACTTTTCCCGCTTGCACATATTTTCATGATTTAACACAATACATTGCACAACCTTTCAATTTCAATTACACATGATCAACTATAATGCACAAACCTAAATATGGCACAATAATTTGGGCGTGTATGGACCGCTGAAGTCTCGTGGTCATCCTTAAAATAAAAAGATCGTACTTACATATATTAAAAAAAATTACTTGTATGTAGCACCTACTCAATAATTTTCCATAAAAAGGTTATATGAATAAAGTGTCCCAAGATATTTCAGACATAACTTTTGATTAAAAAAAAGAGTGGAAACCCACTTTTAAATGTTAAAATATTTGATATTTTTCTATAATTTTCCCTATCAGTTTTGTTGTGGATTGAGAATACTATTTTCACCGTTTCAAATAGAAATTATGAGTATGCGTATAAGTAGACATGTTTGTATCCTCAGCATTCTATTTAGATTTTAACACTCTACTAAGAAACTTATTTTATTAGAATTCCATCAAAATAATGATCAAACCAAAAGCTTAGCTGATGTCACCCCGGATGTCACCTATTTGAAGTTTTTTTTTCAAAGATTTTATATTCCGGTAAATGAGAGTGGCCCAAATATTAGTAAAGAGTTTATATTTCAACAGATGCGGTTTTGATTATTGGCTAGCGCGATGAATCAGGCTTTTGCCTTGTCAACAACGGTCCCAAAGCTTTCCATAAGAGACGTTTTGTGCACCAAGGCATGGTGCTTGCTAGGTAGTCTGTTTTCTAACGACATAAGTCCTCAGCATACTCTTATAGGTATGTATACTTTCGTTCATCAAGGTGTTGAAAAAAATCGAGAAAAAAGGACCTAATCTTTGTGAACAGTCATGCAAATCAAGCTGTACACTTACCGCTGTAGATATCCTGCCAGTAGACGGCCTGCGGGACATTTTCTGTAACAGAGAAGATCGTTAATATCACGATAGGGGAGATCTACGTAATTAAATTGATCGATTGAAATTTCTCGGTTATTGCAGACGAGAAGGAAACTGTGCTACAGCTTAATATCCTTTAAGTGAACTTTATCACTTTGTACTACAAAGACCGTTGCAAGTTTCAGACAGAGACACTCCTTTTTACGGCAACTGCAGTTTCGAGCAGTTCATTTCGGTGCGGGGCGGACCAATTTGTGGCCTCAAAAGAAGTATGGCAATTTAAAATACTAATACAAAGAATGCAATGAGATTAAGATTTTTATGCCTGTACTTCTAAAATGAAACATGAAAGGAACAAAATTACCTCAGTGCTTTTTCAGCACGAACAAACATCGGATATTGTGAGTTATGTAATAGTGCTAATTTTTGGGCGACCAAATCCCCCAACAAATCCGATGTACTAGAACTGATTTCACTGATGTATTTATACAGGGTGTCGCACGACGACTAAGACAAGCTATATATCGGAACTGGGCAGTAGTAGCGAACTATAATTTTAGGGTTGTAAATAGGAGCAAATATAACATCTTTTCTTATTATTGTGTCACCCAATGAGTTATTTTTTTTTTGGTCACGTGACGTCCGATTCAAAAATTTTAATGGGACACCCTGTATATTTGTGACTTTTTGTGTTCCTCCCGATAAAACAATTCCAACAAACTAGCACACTTGGGGACTAAAGTGATTAATTCAAGAGCTACAGGTACTTAAAGGACTGTACCACTACCATTGTGAAACACTAGCAAATAATTTAACTGTAGGGGTACATGTTATAATAATCAATGGTATAGTGGTAATATCCTTTAAGTAGCTGTAGCTCTCGAATTAATTACTTTAGACCCCAAGTGTAGTGTAGTTTGTTGAAATTGCTTTATCGGGAGGAACACAAAAAGTCACAAATATACAGGGTGTCCCATTAAAAATTTTGAGTCTGACGTCACGTGACCAAAAACAAATACCTCATTGGATGACGCAATAATAAGAAAACATACTATATTTGCTCTAATTTACACCCCCAAAATTATAATTCGCTACTAGTGCCCAGTTCCGATATATTTCTTGTCTTAATCGTCGTGGGACACCCTGTATATGCGTTTTAACCGATCGTTCAAAGCATAGTAAACCATTTGAATGAACACATACAAATATTAGTGTATAAACAATTTTCAACTAAAATGTGATTGTGTTTTTTTAAATATGTCAAACACAGCCTACCGCCAAGTAAGGTTTTTGCAAATCATGATGTATAACAAAAACGTATAACAACTAATTTTTCAGATTTCTAAATACGGACACATATTGCAGAAACTCTTTCAATTTAATTTGTTTGCAAATATTTTTCAATGCTCTAGTTTGGTTGACAAGTAAAATATTTTGCGAGTTTATTCAGTTAATAATAAAATTTACATATCAAGTCTAGAAAAAATCTGTAAGGTTTGGAATCTTTACAATCATCAGGTTATCACATAGGTAGTGCTTAACAATTTTTGGAGCTATATCGATTCTACGGCAGACATCAAGTAGGTAAGTGATATACTAGTTAAAAGATAAAGGTCACCTTCAGCAGGACTGCAAGAGTTTCATTCACAACATATTAAAAAGACATTTTTACCATGTCGGTAAAATATTTCGAGGCGTAAAGCTTCTTAATGTTTATGACAGCACTGTGATTTGTGCGTCATGATCGAGCAGGAACCACAACTCGTTTTGAAAATTTGTAAAAACAAACATTTAGTTCAGTGGTATCCCAAGTTTTCAAGCTCCTTGTTACTGAAGAATATTACCTTATCAGTAATGAATATGCTATGAGTGCTTAGAAAGCTTTCAATAGTTATTTGCGTCCAAGTAGAGTGGCTAACTGTAGTTAGATGTATATAGTTACGCATTTGTACAATATATAACTTATTGATTTGTCTCTTAAATATATTTTGTATCGTGCAGCTAGTCAAAATACTTTCCCTGAATATAAAAAAGTAATGCGCCTCTTCTGAACATAGACTTTTGTATGATATCATTTCTCATATGCAATTTCAAACATGAATAGAAAAATTAAGATAAAAAAGTTGACAAATCTTGGAAGCTTTAAATATATTCCTGAATGTTACATGAGCAGCCTAAATCGTTCAAACGAAAACTGTAATATAATACAGCACATTCCACTCCTTGTTAAAAATGTCAATGTACTTTCTGTTTACAATCTTACGTTGACAGATAGTAAAGCTTCTATCGCTTCCAAACAAGAAAACCTGTGTAACGATTTAGCACCTTACAAGTACATGCAACAGCCATTCCAGAGTTCTCAGATGCGAGGATGTTTACAGCAGCGCGTATATTACATGTCGTGTGCAGTTGTCTTTGTACACCCAGCCAGCCACCTATCGATTAACACCATCTAGAAGGTTGCGACCGTCTGTTCGGAAGTATACGATGCACTGCTCTGCTAGCTGTATGTCAGCAAGTTAGAGCGTATGCGAGTTCCTTTAGGTGTTCTATGAAGACAAGCTGCAGTAACTTATGTAAGCTTTAGACGGTGCCTTTTTAAGACGCTTTTATTAGTTTCACCTGTATGTGCTATGTGGGTTCGCGAGCTTGTGAGCTTGTAACACTACTTTGGCTTGCTACTCTTTCTATTCGTCAACAATACTGCCAACGCCAGATCAGTATTCCTTACCATGCTCCTGAAAGATAGTTGATGAATTTTATCAGGCGTGTGGTAGTAACTGCAACACTGCGCCATCTGTTTCCTTAAACTGTATAGCTGGCTTTGTGTTATACTCACTTACAACTGACGGTGCGGAACGTTGGCGCCAGTCCCTTGGTTCCTGTAATCCACAAGGCAATGTTCGGATGGACCTAAAAAAGTGTATTACACCGCTAGGTCTTTCTCTCTCAGATCAGTAGACAGCCTATTATGAAAACAACAAGTTTTTCAGCTTTACAACCCCTCACCCCCCAACCACCCCAATTTCATCCCCACCCAAAAAAAGGAGAAAATGATCAGGAACCCCTGAAACACCTAAAAACGAAGTTTGACACATATTTGAAAAACTTCGTTTTTTGCTAATTACTCCGCCCCCCGAATAGCGATTTTCAACAGACAGACAGACAGACAGACCGACAGGCAGACCGACAGACAGACCGACAGACAGACAGACAGACCGACAGGCAGACCGACAGACAGACCGACAGACAGACAGACCGACGGAAATGAGTGACGTGGATTTTCGTTATGTACACATCATAAAACGCCCAAAAAGCGTATTATCCCAAAATCGAAAATTTTCGCGATCACAATACCTACTCCCCTCACCTATTGGTGTGGGAAGTAAAATGAAAAGATATAACTCCGAATCAAAATGACTATGTCGTTGTTCAACTAAGAGGAAAAACACCAGTATTCATTTGACAGTTTACTGAAAATAGTATGAACAGTAAAATTTCTAGTTCATGTGGTCTACGTTCGAACCAAAATTCTACGTGTATTTTTTTGTAAATATGAAAGGGCCCTGAAGAAATGGGAGACGCTCCACCACCGGCGCAGCCGCGGGGCAAGATTGACCTGGACTTCTACATCAGGTTTGCTAGGCCGCTCATCCTCGACCTGCCAGATGCTCAAGGTACATCCAGGTGTTGCCAAGTTCGTTGTCGTGCGAGGGTAGTCCTAGAAGTACCCAATCCAAAAAGAAGACACAAAAATTTTGGAAAAAGCCTCAATTTATTTTTCAACATAAGATTATGGTTGAGTGGAAGAGCACTATTTTAGTGAACTACGCCGTTTGGAGTGTATCTCTGTATACTTCAATAAAGTCTATTATATTATTATTATTAAAGTGTTTTTTCAAGCTTTTCTCGCATGACTGCGGTATCAACAGATGCTGACGGGTCGTGCCAAGTCAACACCTGAACTATTACTGATCGGAATTTAAGAAGGATCGTACTATATTACAGGTCTTAAGAATTACAGACTTTTGGAATATTTTGTGTAGCTTTTCGTCCAGGCCTAGCTGGTGCAGGTGTGGTGTGAATGTGTCAGGTGTAAGGCCTGAGACCGACATAATTAGGGGTACAATAACAACTTTGTTTTGTTTCCAGAGTCGTTTTACTTCTATGGCAAGGTCTGTGTACTTAGATATCTTCCCAGCGTAGGCGGTTTGAACATTCGTATCATTAGGGATAGCAATATCTATTAAATAGGTAACTTTGTCTGCCTTCGACTGAAAAACTATATCTGGTCTATTGGCTGGGATAGTTTTGTCTGTGTGTATTTCGACGTCCCAGTATAGTTTGTATTGATGGTTGTCAAGTACTGAGGTCGGTGTATAATTATAATATGGAGCTGTGTTTTCGATTAGTTTGTTAGTTGTGGCTAGGGCTTGGTGTATGATTTTGGCTGCAGAGTTATGTCTGGCCGTGTACTCGGTTCCAGCGAGGGTTTTGCATGCACTTGTTATATGATCTATTGTTTCCTTCTGTTGGTGGCATTTTCTGCAATTATCGTTGGTTACGGATGGATCTTTAATTATGTATTTTTTGTAGTTCCTCGTCGCAATTACTTGGTCCTGAATAGCAAGCATAAAACCCTCCGTTTCTGGAAAGAGCTGGCCCTCCTGCAGCCAAGTGTATGACTGTTTTTCATTTATGTGATCTTGTGTAATTCGGTATCTATGTTTGCCGTGAAGTGCTTTCTGCGACCATGTGTTTATTTTTTCTTGTTGTAATTCTATGGGATTGTGTGTGTCTGCTGCGTGGTTTGGACTGGAGAGGGTGAGTGGTGTATAGTTCTTGTCTGCTTTGACTATTGCTCTATGCAAATTCGTTTGTTTGCTCTGAAAGAAATGTCTGAGTGTTTTTATTTGTTTTGTGCGGAGTGACTGTATATCTATAATTCCTCTGCCCCCTTGTTTTCTATCTATGGTAAGCCTTTCTTTGCATGCGTTCGGATGTGACATTCTGTGCCTCGTGAGTTCTGTCCTTATGAGGATTTGGATGTTTTCTATGTCAGTGTGCGACCACTTGATGATGCCGAAGGAGTATGTGATGACTGGTATCGCGAATGTGTTAATGGCTTTTGTAAGATTTCTGGAATTTAGTTTTGTTTTCAGTAGCTTAATAAGGCGGTCTCTAAACTCTTGTATTAGTTGTTCTTTGACTTGTGAGTGGTCTATCTTAACACTTTGATTGAAACCCAGGTACTTGTATGTTTCGCCTTTGTCCATGTTGTCCAGTGTTTGGCCAGTTAATGTTTCCCGTTCTTGATGGCTCTTCCACTGGCCTTTGTTGATGTGGAGCACCTTGCACTTACTCATTCCGAATTCCATCCTTACGTCTGACGTGCAAACTTCCGTTACTCTGAGCAATTCTCTCAGTTGTACTTCAGTTGCTGCATATAGTTTTATGTCATCCATATAGAGGAGATGATTGATTTTATGTTGATTAACTTTCTCGTGTCTAATGTTGAAACCACAGTTTGTGTTATTGAGTGCATTGGAGAGCGGATTTAAACAGAGGCAGAACCAAAGTGAACTGAGAGAGTCTCCCTGGAAGATACCGCGTCTTATGTGTAGTTCATCCGTCTGGATATGGCCGTGCTGAGTTTTGAGGTGTATGTTGGTGCGCCATGTTTCCATGATTCTTGTAAGAAACTGACGAAGTCCTGAGTTGATTTTATATATTTGTAAAGTTTTCTTTAGCCAGCTGTGGGGTACAGAGTCAAAGGCTTTTTTATAATCTATAAAACAAGTGTGAAGGTTCCTGTGTTCTTTTCTAGTCTGCTCCATGATCACACTGTCAATTATAAGCTGTTCCTTGCAGCCTTGACTTTGTTTTCTACATCCTTTTTGTTCTTCAGTGAGGATGTTGTTTTGTGTTAGGTGTTGTTCAATCCTTCTACATATTGTTGCAGTGATGATCTTGTAGAGGGTGGGGAGACAAGTGATTGGACGGTAATTGGCAGGGTTCTTGGTATCCGTGTTTTTAGGTTTAATATACGTTATTCCCTGTGTGAGGAATTTAGGAAGCCTATTAGGTTGTAGTATGGCTTTATTGATTTGGTCTGTGAGCACTTCGTATGTTGAACTGAATTGCTTGTACCAAAAATTTTGTATATTATCCACGCCTGGGCACTTCCAATTGTGAGTATGTTTTATTGTGTCCGCTATTTCCTCTGGTGTAAGAATAACGTCACCCTGTTCCATTATATGTTGGTGTTTCTCCTCTTCTTGTCTGATCCATGGAGCGTCTTGATTATGCGTTTTGGGCTCTGACCATAAACTACTCCAAAACTCAGTTAAGTCTTGTCTACTTGGTGGTTCTATGGTTGCTTCCTGGTTGTTTGCAGTTATTTTCTGGTAGAACTGCTTTTCACTTTTTTGGAAAAGATTATTAGCGTTCTTTCTCTCGTTGGATTCATTGTATCTGCGTAGTCGAGCTGCGTAAACTGCAAGTTTCTGTTTCAGTGTATCAGCTATTTCAGGTATCGATTTTTGAGGTGACTTGGATTTGAGTATATCTATTGTTGTCTGGATGCGTTTTGAACGGTTGTTGTTGTTAGTGTATTGTGCGAGGTGTGCCAAATCCTTTCTGATTGCGGAAATTTTATTTTCGATTCGTATTTGCCATTTAGGTTTAGGCCTGTTGCTTCTGTGGTCTTTAGACCGTTTCGGAATTTTTTGGCCGTTTACTGTGAGTGTTGTTGCTGCTGCAGCGTATATAACGGTATGGATGTCCTCTAGGTTACTGACGTTTGTTAAGAATTGTGGTATTATGTTGGAATTTATTGTGTGTAATATTTGTTGGGTGTTGTTTTTAAAAATCAGTCTGGGCAAAGGATCTCGCAGCGCAGGATTGGTGCCGCACCATTTGTTATATTGTGTGTCCATCACTTGTTCTGTGGATTGTGTGATGGAAGGCGGCGGCGTAACCTTTTGGCTTTGTGTGGCTGTGAGGGGTAGGTTAATTGATGTCTGGTCTGGTGTATCTGGTATGTGCTCATGTCCTGAGTCCATATCTGAATGTATGCTGGTGTCATTGGTTGTGTCTGTGTTTGGAGTCTGGCTATTTCGGGAATGAATATGTTGCCTTTCTGTGGTTGATTCATCGGCTAACGAGTCATTTGGTGGGACAGTATTTATTTCGTTGGATACAAGGCTCTTTATAGCTTGTAGTTCTTGCGGGGTAAGACGGTTGTTTTTAGTTATGACTCGTTTTTGATCAATCAGTCTTTGTTCGGTTACACGTGTTGAGAGGTGTGGGTATTGTGCTGTAAACAGCCTGTGTAGTTCATGTCTGTAGCCTGTAGAGATGGTTTCTAGTTTTGTGGCGGTATAGTAACATTGCATTACAGATTTGTTCATCTCAGTAGTCCACTGTAAGCGCTGTCTTGGTTTACCAGCTTTGGTGGTTGCCGGCTGTACCGGCAAAACATCCGCAGTTGGGTTGTGTGCTATTGGTTGTGGTGTTTGGTTTTGGGGTTCAGGTGAGTTTAATCGACGTACCCTAGGCCGTCGTTGGTTATTTGAAAAACTAACTTTATCCATCGCGTTCCCACGAGTAGGGACGATCTAAGTGTCACTCTCCCGGGTGACGCCCATTCCAGGAGAGAAGGGACTTATATTTACTCCGAAGTTGGCCCAAGGTGCTCCGGAGGATTTGCGATTTTACTGTCGGGTTTTGTTGAGGTTTTCTCCTCACGGGCCGGCTGGTTAAGGCAAGCCCCCCGGTTGCGTACCCCTCACAACGTTCCCCAGCCACGCCTTGCTGAGGTCGTTGAAGTGTGGGGCGCAATAACGGTGTGTGACAGAAGGACCGGCGCTCAGCCTTCTGTGGCATTTCTACCCGGATTTGCCAAATCCCTATCTGACCGAGGTCAGGATAGCTTGGGGAAGGGAGCTTTGTGCTTGGTAGGGTACGTAAAGTCTACCTAGCCCACAGCTTCCTGAGTGTGCTAGCCTTGGTTGAAGTGACTTTTTGGATCACGAGCCCTGTCGGCATAATTTCGCGGTGGTATCAAAGCCTCCGATGAACCATCAACCGACATAGCTTGCCCATCAAAAAAAGTCACTTTCTAAGCCCCCAAACGAGCGTCAACGTTCTAGCACCTGATGGGGGTTATTATTATTATTATTATTATTATTATTATAATAAATCACAGGAAATAACAGAATTTCGGAAGTCGCCGAAGTGAAACAACTTCTGAAGATGCCATCCACTTGTGTTGGCGAAACGTCCAGCCTTAACCCTCAACAACGCCAGCCTAAAAGCCCAATAACCACAAATTCACTCAGTATGTTGTAATTGTTTTCCACAAAAAAATATACCAGTACTCAAATTGTTTTAAACAGTAATTTTGAGGTTATAATCACTAACGGATTTGGAGAAAATAGTCTATTCCTCGGTTATATGCTGGATTATAATAAAGTTCAACAACCGCAGAGAAAATATCTTCTATTCTAATCTCGCTGAATAATATAATCGAGTATTCTACTCATAAGACCTACTCAAAGCCAAGCGTTGGAAAATAAGATTCTTCGGTATTCCATTCAAGTTGAACCGTGATAGCACAAGCACATCTTGGACATGCAAAGTGAGTCAATCTGCAGCTAGTCTCAAAGGACGACTTCCTAAAGCCCAAGGATATTGAAACTAGCCGGCTCAGATAAAGGCACACAAACAGAAGGCAAGATAAAACATACACACACACATACACGTATAGACGGTATACAATGCAGCCCAGCTTCCTGTCAGAGCATTAAACCGTATTAAAATTACAACGGGTATGAGAGACGAGGCTATCTCTGCGACTGACCCTCCGCTGTGCTTAAGAGTTCACAAAGGGCTGGATAACAAAAGGAGAATGCCGCATATTGGATTTGCTCACGCGAAATAGAGGTATACGATTCGATAGCAAGATTTGGTTCCATTAGACCAATGCTATGTCTGCGATTTAAAGACGTACTTCAGTTTAATTCCAAGTAGTAGGTTACCGAATTCGATATTTGTTAAAAGATAAGTATGAAGTAAGTGGAAGTAAGTAAGTCCACAGACCTATTGAAATCATTATTCTCAAATAAAAGCGTGATATCATAAGAGCCGAAGTCTTTATAGGACAGCAGGAGATTACACAAGCCCTCGACCACCTCCCACCCCAATTGTATAAATCGCCCAAAATAGAAATTTAGTCAGAGGACGTTTAGAATGTTTTTCACTAAGTACTCTACAGCTTATCCCTATTTTTAAAAACGTGGCAACAGTATCTACTGGGATCAAAAACGTACCGCGGTTGACGAGGTTAAGCGACATATACCAAATTTTTTTGTTTTTGGATTTAAAGGTACCTTACAGTAAACAGATGCGATAAATAATTGTATATAAATTTTCCTTCATATCGGTAATGAAAAGAAAATTAGGAATCCAAGTAAATACGTATCCCCGTGTTAGCAAGGAGGCGTAGCTGCCTGTTCCCTTTCTCCAGTATGTATGTCTAAAATGAGGGGAGGTAAGTCCAAAGGTAAGGTCAAAAGGACCAACGGTAAGGTCCAAAGGTCGTCATAAAAATGAATTTCGCATTTAGAAGCTCCTGACGTTACCTTTGAATTTACAGAAATGATTTAAAAAGAAAATTGAAGAAGAAAGCTTACGCTATGTTACTTCGGTGGCCTTGTTTTGGTATCGCGTTTACTTCTTAAATTACAAACATCTGAAGAATTTATGTTGTTGCATTGCGAGTTTATTCGCACACTGAAAAACTTTTTTGAAAGAATTACTCTCAGATGTAGGTAACTAGGTAGTTATTTATATCACATTAATCTACAATATTTCAGTTGTGATTTTATGCAGCAACTATCACGTCCACTTTATTGTGTAATTTTTTTTTTATATTTTTATTTATCGGTGTCTACTTTAGACAAGTAATTTATTAGTATTTATTCTGCAGTTGAATGGAAGAGCAGAGGTAGCGTCCACGCTACATTCTGAATTCCGCTCCACATTCTTTCTTCTGCTATTTTTTTTAATTGTAATTTTTATTGAGAAATAAAGACATTATTATTATTATGTCTTTCACTAAGGTTTAACTAACATCCTCTGAAATACTGCGTATGTAGGTTGAAAAATAAGTTCTGTTCGAAATGGGAATATGTGTTTTACATGGCAAATACATATATAAAAATGTGTGTACCCAGGCCCCTTAAAAATCGGATTTTTCAAATGTTCACACATTTACCGCCAAATCTTTGACGTCACAGACAACTAACAAATAAGAACAATAGCATCCTGATTCTGACCCGTTTTCCTTGATGATTATATTAAACAATTATCGTTGAATAACCGTAACCTAAGTTTATTATGTCCCCTAACGCATAACTACCTACCCGACTATGCAATGTGCTAAGCAACAATGTAGTAAAAGTACCAAATTTCCATATCTTTTCAAGGATTATAAATACATATATGGCAGGATATTCAAAGATACGTACACATCTAAGGCGGGAACTGACGAGGAATCATATTTTTATTCTGAATATGTGCGCGAGAAGCCCAGAATTTGTAGACTATCATATTCGGTAGTATAGCTCGTCGCACATGGAGTTATAAAATTTTATATTACCGGCAACGGAGTTTTTCCCGGATGAGTGATACATTGTTCGCATGCAGGAGATACTCAGGAAAAGCAACTTCACCAATTGACACTTTATATAGGAGGCTATGGAAGCGGCACAAATTCACTTCGTCCTTCCTATACTGGATGATATCTGCAGTTGAAAGGATATTGAATAACATTGTATAGGAGATGATACGTCTGGGCGTGTCGAGTGTACTTCTACTTCTCCAACAGGTGTCTTATCCATTCCATAGGATATCATCAAGCGTAGTGGGTCGGTATATATTCTTTATATAGAGGTCTCAAAAGCATTATGTTTCGTATGAACGAACTAAATTACAACTCACGTGATGACGTTTCCATTGATATGAATAGTAAAACCTTGTAGCCGATGGAAGTTAGTTATGCTTTTATATTAACATTAAAAATTCAAGAGGTTGTGAACAGATGGGTAAACTGGATCTTGAGGCAAATGAACAATGAAATTCTTACACTTCAATCAATTTTTTAACTGAACTCTGAAAACTGATCCGGCATCTGTAGAATTATGCTATCAGAGCACCCAGTAGGTATCAGAAACTTGTAAATCTTCGGAACCCACTGCGATGGCTAGTCGAGTCCACTCTTCCTCAACAGTTCAGCCACCCAGTTGAGTTCCTGGATTACCACGTTTGAACAACCATGCGTTAGGACAGTGTTTAGAAATAATATGTGTTTATTTTGGATACGAAGTAACCTCTATATTTAACTCCTTCTATGGAATCTGACGTTCAGGAGCTGGTGTCAATCCATAATATGGAGCATATTATGCCCTTGTAAATAAACGAGATGACATCTTCATCAAAATTCTGGAGTCAACTAACCCTACTTGTCTTGTCTATGTTTGGTGCTTGAGTATTGATTATTTTTATTCACTTTTGTGGTGATGCAACGAAGCTAAGATTTGTAGGTAGGGTAAATACTTCAGCTTGAATAGGTTATGTTTAACTGTCAAAACGATGTCTATTCCGGTCTATATCGGAACACAATCAAAATTTCATTCCATCTATAGTTAGCTTGGTTTGGACATTTACAGAACCACTGTCTGGAAAATGCCTTACTTCTGGATGAAGCTTGCGCCTGATTTGCGTAAAAACGCCGAGCTTCCGTCCACTATTGCACGGGACATCTTCGAGGCACTGTAACGACTGAGACTACTCTTAGCACTTACCAGACTTGTATACATACTGGGTTAGTATGATATACCGGAACGCTTAAATATCTCAAAAATTCCAAAGCTGGAGCGAAAATTTAATGTTCGAGGAATTTGGACGTGCAAAATTAAAAATGCTAACATAAATGTCGCCAGATTTACCACTTTTACGTTACATGTCATAATTTTGTGATTTTTAATGGAATGACTATCTATTTTTATCAATTACTGAGATACAGCAACATCGCCCTTTTAGTAGAAACTACCGTAACGCTTAAAATATCGCCAAAACTGCCACAATTAGAACGATAAAATGTTGAATACCAGGGGGTTTTTGAACATGCTGAATTAAAAAATGCTAACAGCAGCGTTGTCATATTTACCACTTCTACGACGTACGTAATGAATAGAAGAATCGAAGAATATAAGAAGAAGAATATAAGAAGAAATATGGGAAAATTATAACATGAAACGTAAAAGTAGTACACCGGACAACATTGTTGTGAACATTTTTTAATTCTGCATGCTCAAAAACCCCCAAGTATTGAATTTAATCGTTCCAGCTGTGCCAGTTGTATGTGGACCTTTCGCAATGACATTTTTTGTATCTTCAGAAAGGATTTTATGACCTGTGTTAATATGACGCTCTCTAAGAGTAGATCCTGTTGGATGTCTTAGTTTAGTATGTCGTTCATCATCCTTTGAATGGGTTGCTACGGAACCACCTGTCTTGAAACCTCAGTAAATCTGGGAGGTATACCAGAATCTTCCAAGCATACAGTTGGGAGTCAGGGAGCTGATCAAAATCTATAAAAATCCTTTCAGCTAGCTAAGCTGCCCTGAAAGCACTGAGCTCCAAACGGGTTGACTCAAGACTCGTATGGAACTGCATACATCTTCTCAACGAAGTTGGAACAAGGAACAAAGTAACTTTGGTTTGGGTTCCAGGTCATACTGGAGTGGAGGGCAATATGACCGACATATTCGCAAGAGGAGGAATGTGTTCCATCTTAGCTTGGGCGAAGAGGAAAGCACTCCTGCACTGGCGAGATACACCAGACCTACTACACTGGAAGGCGTTCATACGATACCTTCTAGTCAGGGCCTCCCGAGGATCATAGAATTCAACAGCATTCTGGTTGGTCTATTGACCATCGTCTGAGGAACCATTTGCGGATGTTAGGTCTAGAACAAAACGGACTGTCGTTTCTGCTATGTAGAGGACGAAACAGCGGAGCACATTTTGTGCCCCTGACCAGTACTGGAAAGAGCTAGGTTGCAGACTTTCGGACTCACCCAAGTGGAACCTACTGACCTCATGAAGTTTCACCTAGCACCATCATCGCTTTCGTCAAGAGGTCTGGATTGTACGGTGAACTCTAAATAGGCGTGAGCCACAATAGACACAATAGGGTCGCAGTGAAAGGAGGCTTAATCGCCCCGCTGTCTTACCAAATATACACTTTCCCACAAGAACACGGTATTTTGTACACTCCTTCTAAAGCTAGAGGATTTTGATTTCTTAGGGATCTGTAATATTGAACCGATTTGCACATGGTTGAAAATCTACTGGAGATGTTATCCTAAGATCTCCTGATATTTGATGTCTTACATTGTGAAGGTATTAGAACTCATTTCCATGAAAAGTTTTCTTGGGACGAAATACACACAGTAGGGTCCCTCTCCTTTCTGCGGCGCAGTTCTACAACCGTTTTGAGCTGTTTTAGCTGCGCTTGTAGATGTGATATATGATACCGGGGGCATGCTTTCTATGCTCGCTGTCATTGTCTGATGGCAGTGCTGTTGCCTACTGCCATTTGGTATATATTTCCCCCTTAAGCCTGGGTTGCCCCTTCCGCCAGATCTGCCAGTACAGAAGTTCCTCTTCCCTGCCGTCTCTGCCGTTGAGGTCTTAGAGCGGAGCCAAGACATTACCACCTTTACGGCTAATCAACGATATTGAAACGAACGATCACGTAATCTATCTAGGCGCACGTATACAAAACAAGGGAGGTTTTGAATCCGAAATAAAGCGTAGATGCGGAATGGCGAAGGAATAGACTGGGGAGAATATGGAAGGACCACAACATCCACAAAGTAACGAAAACCAGACGAATGAAAGCGCTGGTCATGATGGTGATGATCTTAGAATGCCACAGGAATGATCTCCGCATTCTGGTTGGTCTGTTGACGGGACACTATCGTCTGAGGAACCACTTGCGGATGTTAGGTCTAGAATAAAACGGACTGTCGTTTCTGCTATGCAGAGGACGAAACAGCGGAGCACATTTTGTGCCCCTGTCCAGTACTGGCAAGAGCTAGATTTCAGACTTTCGGGCTCACATAAGTGGAACCTACTGACCTCATGGAAGTTTAACCCATCACAACCATCGCTTTTGTCAAGAGGTCTGGATTGTACGGTGAACACTTAATAGGTGTGAGGCACAATAGACACAATTGGGTCGCAGTCAAAGGAGGCTTAATCGCTCCGCTGTCTTACCAAATATATACTTTCCCACAACAACACGGTATTTTTCACACTGCTTCTAAAGCTAGAGGATTTTGATTTCTAAGGGCCCCACAGACATCGTTCTTTTTCATCAGGTTTGCACGACGTGCCAACCGATCACACTCATTTCGGTCCGTGTGTGCCGAAAAACCATCGTGTTGACCGTCGTTCCAAACCAAAAAATCTGTCCGAGCTTGATTTTACCCGTCGGTTTCGAACGCCATCGTGCAACTCGGTACATGTGTGGCCGTTCATCGTGCAATCACGACAGCATTTTGCAGTGTAGTTCTGGTTGCCTTTGAGTAAGCGTATCTAGGGTTAGCGACACCTATCAAAAATGTGCTGCCACACGTTCATGAGGGGAAATACTTTGTCTCATCCAAGTATCCTGTTTTTTTATTAGAGGTGCTACTGAATTAAGTAATTCTAAGTATGTTTCTTCATCTATCCTCAAATAATTGTACCAATCCCCTGATGGTTCCAGACGCAATTCTTCTAATAGATTTATATGGAAGAATTGGCCTCTTTTTAAAAGCCACTATTTAACCCATTTAGAACGTTTTTTCTTGCTGTACTTCACTTCAATAGCTAAAGCCGCCGCCAATGCTAAAGTATTATCCATGTTAACGGACCAAAAATTTGCGAGAAACTGAAAGAAAACCGAACAGTGTGTGGAGGTATCGTTCCATCGGTTTAACCGACATCGGTTGGCACGTCGTGCAAACCTGATGAAAAAGAACGATGTCTGTGGGGCCCTTTACGGATATGTAATATTGAAGCGATTTGCACATGGTTGAAAATCTACTGGAGATGTTATGTTTCCTAAGATCTCCTGATATTTGATGTCTTACATTGTGAAGGTGAGAAGGCAAATTTAATTTATACAAGGAAAGAGGTAAATCACGTTGCAGCTCCCGCTCTACTAACATTCCATGACAACCAGACCAGACTATTATCCTGATTTGTTCTAGTTAACAGCGCCTCCATCCCATTTCATCCAATCAGGGCGCCGCTCTCATATTTGCCCGTTTTTCCTTCTTTCCTCAGTAAAAATGTCCCCTTTTATCGCGATGGCGATGCACTTTGACGTTCCGACGGACGCAATAATGGTCAAGAAGACTTTTTGCCGGTCGGCGTTTCGCTCGCGAACGGACAGCGAGGCGCACTTTACGGTGCCGAGAGGCAGCGATGATACAATCGGATTCGCAGGACAAAGCAGCTGGCGGATATTTCAGACAGCAATTTAGATAGTCTTCCGCCTTGGGATCGTAGAATAGGCAAGGAACGAAAATCCCGGTTTAGAGTTACTATTATTTTGAAAGGCGACAGCATGACCAGCTCAGTGTAAATCCAGTGCTCGTTCACACATAAAGAGCAATTCTCAGTTCAAGAATTCTGATAATCTTGCAAAGATATACCTCCGACAAGAACATCTATTCTCACTCTAAGAAAATTTACTTTATGAGAAAATTGTGTATAAATCTCAGAGTAACAACTGAACATAGAAGTGGTAAACAAACCACTTCAGCATGGCGTGCTCAAAGCCATCATCTTTTGACACTTCAGACCCAAACATTGCCAACTAACCTGAAAATTCTTCCAATGCAACCCATATTACAAACACTGCTCTGCACTGTCCCATCTCGAAAAACTGTTAAACTACACTCGAATATAGCACACTACAGTTATCAACAAATAGCGAATTCGATTTTACTGACCAAGCATAAAAGACGCACAAACAAAACAAACGTTTGACAGTCGGAGTTTACCGTAAACAAATTGCAGAATTACATAGGCGTTGCAAACTTCTCAAAATTTATGTAAAACAGAATTTGCGTTTATGATGAAGAAACATGCAGTAACGCAGTAGAGGTCGACATATCTATTGATTTTGCTGTAATCATTTCTGAGCCATCAAATACCGTCTTTTTTAACGTAGAAAGGAATATTTCTGGATACTATACAACTAAGACGATAGTTAACAATTATGATTGCCGTATCTGGTGGTCGATATGACAACGTAAGAAAAGATGTTGGCCTATTAGAATTAGTTGTTTACTACCTCTATGTTCAGTTATTACTCTGAGGTATAAATTGAATCAAGAAAAATGTATTTTTAATTTCAATAATATAATAATAACGATATTTATTTTTTCCAATAAATGTACATACACTGTTGATGCGTCATATAAAATAAAGGTAAAATAATTGAAAAAGTACATTACACATTTCGAATTCAAGCCTCAACACTTGTAGTAGGTAGGTACCTCGACATACACAGACAATGTCAAAATATAGAAATTGCAAAAGCACATAAAACATAAAATGGTAAAAAAAATAAAAGTTACACAAGAATGGTACAGTTAAAGAATTTAGTTTCGTCTACAAAAAACTTTGAAATCATCGAATCCGCTTGGCGCTAGTTCATATAAAACATAAGTGACTTTAGGAAGCAAGATATATAATTCGACTTCTAACGATTTTGTTTTATTTAGCCTGCTGTTAGGCGCTAATTTCCTCACTCTAAAAAACACATGCTCTGACCAAGGAAATAATTTTCTTCGCAACTAAAAGCTCGGTAGGTATACTCTTCGACCAAGTATCTAATAAAGTTTAAGTAAGTATAAAATATTTTACACTGAGCTTCTATAATTCCGATCAAGAATACAACTAGCTTGATAATTGTGCAGTACCATTGAGAATATGATAATCTGAGTTCATGCATTTAGACAGATCATCAAAGGCCTTATAAATAATCAATTATTCTATCAGATGTTCGTATACAGTATGTGATATGCAATATATTTATGTAAGTAGTTGTGAATGTAGTATAAACAATGGCGGACCGGTGGGCGTGACACATTCTTCTACTGCAAAAGTATAGGCACATATTCTTTATATTCTGTGGTAATCCATATTTTTGAACAAGAATTTGTAAAACTACTATATAACGTAAAATGCTTATAGAGATGCTCTTAGATGCTTGTTCCAAGAAGACCAAAATCTTGAGCTGTTTGACCCAAGAGTATGAAAATGCTTCGGTTAATATATAGTATTCTTACAGGTGATATATTCATTATTTTGTTTTCACATTCTTGATTTAAGATTTCGGTATTTTTACTGTAAAGACTTTTCCTGTTTCATCCGTGAGGCAGATATTCTTTATAAGAATGGTTTTATCATTAATCGCTGTAGCCATTTGTTCACAAAATTCAACTCGCCGATCGAAATCGTCTTCGGTTAACTCTTGTATTATTTTCATTTTGAATGGATAATATTTATGGAGTTTACTATCTGTTTGTATAGAGCGAAACGAAATGTCAGTGGCATCCACAATTTTGCGTAATGAAATATTAGGACTTTTGCTAAAATGACCCAAAGGTTCAACTAGAGCCGCTTCACCCAGAACTTTCCGTTTTTTGTTTGCAACAGACACAGTTTGTGTGAATTTCGTAACAAGGTCCAAAACATACCTATGCAGAGTTATTTACCTAACAGCTCTTTAAGTTTTGGACCACATCTACTATATATATCATCCTCAATCCTAAACTTCTAATAACATTTTCAAGGCTCTTATAATTTTTGACCCAAGTATATTGATATTTTCAGGCATTTTTCTTACTATATTATAAACACTTTCACACGTCAATGCATCTCTATTGGCTTTCGTCTTGGATTGAGGACACGATGTGCTCATAATCACCTTCTTGCCAACTAATATTCGCTTATCAAAATTCGTTGGTGCAGCCTCACCGTTGAGTGATGTCATAAACGTTTTTTTTCGCATTAGTCAGCTTGATCTAATCTACCATGGTGTGTATTAGAATTTTGGTGTTACGGAATAATAAATCAAATAAAGGTGCAAAGCAGGTACGCTCCATTGTTTGGGAAATAGGCAACAGTAGTTAGCGTAGCCACGTTCATTTGCTCCTGCTATTAAATTACGTATAAGCGAATCAGGTTTCCTGCTAACCTCGCGGTACAGCGGAGAGGTCGCCAAAAATAGCAGTGGATAAAGTCACGACTGCTAGAACTCGTGAGAATCCGATACTTGGAACGGGTACAAATGGTTCTCCAACAGACCTCTAGAACCTACCACTAGCTTATACCACCGACAATAAAACACAGGTAAAGTCTACAACTTATTCAAAAGTCACGCCTTAAAGTATAAGTGAGAGTTGAGGATACTGATGGTAATGAAACTGCCAATGAGAAAAATAATTATTGCTCTATTACTTTGATTATCAATATTTTGCATGATTGCTTGTTATGGTCTGTGGGCCAGATGGACATGATATTGACTGTACAAAGTACTGCCTACAACTAATGCAGTTGCAAGGTGGAATGATAGTGTGTGTGAATGGTTTAAAAATAACAAAATGTACCTAAATTTAAGAAAATGTTTTGTTATGTCAATTTAAAGTTCTTTTTTCTAGTGACCGCAACTATAAATTATTCATAACAACAATAATAATGATAAACACCTACGCTGGGAAGATATCTAAATACATCGACCTTGCAATAGAAATAAAACGATTCTGGAAGCAAAACAAAGTTACTATTCTCCCCCTAATTATGTAGGTTTACACCAAATAAATTTTAGACCACACCTACAACAGTTAGGCCTAGACTAAAGGTTACACAATATTTCAAAAGTCTGTAATTCTGAAGACATGTAATATTGTACAGTCCTTCCTGAATTCAGAACAGTAATAGTTCAGGTGTTGACTTGGCATAGCCCGTCAAAACTTGTTGCTACCGCAGTCATGCGAGAGAAACTTGAAAAATCAGGAAAATAATAACTTAAAAGTACACTCTTCCTCACGACGTTTTGGTTTTATACTTAGACCATTATCAGGTGTACGAGGTCTGTTCAAAAAATATCGCGAATTTTATATTTTTTCAAAAAGTATTTATTTATTCATGAATATCTATTTTGCCCCCTTCAAAGTAACTCCCCTCGGATGTAATACATTCATGCCAACGTCTTTTCCAATCCTCGAAGCGCTTAAAAAAATAATTTTTTCTTATCTTGTTCAGATCCTCCTTCGATGCCGTCTTTAATTCCTCAATCGTGGCGTAGCGTCGTCCTTTCATGGGCATCTTCAGTTTTGGAAACAGGAGAAAGTCACAAGGGGCCAGGTCTGGGGAATACGGTGGCTGCGGCACCATTACTGTGTTGTTTTTGGCCAAATATTCGCGCACAAGCAACGATGTGTGAGCAGGGGCGTTATCATGGAATTTCGCGGCGACCCGACTCATGCTCAAATCATTGGTTAAAATCGAATGGCACGAGCCAATCGATATGTTTAGGTCCTCAGCAACTTCTCTAACGGTGATTCGACGATTGGCCAATACTATTTTCTTCACTTTATCAATGTTTTCGTCTGTTGTTGACGTGCTCGGGCGTCTGGCACGCTCTTCGTCGTTGACATCTTCTCGGCCCTCTGAGAACATTTTGTACCACCGATAAAAGTTGCTTTGGTCCAAGGTAGCTTTACCATATGCCACAGTCAACATTCAGAATGCGTCCGCGCACTTTATTTTGTTTTTCATACAAAATTTGTGACAGATTCTTTGATCCATTTTTTGGAATAGGCAAAAATCGAAGACGAGCCAAAACACATCCAACCAAATCAAACAGCTGTCAAAATTTAACCAAACATTCAATATGGCCGATCTTGTCAGCATAAGTAAGGGACATGAGTACCAACATAACGCTATAAAAAATCAAAAATCAACACGTAGCCCGCGGGAATTCAAAATTCGCGATACTTTTTGAACAGACCTCGTATCAGATGTAGCTTACATTTCTAGATTTTTTTATGAAATAGCTGAATTCATTCAGCTCTCTGGACACTTAGATGCAGTTTCATGAAGAAAATATAGAATGGTCCAAGTGTAATAAACCAAAACGTCGTGAAGAAGAGTGTAGTTTGAGTTATTGAACACGAAAGTCCACGAAAAATAGTCATGTAATGTCTATTATCACAAAATCTACCTTCAATAGTAAAGGTGTCTTTTTCAGTCGAAGCTAGAATTTACTAATCATTATATACACATAGTGAATAGCGCATATAAATATCATCTTGAGAAATGGCCAAAATCTTCACGCTGAAATATTGGTACAATTCTACAACGCTCTGGTAAGAACGCATTTGGATTATGGAGTAAACGCAAATTTGGATGCAGTAGTCCCAGTGTCATATAAACTTAGCAGAATTTATGCACAAAATATTTCAACGTATCTTAGCGGTCGCTATAATGGCGGCACGGCTTCCAAAGAAACTCATAGTCTAAGAGCCAGTGATCGACAGACTTACGCTATTTTAGCAAACTTCATAGTGATGATAGGTATACTATTACAAGGCAGTCAAAAGCGACAAAAGTGAATTTTAGAACGTGATCTTAGCAAATCTGCTATTTTAGTATATATATATAGCGTTTATTGTAAATATAAAATAAATAAAATACAATAAACAACAAGTGCCTCAAAAAAGTTGAAAACTTGCTTGCTGCGTGCTTGGGTATAAGGTAATTATTATAAAATAAAAACAACAAATAAGGGTTAATTCAGGAATATTTATATTTAAATATTATATACTCTATAGATATTAGTAATAATAGGTATTACATATGTCAACAATTTGGTGAATTTTAATTGGAATATTATTTACTATCCATTGTTTTGAACCTTACTTGAATGAATTTAAAGGCACTAGACATTTTATTCTTTCTGGTATCTCATTTCTTGGAGCAAGAAATGTATGACATCGTAATAAAGTATTTTTCCTTGCTTTTGGTACAACATTAGACGCATATCTTATGTCATATTTATGTTCGAGTTTTGTCAAGTTTGATTTATTTTTATATTGGTAAATACCTAATGACATGAAAAATGTTTGGAGGATATCTAGAATTTTTGTTTTAGAAAATAACAAGTTACTAGGATATGTACATTTCACTTTATATAAAATTTTTACTAAACGTTTTTGTATAATTTCTATTGCTTTTATATTATTTTTACATGCTGCGCTCCACACCACAATACAATATCGTATATGACTATGAACAAGTGCTTCGTATACAATGATCATCTGTTCATAGGTAAGTACAGTGGAAAGGAGTTTAAATTTGCTTATAACGTAACGTATATTTTTGACAACATATTCTGTATGCTCTTTCCATTTGATATGGCAATCTAAATATATTCCTAAGTACTTGATACTGGTGATCATTGATATAGGAGCTACCTGTCTACAACTGATTTGTAAGTTGGGGTATTTCGGTAAGCCGTTTGCGTACGACGCGAATGGAACAAAGTGACTCTTGTTGAAATTGACTGTTAAAAGTCGACTACTGAACCAGTTGAACATTTTTTTAAAAGCATTTTGAAGCATTTACCTTTTTTTATTTAAAAGCTCAATGCAGACACTTATTGCGGTTCTTAATGTGTTTTGTGCAATTTCATTAGTAAAAAATGTTATATAAAAACTTTCGTCATTTTAGCAAAGATGAAAATGATATGATTATCATTCTACATTTTCAAACTTACAAAAATAACGTAAATTATTATAAAATTATTATAAAATCTTCAACTTTTGAAATTCTATAAAACACTAGTCGCCGGAATAAGTGACTACCACTGAGTTTTTGAATGAAAAAGGCATATACGTCAATATATTAAAACGTCAGACTTGCTTAGATCACGTTTTAGAGGTCACCTTTGACGCTGTTTAATTAGCACCACAAGGAGACATTATAGCGTCTGCCTGTATGTTGGAACCCGCCTATTCGTATGCTTTTTAAAAACTACATTTATAATAATAATGTGAATAATATATATCATTCTCATCGTTGCTAAAATAACAGGAATTTTCATAAAATATTCAACATTTGAAATTTTACATTAGGAACCAGAGTAAGTACCTGCCATTGAGTTTTTGAATAATTTTATATTAAAATGGCAGACTAGCAAAAATCAAGTTTCAGGAGTCACTTTTGACGGATTGGGACTCCCGGGCGCGCCCAAAGGAACCGCCGCCGGGGATAGCGATTCTCCATTTCACCTAGTGCAGGTGTAAATATTATACCTAGCATAACGTGACCATTTATTTTTTTTTGTCAGAGTGGGGTATTTGCGGAATTATGTAATAAAAAAAAGGTATTAGCGTTTTACAAGTTTTTTATTATAGAAGATAGAATAACTCAAAATAACCAAAGCAAATAAGTAGTGGCGTAAATTCTAGTTTATATTTTTACATTTATCGACTGAACAAATTTGTTTTAAAATATCGGATCTTGTTTTTAGTTAAGTGTGGAACTATAGTATTTATTTCTATTTATCTTCGTAATCAAAATAGCTTTCATTACTGACACCCGTATGCACCGTAAGTCAATTGCGCGATTAGTTACGTAAACCTGGATTAGATTATTTATTTACTATGCACCGCAAACTGACAATTTTGACACTGTCACCGTCAAAACAATCTTGCGAATACAACCTTGCCGTATCCCCTATCACGATTAGTTAATCTCTTGACGGTGCATGGCTAGATGCCAAAGATTAGCAAAACGCGATTATGGAACTAGGATTAGAATCGCCAAACGGTGCATACGGGTGTGAGACACTCAACTGAGTTTTGTAACTTTGAGAAGAAACTGTTTCCACAGGTGCGTTACTTCCAGGTAGACACACAATGTACTCAACAATCGTGGAAAAGTTTGTTAAATTTATATTATTGGTACGAAAGTGCTGGAATAAATCGACCCAACAATTTTCAGTAGAAACATTCTCGATATTCTAGCCAGAGATTTTTTCATCTGTCACAAAGTGTAAAATAAGTGAAAATGCGGGGCGCCGCGCGTCGTGTCACGCATTTCGAGCGAGAAAAATACATTTTAAATTAGCGTTTGGTCTGTTTGCAAAAGCGGGACAATTTCAGCCTCGCGGGGGGCACCGGGTCAGACTGTCTGAATGCGGGACTGTCCCGCCCAAAGCGGGACGTATGGTCACGTTAAGGCGCCTGGATACACACATTTATACAAACGTAGGTATTTGCCATGTAAAACACGGACTCACAATTTCTCGCATAACTCACTCTATTTTCAAACTACATATACAGTGCCTTTCTTTAATGTCCCCCCCCTTTTATTTTTTGAACGGGTCAACTCAAGAAATTGAAACTTGGAACAATGAAATTGATTCATGAATACTATCTTTTGAAGCGAAATTGACAGATGAAACTTGCAAGATGGCGGCTCGACGCCATCTTGAAAAAAAAAATTAAATAGAAAGTGGGGTCTTGTGACACATCTTTTTGAAGCCCCTAACGAACCCTTCACAACCCTAGAATATGAAGTCAATATCTTCATCTCCTTCAAAATGGCGGAACATTAAATAATTACTTGAGACAAGCACGGTAATATCGATACTTACCTTTTATTTTTTGAACGGGTCAACTCAAAACATTGAAACTTGGGATAATGAAACTGATTCATGAATACTATACCCTGGAGTAAAATTGACAGATGAAACTTGAAAGATGGCTGCCCGGCGCCATCTTGAAAAATAGAATCAAATTGAGAGGGAGGTCTTGTGATACATGTTTGTAAAGCTCCTGACGAATCCTTCACAACCCGTTAATGTGATGTCAATATCTTCATGTCCTACAAAATGGCGGAACATTTAATAATTACCAGAGAAAAACACGTTAATATCGATACATCTAGAAATATTTTGTTCTCCTCGCTTGTCAATTAGGAATCCGCCGATAAGGCGACACAAGTATCACAACTGACGTCATTATTCAGCTTAAATGTTGTCATCAAGTTTTAGATTTTATTCCTAAAAACATGAAAAGTTTATTCAAAAGTCTAAGCAACACAGTGGCTCGGCCTTTGATGGGATTAGAGATTGTAAATTCAATCCACTTCAAGTGTAAGCATTCCAGGAAATCCACAGGGATTTCGGTCCTTTTTAGAGATTAGATTAGAGATTATAAATTCAATCCACTCCGAGTGTAAGCGTTCCAGGAAATTTACAGGGATTTCCGTCCTTTTTTCTATTGGCCTTTGACCGCTGTACCCGTATCCTAATTGGTTCCTTCTTGAGGCACACTAGCGAATTTTATAGCCGCTCTGCCAATGCGAGTTTTCAGGGATTACCAATAGCAATGATTTTATTTTCCGTCCGCGAGGATTGCACAGATTTTCCGAAACAGTAAGCAGTTAAGTGTGTACTGAAAGATCACGATTAGGATAAGTGAACGCCAAACTGTGTCGAATAAAGTTTTGAATAGACTTGGCCACGACAACTATTTCTAACATGGTCAACCCTCGTCCATTGGAAGAAAAAATTGAAGCGATTTTTATTTACGGTGCGACGCGTAACTTTCATGAAACCGAGAGAATTTTCAATGATATTAACTTCATATTCTAGGGTTGTGAAGGGTTCGTTAGGGGCTTCAAAAAGATGTGTCACAAGACCCCACTTTCGATTTAATTTTTTTTTCAAGATGGCGCCGAGCCGCCATCTTGCAAGTTTCATCTGTCAATTTCATTCAAAAATGTAGTACTCATGAATCAATTTCATTATCCCAAGTTTCAATGTTTTGAGTTGACCCGTTCAAAAAATAAAAGGTAAGTATCGATATTACCGTGCTTGTCTCAAGTAATTATTTAATGTTCCGCCATTTTGAAGGAGATGAAGATATTGACTTCATATTCTAGGGTTGTGAAGGGTTCGTTAGGGGCTTCAAAAAGATGTGTCACAAGACCCCACTTTCTATTTAATTTTTTTTTTCAAGATGGCGTCGAGCCGCCATCTTGCAAGTTTCATCTGTCAATTTCGCTTCAAAAGATAGTATTCATGAATCAATTTCATTGTTCCAAGTTTCAATTTCTTGAGTTGACCCGTTCAAAAAATAAAAGGGGGGGGGACATTAAAGAAAGGCACTGTATAATATTTCAGAAGGCGATAGTTAAGACCTTAATGACCGACAACTATTTTCAATTTTCTCAAAAAAGTGTTTTAATGTGCAAAAAAACTCGCAATGCAAAATCATACATTCTATAAATGCTTTTTGAGTTATTACTTAAGTTTAAAGAGGGCAGGAGCTTGGAAATGCGTAATTCATTTTTATAGTGACGTTTGGACCTTCTGGCCTTAGCTTTGGATTTTTGGACTTATCTCCTCTCATCTTAGACACACACACTGGAGAAAGGGAACAGGCGACCACGCCTTCTCACTAACACGGGAATACGTCTTCTTTTGGATTCTCAATTTCGCGCGCTACGAGTATACCCTAGACCCTTAACCTAGCATCAACATGAATTTGGCTAAAATACCGCAAAACTGTCGCTCACTGGCTCTCAGTCTATCAAGTTTAAGTCAAAAACTACCAGATGTTTTTCCGTTACTCGACAATGCACGGTGATTCAGGAATTTCGTGAATTTATTCGCAGCCTTGAAACAAACGTACCTGGCCGTATAATTCCCAATTAAGCCGCCATCCTAACAGTCTCCCCACATAAAATATAAATGCACCCGGGTTAACCTCCCAACTAGTTTCTATTCGATAAAATCTGGCTGTAAAACCGCCGTGTGCTGGTCCGAAGCGGATTAATCATATTTTAGTGTGGCGGCGGATCTAGGGGTGAGATAAGGTGTACAGAGGGCTTTCCTCTAGCCAAGGGGGGTTCGTGCTATGCGTGAGGGATGAAATACGGTAGGGGACGCTCCACTTTGTCACTTTTGGGTAAATAGTTCCGAAACTGATATTGGAATTGTTCAAACTAGGATTAGTGGCTCGAGTATATATATGTATAAACAGATATAATTATGATGATAAATAGGGTAGATGTTCTGTGAGTGTATGAAAAGTATAGCTTTTGCATTGAATTTCATCCCATGTTGCACTAGAAACAGGTAGCTAATTTTACAGAAACAAAAATGGGGAGCAATTTTATGGGGTGAGAGAGTGGCGGTTAGCCAGCCGCCAAAATACTAAGGCCCGATTTTATCAATATGCTCCACTCCAACGAACAGATTCTATTCGTTGATTTTTAACAAGCTCTTGCTATTGGGCATTGAGGTCTGTAGTTAATAAGTATCATCCAATAGAATTTTATCAATATTGGAAACAAAACGTCAAAGCTGGATGACACTTTTGTCAAAAATATTTTAAAATTCATGTATCAAAATCATAGCACAAAATCAGAACAAAGCGATTGATTTGCAAATTAATGCCAGATTTTCCATGTTTACCTTTTAATTGTTGTTGTATAATTACTAATTGCGAACTGCGCTGGTTTGTAACACAATCATAGGAGTGGTATCATCACAGCCACCTTAATTAATAATCAATAATATCACCTCACTAGTTACTACTTCAGTCAGTCAGAAATTGATTATAGACACATACATACTTGAAACTTCCAACTAGATGCATGCTTGTTATAGGACTTCTTATAAATATAGTCACATAGTAGGCACAGGTGCTGCTGATATCATTCATCCTATACTTCAGGTTTATATGAAATTATTCCTTCCTCCATGTAGGGTCTAATAATTAATAAATAATTCAATTGCCTCTGTATTTTCTGTAATTATCTGTTCCCTTCAAAACTAGGAATGGTTTTTGGCTTTATCCACATTCCACACTTTTGCCTAGAAAGCTTAATGAAATTAATAGTTAATACCAATTCCAATAATAAATTCACATTGTTATTCTTTTATTTCGACATTTCTTTTCACAAAACTGAAAACAGGTACGGAGATACGTTTCTCCTTTCTTTTTTTACACAAAACAGGTACGGTTATTTTTTGCCTAGTGATGGGATAACTCGAATGAAAATGTACTCGAGCACTAGATTATTGATATAACCGACGTCACTTGATTACGAGTGAACGATGCGAGTATTGCGAGTTTCAAGTGAAAGCAGCAACTAAAACGTAACACATTTTTATTCATTCTGAGCTAAACTGAACCAACGGCAAGTGTCGCTCCGTCACCGTTGCGCCGGATCGAGCGACACTCGAATGAAACAGAATCTGCTAGACAGTGATGTAGGAATCGTACTTAGCAAATATGAATTAACAAAGAAGCAAACTAAATATAAATATTCTATATAATGTAATTTTATTTAATTTAGTTGTAAGTTGTTGAGAAAAAAGTAACCATATTTTTTTAATCTAACAAAAAAACTTCGACAAACTGGACACAAGTAACATCAAATTAACAATAATTGATAGGGTAAAACAGTAAACATAAATAGAATAATTTATAAACTTACCACAAACTGAACATTTCAAAATAATATTAATAAGATATTATATTTTCGCATTAGTTTGAGGAAAATAAAGTACCATAATGATAAAAAATTAAAACTTATTCTACAAACTAGGTAACTGTGAATAAAATATGAATTATGGAAGAACTCACAGAAAGAGGGATTAAAAAAATTACATTTTTAACAAAAATTAAAACTCTCATTCTAGAAACTGGGTAACTTTGAACAATGACAATAATAGAAACTCACAGACAAGAATTTGAAAAAATAATAATATCCAGATTTTTTTGTGATAATCTGCTTACTTAATAAATTAGAGAGTTGAGCTGCTTCAGAAAAAACTCTTTTCGATGTTACCGACGGCGACGCACTTGACACGCATAAATATTTACTGACAAGTTCACTCAGGTCATACTAAGTGAAATTTAACTCGAGTGACTATAGAAATCAGTCTGTTTTCCCCATCACTATTTCGGTCTAGTTAAAAGCACAGTAAGGTTAAAAGCAACTGTCAAGTTGGCGGTGGGGCATGGGGCGGTACCTTGACTGCCTTGTTGCCAGATGAATATTTTACTCGTAGGACAGAGCAGCAGTTCTGCCGTTGTGTTTCTGAAATGCACTAGATCATGGCCGACTCTACACTAGGCCGGAGCCTTAGATGTGGCAACGTGGCTTAGCTGTCAAATAGTGGGCCTATAGTTTCAGAATAATTATTACATTTTATATGTATCAGAGTTCATCTGGGTTAATAAGTTAAGAAAAAAATGCTTTTTAGAACTACTACTACTAATACCACTTACATCTGATGTCTGGTTCATCATAGTCAGACACTACAAAATAAAAATAAAGCAACCTGTTTCCTGCTGCCACTTCCACTTAAATGAACACTCAATTTACTTTGTAAATTGTCACTTGAGCTAGGAAAATTCACTATTAGGTCACTGTGAAGCCATTCTTGCTGGTCTTGATTCCCTTTCAATATCAAATCTTTTCATAGGTATGCCCAGATGAGTTCTATTAACTGTCTTTTTCTGTGACATTTGGGAGATCCAGAAAACATTGTAGGTACCACATTGTGGTTTAAAATAGGTCTTATCCTTTGAAATGTTTGTAATTATTGTCTTTATTCTTATAAATATAACCAGCCCTTATGAGGAATACCTTTCACCCACTTCTGTTTATGTCCTTCTTTGGAAGCCCCAATTGCTATTGCAACCTAGTACTACACACTTTGCAGACATCTTGTTATCTTTATAGTTTCGTTTGTGCAGGTAAATGATTAGAAACACATTAAAATTCACCTTCCAATCTTATTTTTCACTCTGGAAGATTACACTAATGCCATGACTAATGACTTAACAACAAACAAAATGACGGCCCGCAGATTCAGTGTTGCCATATTTCATGCTCCGGCCTAGTGAGTAGAGACGGCCATGACTAGATGAAAGTAATAAAATGTACAAGATTGTACAGAATTGTACTAAAACCCGTGACCCGTGAATTTAATTATGAGCTGGCAATTGGCACCATATGGACGCTTTATAATTTTGTGAAGAGCAAAAAAACAAAAAAAACTCTCAAGCTTCTGCATTCTTGCAGTATACATCCGTTTGACAAGCTACAACGTATGAAATGAAGATTTTTATTGATTTTTTGAAAACTGAAAATGTACTAGACTTCAGCTCTCGTGTACCTACTTTTGTACTTTGACGTCGAAAATGAACTAGAAATAGTACAAATGTACTAAAACAGTGCAATACTGCAAAATAAGACGTGTTAACCTATTCCGCTGGTGAGGTTTCAGCAACTTCACTTGATAGGATATTCAATGTTTGCAAACGAATTAAGCAAGCATAAGAAAAAAAAATTGGATTCATGGGAGATTTCTTTCAAAAGCACATTTTAATGCTGTAATCTTAAAACGTGTTATCTACCAGGGGTACTGTGGGTGTAAGGTGTAACAGCCTTTAATCAAGACATTATGTAACAGGACGGGAAATTTCAGTGTAAAAAGCTCAGAGCTAAAAATAGCAGATTCCCAGAGTAGGAAATCTGGCAACGCAGCGCCATAGACAAAACTCTTGTTCTTCTTTTTCTTCTATCTCAACCTTTGTTTTATGACGTATGACTGTTTTGTGATCTATGATCTCGATAAGATTGCAAGCACGAGTTTAACAATGTCAAAACACAGTTGTGTTGTTCTGTAGGATGCGATGCCACAGAAACTGATCGAAAGGAAGACGAGGGTTGTCTTACGTAGTGATGGGCTTTAAAAATATGTTTCTAATTGGTATTATTGGCATGATGAGTTCGGTCCTGGCAGGTATCAGGTGAAGTGTGTTAATTTGTGCTCCGAGATTAATCTCAAATATTTGAGGGGTTTCGAGCATATTAAAATTTGTTGGACTGATTATTTAGTGAGCTAGACATAACTGCCTCCACACACAAGAAACCAAGGTAGGAAATTATCATTTAGTGTTTATTAAGGAGGATTTTAAATACGGTACCACCGATAAGAGTTAGGCTTCTGACGGGTCGACCGGGGTCAACTTTTTGCGCGGTGTGCCGGCTGTATAAATTATAGGTAAATATAGAACAGGACCGTATTTAAGCAACTTATTGGATAGACCGGAATGGCTGATGGTTATACGTCCTCGTCATCAATAGATGACGGAAAACGGAGAAGGGAAGAAGATGAGGTTTTTGGAAAGTCGAAGAAAGTATTGAGATCACCAAAGAGAAGTTGTAAAAACTCTGATGATAAAATAGATATGTTGATTACAATGATGCAGGAAATGAAAACAGAAATACTCCAGATGAGAAACGAACAGAAAGAATATAGGGATGAAATGGCAGCTATGAGAGAAGCGAATGATAAGTTGCGTGAATCGTATGATAGAGTGAGTAGTGAAAATACTGAGATAAAAAAAGAAATGCGTTACCTCAAAGACTGCGTTGAAAGGCTAGAAAAAGATAAAAAACAGAATAATGTGATTGTCTCAGGAATAGAAATGGGAAATACAGAAAAACATGCCCTTACTAAGAAAATGAGTGAGTTTATAGAAAACAATTTGGAAATAAAAATACCTATCAAAGATGCGCGACGAATTGGACAGAAGACTTGCTTACTGGAACTCGTTAACGCAGAAGATAAAGATACGCTAATGAAAAACAAATATAAACTCAAAAATTTGACCAATGAAAAGATATACATCAATCAAGATTTGACAAAGTCTGAAATTGAAATGCAGAAACAATTAAGATCGATAGCACAAGAAGAGAGAAAAAAGGGTAAAGAAGTTAAAGTAGGATTCAAAAAGCTAACAATAGCAGGTGAACATTATAAGTGGAATAGCACTTTGAAGATTATTGAAAAAACAAAAAACTAGATATAAACAAGATCTTAGATATAAATGGAGACGACCCAGCAAGGACAAAGGAACTTGAATATAGATTGAATAGGAGAATTATGAATATAGGAACGTGGAATGTGCGAAGTTTAACGGGAAAAGAAAATGAAATTACTGAAGAATTTGTTAAGTGCAACATAGATATTCTAGGTTTAACAGAAGTTAAGAAAAAAGGGAAAAGCGAAATATTGTTGGAAGGTGGTCATTTATTACTGAATAGTGGGGTTGATATGAATAGCAGAGCAAAGGAGGGTGTAGGTTGTATTATAAGTAAATGTTACGTCAATCGTTTACGTGAATGGAATGGGATATCATCGAGAATACTCAAAATCAAAATGGAATTGTACAAAGGCGATGAAACAACCATAATAGTCGCGTACGGACCAAATGAAGACGAACCAAAGAAGACGAAAGAAGATTTCTGGGAAAAAATATCGGAATCGATAGAAAATGTCAAAGGAAGGCTTATTATTTTGGGGGACATGAACGCTAGAGTAGGAAAGAAAAATGGTGAGTCTGGTAATACTATAGGAATCCATGGAGAAAATGTCAGAAATAGTAACGGTAGGACACTCATTGAATTCTGTATAATAAATAATTTGCTGATAACAAATACCTTCTTCGCTCATAAGGACATACACAAGTTCACGAGGGAAGTTTTTAGTAGAAACGAAAGGTCAATAATAGATTATGTCATCATTGATAGAAATCATAGAAATGAAGTAAAGAATACTAGGGTAAGAAGAGGGCCTGAAATATTTTCGGATCACTTTTTGGTTCTTTCAAAGTTAGTATATCAAACAAGTGAAATTTCGGACAATAAAAAGGTTAATATAAGTAATATAAACAATAGTAAAGAAGTAATACGTAATTACAGACTTAGAGACGTAGAAATAGCAAAAAGATACCAATATCAAACAGACTTAGAAATACGTGAGATAATTAATGATGAACAAAAGCTAGAAAAGTTCTCGGTGACACATCTGTGGATGACTATAAAGAATATTTTGATTGGAGTGGCGAAAGCGGAATGCGGAACACTTAAATTATGTAAAAATAAGAGGCAAACTAACTGGTGGTCAGAGGAAATAAAATTAGCTGTAAAACTCAAAAAGAAGCTGTGGAAAAAATATTTGGGCCATAGGAATGCTATAAATTATAAGGAATATAGAAAACAAAGGAATAACGTTAGAGATTTAGTAAAGACAGCAAAACAACTTTCTTGGGAAGACTTTGGACAAAAAATGGAAAGCGACAGGCACGGAAACCAAAAATTATTTTTTAAAACCCTCAAAACCTTAAGAAAAGGGAAACAATGGAAAACTAACGTAGTGAAATCGAAAGAAGGCCAAATAATACAGGAAGAAGAAAAGATAATGGAAAGGTGGAAAGAATATTTTGAAGACATGCTGAGCTCAGTCTATGTAGATGATGACATGACTAGAAGTAATCTACTAGAGAATGTTGACGCTGACGAAGCATATCAACTCGGTGAAATTGGAGAAATCAGCATAGAAGAAGTGGAAGAAGCAATTAAGAAGTTGAAAAGAGGTAAATCGCCTGGACACGATGGAATAACTCCAGAAATGATAATCAACTTAGGGAGAAGCGGAATAGAAATTTTAACCCATTTTTTCAACGTCCTTTGGAGGGAAGAGATTATACCTAAGGACTGGGAGGTGGCAATATTACTTCCTGTGTATAAAAAAGGTGATAACAGAGAGTGCTCAAACTACAGAGGAATTGCTATGACTAGTATAGTTTGTAAATTGTATGAGAGAGTACTGAATAATAGGTTAACAGCAGCGATTGAAACTCAACTGGAGGACTCTCAATGTGGATTTAGGAAAGGAAGAAGTGTTCAAGATCACATATTTACAATAAAGCAGTCCATTGAAAAGAAACATAATTCGCACATCTATGTTGGCTTCATAGACATGGAAAAAGCTTTTGACAGTATACCAAGAGAATTAATATGGCAAAGTTTGTTACGAAGATCAGTACATCCAAAACTTGTAGGCTGCATTGCTTCAATTTATAGGAAAACAAGAAATTATGTTCGTACAGGAAACTCACAGTCTGCAGAATTCTTAACAACAGAAGGGTTGAGACAAGGTGGAGTACTGAGCCCAACACTATTCAACATTATTTTAGATGATGTGATGAAAGAAGTCAGACAGAAGGTAAAGCCATTGAGTATCGGGTTCAGATATTTGGAACGAGTAACTGTATCAGAGTGTGCCTTTGCAGACGATTTGGCCATATTTGCCAGAAACGAAGTGGAGCTAAATTATAACCTGAACACCTGGGAAGAAGCCTTGAGTCGCCGGAATCTGAAAGTTAATGTGAGCAAAACAAAAGTGATGGTTATTGGAAAGGAGCACGTGGAGGTTAATATGAGTTTGAGCGGCAAAGATGTCGAACAAGTTGAGTCTTTCAAGTATCTGGGTGTGAAATTACATGAAAGCGGAAAGATAGATGCTGAAATAAATGACAGGCTAGAAAGTGCCATGAAGTTGTACTACTCTTTATATAACCGTTTTATAAGAAACAAACAAGTTAGTATAGCAACAAAAATGACGGTATATAAAACAATATTCAAGCCTATATTGTTATATGGCTGTGAAAGTTGGGTATTGAACGCGCGAAATCAGAGTAAGATCCAAGCAGTTGAGATGAAGTATTTAAGAGGAGTATTAGGGATTTCACGAAAGGATAAGGTCAGGAATACAACAATAAGAGAGCAGCTGAATATCGAGCCTATCTTAAAAAGTATTGAGCAGCAGCGACTGAAATGGTTTGGACATATCAATCGGATGAATGACAACAGACAAACTAAAAAAGTGTGGCAAACCAGGCCATCTGGGAAAAGAATGAGAGGCAGACCGGCTGAAACATGGGACGACGCTGTAAAGAAGAGCTTAAGCGATAGGGGTGTGTCTTGGAATGAAGCAAAAGTTAAGACTCATAATAGAAAAGAATGGGCGAAATTTGTATATAGCTAAGTACAATATATTAAGTGTATACCTTAACACCTGTATGGTAAAATAAGGTTTTCTGATTATATATATATATATTATTGGCATGATAACTCTTTTGTATTATTGGGCAACGATCTATAGTTATGTGAAGTGTTTGAAACCACTATACTTGTCATGCCATATTCATAGCGGAAGCACTGGCTGCGTTAGTAATATTCTTATGCAGATGTTTTTCTAAATTTTATTATTCAGGTTTCATTATTTACTTGCTTCAGAATTGTTATGTTATTTTTATTATCTTTCTAGTAGTTATTTATGCCCTACTCACCTACTGTATAATACAAACTATATTGTAACTACTTTTTCATGTCATTGAATTTTATGGAATGTTATATAAGATTAAAATATGAAATCACTTTATTTTACCTACATATATTTTATTTTGTCAGTTTCTATCATATTTGTTATTGTAGTATCTTGAGCAAGTCTTATTTTTTACGGATAAGGAATATTGATCTGTAAAGCATCGACATCGGGTTATTTAGCACATACAACATTGTGATATATGAATTTGTTGTTTAGGACAAATAATACCATATCATGATTATGTAACTACATAATTATATTCTATATATAAAATATGAACCACAAATAGGCCACGACGAACACAAAATATCTTCTGACCGACAACATCCCATCGATCCCATCTCTAGGCAAAAAGTAGTGATCTGATACGTGAGACAAATTACCTATTTTGTGCTGACGCGGCGGACCTATTTTGTGGGTGTCTTTGACGTATTCATCTGTACCGTACCTGCTTTGTGTTCATTTGTTTTGTTGACAAATACCTAGATTCCTAGATGTTCATTTTCAATTCTCTTTTTACTTACTTTTTCAAATTAAAAAGGTATATAAGTTTTCAGCAGCCCTTTGCACGATTTGCCTATTAAGGTGGCAACATCCTCTAAACATAAATATTATTTTGGATAAAGGTATAAGTAAACTAAGGAATCTGTATACCTATTTACAAAAGGAGGATGATATAGGAAAAACGGGAAAAACCAACGAGAAAAACGAATCTGGTTAAGTACTTCCATAATATATATATCCTTTTTTTTACTATAATACAAAGGTATTATATCTCACAGGTATTTATAATTATTATAGATAGTAACAGCCCTGTTTTATCAGGATGAGAAATTAGATTTTCTTTTCATCAACATGTTCATATCAAAGTGCTGTTCAAAGTGGGTTGTGATTGGCGAAATAATGTGTTTTGCTTTGTGAAATGCAAAAAAATGTTATTTTTACCTGTCTTTACTATAATACAAAGGTATATTGCAGGTATTCATAATAATTGTTATAGTTAGTAACTTTTTTTTATCAAAATAATGCAGTTAATTGAATTACTTCTCTTCATTATCATTTTTCAATACATCAACAATCCAGTGATCAGATGGTGGAATCTGATTGGTTTAGATCAAGTCATCGTTAGACCCTTCGCTCAACAAGAAAATGCAAGTTTTCGCCCATTTAGGATGAAAAATCAGACTGGAAAAGATACTAGATGGTTTATAATAGTCGATTGTATATAAAGCATGTCATTTTTCACCTTTATGAGGGAAACTTCAAGAGAAATCAATAATATTCAGAGAACTTTGACAGATGCCATTTCTTGAATGGGCTGCTCTGATTGGTCAAAGCCCTTGTTAGAATGCACGTGTTGATAAAATCGGGCCTAAATATTATAGCCGTTTTTGCATATTTATAAAACTCTTGTACATTTTAGAGCATAGTCAAAAAATATTTAAGGCTCAAAGCATTTTATCTGAAGTGCTAGATTTATACGTACCGTTAGTTTGATATTTTATCTACTTTTTAAGAATATCGTATTTTTGTGTTGGTCATTGTTATTAAAAAAATGATTTATACATATACGTATGAGCAATACCAAGTTAATCTATCCAGATCCGTCTTTTATTCGTTTTATTGTGTAATAATAATAGTGATTTATTTCCAATAGGTATACACCCAATAACAGTAAGTTTCAAAAAATCTAATTGCTAAAGTATATGAATAAAAATATGATTAAAATATAATTAAAACACTCCTGAATGCATTATTCAACACAACAAATGCGAGTATACCGTCCCTGTATATATACTCGATTCGTCTTAGCTTCGGGATTTGTTTTGAAACTAAAAAAATACAGGCAACTAAGGCTTCAAGGAGATAAAAACCTGATATAAGGAAGATCCAAAGTCAAAGGCAAGAAAAGGATATGGAGACCATAGAAGAAAATATAATTCAAAAAATTGCATACCACTTGGAAGGTATTCTTCTATGTTTCAGGCACAGGTGATATGATCGTTCACTGTGCACGAATAAACAATGAGCAAAAGTTCAAATACAAAAAAAACGCTATATTTGCAAGCAGTCAGAGAACACTCAAAGCAGAGCAATTTTTAGGGTAACTTCAATAATCTGGGAATGTGATTAAGAACTAAGCAGACTGGCGGGACTCTGGTAACTGGCAGATAAGAGAGACGGTTGGCCACGCAAAGATAGCCAAGCTGGCGGAGGAAGCACTGACTATCTCTGCCTACAGGATAGTCGAGGCAAACCGCCTATCAAGGTTGAATAAATCATTCACTCTTACCATTTCCAGCATCGAGGATGGAAGAGAGGGAGATTCAGTTTCCCGAAGAGGCATTTATACGGACGGCTCTCGTCTAGGTAGAGGACAGACCTCAGGAGCAGGATTTCATGTGGAAAGTCGAGGACTACGGGTACGTGCACCACGATTTTCGAAACAGAAGTATATGCAATACTTTGTAAAGGATTTTGACCTACTGTGATGAACTTCAGTTGTTTTTTGTAGGATAAGGTCATTTAAACAAAAACTTCTTATTTTTCTATATGCGACGTTTCGACTTATATTAAGTCATCCTCAGGAAACAGAAAAACGAAGTCTTCATCGTTGGTATGACAATAATCACCAATCACAACTAGATAAAAATACTGGAATGATAAGATACTACCAACGGTTTTAAATATAACGTCACAAAACACGCACAATAAAAACGAATTAAAATAAAACAAACAGGAACAGAATAAAATCAGTAATGTCTCATTACTGATTTTCTTCTGTTCTGTTCCTGTTTGTTTTATTTTAATTCATTTTTGTTATGCGTGTTCTATGACGTTATATTTAAAACCGTTGGTAGTATCTTATCATTCCAGTATTTTTATCTATAGTTGAACTCATGATTATTGTCATACCAACGATGAAAACTTCGTTCTTCTGTTGCCTGAGGATGACTTAACATAAGTCGAAACGTCGCATATATAAAAATAAGTTGTTTAAATGAAATTATCCCACAAAAAATAACTGAAGTATATGCAATACTCTCTGATGCTGCATGCAATGACGATGTGAGGAAGGGCACACAGCAGAAGGTTACGTCTACTCTGACAGTCAGGCGCTCTGAAATCCATCTGCGGGCGAGAACTAGGGCATCCCTGTTTCAGGAGTGCGCGGAGAGACTGGAAGAGCTGGCGTGACTGAAGGACGTTACCTTGATGAGGGTAACCGATACTACAGATGGACAGTGGAGGCAAAGTGAGGGATGCAAACAAGCCATCGAATTTATAGCCGGGCTGAAGACATCTAGATCAGCATGGCTACAGAACCAAAGCCGATGGGTTATCAGAAACCTCGTAGGTGTTCTGACGGGCCACTGTAGTCACCTATCACTATTAGAAATTGAAGATGACTTCCTATGTATGGGCTGTGGAGAGGCCGATGAAACGGTGTACCACTTCCTTGCGGAATATGAGTTGCTGGGCGGGCTGAGATATGAGATCTTTGGATCCGAAATACTCCAGCCAGAGGAATTACCCTCCCTAAGCTGGGCCGACATACTGGCCTTTGTTGAAAGATCGTGAAGGTTTGGCAGGAAGGGGGAGGTAGGTAGTGGTGGCTGAGGGGTTGACAAAAAGGGCCTACTTGCAAGGCGAGACCGCCCCACAGATACTACTACTAAATCACACTTGTTTTTAAAACCCCGTGAAATTCTCGCGTTAATCCTCTCAAAACTGTAAGGAAAGACATTTCGTTTTGGTAGGCTCTATATTCCTTCTGAAAAAAAAAAATAGTATTGTCGGTCAGCAAAATCTGCCATAAAAGATAGCAAAATCACGACTGTTTTAGTGTTAAACAAAAAACGATCTCTCATTTTCGTTTTGAAAGGAGAAAGAACGTCAAAGAAAAGTGGCAGGAATGATTTCTGGTCTATAGGTAGCTACTGACGTGGTTTTTAGATGGGAAAAAGCACGGCTGACTCCTCGATTGGAGGATGCATGGCGGACAGGCGGCAAGAAGGACGACGTTGCACGCAGGAATTCCTCATTCCTTATTCCTCGACGCCGTGCCGCGCCACACAACGCCGCCGCCGCCGCCGCCGCGGCGCATAAATAAATAAATCAGAAGCGAATTAAGTGCTTCCGTTCGATGCAACCAAACGAATCGCACTCTGCACAGTTTCAGACAGCTCCCGAGTTACCGTTGGGCCGTTTGTTCGAATGCTGCTTGACGCTGCGCGGCGGAGCGGTGCGACGGTGGTTGCACTTACGCTCTAATACGTTCGTGTCTCCAGCGTGCTTTTCCCACGTTCGTTTAATCTCTATAAATTATTACAGAATGTCCCAGATATCTACATGCGATGAACAGGGACCATATTTACGATTAAATTTAACGTACGTTAAGTACAAGGAGAATGCTAAAAACGCCAAGACGTTACAGTGCGAGCTATTAGCCCAGTGGAACTCCGTCTGTCTAGAGATTGACAAATAGACCAAAACGTCACGAGGAGAGATTTCCTAGACTAACAAGGAGCAAGAGCAATAAGTTCTCAGGATAAATCCAAAGTACTGACTAAGATCTTCATGGTCAATTCCACAACAGATGCTCCTCCCAACCTAAATAATCTCCATAACCAAAGCTGATGCTGCAGCTGATATTTGAGGACAACCAAGGTTTGAAGGACCGGGCCTCGCAGCTTGCTTTCATTACAACGCTCGTTACTCAAGTCTTTTAACTATCATATAACTCCATCATCTTGCCAATAGATTGCAAGACCGTTCGTGTTCAGCAATAAAATGATTTTAAAAAAATTATTAGTTCAACCGCAGACACATTCTATTCTCCCGTGCACATATAAGAATAAAGACGAAGAATATATAATTTCATTCAAGTATACCATATCTTCCTAGATACGAAAAGGTGTGATAATCTTAAATCAAGAATGTCATATTTTTGATCATTTATATTGAATAGGTACTTTCAATTTAAAGATGGGAAACTCTTGAAAGCAAGAATAACGAAATCTTAAGCATACGATGAAGTCAGATCAATTAATATGTCACCTATAAGAATACTGTATAATTGACTGAAGCATTTCATAATCTTGGCGCAAACAACTCAAGATTTTAGTCTTCTTGGAACAAATACTTACCAACCAACCAATTCCAGAAACCTTACAAAAGCCATTAACACATTTGCGATACCAGTCCTCACATACTCCTTCGGCATCATCAAGTGGTCACACACTGATATAGAAAACATCCACATCCTCATACGGACGGAACTCACGAAACACCGAATGTCACATCCAAACGCATGCAAAGAAAGGCTCACCATAGACAGGAAACAAGGAGGCAGAGGGATTACAGATATACAGTCGCATCGCACAAGACAGATAAAGACACTCAGACATTTCTTCCAAAACAAACAAACAAATTTACATCGAGCAATAGTAAAAGCAGACAAAAACTATACACCACTCAACCTATCATGTCCAGACCACGTCGCAGACACACACAATCCCACACAATCACAACAAGAAAAAATAAGCACCTGGTCGCAGAAACCACTCCATGGCAAACATAGATACCGTATTACGCAAGACCACATAAATGAAAAACAGTCATACACCTGGCTGCAGGATGGCCAGCTCTTTCCAGAAACTGAGGGGTTTATGCTTGCTATCCAGGACCAAGTTATTGCGTCGAGAAACTACAAGAAATACGTAATTAAAGATCCATCCATAACAAACGATAACTGCAGAAAATGTCAACAACAAAAGGAAACAATAGACCACATAACAAGTGCATGCAAAACTCTCGCTGGAACTGAGTACACGGCTAGACATAACTCAGCAGCCAAAATCATACATCAAGCATTAGCCACAAAAAACAAACTAATCGAAAACTCCGATCCATATTACAAGTATACACCAACATCAGTACTCGAAAACGATCACTACAAACTATACTGGGATGTTGAAATACACACAGATAAAACCATCAATGCAAACAGACCAGATATAGTATTTCAGATAAAGGCAGACAAAGTTACCTACTTAATAGATATTGCTATTCCCAATGATGTGAATGTTCAAAACACCTACGCTGGGAAGATGTCTAAATACACTGACCTTGCCATAGAAGTGAAGCGAATTTGGAAACAAGATAAAGTTATTATTGTCCCCTTCATTATGTCGGTCTCAGGCCTCACACCGAACACATTTACACAACACCTACAGCAGTTGGGACTGGACGAAAGTTTACATAAAATATTCCAAAAGTCTGTAATCCTTAAGACCTGTAATATAGTACGATCTTTCCTAAATTCAGATCAGTAATAGTTCGGGTGTTGACTTGGCCTGGCCCGTCAACATTTGTCGTCACCGCAGTCATGCGAGAGAGGCTTGAAAAAACACAATAATAATAATAGCCCCCATCAGGTGCTAGAACGTTGACGCTCGTTTGGGGGCTTAGAAAGTGACCTTTTGATGGTCAAGCTATGTCGGTTGATGGTTCATCTGAGGCTTTGATACCACCCGGAGTTGTCATGCCGGCAGGGCTCGAGATTAAAAAGTCACTTCAACCAAGGCTAGCACACTCAGCAAGCTGTGGGCTTGGTAGTTTTACATACCCCACCAAGCACAAAGCTCCTTCCCCCAAGCTATCCTGGCCTCGGTCAGATAGGGATGTGGCGAATCCGGGGAGAAATGCCACAGAGGGCTGAGCGCCGGTCCTTCTGTCACACACCGTTATTGCGCCCCACACTTCAACGACCTCCGCAAGGCGTGGCTGGGGAACGTTGTGAGGGATACGCAACCGGGGGGCTTGCCTTAACCGGCCGGCCCGTGAGGAGAAAGCCTCAACAAAACCCGACAGTAAAGTCGCAAATCCTCCGGAGCACCTTGGGCCAACTTCGGAGTAAATATAAGTCCCCTCTCTCCTGGAATGGGCGTCACCCGGGAGAGCGATATTTAGATCGTCCCTACTCGTGGGAACGCGATGGATAAAGTTAGTTTTTCAAACAACCAACGACGGTCTAGGGTACGTCGATTAAACTCACCTGTACCCCAAAGCCAAACACAACAACCAATAGCACACAATCCAACTGCGGATGTTTTGCCGGTACAGCCGGCAACCACCAAAGCTGGTAAACCAAGACAGCGCTTACAGTGGACTACTGAGATGAACAAATCTGTAATGCACTGTTACTATACCGCCACAAGACTTGAAACCATCTCTACAGGCTACAGACATGAGCTGTATAGGCTGTTTACAGCACAATACCCACACCTCTCAACACGTGTAACCGAACAAAGACTTATTGATCAAAAACGAGTCATAACAAAAAACAACCGTCTTACCCCACAAGAACTACAAGCTATAAAGAGCCTTGTATCCAACGAAATAAATACTGTCGCACCAAATGATTCGTTAGCCGATGAATCGATCACAGAAAGACAAAATAATCATACCGGAAGTAACCAGACTCCAAACACAGATACAACCAATAACACCAGCATACACTTAGATGTGGAGTCAGAACATGAGCACATACCAGATACACCAGACCAAACATCCATTAACTTACCTTCCACAGCCACACAAAGCAAAAACGTTACGCCACCACCTTGTATCACACA
Source organism: Callosobruchus maculatus (assembly GCA_951848785.1). Classification (NCBI taxonomy): domain Eukaryota; kingdom Metazoa; phylum Arthropoda; class Insecta; order Coleoptera; family Chrysomelidae; genus Callosobruchus; species Callosobruchus maculatus. Next base: position 12,994,872 of record CATOUR010000054.1, on the reverse strand, counting down.
ATCTACAGAACAAGTGATGAACACACAATATAACAAATGGTGTGGCACAAATCCTACACTACGAGATCCCTTGCCTAGACTGATTTTTAAAAACAACACTCGACAAATATTACAGACAGTAAATTCCAACATAATACCACAATTCTTAACAAAGGACAGTAACCTAGAAGACATCCATACTGTTATATATGCTGCTGCAGCAACCACCCTCATAGTTAACGGCCAAAAACTTCCAAAACGATCGAAAGACCACACAAGCAAAAGATCTAAACCTAAATGGCAAATTAGAATCGAAAATAAAATTAGCACAATCAGAAAAGATCTCGCACACGTCACTCAATATATCCACAAGAACAACCTCTCGAAACGCATCCAAACAACAATAAGTAGACTCAAATCTAGATCACCACAACAAACAATATCCGAAATATATGATACGCTAAAACAGAAACTTGCAGTCTACGCAGCTAGACTCCGCAGATATAATGAGTCCAACGACAGAAAGGATACTAACAACCTTTTTCAGAAAAGTGAGAGGCAGTTCTACCAAAAGATCACATCAAATAATCAGATAACAACAATAGAACCTCCAAGTAGAAAAGAGCTAACCGACTTCTGGGGAAGCTTATGGTCAGAGCCCAAAACCCATAATGAAAACGCTCCATGGATTAGACAAGAAGAGGAAAAACAACAACACATACCGGAACAGGGAGACGTAATTCTTACACCACAGGAAATAGAAGAAACAATAAAACACACCCACAATTGGAAGTGCCCGGGCGTAGACAACGTGCAAAATTTCTGGTACAAACAATTCAGTGCAACATATGAAATGCTCACAGACCAAATCAATAAAGCCATACTCCAACCCAACAGGCTACCCAAATTCCTCACACAAGGAGTAACATATATAAAACCAAAAAACGCAGACACCAAGAACCCTGCCAATTACCGTCCGATCACTTGTCTCCCCACCTTGTACAAGATCATCACCGCAACAATAGGCAAAAGGATTGAACAGCACCTTACTCAAAACAACATCCTGACCGAAGAACAGAAAGGATGTAGAAAACAAAGCCAAGGTTGCAAAGAACAACTAGTAATTGATAGTGTGATCATGGAGCAAACTAGAAAAGAACACAGGAACCTCCATACTTGTTTCATCGATTATAAAAAAGCTTTTGACTCTGTACCCCATAGCTGGCTAACGAAAACTCTTCAAATATATAAAATTAATCCAACCCTTCGTCAGTTCCTTACAAGAATCATGGAGACATGGAGAACCAACATACATCTTAAAACTCAGGACGGTCATATCCAAACGGAGGAGCTATACATAAGACGCGGTATATTCCAGGGTGATTCACTCAGTTCACTGTGGTTCTGCCTTTGTTTAAATCCACTCTCCAACGCACTTAACAACACAAATTATGGTTTCAACATCAGACACCAGAAAGTTAACCAACACAGAATCAGTCATCTTCTCTACATGGATGATATAAAACTGTACGCAGCCACTGCAGTGCAACTGAAGGAATTACTCAAAATAACAGAAGTTTGTACGTCAGACGTCCGGATGGAATTCGGAATGAGCAAATGCAAGGTGCTCCACATCCATAAGGGCCAATGGAGGAACCATTCCGAACAGGAAATATTAACTGGCGAGACTCTGGATAACATGGAGAAGGACGAAACGTACAAGTACCTAGGCTTCAATCAGAACATTAAGATTGACCACTCAGAGGTTAAGGCTCAACTAAAACAAGAGTTTAGAGACCGTCTCATTACACTTCTGAAAACAAAATTGAACTCCAAAAATCTTACGAAAGCGATTAACACATTTGCGATACCGGTTCTCACATACTCCTTTGGTATCATCAAGTGGTCGCACACTGATATTGAAAACATCAACATACTCATACGAACGGAACTCACAAAGCACAGAATGTCTCATCCGAAGGCGTGCAAGGAAAGGCTTACGATAGACAGGAAACATGGGGGCAGAGGAATTATAGACATACAGTCACTCCACGCAAGACAAATAAAAACACTCAGAGACTTTTTCCAAAGCAAAGAGACAAACTTACATAGATCAATAGTAAAAGCAGACAGAAACTATACCCCACTCACCCTATCCCGCCCAGATCACCCAGCAGACGCACACAATCACATAGAATTACAACAAGAAAAAATAAACACCTGGTCACAAAAAGCACTTCATGGCAAGCACAGATACCGCGTTACACAAGACCCAATTAATGAAAGACAATCATACACCTGGCTGCAGGATGGCCAACTGTTTCCAGAAACTGAGGGTTTTATGCTTGCTATCCAGGACCAAGTGATTGCGACAAGGAACTACATGAAATACATAATTAAAGATACATCCATAACCGACGACAATTGCAGAAAGTGCCACCAACAAAAAGAAACAATAGACCACATAACAAGCGCATGCAAAACTCTAGCTGGAACCGAGTACACAGCTAGACATAACTGTGCAGCCAAAGTCATTCACCAAGCACTAGCCACAACAAACAAGCTAATAGAAAACACAGATCCATATTACAATTACACACCGACATCAGTACTCGAAAACAATGAATATAAACTGTACTGGGACGTTGAAATACATACCGATAAGACTATCCCGGCAAATCGGCCAGATATAGTTTTCCAGTCGAAGGCAGACAAAGTCACCTATTTGATAGATATTGCTATTCCCAACGATACGAATATCCAAAACGCCTACGCTGGGAAGATATCTAAATACACGGACCTTGCGATAGAAATAAAACGACTCTGGAAGCAAAACAAGGTTACCATTGTCCCCCTAATTATGTCTGTCTCAGGCCTCACACCAAACACATTTACACCACACCTACAACAGTTAGGCCTGGACGAAAGGTTACACAAAACATTTCAGAAGTCTGTAATCCTGAAAACCTGCAATATAGTTCGATCTTTCCTAAATTCCGATCCGTAATAGTTCAGGTGCTGACTTGGCACAGCCCGTCAACACCTGTTGCTACCGCAGTCATGCGAGAGAAACTTGGAAAATCAGGATAATAATAGCTCTATAGTACCCAACAGATAATTACAGGGTAAAGTCGAAAATGAAGTGCAAACTAATTATAATTAGAATTAGAATTTAAATGCATTCAAAATAGTTGCGAGATGATCAAAATTCAAATCGCAAATATTAGAAATTGAGTTGAAGTTTGAGCACATCACATTTATCGGAGAATTCGATAACATATTAGTACGTGGGAATTTACAGTAGAAGGTTGAAGTTTGGCGCAAGTTATGTTTAGGTATTGGGAAATTCATTTTAGCTAGAAGATTCGAAGCATCGACTAAATTATGACTAAGCTTATATAAACCTGCTCTAGGTCTTCTAAGCTGTAAAGAGTCAACGTTGAAATGCTTTTGCAAAAGTGCCTAATCCTTGGAGGATATACTAGATCAACCCTGAATGCCAACAATTTTAAAAAATCTACGTTGAAAATTTTCCAATGATATTATATGACAAATATGAAATGGATACCAAACAATAGAAGCATATTCCAGTTACGAACGTACTTATGAAACTTCAGTGCGGTTCATTAGAAAACGATTTACAATTCCTGTTTATAAATCCTAGCATCTTACTAGCTTCAGAAGTGATAGCTATGTGAGACACAAAATCTAGTTTGCAGTCAAAGTTAACTCCTAGGTCCTTTACTTGACTGCATCTAGCGAGTTCAATGTTATGAATTTTGTAGTTGTAAACAATAATTGGCGAAGTATTGCGGGTGTATGTTAAAATTTTGCACTATAAAATGTTCAGTTGGAGAGACTTGGCTTCGCACCACAAATCAGTCCCGTCAAGGTCCTGTTGCAAACAAGTACAATCTTCCAAACTAGACATTTTTTGGTAAATTTTAAGGTCGTCAGCGAAAAGCAATGTGCTGCAATATAATGACTTTGTCAAGTTGTTAATAAAAAGAAAGAAGAGTAAGAGACCTAGGTTAGAGCCTTAGACCCTCTAAACTGTTTATCATAATATTGTGATCTAGTCAGCGATCTAGTGATCTATCTAAGGGCATCTGTATAAGCATTCGGCATTTTTACGTTATATAGTATTTTGTATGAGCGAGAACCAAAGTTATTTTCGCAAGTAAAGCTCTACAAAAATGATCAGAATTCTTGAAATGAGAATCCCTTTTTATGTGTGCAGATGTTACGGAGCTGAAACCTGGGAACTGAACAGGAGGGATAGGAATAGATTGTTGACCCCGTAAATGGATTTTTTGAAGAAGAAGTTGGTGAATCAGTAGACTAGATTATGTTAGAAATGAGAAACGATGGGTCTAGAATATAACATTCTAGACACTAGACACAAAGAGATGACTTTGGTATGGCCAAAAAAAGTATGGTAATCGATACCTACAGAACGTAGAAAGCGAGGAAGACTACTTAGAAGCGGTAAGAAAGGTACAGAAGATGGGGGTAAGAGGTCTGATTGACGGATACAATAGAAATATCGAGCTGATTAAGCAGAAAATTCAAACTTTTTTCCGGAATAACAATTTTCGGTAGGTATTTATCAATCCTCTCTGGTATCTGCAAGTAACTGTAATGCAAAAAGGATTCCCTCACAGTGAATGGCGGCTGGATCCTTACACCGGCGATTAAACGTCGGCCAGATTCAGTTAGGGCCGTGCCAGCTGTAGCAGCAGCTCGCCTCTCCACGACTTCTCCAACAACTACGACTTTAGAGTCTAATCGTATTAGTAGCGGCATCAAGAGCACAGACTGGAGCTGGGCGTTCTCTCTAGCGGTCTCTCTCGGTAAGCGCTGCGATCTGTTGTAACGGAAACGCTTAATTCTCAGCTGATTTATTTATTAATGAGATACGAGGGTGGCAGGACATACAGGACAAGACCGCCGGGTAGAGAAGCTTAATGGAATCCAACTCACGTTTTATTCCGTCAGCTATTGACTCGGTTTCATTCTCAGAGCGAAGTCTTGAGAGTCTAGCATAATTTTTTTATGACTGCATATGATAGAGTAAGGCATAAGGACCTTCTAATATCTTTCCTTGATTTTTTGGCACGGGAAAGCCGAGAAAATGTGGAAAATATTTGGGCTCCTTTAGAGGGGAACACCTAATCGGAAGACTGATATGTGAGCCGTAATCTAAGGTCGTACGTACATACATACATATATATTGCCTTTGCGTTCCCGTTTTATTGATCTGAGATTCGGTGACCGTGATTCGGGGTCTAGGTTAAGGCCCGGGCAAACAGAGGGCGTTCTTGAACGCGGCGTTCCGGCGTTCTCTAACGCCGCGTTACAGTATTCCGTTGTTTGTACCAAACAGGCCTGTTTGACGGGTTGAGCAAGAGCGTTACAAAAAACATAGATGAACTCAAGGCGCGGTCAATCAGAGGGCATTCTAGAACGCGGCGTTACGGCGTTCTGGAACGCCGCGTTATAGCGTTCCGTTGTATTGTTACAGAACGCCGTAACGCCGCGTTCTAGAACGCCCTCTGTTTGACCGGGCCTTAAAGGCCTTAAAGGACGAAACGCTGTAAAGCGGCGTTCTAGAACACCGTAACGCCGCGTTCTAGAATGCCGTTTTGACCAGGCATTGAGTTCATCTATGTTTGAATCACTAGACATCTTGTCAAAAATTGGCTTAATGCTTTTGCTCAACCCGTCAAACAGGCCTGTTTGGTACAAACAACGGAACGCTGTATCGCGGCGTTCTAGAATGCCCTCTGTTTGACCGGGCCTTGAATGTTCGTGATCCATCAGTCTGTGCCATCAATCATTAGTGACAGTTGGCCTGTCATTCGTTGTGAGACGGGTTGATTGTATTAATCTTTTTCGTCTGGAATCCTGACTTGTTTCTCATTTTATTGTAGAGTATTATTTATCAGTATATCTTACATTTTTTATAAGTTAATTTATCATAACCAACAAGGATAAGTGAAGTAGATAGTGTAAAGCCGATTAAAATTAATAATCTGCCTAACGTGAATATGGTGAGCGACTGCCTATGTAAGTAATATTCAGTTCTTCAATATAGAAGTGAAGAACGTGAAAAGTGGGAAGTAAGTTTCAAGATATTTAAATAACATTTCCGGCCATGAACAACATAATAATTACATCTTTGAAACAGCAATATGCATGTCTTTTAGATATATCTTCTTTTCCAAACAAAGCTTTCTCTCACAGAATCTTTCTTCATGTGACACAGCCAAGAGATGAAACCTGCTGGACATCTCCTTGACGGAAGACAAACCACAAAACGGTAGTTTCGTGAAAATTGCATCAACACCACGATTTGTGAGTTGATGAATTAACAATGCTGACGTATAGCGAGCTTCGCACTTATTGGCTAAATTTGAACTCCTTTATTTAAACTTTAAAACGGAATTACTTATACACAAAATGATGCAGAGAGTAACGAAATGTTTCAGTCCATCTATCTTTGTAAACACTAAGAGGTTATATTGGTTTAAAATTGTTTTAAAACTCATGATACTAGTCAAGCGGAGTAAGTGAGAGTGATCTTTTGCCCGTAAGGGTAGAAGGAGAATAGGAAGGTGACGCTAAGTATGTGGCAAGACACCTAGAAAACCATACCACGCGGCAATGTGGATAAGAACACAAATATCGTATGGTTTAACTATTCTGAATTGAATCACATTTCATTCAAACTGCTATACCAGGGTGCATTAATTGTATGCGAAATCACGTAATAAATAAACGCAAAACATGCCCGAAAACCATCTGAAAGCCCCCGATACTCAAATACAATCGACCAAAGAAATTACTCCTTGACGGCGACACGCCGCACAAGCGGCTAGTCTCTAATATTTAGCCGAACGGCTTTGGAGACACGAGGCACCGACAGATAGAAGACCCTTTTTTTGGCTGCCCTTTTTTTCACGCCGTGGAGACAATCACTTATTTGTAGGAAATACATTAGCGGCGCGAGTATTGTCCCATCAGGTAGCGAATTTATTGAAATGAAAGATTTGATATGTATAGTATGCGTCAGAAATATAAGAGCTGTTCACATTTTTTGTCCTCCTACCGAGTGCCGACACTACAAAGAATCCCTTAATCCTTCAAAAGAAGACCGACGAGTGGGGTGACCCTTATTCCTTTCGGCATGTTTTATTGCCCTGGCGATAAAGCTGGCACCGTCATTAGTGTAGTCAAAATTGTATATGTCTGTGTATAATCAGATGTTAATATACAATAAATAGATTAATTTATTTTGTTTTTATCTATTGCAAATTCGTACTTTCTATTATTTTGATCTCCTATCACTTTTTGAATTGTTATAATATAAATTTTTTATAGATAATTACGGTTTTATCATTACTCATGTCTAGATAATATCGTAACTGCACTGATTGAGACCTGAAAGAAATATAAACAGCTCATATATATCTGTCTTCTACAATATCAAAATAGCGTTTTGGAGAATGCGATTAGGGAGATGCAAACAATGTTGAAGATGAATTTGCAGGGTTCAAAAACAAAGATTTACATGTGCTTTGCCAACGCGTTGTCTTGAAGAGGTATATAGGTATATCATTTGTTAGCGTAATCGATATATTTTTATATTTGTAGGTAGACATGTCGAATTCTATCATAAATATGCATTATGGGTAGTATAATTTTGTGCTGTCTTATAAAAACTTCTTAACAAGTTGATCGTTTAAAATGTCGAACAGCTATATTTATTTGAGTTAATGTTAACAGTTTCAACTTCTATGCATATCAATATAACAATACATGCACGATTTCACAATCACGATGACGGAGGTGGATGAGGTGCTTAAACTTAAAATCAAGTATTAAAACACGCTTTGTTTGGAAATACAGGAACAGTCGTGATATAGAATATGTGATGTTTGAACATGTGGTACAATTACAGTATGTGAAAATATGTCGCTCATGACTAGTGTCGGTATAACACAATTTATTTTTATTACATTTATGTATTCAGCTAGTTTTCAAATATATTGTTTGTTGTAATATGATCCAGAAAATGGTTGAACATCAGATCAAATAATGTCTTGCAGACTTATAGAGCGTTATTATATAAGTACTACAATATGGTATAACATAAATTCTTCAAATTGATGGAATGTCAATGTGACAACTTACAGGACGTGAGGCCGCTTGTTTGAGGGAACTGGTAATTTGCATGTTATTTTTAACAGCCAAAGTTAAGTACCACACTACACATCCTAGAACATGAAATATTTAAAAACCATTAGTAATTAAGTAACATGTATACTGATCGTATCTATTGATCGTACGATTTGTTAAACGGTGAAAAGATAAATATATTAAAAGCCTTTTAGAGGCGTAAAGTGAGCATACGTATTGGAAAAAGTAAATGTAAAATTCCAATCAAATTTTCTCCAATAAGTATTTTCTATGTACTATGTATCTATATTAATCTCCTAACGAAAACAAAATATATCTGTCCCGCCGCCCATGCATTCCAAAGAGGACGCCGCCGGTTTGCCGGCGAGAACTTTTTTAGGTGATTCAATTCACAATAGTTAAACCATACATCAGAAGTTGCGTCAAATGCGAGCATCGGACCCTGAACTACTTCCTTACGCAGTTCTTGACTGGTCACGATTACTTTAGAAGCTATACCAAAAGAATGAACATAACCAGCTTATGTGGTTATTGCGGAGCTTAAATCCTTCGTGAGCCGAGTCGTGAGCAGAAAAAGAGACGACGACAGGTTGAGGTGGTGTCCAGCTAATCCCCGCGACGAAAGGAAAGAGAAGAATCGGATAGGACGTGAAGACAGCTCATTCTTGAAGATGTGTCATCCCTTTGACAGTTCCGTGGTGACGAGAAGTGATGGAGATAGAGGAGATAAGTAGAGGGGGAACAGGTGTTATCCAATCGGGCCGTGGATTTATGTCGGATGGACACAATTGCGTCCGTTGGACACATCAGAAGACTCAAGCTGGTACAACGTTGGGGTCGGCAAATTCTCTCTTACACTACCGCGTGCTTCATCCTGACCTGGTGCCAGGGAAAACCTTTGGTAAGTCTGAAAAAATAACATAGAGTTATAATGGCCCAAAGATGAACGTGCTTCTATAGAGTCAAAGAGTAAATCATTAACAGAGTGCCTGAAACAAACTTTACTTTACTTACGGAATAAAATATGTATCGATGGCTTTTCAAGTTGCGCTTGCAATCACTCTCAGATGTTTTTTTAGTGTCTTCCATGATCGCAAAATCATCGTTAAATTGGCAGACTTTGCACGCATGTTAGTATTTTCATGTAATGTTAGAACATCAAAGGAATTGGGTTGAGTGAGGCAACTTATATGTTATTCTGTAAGCTTTGCCTGGACTAAATATGCAGAGACAGCGTTTGCTGTCTAGCTTTGCGGAGCACTGATGGGTCTCGCGTCGCGAGCCGCTCTTATCCTACTCCAAAGGAAATAAATTGCTCCTTCCAGTAATAAATTTGCGTTATAAATTATCTGCAGTGTGTGTTTTACTTGACGGATTAGACTCGTTTAGCTTGTGCAGTTTTAAAATACGGCTGCAGATAGCGCCAGTCAAGCGAATGAAAAATATCTGAAATATTGGAAACGTGCTTTAATATACGAAGTAGGTTTGTTTGATCTGTGTTTTGATTTAACGACAGGACTGCTTGCTGGTTAATACAAGTGCAGCGAAGAGCTACGTTTATTTTATACTATGCATAAAGAAACATGTATATTTGCAGTATGTCGTAGAAATGATTAAGATATTCTAAAGCAGAAAATAGATGACTTGATGTTCCAGAAACAATATACAGTGTGTCTCGGCTAAAATTTGCCACTCACCTTACTTCTGAAATGATAAAAAGGAAATAAAATAAAAATCGCAGTGACACGTCGACTTGGATTTCAAGTGGGGACTCTTCCACCCAATACGTCATCATTGTACCATCAACCCACCCCCAGCAATCTCTACTTCAAAATATTAAGTGAGACCACCATACTTGTTTTGAAGTGAATTCATTGACAAATACAACAGTATAATCGGATTGGAGATTGAGTCCATATTATGGAAGTTAATGGAAGATATGGTGATTATCGAAAATTTTGATTAGGTACCTGAATATTATCGTAACAAAGGTTCCAAATGGAAGTCATTTTGCTCCGTAGAGATGGCGATGGCGATATTCAAAATGTCTTACTCTTACTTAATACCTGGAAGTAATATAAAAAATGAAGTCAAGTTGATTGACTCAGTACTTCCCACATCATTATGCTGATACCAGTTTATTATTTTCCCATAGCATGAAGCTTTAGTCTAAGATCCCTTGCAATCAAATAATCGCCAGCCCCCTCCCCCCCCCCCTAAAATTGTCTTATGGCGCTAGGTCTTTCCTTCACAGGTCATTGGACAGCCTATTATCGATACTACAAACTTCTCAGTTCTACAACCCCCCCCCAACACCTCACTTTCAGTCCCACCCAAAAAACTGCTAGGAAATGATCAGGAACTCCTAAAACATCTAATAACCGAATTTGAGTTGTTTTTATACTTTTCGTTCTTTGATTATTGCTACGCTGCCACTGACACGATTTTAACGTTTTCCATTCTCACCACGGTAACAATATACTGTGTCAAAATTTCATTAGAATCAATTTAATAGTGTCCACGTTACAAAATACAAAACGACTTAAACCAATAAATTTTCGTATGTATACAGAAAATTCCCTTAGTCCCTTAGTTTCCGTAATAGGCTAGGCAATGTTCGGATGGACCTAAAAAGGTGATTTGTGTCGCTAGATCTTCCTTCACAGGTTAGTGGACAGCCTATTATGAGTACAAGAAATTTTTTAATTTTCCAACCCCCAACCCCCCAGCCCCACCCAAAAAAACGTAGAAAATGATCAGGAACCTCTAAAACGCTTAAAAACGAAGTTTGACCTGTTTTTGTATTTTTAGTTTTTTTAATATCTCTGCATCACCACTGGCACGATTTATAAAAACCATACGCGTTTTCCATCTTCGCCATGGTAGTAATACTGTGTCAAAATTTTATTAAAATCAATTCAACAGTTTCCTCCTTACAACGATCTAAAGCAAGACTCTCGTTTGTTTACATCAGAAGAAATCCTTTGCTTTCTGTAATAGGCAAAGCAATGCTCGGAAGGACCTAAAAAAGTTATTTATGTCGCCAGGTCTTCCTTCACACGTCAGTGGACAGTCTATTATGAAAGCAACACATTTTTCAATTTTACAACCCCCCACCCTCCAACCACCCCAATTTCGCCCCCACCCAAAAAAAGTAGAAAATGATCAGGGACCCCTAAAATGCCTAAAAACGATGTTTCAGCAATATTTTTTTTTCGTTTTTTGCTAATTACTCCGCCGCCTATGCACCGATTTTCGAAATTATAGGAGCATTACCTACTACGACCCCACAGCATACCGCTGCCCAAATTTCATCACAATCCGTGCAGCGGTTGCTGAGATTACGAGGCTAGAAAAAAGCGACAGACAGACCGACAGACAGACAGACCGACGGAAATGAGTGACGTGGATTTTGATTATGTAGACATCATAAAACGCCCAAAAAGGGTATTATCTCAAAATCGAAAATTTTTGCGATCACAATACTTCCCTCACCTATCGGTGTGGGAAGTAAAAAATTAAACTTTCCTTTCGGTATCTCTCCGATCACTTTTTACAATGTAGTGGCGAGTGAATATTTCCGGAGGCAGGAGATCCATGCAAATATCTTCGTTTTTTAGTACAGTTAATATTCCGGTAACCCTCGGTCATTCCAGAGCATATACAGCCAAACTTTTCATGGCATTCATGATATTCAGACGTTTAGAAATTGCCTTGGAAGTATCTAGTTAACCTACTTGATCCCTTTTTTTCTTGTGTGCATTCCCTGATGGTTTCAGCGCGCTTACCCTCCATCTGCGATGCTTTCGATCTCTTCTTGGACAGTTCGACTGATCCGTCAACACTTCCGCGTGCAAAGGGAAGTTTATAGATAGTGAAAAAGGCGACGCGGAACTTTCCGAAAACTTGCTCCTAACTTAGATTAGTTTTATTCAAGCTGGCAGCCATTCAGGGAACATCCAGTGATTTGTGATTACGTGTCTGAGTGCGTTTCACCGCTTGGCCGGATCCAATACAAAGGGGAGGCTGATGCCCTCATTGAACTATCACGTACGTGAGCTGTGGAGACGTCAGACTTCTAACGCTGTTGATTAGAGACGGGATTATAGAAAAAGGATCGTAGGTACAGTAATGAACAAAAATAAGGTCGTGTATTCTTTTCACTAACGTGGTACGGCTAGTACTAGTGTGCAACAGCGTTAACAACAGATGGTCTGTGTATACCAGAGCTGCCAAAGTTGTACATATCTGAGCAATAGTGAAACAGTACAGGTAATTTCAACCTCTGAAGAATTTTTTACTTTCCTATCTTAGTAACATCCTTTTTTTCTCTTTTGGGCACTTGTGAGAAGTACTGAGTCAATCAACTTGACTCCATTTTTTTATATAATGAAAGGTCGTATTCATCAATTGTGAGTTACAGAATGAATCCATGGGCTCACATATATGACGGTGATGTCATTTTGTGATAGCATTTTATTATTTTCTCATTGCATGAAGCTGTAATCCGAGATCCCCTTGTAACCAAATCATTGCCCACCCGCCCTCAAGAAACATCCAACATAAAAATTCTCCCTGTAGGAACAATTCGACATCGTTTTTATTCTGTAAGCTTTAACTGGGAGAAACGAAACTATCAGGAAACCCCAAAACTATGCTTGAGCTATTTTTTATATTTTTAGTTTTTTTATTATTGCTGAGCCGCCACTGATACGATTTCTAAAAACCATACGCCTTTTCCATCCTCGCCACGGTAATAATACTGTGTCGAAATTCTATTAAAATCAATTCCAGGTTACACAATGCAGAACAATCTAAAGCAATACGCGTATGTATATACTCGTATGTACATATCAGAAAATTCTCTTGGTTTGTGTAATAGGCAAGCCAATGTTCGGATGGACCTAAAAAAGGGTACTATGGTGCTAGGTATTTCTTTCACAGGGCAGCGACTGCCTATTATGAATGGAACAAATTTTTGTGTTTTACAACCCCCTCCCCTCAACCACCCCAATTTCATCCCCACCCATAAAATCTAGAAAATTATCTGGAACCCCTAAAATGCCCAAAAATGAAGATTGGGGAATATTTTAAATTTTTTTGCTAATTAGCTCGTCACCCATGCAGCGATTTCCAAAATTATGGCAGCATTGCCTACTACGACCCCACAGCATATCGCTATCTAAATTTCATTACAATCAATCCATGTGGCGGTTACTGGGACTACGAAGCTAGAAAAACGCCAACAGACAGACATACAACCAACGGAGATTAGTGACGTGGATTTTCGTGTTGCAAAAAATCACAATAAATGATATTCAGGTATCTTAACCCACTGGAGTATGAAAACTTTTGCAATTATTATTAGATACTCTTTAAGTCCATAATCCAATGGACTAGTCTATGAGGACTATTTCAAATGGATGATTTTCCTGACGATTTTAGTCAGGGCAGATTTTGCGCATGAAATAACTTGTGTATTCCCAACTAATGTCTGATCGCCTACTCTGTCGTTTTTTACGCAACTCATATGACCTTTTACGAGAACATTTATATCAGGTTATGTTAACGAACTGCCGCGTTCCCAGTCGACACGCTGTTATGAAATTGCCGCGCAACACAATACTCGGATAACGGGCTACAAACGATTTTTCGGATGGCGAACTCGTATATATATCGTCGATGATATGACAAGCTTTGGATGCATTTTTTTCGGTCAGTTTTTTTATTCAATTAGCTGATGTGTTGTGCATGTACTGTACAATGCTGCGGAAGTTACACAGTTGGTATTTGTGACAGAATAGCGATAAAGCTTCAAAATTTAGTTATGTAGTTTGAGATTAAAATCTCCAATGCATAAATAACTAACAGTTATGGTGTTGTCGCTATGAGTATATTATTTGATCAGTAAATTGGGACAAATCAGATGAGACATAGGCTGTTTATTTGATAAGCCAACAACTTGTAGCTTAGCAACACAGCGTATGGCGTGTGGTTCTTTCAAAGGCCTGCTAGAATAATAATCAAATTCGAGAATAAAAAACAAAAAAAAATAATTTTCAGTCTTTTTTTAAGCTGGATTTTGAGAGCATATAAAATTTCTAAGCAATCCATGAGCCTTTGAGGTCCCCTACCACTCTCATAGGTAACAAATGTCTATTCAGTCGGCAATGACCAGTGAGAACCCCCACCAAAAGGTTGAGTGTATTCAAAAGCCATAGCGTTCGGCGCACATCAGGGCCCGTTATGAATCTTAAAACTCGACATAAGAAAAAATTAAAAATACTTTCAGTTCTCTTGAGAGGAGCACCTAGGAAATTGTTTCAAGTCAGAGAGGTAGAAATTCTTGTTTTCTAGCACTCTCAGTGCATAGAAATACCAGATACCTTAGATAATGTTCTGAGTAGGCGAGAAAAGAATTAAGACAAATTCCTAAGGAACCCGTCCCTGCCAATCAAACTAAATTCAAAATTAATATCTACGAATCACATCTTGCAAATTGAAATTTCAAATCATGTCCTACGCTTTGCATTGTGTTCCCACTAAGCTTCTCAAATCAATACTCCTAATTAACATTGCTACTAATTCTCAAGACACTGTGCTTCCATATCACTAATCCTGTGACGAGTGCAAAAACGTTACAATGGTCTTAGCACCTAGTTGCTGCGTTCTGGTTCGCCCACACATATCAAGACATAAATAGTACAGGGCTATTAAGAATACGAGTATATCTTACCTCTCCGTAATATAGTTAGTGGTACAAATGTTTCTTCAAATGGAAGGTAAAGTATTTGTTAGTTTCGTGATTGCTAATAATCTCCAGTAGGTCATAGGACAAAGGAATGAAGATAAAGAGAATCACGTATAATGTGAAGGATTGTATATCTGAAAATAGTGCCATGGTAGCGATGTGCTGCCGACAATATTGTTGGTAAAGTAATAGTGACACGCTAATAAACAAAAATGGCAATGAAATGGTGATTATGTGCGGTGGTTACACCAGTAGATGGTTAAGGAGAAGGTGTGTAGAACTACGATGTTCCACGAACTCGGAAATAGATGTACGAGAGGAAGCTAGGAGCTGTTAGTTATGACAGAAAATGGACAATCAAAAGCATCTAGAAACCTTAATTATTCGAAGATCATGTCTAAAAATCGAACAAGGTATGATTTATCGTCATACAAAAATATAATATAATATAAGATACTAAAATGGGTCAACAGTTCCAGTATACTATTACTACATGTGATATTGGACCATCCGATGTCAGAGTTGGTACCCGAAGATAGATAGGCAAGCTTTGTTCTCTAGAATATTACTGTTCCGTAAAATTGCAGTTCTATGTATTGATTTTTATCACGTTAGAAAGTTTGTGACAAATTTAATAGCAGTTTTACAACACTATTGTTGAAAGTGCTTGAATCGGTTAAAGTTTATTTTTAAAATAATCTACCTATCCTGGACTAAAGAAAGCAAGACTATCCTTGGATATATACATATATTTGCATTCGAGTCATGACTATTTCTTACACATGGTGTCATTGATTCCGATTTTTTCACTTTAGATATAAATACCGATAAGCGTTATTATACTTTACAACAATAACGTCTATTACGGTTGGTGCATTAAGTGTCGGTATAATATTGCTCATGATATATATGGTAGTTCTGACAAAATAAGTCCGATGGGTACATTGCATGATCCGTTATCCTACAAACGCTGATAATAAAAACGTAATTTTGTTAAAAAGGATGCACGAATTAGTTTATTCAAAATATCATCTGACGCAAATATCTTGCTATCATAAGCGACTGGACATTATGGGCTAAAAAACAATTGATGCCCTGGTCGTACAAAGTGTCAATCAAGCACTAAGGAATATAAAACTTAGTACCATTATTGGAACCAGTGTTAAGCAATTGAGTTGAACGTAGCATAGCCGGCCGGCAGCCCATCAGTTGTAGAGCATCGCAGGATAATGTAAAGGATGAATTCATTTATAGAGAACCTAGTTGAGAATGTTGTGTTAACCTATAGCACCCCTTCCTGGGCCACCGTAGATTGACTAGCGCGACTTGACGTAAGGGGAGCGAAAGGTTCCCTCAGGTAGCGATCGTCATTATCAGGTCCAGTCTAAAAAGGGATAGGGAAAATAAGTAAAACAAGGACATTAAATATTGTCTGCAACGATTATCCGATCGCGATGCTGCACTGCCTTTACAATGAGAAACAAAATCTGCTGTTGTCGGTTGTAGTAACAAGTTTTACAAACTAGATAAATACGATATTTAGTGTTATAAATTGTTTGCAGTTTTCTTTATAAATAAAATAAACAAGACGTAAAAGAGGAAAATAGGGATTAATTAGTATACTGAGTATATCATTGGAACATTTTAATTCGAGACGTATAATTTTTAATGTTTGAAATCTAAAATAAATTAAGAGTTATGGCAACGCCTTATTTCTTTCACCGAATTCTTTTTGCTGGTCAATCTAAGATGGTAGTTGTTTTCCATCCCTCTCATTTACGTCCGTTTACCGTTTTCCTTTTTGTACAAGTTCACATTCTTCAACTTTCTGCGTCTTTTTAGTTACACTGCCTTTGCATGGATAGAAGCGGGAAAAGCAGAATGGGGTCGCTTATATTCTTCGCTTCCGGTTGATGAGCTTGCCATTATTGGCTTATCCACAGATTTATTCTAAATGTACCATATCTTTTACATTCATCTGCACCCAAACATTGCATTAAATATCTGCGTTTAGTTTTCGTGTTATCAATTTTAGTTGTCAACGATGTCACAAAATAAGCTGACGATTGCCTAGCTTTAAATTTTAACTTGGTACATAAGGGCACGCTAGCATAAATTCGGGATGTGTGACTGTCAATGACTCATAACAGTTTTGAAAATTCGCTGTATAGCTTGTAATACATTTTATTGGTGACATAGGCCCCGCCCCACAACGCAGCTTTTTTGGCATAATAGGCCACAAAGTTTATTACGATTTATGTATCATGTACTGAGTAGATGTACAGAAGGTTAATTTAAATGGGCGATGAAAGATCGCTATAATAACATAATATGACCGATAAATCTGCTAGCTGTGCCTGTACATGTTAAAGGAGTACGTGTGGTAAGTCCGCTCCTACTGAGACAAACCGATAAGGACTTCCTCGCCGCTTTTACCTCTAGTTACCTCTAGATCGCACACGGAGCATAAATCATTGTTTGTTAATTAAAATGCGCAAGGCGCACTGAAGGAGCCAGGAAAGAGGACCATGAGCGTCTTCAAGCTACCTACAAAGGGGATAGATAGCCAACACTATGAACTAGGAATGTTCGTGACGCTAATAAATAATATTTCCACCCCTTCGCAGAATCGATATCGCGTAACAACTATGAATCCCATGAGCTCGCAGTATTTTAAATCACATTCAGATTTATTATTTATTTTTATTAATATTTTGTACGTACTTTTTCATTCAATGTATTGCTCTAGTATGTAAAGCTGCATCTCTGTCTTTCAACATTGTTGCCTTTTTTTGGTAGCTAGGGGTTTAGGGTTCAGTTGCCCTAATAGTTGCCGCTCAGTCGTAGGGCTTATTCTGAACCCCCAGTCAAAGGGTTCAAACAAAATTCCATCCTAAGTACTTTGCGAACTTTCAGATGCATTGGACTATGCTCTCCTGTCTTCCCTTCTAGCCTACATTCAGATAGGAGTTCCTGTTTTCTCTCAAGGCAGGGTTCGACATAAATATGTCGAGGTTCTCCTATAGCCTATGCCGATCTGTCACTTAGGCTGACCTTCTATGGGATCTCGGTGTCCTCGTCTCTTGGCATTCTGTCGGGTGGCATCTCAAGTATGTCGCACAGCAGGTTATCAAGTATCATGGTGTGTTTCATAGCAGGACGTCAAGAGGTGGGATATTCAGCAGTACCTCCAATGCTGCTGTTGGTGTGCTCTCAATGCTGACCCTCGCAGTCCGCTGCACTTTTGTGAGCGCTTTAAATGCTGTGCTTTGATGAACTTTTGGCCACCATACAATAGCGCTGTACAGCATTGCGGGTCGGATTACCCTGGTGTAAAGCCAGTTTACCATCGAGGCGTTAAACCCATGTTGCCCTATGGTACGGCAATGGGTAGATACCGATTCGTGCGCGCACACACCTTTCGGTATTTAAATCGCTCGGCTTGGAAGCGCTCGGTCGGTCACGAAGTCTCCTGAGAAAGGATCTTTTGTTTGGAGGTAAAAAAGATTGCATTGCGAATAGCGACTCGACTGTTTCCTTGGAACGTGGGTACATTACTGGTTACATTAGAGACTATGCGAGGCATCTCGCCAGTACAATGGCAGTGATGCTATTCAATCTGCTTGATTACAGTCATCTCAAAGTGGAGTGATGTCTTCTTCAGTTGGTGGTATGACGTGAATCCCATTCAACGTTGAGAATGAAGCGGT
This sequence comes from Callosobruchus maculatus, assembly GCA_951848785.1. NCBI lineage: Eukaryota > Metazoa > Arthropoda > Insecta > Coleoptera > Chrysomelidae > Callosobruchus > Callosobruchus maculatus. The sequence continues at coordinate 12,976,230 of CATOUR010000054.1, read as the reverse complement.
TACTTTAATATTCTTCTTTAACACTGAAGGTATTAGACTCCTGCGCGCTGATACTTATTCCAAACTCTATTATAATTTTTGTTTATCTACGCTTGTCGTTCTTTACTGCAATATACTCATCGCAGCCAGTCTTTTTCTTTCGCATAGCCTTTCGTGATCCAATTTTTATTGTCATATACCGGCTTTCATTCTCCATATTTCCTAGGGTTTGATTAAATTCCTTCTGGGTGTGACGCTTATAATCTGTTGGTAAAAAGAGAATTTTTATTTTCAAATACTGGCGTGGAACTTCTTTCTAGTTGTTAAACTTATGTTCTCGCTGCTGCTGCTGCTGCTGCTGCTGAATTTTTAACATGCTATCTTAGCTCCATCTGTATGTATGTTTGCTTATTTATTTGTCGATTTGTGAGTTTTGGATTAAGAGATCGGATCGAACATTCAACGCTCCAACTTTGCCGCGAAAACACTTTTGACAGCTTCACAGATGTCGCACCAGCGGTCATATCCGCTGACTAAGGCTACGGTTACTATGCATGCGAGTTCTAACGAAAATGTGTTCTGACGAGATCGTACGAACTCCTCGTCAGAACAAGGGTGGTTCAACTGCACGCGTTTCCAGGGTATTCTGATCGTCAGTGCGTTTCCGCCACCCAGCGGAAGATGGACAAACTTGACGAGTTATATTTTCTTGCAAATCCTATAATAAAGCTATTTCTTTTAAATAGTGGAAAATTGGAGCACGTGAGCCAGTTATTTAGTAGTAGAGACGACAAAGGCGAGTTTCATATGTTGTGTGACGAATTATGGGACCAACCAGAAAAGTTTTTCTAGTACTTCAGGAGGACACCAAAAACATTCGAATACAAATGGAAGGGGACAGAAGAAATGATCGAAAAGTTCTCCAATTTTCGCGACTGTATTTCGCCAAAACACAGGCTCGCTATATGGTAGTAGTAGTAAACAATCAGTTTATCCACGTCCATGGTGAACCCTCCACAGTCCTCCCTCTCCAAACCACGTGAAGGAACCACCCAACGCGTGGCAAAATATCTGCCGATTCGGACGAATTCGCTCAACAATTTTAAACATTTTTAAACGCTCAAATCGTACTGACGACGACGTACGTATTCTGACGAGCCTTCCCCCCCCATAGTAACCACTTCCATTAGAAATCAGGCGTTTGATTGTTGAAGCGAATTCGTCAGAACATACATTTTCGTCAGAATTAGCATGCATAGTAAGAGATGGCGCAGATACCTTAAAGTTTGTTAATATTACGCAGAGGCGTAGCGACGAGAGCTTAAAAGGCGTGACATCCGACTGTTTGTGAGTTGGTATTTTTGTGATATTTATCCAGAGGAAGGTCGACGGTTTTAATTATCGTTAATGCAGTAATGGTAATGATTTTACTATGAATATTGATCAAGAACAATTGTTCATCTTCATTATATTAGAGTATTGATAAATACGGTTCAAAAACAAAAAAAAACGGGTTGTGATAAAAAAAAATCGCTTTTAAAGGCACTTGCACTGAAAAGATAAAAATTATTTTTAAAATAAGCTTAAAACAATAATGAACAAAAAATATTAATATAATTGTGAAAAAAGCCTGGGAGCTTTGAGCCATGTTATTCGTAAATCGAGCGAACGACGCTTTTTTCACAATAATACTAGTATTTTTAATTCAATATTGTTTTAAGGTTATTTAAAAAATTATTTTTAACCTTCTAGTCCGATGTCATTTAAAAGCGTGATTTTTTTGTTTTTACCTCTATTTATTGCATCCTTACTTTTGTTGTCTACGGTTGTTTGTTCAATTCGTTTATGTATTATCATAACTACATATTAACAGATATAGATGAGAAAATCTTGGGGTTGTGGCCAAAATTTTGAAAAATGACTGGGTCACCGCATAAAGGAGACCGTACTGTTAACTGACAAGCTTTTGGCAATGCTTATTGCCATCTTCAGGGCTTTAACGTTGAGGTTTGCCAATGCAAAAACAGCAACTGTATTGAGTGCAACGACTTTTCAGATGTCAGCTACAGTAATTGTCCCAATTTTAAATATCTTACTATGCTATCTGCCACAAACAACAGGAACAAACAACAAATAAGTGTAAAATTACAAGCACACAAGACGACCTTTACATGTTCAACTTAAACCTGAAGATATTGTGAAATTCGTGGTTTGAATACACACATTTTACGATCTAAATTTTCTTTAATAAAGACCTTCTCGGTCTAACAGGTGATATAATGTCTCCACATTTCACAAAGCATCGGTCATTTTATCACCTGTTAGACTAAGAAGGTCTTTATTAAAGAAAATTTAGATTGTAAAATGTGTGTATATATAACCACGAATTTCACAATACCTTCAGGTATTGTAAAGGTAGGTAGGTAAAGGTCGTCTTGTGTGCTTGTAATTTTACACTTATACGTTGTTTGTTCCTGACCTGTTTGTGGAAGACACCATGATAGCATAGTAAACATTTTTAAAAGTGTGACAGTTACCGTAGCTGGCATGAAATTGCTGTTTTTACATTGCAAAGCACCAGAGCCTCCTTTATGCAGTCACACAGTCATTTTTCAAAATTTTGGCCACAACCCCAAGATTTTCTCATCTAAATCAAGTTTTTTGGCCATAAGCTCCCTTGGTATTAGGACATATTAACAGATATATATTTCTAACTTCTACTTGCATGCTGCAGGTCGTGCTGAATTTATTAAATATCCGTAACGATGTGTACCAACGTTGGATGAAAAATAACAGTACCTACAGATAGGTGCAGTACTGAAGTTGGGTTAGCTAAATTGTAATCTATACATTCAACATGTAAAAGCCTCATACAAAGCCTGACCGCATATGCTAGACAACAGTCGAATTTCTTCGAAGCCTCGAAGTCTGTAGTGGACTGGATTGTATTTTATTGTTTAGACTTTAGGACTTATTTTATTATCAATTAATCCATGTAGCCATACGCCAAATAAGTAAATAAATAAGGCCTGACCTTCGCGGTGGCGATATTTATATTGTACCCCAATAAAATGAAAATGAAATACCATAGTCGTGCGTCACGTGATGGTTATTTTATTATTAAAACTCATATTTTGGATTCTGATAATATTTCATGTGGTATGTGATGGGTTGTACGCATACTTGCCTTTTCTAAATCCCTACATTGAATAAATTAAATGCAGAAACTCAGTTTATGCCAATACTAAACATTCCATTTGAGAATTTATTTACTTCTTGTATCCTGACCGTTGTAATCCAATATTTTGTAATAAAATCCTGGGATACGGAGAGAGATATGGAGATATTCAGAGTCTCTCCATAAGAATCAAGTTGCCTACACCATCCGGCAAAAATTTTTGAGACTGTTGTGGTATAATCTATATATCATTCACGTCCTGAAGATGACGCACTTTTAGCGGAAATTATATATATTTTTTTGAATATATCATTGACCGTATTCCAGGATTTTATTACAAAATATTCCATTTCAGCCTACTAGGAGCAAAATCTATTTTTGTATAAAAATCTAAATGTAAAGTAAATGAACCACACCTTGATTAATATTTGGCGTAAGGGTAAGATCAAAAATGTTTGTTCCGTACTGTGAATTGTGTACTTCTTAACATCATTTTCAGATGAACAGTTTTCCAAAAATCATCGGTCAACTGCAAAACTTCATATCAATAAATTGCCACCAATAAAAGCCTGAGCTCGAATATCAGGTGTTGTGACTCAGCTTTTCAGTTATTGCTTTGCTTTTCAGTACGTGCTATCAAGTTGCGTTGCATATATCATTGTTTTCCTGCTAGTGACACGCTTATCAGAAAAAGTACAACGAGCTAAATCATGATTATCGATAACCGCATGCGTTGGGGGACACAAAACGTGACGAAAATCAATTTTAGGAGTCTGAAAGGTGAGTGGAATTATTTGACGAGTTGAGTGCGTCAACCTATAAGATTATCATATTCATGGATTTAGCAAACGATATTACTCCAGTTATAAGGAGAAAGTACCGAGCATGCCTCTCACTGTACAACGCCACAAAAAGATTTTCTCTCCCCTACCTAAAATCAAAATTGAGATCACAATTCGCGCTTCATATCAGCATATGTGACATATTTGAAGTTATGTTCAGGGAAAATAGCCATTCGGACTAATTTTTAAATTTAAATGCAGGCTGCATGGCATTAATATACTTATTTCTACTAATCTAATCGTCCAGTACTACTTTCTTTTAAAAATTATAGGTTAGAGGCATTATACACACATACAGAAACATTTTAGAAATACATACGTAAACGAGATTTTACAAAATTATCCTAGGAAAATGGAGGAATACAGATTTAATACATTTTAGTTTTTAGGCATTTTCAGATTGCTTTTCTGTTATTCTAAATGCAGTTTTTTTCAATCAGTCTTGTTGCAATAAATTATTTTGAAAAAAAAACTATTCTATTCCCTAAGAATCCGATATTAAGTATAATTTCAGCTATCCACTAAACTTTTTCTCGTTGCAGTTGTGAATCGATGTGGACATGACAGTGACTCCTGAGTGGATATGGTAGAGTATTGTTTTTAACTAACGAGAATACTGTTTGGTTTCGCAAATTGTAACAGAATTTGTCACGATATTTTGCATTCTGCCTTCTGAACTAGAGCTGGTAGCTTATTAACACGCTCCCATTAGCTTCATCGGCATAAAAGTGATAATAAATATAGTTAAAAAACAAGCTTTCTAAGAATATCGGACTAAAACGTTAAAAATAATGTTTAAAGTAAGCTTAAAACAATAATAAATGAAAGATACTATTATAATTTTTAAATAAGCGCTTTTTAGTCTGATGTTATTTAAAAGCATGTTTTTAGTTTTTTTAAACTATACTTATTTTATACGTGGACATGAAGAAAACACCTTTTGGCATTAGATCACCTTTTTAGTGGGAAGTGAAAACTCTCCCACGTCACTGTTCATACCAAAAGCTTGGTGTGATGAACATCGATTCAGTGCACGTGGGGGATGAAATGGAGTTTTCTTTTTTGTGAGGGTTTTCAGACTGCTATTCACTTAATGAGATCCATCGAACACACTACTGTACAGGGGTCTTGGTTGAGAACTAAGCATCTTTGAGGGTATACTCTGTCGGAAATAGCCTTCACATTTTTTCTTATGCACACAACGAAGACTAATATTTAGGTTCTATAGCAAGACTGAAATTAAAAATCATTTTCAGCTGTATAGCGAAAAATAGTTCTTGTGCTACTTGCCAGTTACTGGCCTCCGTGTACTGTGAAGAAACGACAATTCTGTCAAAACGTATTTAAGTATATAAATTACTATTAAAGGTCAGTTAAACAAGTATTTTGGATCAAAGTTGCTCAAGTTACATTATGAGTTCATACCTTGGAACTTGACGGTAGGAATTCTGTTGCCCAGAAGGCTGACTTCGCTAAAAAAAATCTCCAGGAACTTACCTGCAACAAAAAAAGATCGTTAAATACATAAATATTGGTGACTGTTTTTGGTTTGACAATTACGTGAGACACTTACAACTAGGGTTACTAACTTTCGGGATTGGGATCCTGTTTCGAGAATAACTTTTTTAAACTATAACATTAGTGACAGCAATGGTAAAAATGTATAAATATAGTAAACAAAAGTACGTTTTTGTAAAACAGAAAAAAAAAACATATTTTTACTTATAAAAAGTAAATACCAAACCACATCAACTGGTTATAAAACATAAAATCTGGAATAGAGACAAAAGACAAAAAAGAAAGAAACCTTTCATTTAAATGTGCAAGTAAAATAATTTTTAAACATCTGCTATTTGATTATAACAATAATAAAATGCGACCTTAGAAAAGGCAAAGAGTCTAGAATCGAATCTTTTAGGCGCGATGTTTGTTCACTTATGAAACCGCTGAAGAAACGGCACTTTGAGCTTCCATACTCTTGGAACTTTTTTGCTTGTGAAATTTTACGCCACTGTATGGAGCCCTGGGGGGGGGGAGGGGTGGTCGAATTTTAAGGTACGCCACTGCCGAAGCAAAGCTAGCATAATACGCGGATAAAAAAAGGAATAAAGCAGCCTGAAGTTTCATCATTTGAAATTGAATTTGTTTTATTAATCCCGGAATTTCAGGGACCAAAAAATCTCCGGGATTCCGAATTGGAAACCCTACTTAGAGCCTTTGACAATTAAAACTAAATACCTATAGATAAGACACACATGTATCAAACTGCATCTTAACATTATTCGTATAATTTTAAGCAAATAAATTCTCTTATCTAAACGGTGACATAAATCCTTGGTTTATGTAAAATAAATATCTACGTTGTATAACGTATGTACTAAATGGCTGCATACTAATAAAATATCTTCTATGTACCGTAAAGGTAATAATTTATTTAATCTTCGGTAATAGTTTGCTTAAAATTCTTAATTCGATGTAGTATAGTGTCTACCGCCTCGCAGCAATGTATTGCATTTTAAGCCTTCCACGCTGCCTGCGTTTAGTTTGGACAAATAATTGTAGTTACTCATAACGCCTCATCAGTAATGTCAATATATTCTGAGGCGGAAAAGGGAGTGTAACATGTTTCTATAGTGGATTAGTGGTCAGTGATTCGCTAAAGTATGATTGTTTGATGGTGACACTTAGCTTGCTGCTGATGAAATATATAATGCTTAATTGCTTAATATCAGATAGCCAGGAACAAGGCCCGGGAGTTAGTACTAGCAGTAAAATTGTGGTCTCAAATCTAGTAATACAAGTACATACTTCAAGGCCGAGAATAGCCACCATAGAGAAGCGGCACCTTTGATGTACGGTGGGTTATTATTTGGTGACCTTGAATCGGCTTGAACTGACACGCATCCACCATATAGAGCAATTCCACGACCATGACCTCAAACGTCTTGATCAGCTGATATTGGGCGGCCGCACGTGAAGTTTGACGGTTTGACATTTGTCCACAATAACCCCGCGCATGCGTTACGAAAATCGGTCCCTGCTGTGTCGCTTCTCTGTGATGGCTATTCTCGGCTCCAAGGTGTTCATTTAAAAACTTCCCACTTTTCGAAATCCGGTGATTAAAAGAAAAAACGCTGAGACACGTCAACAGATTTGTCGAGGGCGACAACTTTTTAACCAAAAACTACTTCAGCCTCTTGTACCCTCTCCCCCTCCCCAGGATCATCCCCTAAGAAATTTTAAATGACAAGAGGTACCGAGTAATGTCTTATTTCAAAGATATGTCGAAGTCCTGTATTTTGACGTAAATTTTTTTAAAATCGGTCGACCCGTTTTCAAGAAAATTAAAATCTTTATGTATCTTAGCTTATTCAAATAGAATACAAAAACATATGAAAATATCAATTTTTATTGCAACAAAAATGTCAAATGTTGACCATCATTGGCGAAACAATGATATAGGCGATTTTCAAATTCCTGACGGACAGTTGCAAAAACATGTTGTGTGATATCATGCCAGCTTTCGATAATGCGTTGTAGAATGTCATCCAAACTGCCCACCAGGAATTTGAAAACTGGCCTATAACGGGAAACATTTGAATACTTATTGCAATAAAAAGGATACTTTTGTATCCTATTTGAACAATTTAAGATACATAAAGATTCTGATTTTCTCGAAAACGAATCGACCGATTTATAAAGACCAAACGTCAAAATGAAGGACTTCAACATACCTTTGAAACAAGATATAACACACCTTGTTATTTAAAATTTTAAAGAGGATGATCCTGGGAGACAGAGGGTACAAGGGGGTGAAGTAGTTTTTGGTAAAAAGTTGTCCCCCTTGACAAATCTTTTGACGTGTCTCGGCGTGTTTTCTTTTAATCAGCAGTTTTTTGGAGAAATCTGGGTTGTATACGCAACCTTTACGTCGTTACTTTAATATCACAAAAGTGTAGGTGTGAGTTTTCAACAACTTCTAGTTCTATGCCTTTATGAATATATGACTGAAACAGCCCTTTGATCGACTTGTCCCATGTAAATTGTCATCACCTATGTACATCGGTTTTCTACTACTCTTTCATTAGTTAGTTTCCAGGAACGGAATTATCGTAAAAATGATCGATACTCATGCGTTTTGAATGGAAATTTGCCGAGTAAACACGTAGAATCACCCAGAAAATAAACCGAGTGGATATAATTACAAATGTCGTTAAACATCGCAGAATCGATAATGCGTTTATAATTGAATAAACAGGATGATGCAGAGTGTTCGGTGATCGTTCGAATTCCGATTGTCAAGTGTTTTCCCTTTTTATTACCGTTGATTGGAGGTTTAACGTGTTAACATGCTGCTGATACAACAACAGTCACAGACAGAAATTGATTACAGTTTGTTGACAGCGTAAATTTTGGACGACGATTGCTAAAAGCTTTAGGCATCAGTAACCTGGTTTTTGGAGGGTCACTTAATTTCCGTATTTCATGTTTGGCACGGCCTCAATAGCTATGCGATAGCTTGATATGGATCTCTATCATGACAGCGCAGGTTAAAAATACACCGAACAAATTTCTTTACAAAAGTTAGTCATTTGGAGCTTGTAGGCCATGAATGTTTTACTTAGTTTCGTTTCGTGAGGCCGACAAAAGTATCAAAGTTGACCTACTTGTACGGTCACGCATCCTCACACTACTGGGATTCTCAAGCTTCATATTCTGTTTGAGAATGTTTTGAGTATAGTAAAAACGTTCTAGATATACTCGGCAGTAATTTTGTGGCCCTAATTTCTCTAAAAAGGTTAATCTCCTTTAATGGACAGAAACATATATGATATTATACAACGCACAGTGAAAAAACGAGGAAATAAGAGGATTTTTAACCCAAGTAAAAATCAGATTCAGATAAGTCGCTATCAATCTGGTTGATAATAATTTCATTCGGTCGGATATTTGAAAATGATGACACTACATTTATTGAATGCAGTTTCGCCATTTATATTAAGTTACTAAATGAACATCTCTAATAATATTTAGACTGCTGCTGAGATTTTGGGGTGATTATTCGACTATCTGATATTACTGTTTTAATCGCTCCATATTATATCCATACTTTTTATTTATCAAAATTGTAACTTTTTACTGATTCTGACTTTTTGTTTTAATTTCTAATGAAATAGTGATGTTTTGTTTTGTAAGAAGTTCAATAATCTCAGCTCTTTTCTATCCTTTCTATTTGTTAAAGCACCGACTACTATAGTGCACTCTGAATTAATCATGATAATTTTCTGTTTTGAGAAAATTACATTCCGACAACAGTACAAGTGAACATGAACCTTTAGATAATTCGGCATTGTACGGAAATGATAGTCTTATAAGCTTTACTATTAATATAAATATTATTTCGGTGCTACCTTGCATAGAGAACGATCTGCAATAAGGATTGTTTGATGTATAATCGTGTACAGTGGTGGTTTTGGAAGATCAACATTTAAGACACATCATTAAAATTGATTATTAAAATCGAATTCCTTGGTTCAAACTAATTTAAAAGTTATCTCATCAGTAAGGCATAAATGAAGCAAAATAAAATTAAGGTCAAAAATAACCTACTCTTACCGATGACGCACTTGTTTCAAAAAATGAGGTGACATGTCATGGGCCCACATAACATCTATTCCAAATTTTCCCAAACACAGTAGTTCTGTGTATATATGTGTAGGGACAAACATATCGAAGCAAGCTAGTTTCTAGAAAAAGCTTCGTTCCCATTGCGAAATAAAAAATGTCTTGGCTGACTAAACTAACTGTTTATAAAACTTCTATAAGTGGATGTAAATGATACACACTTAACGTGTATGTTCGCTGAATGTATGAAGCTTAATTTTATGCAGACCTACCGACTCGAACCTACCGGTTTCTCCAGCATGCTGTTATCCGCGGAAAATTGCCTATATTATACTGACAAGATTAACTTAATCCCCTCAATATCCTACCTATTACGCTATCATACGTGTACGACCAGTCTGCTTTCAGGCTCATCTTACGTCTAAGAAGATCTCCGGTTTCGTGCTGTCGGTAATACTCCGGTAATTTAAGTATGTTTGTAAGAAACAAATGCCGCAGACGATTTTATGTTTATATAGATATTTGTTTGTGTAATAAAGAATACTGCTATATTGCTAAAAAATGGAGAAGGTCAAACGTTACGAAATTTATCCCAAAATAGCTCCCTCTCTAACGACTTTATATAAGTTCGACTTGTGGTAGTATAGGGAACGAAAGGACACGAAGCAAACGAAGTAGCTGATCTTTTAGCTGACAGCCAGCAGGGAATGACCTAAAGCAAACGCATACATAATTTCATCTAGATGAGGAGGTAAGTTCAGTATTTTGAATGAGTAGGAAAAAGTCTTGAATCCTTAATGGGAGTGCAAACGGGTCATTGTATATTCTACATGAGAAAGGACGTCGAAATGCCAACATATAGAGGGAGTGTCCCAAAAGTCATAAAATATATTTTTTGTCACCCCGCTACTAGTCGTAGCTCGGTTGGACTCGTCGCGTTGAGTGGGGGTGAGCCTTAGTTCGGTCTATACTCTGAACATCCGGAGTGTCAGCATGGTTGAATCAGTTTTGGAACCTTGTCACGATGCACGATGGCTGATTCAACTAAATAACGTTGGACGATTGAATTTAATTATATAATTATATAAATTATTGAATACTGACCGCGCTACTACGTAGCGAAAAGTCATGGCTGCTACCTAGGTGCTGCATGACTTCTCTACGCATCTTGCTTTTTTTTTTTCGAGAATCAAGAATTAGCTAAAGGAAACCGTTTTAACAAGGTTTGCGTCGAGGATCTCCAGGGGACTTACCAAGTGTAGAAAGGTCGATGTAACAAATATGTAGATGCTGAAGGTAATTACTTTGAAGAATATAAACACTTTGTATAAATATATCCAATAATTTAAAAAAAAATATTTCATGACTTTTGGGACATTCCCTGTATACTACGTAGGTATTTTGCAATAATATGGGTCAGATATAAGTGGTACGATGACACAGTGCAATAAGCTAATTGACTTCCTCAGGAAGGCGAGTTTATTGGAGGACCTATGGATAGATCTGAGCCACCATTGATCAGAAATTTGCGGTGGAGGCCCGACTGAACACCCACATGCTTGAAACCTAGGCATATTTATACTTTCGCTTATAAATTATGTAGACCTCCACTTCCTCAACCTCCTGTTGTTTTATATTCTACATTTTTTGCTTGTCTTCATTATTTTAGTTTAACTATAGTCATTTAAGCGACATCACACCACAGACAGAGTACCCTGAAGCTTTCTTCAGTAAGGAATTCTGAACAGAAGAGGCCGAGCTCTAGACCTCCGCTCAAAAACTCTGGCTCCATATCGCAATTACATACTTTCTTGTCAATGAGAAGTAACCAAATTTTGGCTTCACCAGGCCTATAATTTGGCCAGTAACAATTACGGCACGCATCACTACTGCTTTGAATTGCATAAGTAGCGTTAGTTTTTCATTTATGCCATTTATTTATTTTTTCCTGTTATGTATACTCTGCGACACTCGTTAAAATAAGATTCAGTTTTTACAATACAGGTTATAATTACAGGTTTTGTAGTTAGCTGAAGAGTGAAGACATCAAATAAAGACCATTATAAGTACACAAGAAGTATTGACAAAAGTCAAGTGTTTGTGATTATCTGATTGATTTTTTCAAGTACTTGAAACTATAACTAATTGACTTGAACTAGACTTTATTTCAATATACCGAATACGGGATACCAAAAATCCGTATCGCGACAATGCATGGGAGTTGTATAAGAATTCATTTGAATTTATATATAAAATCCATAAAACGGATACGTGTATTTCGCATGGAGAATTCCCATTTACGAATCCAAACGGTTCTGCCGTGTTTTGTTTGATGTGCCTGTGGTAAAAAGGTTGATGTGAAAAAAGCCTAATGATAAGCCTTTTGAATAACATTTTATTCTATTGATCATGAGTGACCCTATTTTAAAAACATGCCATATACATCTGCTAAAAACAATTTTAATTAAAACCTTAACCCAATTCGGCAAGCAAGAATAATACGATTTGGAGGCCGCAATTATTTTGTTGAAACTCGGCGCGCAATACGATTGTTTTTTGTGTTATTTAATTACTATTTTAATCACTATCCGTAAACACGTTGAACTTAATTCGAAATTAATTTGTATTATAATCAACGTGATAAAACCAAAGTTAATAGTAACGCAAAATGCTTCTGCTTTTCAACTTTAATATTTCGATACTCTAAAGACGATTTATTGCAGGAAAAGCTTAATTCGAGTTGTTTTCAACGGAAATAACACTTTTTTCGCAATTCGATATGAATCGTTTTATTTTTATTACGCCTCCTCTAAACTCGTAACATTGCTGCAATCGAAAAAATAGCTTTCAAATTTTATATAGAGCTATTGGATCTATGACCTGTGTAAAATACTTTCATGTATGGTAGTGAATACATTCAGTAAATATATCGACTAGGAAATACACATGACACTTGCACTTGCCTGGCTCTAGAATATTTTGTTCATTATTCTCATCTCAACTGAGTTTAGAATACACTACTCATGAGTTTTATTTATTTTTTCAGTAAATAATACCCAAACTACTGATATTCTTCTTGACACCAAAACAACGAGGTGAGTGATGTCTAATAAATATTGAATTTGTCTATATCATTAAACTTGGAAGGGAAATGTTTGTACTTAAATCGTTTGGTTTGTTACAGTACCATAAGCCGCACATTAGTTCTGGCTACATTGAAAGCTTGTAGCCTCTAGCTGGAAACTAGTTGAAAAATATGATGCAATTACTTATACTCAAATGATTGAGTCATTAGCGAACGGCTTCTTATAAGGGACTTACTCCGCTATCGTAGAGAATTGTTGTTCTTTTGCATATGCAACTGAAGGTAATCTATATTATGCTATTTTCCTTTTAAGAGAAAAATAGTGAGCTGAATTTTCACCTGTAAATATAAGAATGGCTTTCCATGTACTGACTTCAGTGAGGAACATATAAAAGTTTTGTGCATTAAACTATTAGTAGGCCTACCAATTTTTTTTGTGATACTTAATGCGAATAGTGTATTTTCCATAAAAACATATCATATATTATATGTTTCGTAAAATAATATTTTCAGTGAGAATTTTTGTTAAATAAAGATGCCACTCATTTTTGACCCAATTGTTAATTAACATACTAAAATACTTATAACCTTAAGTGCTTTTTTTTCTCAGACGATATAAAACGACTGGGTTATCGAGAAAATCTGTGGTTTCGTGCTGTCGCTGAGGTTGATACCGTACAGCGGGTTTAATTGCGTTAGCCTCTGCTTCAGCCAATGCCGGTCTTGATCTTGGACTTTGTTTTATCGGTATTATTATAGGTAGTTGCAAGACTGGACCGCTAACGAGCTGTGGTAAGAATGAAAAAAAGTTACTACAGGGTCTGTTTCAGGTCAGAAGGAAGGCGCAGCGCAATTCAATCGACGTCACATTATTTTATCAATTACATATTTTATTATACAGTAAATTCAAATTCAACGTGATTAGTGGCCTGGGTATCCACATTTTACATATTTATTTGCTATGTAAAACACGGATTTGTACGTAGAACAGATCTCAGTAGTTTTTCCACTATTTGTGATGATAGCTAAGACCCTAATGAATGGAAACACAGCGCGATTTAACAAAATTTTGTGTCTTTAAATGTCTGTCATTTAACAACCAAACACGATATCAAAACAAGGCCACTGTACCGCCCTAGCGGAAGCTTACTTTTTGAATCATTACACTAAGTTTAAAGGTAACGACAGGAGCTTATACGTGCGAAATGCGACCTTTGGACCTAGCTCCCTTCATTTTAGACACACATACTAGAGAAAGGGAACAGGCTGCCACGCCTTCTCGCTAACACGGAAATACGTATTTCCTTGGTTTCTCAAGTTCGCGCGCTATACCCTAGACCCATAAGAGACATAGTTTCCAAACAATTTAAGCTTACGTGATACCAAAAAATAATGATCAAATTTATTTATTTATTTATTTGCGCACCGTGCCTACTATCACAATTTATTTCCAGTTTTCTTATTTTATCATCTGTACTTTTTAGCTGCTTTATACTATTAACAATTTTTTTTAATTATTATATTATCTAGAAAAAGCCAAGTCACCACAAAGAAGCTAAGCATATGAAGTTGATCGGGCTGCCATTATAGGTCCTCAAGGCATACACACTCTCTTGCAATGCAGTGCATTCCTTGGCTACTAGCAGAGCAGCCGGAGTTTAACTCCACACTAAAGAGGGAGGGATCCCTCATATTTGCGATATTGAGTTCAAATGCTGTTGAGGCTAGCTGATGACCTCCAGGGAATACCAAAGGCGGTTTTTCTGTTCTAGCTATAGTCTAATTTTTCGTGATCTGAGATCCATCTACTTTCTTCCTTACGAGTGTTTACACAACTGCGAGGCAGGTAAATTTTCGAATTACGAAAATAATAACTTTCAATCTATGTCCTCTTAGCTAATATTGTATTGTGGCCACGTCCTTGATCTATGTAACCTTCTATGAATGGACTTTCATGTTTAACGAACAACACAAAACCAAGTTAGTTCATTCGAGATAATATAATTACTAGATCGATCAAAATGTCATGAAGCACTAGCTATATCGATAGCTAATTCTTTTGCAACATATCCGTAGCCTACAAGTTACAAAAAATAAGGGGTATTCTGTGTGGGTCTCGACAGCTTGAGCCGGTCCTGGTTTAGGAATTTCTCTTCGATGTAAGAGAGCGTTTTCAGTTTGGCCATATCTTCAAGCCTGAAACCATTGAAACGGTGATTCTTTTATGGCGAAAGTATAGAGAAGGGCGCTCTACCTGATTTTGAATCTCTATTCTACAATCACGTAATAATAACCAAGTATGGGAACTTAAATTGGTCTCGATTGTAACGGGTGATATTTGGCAATATTCCGCGAAGTGCCTCAGTACCAAGTATAACGACATTCAAATTAGTCACGATAACTGCAAAGGTAAAGAGAGAAGAGAACGTGGACTAACTAACTGCACGATGACTTCACATCTATTAGAATATACAGGGTGTTCATTCGAAAACGTTCCACCACGGATTTATCTAGTAGAAAAAAAAAAACGCCAAGACACGAGTGTTTAGTATTTTGTTATTTTATCGATGTAAGCTTAACATAAGCTGTTGCATAAGAATTACTTAGTTTGCTTTCGGGATGATGTATAGTTTTGAGAACAATTCAAAAAATGGAGTCAAGTTGATTGACCCAGTACTTCCCACACATAATGATGATACCATTTTTTTATTTCCCATTGCATGAAGCTATAGTCTGAAATCCCGTTGCAACCAAATCATCGCCCCCTCGCCCACAAAAAAACATCCGACACAAAAACTCTCGTAAATAGTTTCTTGCGTCTCCCTCCTTTGGAACTAGGACGCCACAGTTTTTTTCTGCATGCGTCAACTGGACGATGCGAAACGATCAAGAGCCTCCAACCCGTCTAAAAACGAAGCTTGAGCTAATTTTAGGTTTCTAGTTTTTTGATTATTTCTGCGCCGCCACTGACACGGTTTTTCAAAAACAGATTCGTTTTCCATTCTCGCCGCGGTAATAAATTCTGTATCAAAATTTTATCAAAATCAATTCAATAATTTTCGCTTTACGCAATACACATAGAACGGAATAATGCAAAACTAGTATGTATGTACAAATCACAAAATTGGTTTCTGTAATAGGCAAGCCAATGTTCGGATGGACCTAAAAAAGTCTAATATGCCGCTAGGTATTTCTTCTGCAGGTCAATGGACAGACTATTATGAATACAACAAATTTTTCAGTTTTACAACACGCCTCCCCCCCCCAACCGCCCCGATTTCACCCCACCCAAAGAAAAAAAATGATCAGGAACCCGTAAGTTTGAGCTGTTGTTATATTTTTAGTTTTTAACTGTTTCTGCGCCGCCACTGACACTATTTTTCAAAAACGCGTTTTCCATCCTCGCCGCGGGAGTAATACTGTGTCAAAATTTCATTAAAATCAGTTGAAAAATTTTTGCGTGTCAAAGTTTCATTAAAATCAATTGAACAATTTTTGCGTTACGCGATATCTAAACGATCTAAAACAGCCCATTACGAATATAACAAATTTTTTAGTATTGCAACCCCCCACCCCCAACCACCCCAAATTCACCCCCACCCAAAAGTAGAAACTGATCAGGAACCCCTAAAACGCCTAAAAACGAAGTGTGAGGCATATTTGAAATTTTTCGTTTTTTGCTAATTACTCCGGCCCCCGTATAACGATTTTCAAAATTATAGGAACATTACCTACTTCGATCCCACAACATAACGCTGCCCAAATTTCATCACAATCCATGCAGCGGTTACTCCCAAGCAGCATTACAACATTGTCATTACGTTGCGCATACGTCGCATTAGACAGGCTCAACGTCAGATGCGACGTCGTTTCGACGTCATGGCGACCTGTATTTGTACCTAAATGGGGAATACAGATTCGGGTCGCTACGACGTCGGAATATGACTTGATAGGGAATGTGTCTACCAGTTGCCTACGTCGTCCGTACGTTGCGTATTTTACACCTAAATTTAGTTGCTAGATACGGACGTCATTCTGTGATTCGTTTTCCTACACCGATTGACCTAAGTTATACATAATAATAGTCAATGTCTTTTACCTTATATTCTACGTTGAACAAAATGGATGATGCTCTATATTATATGTTATAAGACATTATACAACCATAAGTACACTCCGAAGCACGAAAGATGAATATAAATTTGTCAACGGAAGCTAGTTTACTGAGAAATGTGAATGAGATACCCCGAAAAAAATGACTCCCTACCAATATTCCAAAAGAAAACGTCAATATAAATTATTAATTAGCGTTAAGTGAAACCAAAGATTTGTTTTTGATATATTATTGCTTTTGTTTTAAATATGCTTTGTTATTGTTATCAAATTACATATTACTAATTTATTCACTCAGAATTCTTTATATTCGGGTAAAAATCGAAAATTTAATGTTTTTACAATGGCCGTCATCTGAAAAGCTGTTAAAGATGGCAGAATCTACTGTTTTACGTAACATGAACGAAAAATGAACCAATTCGGACCGGGTCTCCAAATTTGGTCATCAAAGGCGACCAAAGTACGAGATACAGTGCCATAGGCTTTAAGCCTTTGCGGGAGGCCGACCATAAAAAAAATACGACGGCCAACGGACGTACCAAATTCCAACGTCCTTCGCAGCGGGTAAATTTGTAGTGTTCTCTCCGTATGACAAATGTGACAACGTTCAGGCGACGTCTTGATTACGGGATTCAATTCGACGTTGTCTGTGGTGCTTTTTTGGTGGAAATGTCAATCCTTGCACTGGTTTATTATATATGTTTTAAATCTACATACAGTGAGAATATATTTAAATGATAAAGCCTGCTGGTGTTAGGCGTGGTCTGAATATATCACTTAAAACAAACTAAACACTAGAACAAAAAACTTTTGACAGGTTATGTTCACAGTCACAGATGTAAACAATTCATGACCATTAGGTTGCGTTACCCGACGGCGCCTACCCGCTAACCAATTTATAGGTTATATTTGCAAACAGTAAAGTATACGATTCACAACTCGTAGTCGATTTGGCTGACGTTGGTTGTGACTTATTAATCCGCAACGTAAATTAGGTCACTGAAACGAAACGTCAGTTTAAGTCGGATAAAACAACGTGCATACGACATTGGCAAATCTCAGAAAGCTACGTAACGGCTTTTGACGTCGGCGGTTCGTCGTATGTACCGACCAGCATCAAGCAACGTCGATTTTGATATAACAGCGACATCGTTGGTCGCCTCAACAAGTTACGACCTCTATTTGCACTTACTTGGATGTTGCTTTAGGGCCACATTTAGGTCGAGGTCGGATAAATGCTTCTTGGGCTGAGATTACGAGGGTAGAAAAACGAAAACAGACAGACCGACAGACAGACCGACAGACCGACAGACAGACAGACAGACCGACGGAAATAAGTGACGTGGATTTTCGTTATGTAGACATCATAAAACGCCCAAAAAGCGTATTATCTCAAAATCGAAAATTTTTGCGATCACAATACTCCCCTCACCTATCGGTGTGGGAAGTAAAAGATGTTCCAACGCATCAAGTCGTTTTAATCTTTACTCAGTATACTCCAGGGTGTTATCCCCCAAGTAACCACAGTTATACACCAAGTCACCTAAGGCGTACCACGGTGTGTCTCAATCACTTGCGCTGGAACAATTTCATGAAGGCGGATTTAGTGGAAGGCCCAGCTATCGCCCACAAACTCCCCCATTATCGAAAAACAACCCCTAGGGCAGTTTTCCCGGCGAGTTTATAGCACGGCTGCGAAACTGTTATTACGACCTTTAAAATTCCATGGGCGACTTCTCCGTCGCTCGAAATTACTGCTTGGCGCCCTCGCTAAAAAGTTTATCGCCGGTGCCGCCTTCAACCATCTACCAACCCCCGTTAGTGATGTGATATCAATAAGTAACTGTTCCAATCACCGTCAGGGTTACTCCTGCTCCAAACATTCGTTTCAATATTGGGGCCAACGCTGGGACCAACTTGACTATGTTCATGGTAGTGATGTCAATATTGTAACTACCCGGTATGGAATACCCGTTATACACTATTAAATACCCGGTACCGGACAAACGTTAAAATAAGTACCCGTTACTTTGGTATCCTTTGCATTATTTTGCTTCGAGTTTTGATATATCTTGGCGCAGCATTAGGTACCAATACCTAGCGGAGCCGGTACATGTACAGGCACATCGTTACAAAGTGATGTACAGGGTGTCCATTTAATATGTAATTCTTCGATATCTCGCAAGGTATAGCTGATAGAAGAAAATATCAAATACAAAAGTTATTTGATTGCCCAAGGCGCATATTATAAAAGTATTTTGAAATATACAGGGTGTTGCGGTAAAGTAGGATGGTGATCAACTTAATTTTTTTAAACGAAACTATACCTTTTTTTATTCTTCTAGTTTCCATCATTGATCTCTATTTAACCCTAAAATATTTTTGAGATCGGCTGCGACGTTGCCAAGTTATAATTTATTTTCTGTTAATTTCCGGATTTGCAAGGTCGCAAGTAATACGTCCAAATCGATATATTCCTTTAACTTTTCTCAATAATATTATACAGCGAGTTACCTGAATATTAAGTGAACATTATTTTGGATCTTACCAGCAATTTGTGTCTACAGGGTGTTTTTGGCAGAATTTTAAACTACGGCAAAGTTGAAGGTCATTTTACATTGTTTTTTCAAATGTAACACCCTGTATTTTTTATTTTAAATCGAAATATCTACTAATACCCTATCTCGCCTTGTAATATTTGCGACGTTGCCAAGTTATAGATTATTTTTCCAAATTTTTAAACAAATATCCCCGATTTTGATTTATTTTAAATAGAATCCTCTACATATTTTTATTGCAATGAATTGCGCATATCGAATTTAGTATGATCTCACAATTTCAAAATTTTGTTTCTATTAATTACAGAGATACGGTAACACCGCTTTCTCAGTAAACAGTACCGGAACGCTTAAATATTTCCAAAACTGCCACAGCTGAAGTGGTGAAATTCAACACCTGGGGGGTTTTTGAACATACAGAATTCAAAAATGCTAACATCGGCGTTGTCAGATTTATCAATTTTACGTCATAATAATTTTGAATGGAGTGACCCATTTATGGGGTTTGGAATACGTTTGTAGCAACAGGTGTGTGTTATTATCCCAAAGCCGATAATACCACACCGCGTGAAAAGCGGATCGAACACTATCTGGTACTCTGAGTATCCGGTACTCTGAGTGTCCGGTACGCTGAGCATCCGGTATCTATGCCAGTAATATTTAGCATACAGACTGATAGACAGACCGACATACCCTACATCGCTGACTTCTTATTAGCCCTGGAATACCGGTAATGGGTACTGAATACCGAGTACTTTGTAAATGTGTATGTATTTGAAATCACTAGTTCGTTCGTTTGTGGTGCGTTTATACGGAGTGGCACCAAGCTCATTCCGTTGCACACCGGGCCAACGTTAATATTCCTGGACGCAGAAAAAGAAATTGCGTTGTGTGCATTTGCCACGGTGCCATGAATCTATCACTGGATTTCTGTTTTTGTGTTGTAATAAAGGGTTTCCATAGAATCGGTTCGACTTGATATAGTTTTATGAACTTCAAAACTAATTCATTACTCCACCTCGAAGCCATTTTTAAAAATGAACACTCTGGTGTAGGCATTGACGTCTAAACTATGACTGAATATGAAACCAATGTGTGGCCGGTAAGACAAACGACTCAACGCGGCTATGTCAGTCCGTTTGATCTACCTCAAGAAAACAGGAAACCAACGGCAAACTCCCAAAACGAGCGCCAAAGGTATTTCGTTCATCCACACATATGACTAAAGCTGTTGGTCCCAACGTTGGCCCCAGTGTATGGAGTCGGCAATATGATATCAAGATCGGTACTCCGGCTCTAGAGGCCGTGGGTTCGAGGCCCACCGGGCGCCGACATTTCAGGACATGTTCCGGTACGAATTTAAATTGAGAAATCCACAAGCTGATGCAAGCATGAAAACAAAAACAATTAGTTATTAGTGGGCCTTTGACAAAACGATAGATATTTCTGTGTATTAGGGCTGTATTCCAGGGGTGTGAAACTCAAATGAGGACCCTGTATAGCGGCGTTAGCGCTAGCCACATAGCACACCTAGCGGGGTTGCGTGAATTATTGATCAGCCAACTCTGTTTTAAACAGATTCCTAGATGCATCAATAGAAGTGGCCCAATTGTTACGCCTAACGTCATTTTGACAGCCATTGTCGTAACTGACATTGTCGTTGCTCGCTTTTGTCCATTGGCGTCTTTTTGCAATTTTGCACTACTTTTGAGATTTTTGTCTGCCTATTGCTGTCTATATGTATTTAGGAATGGGTTCTCAATATTTACGCCGTTGTCTTGCGCCAAATTGCAAGAATGTGGATGCGCGAAGGTAAGTGATTTGCCTGATTTATACCGCTCACCTCATTTTTGTATTGTGAACTTTGATGCAAAATTAATAGAAGATTGATCATTTCTACATGAAATATACATATATCATTTGAATGCATTACTAAACACTACTACTCATACTCATATAACTTGTATTACTGTTCACAATCACATACGCTGCCATAAAGGTGTGCAGCATTCCCTCTCTTTGGCAAACCATTGCATTGAAGGTGAGGTCCGATGCTCTAAAAATACATTTTTTTTATTTCAGACATTAAATCCCATCTGATCAGCGTATACAGTGACTCTAGTTAGAACGGATTGGCAACCCAAACCTACAAATATACAAACATCTTGCCTGCATCAATAAAAATAGTTAAGAAATATTACCTCTTTATTCTTCAAATTATATGCCATCAAAGGAGTGTAATTATCATGAAATAGTGATTCTAGTGAATAAATCATGCTTTACTTTTATATGAATTGTTTTTGTACCTTGTGTAGCTGACTTTATTTAAGCAATTGTCGTATTGAAATAAAATTACAAAAGGGTTTGTTTTGCTTTATTACAGTAATGCATATCTAATATATTCCCATTCTTACATAATCAGTTGAATGTCCTATACAACGTGGTAGCTTGTCACAAAAATTTACCTAACTCATTAATTACCTGTTTTGAAAATTGCACCGATTAGAAAAGTTAAAACACTAGGTAATTAAAAAAAAATGGAGTACGTGTCGTGGACAATATTAGTTTTATTTATTATTACGCCACTTATCAATTCCATTTTTTCAAATTGATGCTTTAATTTTTTTTAATCAGGTCCATTTTCAAAACAGGTAATGAATGCGTAAGGTAAATTTTTGTGACAAGTTACCACGTTGTCTGGAAGCTGAATAAGCTTATACAATATTTTAAAAAGCCCGCTCTTTCCATAACCTGCCCCATCTGTCGTCGGTCACCTACACCAATTTTTTTGGGTTGACCTAGGTCGTGAATATCCACAGTTTCCTGTAATCGATTTATGAATGCATTGCCCAGTTCACACGCAACCCGAATAGATGGCGCGGATGTCAGTCAAAAATGCCTTGCCAAATTGTCATACACAGAGTGTCCAGTCTTTCAGTGGATTTATTGTCAGTGCTGTATTCATAGTCGACACTTAACAAAACATGGCATTTCATTGTAGTCAAAGCGATTTCGTAGGTTAATTTTGGAGTAACGTGTTGTCAGTTTCAGTCACATCCGGAAAAATGTCCGGCACAAAACACGAAATATTGGCGCAAAAAAAAAGAGATAACAGAAGACATCAAAACGCGTAGGCATAGGCTTAATTCAGATACACACGACATCCGACGATACGACGGTACGAAACTGTTTCTATTGGTTGAAATATTCAAAATAATGTCAAATCAAAATATGTTGCTAGCTATACGCATAACAAATTGAGGTTTTGAATAAAGAAAAAAATATATTTTTTTTGTGATAAATCGAAAGATCATATATAAGTTTTATTACAAAACCGTTTTTGTTTTCTTTTTTTTCGCAATAATTCAAAAGTTATATCAAAATAAAAATGGGTTTTTGAATCGAGTACCGAAAACACGCCGACGGCTCCCGAACCCGTGTGACGTAATGATGGTGGTTAAGATGCTCCTTTGGCCAACGACATCCTACATCGATACTAGATTCTAGATTCCCAGCCAAACGTGAAAATACTTGCTAGTAACTAGTGTATATTTGTTGCAATATAGCCGATGAATGAAGTTTGCAGCTCAGGACCACCTCTACGATCGAAATAAATATCTTTTTGAATGTTTGAAATCAGATTACAGATTCCAGTAAGTAAGTAAGTACCTAATCAAATATGTCTTATTGAAACTATCTGGTGCATGTTCAGCTGGCCTAGTGGTTAGAGTATTGGCTAATGGATCCGTTGGTCTGGGTTCAGCTCAGCCTGTCCAATTTTTTTTTATTTTTTTTTTATCAAATTCATTCATGTGCTTTTTGCACTTGTTATGTACATTTTTTTCTACGATCAACATAAATATGTTTTTGAAACAAATTCTATCAGACATATTACTTGCACTGCATAGTGCAAAAACTAAGTACAGGACGCGGTGGACAATTCAAAAAATCAGTTCAAATGGTGTTTGTCCGTCGATATCAACCGCCAATATTTTTTTTAAATGTAATAGTTGGTTAATAAAACAAAATCCATTCATTTTTTAAGTTTTTAATATAAACATAAAGTAAGTCAAACTCGTAATCACAACAGTCTTCTGTTTATCACTTGGTATCTTTATTTATTTAACTTTGAGCAATGAAGCTTAATAATTAAATTTTCATAAAAATTTAACAAATAAAAATATAAAAATGCAATGCAAACAAACAAAACTTATTTTTCTATGAGTTTCAATGTTATAATAAAACATATTTATGTTGATCGTAGAAAAAAATGTACATAACAAGTGCAAAAAGCACATGAATGAATTATTTGATAAAAAAAAAATAAAAAAAAAATTGGACAGGCTGAGCTTTGAA
Source organism: Callosobruchus maculatus (assembly GCA_951848785.1). Classification (NCBI taxonomy): domain Eukaryota; kingdom Metazoa; phylum Arthropoda; class Insecta; order Coleoptera; family Chrysomelidae; genus Callosobruchus; species Callosobruchus maculatus. The sequence continues at coordinate 12,952,494 of CATOUR010000054.1, read as the reverse complement.
CCCAGACCAACGGATCCATTAGCCAACACTCTAACCACTAGGCCAGCCGAACATGCACCAGATAGTTTCAATAAGACATATTTGATTCGGTACTTACTTACTGGAATCTGTAATCTGATTTCAAACATTCAAAAAGATATTTATTTCGATCGTAGAGGTCGTCCTGAGCTGCAAACTTCATTCATCGGCTATATTGCAACAAATATACACTAGTTACTAGCAAGTATTTTCACGTTTGGCTGGGAATCTAGAATCTAGTATCGATGTAGGATGTCGTTGGTCAAAGGAGCATCTTAACCACCATCATTACGTCACACGGGTTCGGGAGCCGTCGGCGTGTTTTCGGTACTCGATTCAAAAACCAATTTTTAATTTGGTATAACTTTTGAATTATTGCGAAAAAAAAGAAAACAAAAACAGTTTTATTATAAAACTTATATATGATCTCTCGATTTATGACAAAAAAAAAAATTGATTCAAAACCTCAATTGACTTATATTTGAAATATGACAACGTAGCCAAATGTTTTAACGCCGTCTCGTAGATGTTGTCTAGGAAACAAATATACAATAAAGGACACACTTGAGGTTTAATACACCTTGAATATTACTCAAGCGAACCTTAAATATTAGACAACGGAATAAAATGGGAATTCGACTCAAGGTTTGTACGGTGGGCAAAGTGATGCTGTCTGTTCGGTCGGTCTTTAATTTCTATCAATTTACGTGTGAAAGGCCGGAACTTTGCCGGTGATCTAAAGCAAATACTACAGCATACAGGTGCTAGCTGTAGATATTGATCATAAACTAGACAACGAATATCTGGTGGAAAGTCAGTAGGCAGCAGACTTTTGAAAATTTACTCTTCAAATAGATTGAAGGTTGTAACTCTGATGTTTATTCAGAGGTTCGAAATTTTCCAATAAACGGTTGTATGAGACATGGAGAAGATTAATGTCTAACTGCTGTTATTCTCGACCATTATAGCTAGAGGAAACAATTTCGAGGTTGTGATCGGCCTCATCTTAATCTATAGATTTAACATAATGAAAAAGTCCACCATTCTGTCTTCCTGCCAACATACAGAATACGATTAGTATAATATGGAATATGTAGGACAACAAGAACATTTAGTTGGACGAATTTAGGCGCCGAACTTCTTCAAAATTCTGACAGGAGCCCAGAACAAGTCACTTAATAATTAGGATTTAATCAATGTTTCCCCTGTGAGGGGAGTGTGGTGATCGCCAGAATTTTGATAATGAGTTTATGGACGTTTTATGATGTCTATGTCTATTTGTATCCATTTATCCACCCAATTTGGAGCGCACGGTGGTGTGGGTCATAGTAGAGGTGGCAGAGGAATTGGTAAAATACGAACAAGAAAACGAGAACCCTTCCAGATAACATATCAGTGTTTTGGAGAAACGGTGTTGAATTTTTTTGTATTCATAAAATACTTCTCAGGCCTATTCGGATAGCAAAAGCGTGTGCGATGTTCCAGGTGTTTGTGGAAGTAACTGAATGTCTCATCACTAAACTCCATTACCTGCCTCGTGTTTCTATAGCGCAACGCAGCAGCACGGAAACAACCGAATAAGATATGAATTTTGATGGGCGGAATATTATATGGAGTTGGATAAAAAGTAGGTAGATCATCTTTGCACCGGCATCCCATCAAGAAGTTACGCCTCCCTGAATAACAATGTCGTAAAATAAAATAGACAGGGAGTTTTCGGGATGAAATGGAGCTTTGCAAGGTACGCTCCGCATTTTACTAGAATATCAAATAGCTAAACGCTTGGTGTATGTTTCTTCTCTACTGAAATTTAGCGTAATCGATCTTTTGTTTGGAAGCCCAAAGAGCTGGGATTGCTCAGCTCAATTAACCTTTACTCCTTAACCTGTTTTACAATCCCAGCTGTAAAGTAAAGCTCAGATGATAGCACAAGTACTGTTGATAAGGCAAAAAATCTAGGTTTGATCACAGATGACAGCGTTAGATTCTGCGACCATGTTTTTAAGAATATTCAAGTAGCATATATACTATATTCCCATAGAGGATATTTAATCAGTACCAACAAAGAAATCCATATGGTAGTCGTTGGTTTTCTTACAGGTCAATTTGGAATCATTGGAATTGCATACAACGTGTTCAAAATTCTTGTATTTGTTTTATACAGGGTGTCCCACGACGATTAAGACAAGCAATATATATGGGAACTGGGCAGTAGTGGCGATTTATAATTTTGGGGGTGTAAATTAGAGCAAATATAGTATCTTTTCCTATTATTGTGTCACCCAATGAGGTATTTGTTTTTGGTCACGTGACGTCCGATTAAAAATTTTTAATGGGATACCTTATATATTTGTGACTTTTTGTGTTCCACCCGATAAAACAATTCCAACAAACTAGCACACTTGGGGTCTAAATGGATTAATTCGAGAGCTACAGGTACTTAAAGGACTGTACCACTACCATTATGAAACACTACCAAAGTAATTTAACTGTGGGGGTACTTCTTAAAATCAATGGTAGTGTGCATGTGTGCTAGTTTGTTGGAATCGCTTTATCGGAAGGAACACAAAAAGTCACAAATATACAGGGTGTCCCATTAAAATTTTTGAATCGGACGTCACGTGGTCAAAAACAAATACCTCATTGGGTGACAAAGTAATAAGAAAAGATACTATATTTGCCCTAATTTAAAACCCCAAAATTATAATTCGCTGCTACTGTCCAGTTCCGATATATTGGTTGTCTTAATCGTCCTGGGACACCCTGTATATGGAATCAGGAAGTATGACCACGTTTCCCATAAGTTGATGGAATTAAGATGGCTGTTATCGGCAAATAGATGATTTTTTTTCAGTGGGCATGTTTTATGAAATCCTTTTATCCAAGACCCCTATCTATCTGTATAATAATAAGATATGTGTCCATTCTAATATGCACAGCCCCAATACCGGAAACAAAGACTTAATTTCAACTCCACGCCACAAAACAGTATAGTTATAGAAAGAGGCTTCACTTTCAGCATACACACCCTCCTAATTTCAAAAGTTATAGTGTATCTAGGTTCAAGAGATCTAGCCTTATAACCTTAGAATAATTTTTGCAATAGTTAGCAATATTTATTTCTCTCGTCTCGTCTTGTGGTTAGGCTAAACGATAAATGTAACACTCCTAGTTTACTTTTTAATGTTTGGCAAGGGTGAGTGGAAGAGCACCTCGTTGTGGACTCTCCATTGAGGCTTTTCCCGTATTACGTCTCTCTGTAAACCACCTTCAGCCTTGTTATTTGTAGGAGGAAAAATGAAAGCATTACTATTAAGTATTTCTTATTTTATCTCGCATGGTTGCCGCAGTTACAAGTACTGACGACCTGTGCCAACTCAACACCTGACCAATTAATATTCTCAATTAAGAATGGACCTCACAATGCTACAGGTCTTGAGGATTACAGACTTTTGGAAGGTTTTGTGTAACTTTTCGTCCAGGCCCAATTGTTCTAGGTGTGGTGTGAATGTGTTTGGTGTAAGGCCTGAGACCGACATAATGAGGGGAACAATAATAACTTTGTTTTGTTTCTAGAGTCGTTTTATTTCTATGGCAAGGTCTATCTATTTAGATATATTCCCATCATAGGTATTTTGATTATTCATATCATTAGGAATAGCAATATCTATTTGATAGGTAATATTGTCTGCCTTTGACTGAAAAACTATATCTGGTCTATTGGCTGGGATAGTCTGTGTGTATTTCAACGTTCCAGTATAGTTTGTATTGATTGTTGTCAAGTAACGATGTCGGTGTATACTTATAATATGGATCTGTATTTTCGATTAGCTTGTTTGTTGTGGCTAGTGCTTTGGCTGCAAAGTTATGTCCGGCTGGGAACTCTGTTCCAGCAAGAGTTTTTCATGCGCTTGTTATGTGATCTATTGTTTCCTTCTTTTGGTGGAACTTTCTGTAGTTATCATTGGTTATGGATGGATCTTTAATTACATATTTCTTGTAGATTCTCGTCGGAATTACTTGGTTCTGAATAGCAATCATGAAACCCCCCGTTTCTGGGAAGAGCTGGCCGTTCTGCAGCCAGGTATGTGACCGTTTTTCATTTATGAGGTCTTGTGTAATACGGTATCTATGTAGCCGTGGAGTGCTTTCTGTGACCAGGTGTTTATTTTTTGTTGTTGTGATTCTATCATTTTTATTATTATTATTCAGTTCATGCCAGTTTTGTTTGACGTTTTGTGTTGAGCTTATGTCACCTATCTTGCTGACGCCCAATACTGGAGTTGTCTTTATAAATCCATACACTAGGAGCATGACATTCTCGTTGATAATTCTGAGGTACGCTACAAAAAAGCCGTCCGTCCACATAAAATGTAGACTGAACATAGCCATGATCATGTGCCATGACCGTGGTCGTCAAAAGCTGTAACATTGGCAGGACCATATTCAGAACCTCGCTGCAATGATGCAAAGATCTTAACATATAATTATATGCTCCTATCTGGTGAATCACGTAAAGTTACAACTAAATTGCGATCGGTTGGTACATATTCGAATAAATAATAATTAAAATACCAATAATATTATGCGTCTATGGCTCGCTCCTTAAGAATTAAAAAGGTTCACCAAGGGACCGACGCCAAGTGATCCTTCTTGTCCTTGCCCTTCTATGTGAGCCTCTTCAGTCTATTTTTATTACCTATCCTCCTGTTTAATTGCAGAAGCACATCGTTAACTCTCACAGATTTGTTTAGCCAATTCCCGGTAGAACGATCCTGTAGCAAAATATGGTTCGGTTACCCGGCAATATAAACGGAATGATTGCAGCAAATGTTATTTAACTGCTGCATTCTGTCATCGCATCACGTTCGGTTGTCAGTCTGCTATCACAGGCTAAGGAAAACAAGGAAAGTGCATTTACGCACACCGCACAAATAACCTGTACACAGCAATTAAAGCAATTACATTAAGTTTATTGGCGCAATGTATAAATGAAACCGCGCGGACACAGTCGCTTTGTGAACAGTGTTGCCTGCTCTCGGAATACCAGGTGACATTATGAGGTTTTACAACCCAAAATGAAGAGGGTAGCTCAGAATATGCAATAAGAACTAAGTCTGTTCAGGAGATGACATCAACACAGCTTTTGGTCTCGACATGATCCCTGTTGTGACGTTGTCAACAAATGTGTACCAGAGTTTTTCCCATACTTACTTGTGTCTCTCGAATAAGAGTTGTGACACTTTTCCAGAAGATTGGAAGATTGATTGTGACCAGTCTGTGCCAAAAAAGGATCCAGGACGGATTCTACAAACAATAGACCCATCTTTTATTATGGTCTACCTCCCGCCAAGCCGGAAAGCCTATGGCACTGTAGAAGCGCCGCGAGAAAATAGGTATCGGTGCACGTCAGATTTGAAACGCTGCAGGTTGTAGCCGCCGGAAAACAAATTCCCCGGCAGCTCATTCCACAGCGTCGAAGTTCTCCAAACAAATGAATGCTGAAACAGACTGGTTAGGGGAGTATTATTATCTGGGAGAGCTCACTCGAACACCTTCCGTCATAGAATCTGTAAAACAGGGACAGGTCGGCGATGTTCCAGGCTGTGGAGGTCCTTTGTGGGGTTAAGCGTATCGATTAGTCTAAATGCTCTCTACCAGAAAGTGTCCAGAAGCTTTAGAGAGTGCTTCGGAGCGCATCCCCACACATGGGAGCAATGGTCCAACGATGGTCGGATCTCTGCCTTGTAGAGCAGCAGTAGTTGCCCTTGCGTATGTAGCTTCTTACAGCGCAGCGGAACAAAACTCCAAGCTTCTGGGACGCCGTTTTAGCAACACTGACAACGTGGTCGTGCCAGGACATGTTAATGTTAGTATACCAAAGCTATGAATACCTAATTTTTAAAAATCGGTGTATTTTCGGCAACACTATAGATTCAGCAATCCAAATCCGAGGTCCTTTCATAACTCTGATAGGGCTGACATCTTGTCTTCATTTTTAAGGCAGTACTGTGGTAAAAAAAAATCTTCCTATATTTGATGATCCGTTTAACGGTGGCAGGCTAGAGTTAATAAAGTAGTAGTTGTAGTGATGGGCAGGCGAAGCCAGGCAAGAAAGCGACTTATGGCCCTTTTGTCGAATCTAGGGAACTAATACTAAACACCTCCATAGCCTACTGTAGCACTACTTTTCATCGAACCTACTAGACCTCCAAGTAAAGGTCAGAAGAGCGGTACATCAGTCCAGTTTACTGAGTATAATAATTCCTCTTCAACCTCCGTCGTACCTAATATGAATCCTAAGGTTGCGACACCCAGCACATTGCTTATTATTATCCAGGAAGTGGAACGAAGTTTCATTCTCTTTTCAACATGTGATGGAGCAAATGGGTTCCTTTACCACTTTTACCAGTGACAGGTGGCTGACGAATAGCGCATGGTCTTTGCCTGGACCCGGTTTGAAGCTTTTTTGCTTGCTTGCAGCCATCTCTATCAAACCAGGCTTTCGCCATTGTAGAACCACTTATCCAGGGTAACATTGACCTAGCGTCTACTAATAATTCAATAGGGCGGCAAGAGGGTGCAGCAAAAAGACTTGCGTGACTGGAATCTCACCACTTACTAACCCCAAACACCTTCATATCCTCATGTAGAACTACCTTTTATCGAAACTACCAGACTTCAAAGTGAAGAGCAGAAGAGCGGTACATCAGACCAGTTTACTGAGTTAATAATTCCTTTTCAACCCCCGTCCTACCTAATATGAATCCTAAGATTGCGACGCCCATAGCACGTTATTTAATTCCGGAAGTAGAACGAAGTTTCATCCTCTTCTCAATATGTGGAGCAAGTAGGTTCCTTTACCACTATTACGAGTTATAGGTGGCAAATGGTGTTTGCCCAGACCCGCTTCAAGCCTTTTTGCTTGCTTCCAGCCATCTCTATCAAACCAAGCTTTCGCCAGTTCATTGTAAGACCACTTATCCAGCGTCTACTAATTCAATAGGACGGCAAGAGGCTACAGCAAAAAAACTTGCGTGACTGGAATCCTACCACTCGAGACAGGCGCAGTTACGGTGGGCCCCCTGCACCTGCATCTTGGAGGGCCTACGGGGTAAACGAGATGCTTTCCCAAAAGACGTGGCAACATTGACTGTGGCAGGCAGAAGAGTTGCTATTTGGCCATCTGCTAAATTATTTGAAAACCGCTTAGGCAAACGGCGGGCCGATGTCGTTAATTAATTTGTCTGCAGCCAGTTCAATGGAAGCCGCAGTGTGGTGTCCACGACTGCAGATTTACGACTTTTTGGCTTTCGCAAATATTCGGCATAGTTATGAGCCACCAAATCGCGATTCAACCATTCGAACCTCAATGGCCGTGATTATACAATCGGAAAATTGGCTGCATTGGCTGAGTAGATACTGCCGGGTTTATCGGAAAAGGTTTCGTCAAATACGTTAACTCGAAGCCTAGCTAAATCTAATGTGCCGGGAGTTGTCGTAACGTAATAGCCAAGCTCAAAGCTTCGCTTGAATGAGTACTGCTTACTCACTATACATGGTGTTCATTTGAAAACATCCCAGCCCGGAAACCGCTGTTAAAAAAACACCGAGACACACAAAAGATTTGACAAAGGGGACAACTTTTTAACCAAAAACTACTTCACCCCCTTGTACAGTACAAGTAATATCTTGTTTCAAAGGTATGTTGAAGTCCTTTATTTTGACGTTTGATCTCCTTAAATCGGTCGATTCGTTTTCGAATGTGCTCGAATTAATTTTTGACTGTCTAGTCTGAAGGTATCGCGAAGACGGATTCGTTGTCTGAATTTGGTAGTGAAGGTATAGACATAAAGACCCACTCTTTATGTTCTAAATAAAAAATGCGGAGGTGGAAGAAATACAAAATTTTGAATAAATTTGTAGAGAGGAAGGAGTGGAAGTCTTTAAATCTTGTATACTAGGTTACTTTTATTATAATTATTTTAAATTCCAAGACATATGCCATTTTTCTTTGTGTGCGCCAACCAGAGAAAGAAGAATCCTATCAAGAGTAAGGTTCGCAAGGAATTTAAACGTTCTATATAGCTTTTGAACGTAGTTTAGCTAGTCACTTACACACACAACACAATCCAAAACAAAGATATTGTAAAAATATACTAGCGACAATAGCATCTGTTCTCGCTCTAAGAAAATTTTCTTGATGGGGAAATTATGGTTAATTTGAATGAAGAAAACATATTTTTTGATTTCAATACTCATTCTAAAGATATATGCTCTAATTAAGAATATAATTTTCTTCACAACTAAAATTTCAATACTCTTCGAATAAGTATTCAATAAAAATTTAGTAAGGGTATCATGTTTCCCAACTGAGCTCATATTACTTCGATCAAGAATACAGAAACAGAAACAGAATGAGAATTGTGGAGTATCTCCAATAGTTCATGCACCTTAACTCATAGCCACAGGCCTCATAGTCATTTGTTAATCATTCATAATTTTACTCGTGTCTGCGTGTTATATTGTTATGCTCTTATGAAAGGATTCTTGTGAAGTTGGGGTTGTAAGGACCTCTTACAGATGTTCGTATCTAAGTACCAAGTGTGTGATACGCAATATACCTTATGTAAGTAGATGAGAATATAGAATATAAACAATGGCGGACCGGTAGGCATAACATATTTTTCTAGTTTAAAAGTGCAGGTACATATTTTTTTATATTCTGTGGTAAATGATATTTTACCACATGAATTTTGAAAAGTACTAGTAACGTAAAACTGCCAAATGCTTATTCAGGTACCCTTAGATGCTTCTTCCAAGATTATGAAAAGCTTCAGTCAATATGTGGCATTCCTGTGGTGATATATTGATGTTTTTGTTTTCAAAATTATTATCATACACTTGATTTAAGATTTCGGTATGCTTACTTCCAGGCCTTTCCCAGTTTTGATTTGAAAATATTTACTTAATATTTTCAAAAATATCACATTCCTGGATTATGATAATCACAGCTTGGGACATATAGGAAGATATGGTATACTTGAATGGAAATATATATTCTTCGTCTAAGAATTTGTCCTTGTGTGTAAGAAACAGATCCAAATCCCCATCTATGATTTTTTTGGGAATGCTAGCATTGTTATTACAAATCCTCTAATTGCTCTAGAGTTCAACTAGTCCTCAAACGGATTCTTCCATAACCTTTTTCATTTGGTTTTGAACACTTGCAAATAGATCATATCACCACCAAGTTCAGTTGCATTCTGTGACTGAACGAGCGAACTTCATGCCAGTATAAAAGATTTGCTCTCCCCTCAAAAGACTGCCACTTCGAATATTTCGTATAAAAGTAAAACAGGCAAAATAAAAATCTACGCTTGTCAAATGCTCGTTCCCCGCGTTCCAAATACCCACTTTCGCATGGAGGTGAAATTCCCCAAATGGAACGGATATAATGCATAAATTCATGATATAGCGGTGCTCGCACTTTAAATTCCCATGCTTTTAAACTTGTTACTTTATTGGATATTGGAACTTGTTCCCGGCGATCGGTACATAGATTCGCTCCCACGATCCTACGATAAGTCTTCTTTTGATTCTTTCCTTGCTCTGTATGCCACCCACAGACATTGAACAACAAGATATCCAAATTCGCATCAAAAAATGCCTGAAAAAGTCTGCGGCCGGCGGGGTTCGAACCCGCAATCTCCAGATTCGTAGCCCGGCACTCTCGCCAGTTGAGCTACGGTCGCCACAACAATACAGGGTGTTTCAAAAGTTGGGACTTTTTTTCATACAGCGGATAGTATTCGCCAAAATTAGTGTTTTCCCAGTAACATATAAACGAAATATTTAGAGAAAACAAGATACTGACCGCTAAAGAAATCCTCAATGTCCGTCCCTGCTCCCTGGGCAATGAGATGACCATATACTGTTATATCACAAAAAACAGGGCCACGCGTTTGCGGTACCAGTGAGAAAACAATCAGCTCGTCATACACGGGTCATACGTCGCGTTGCTGTCGCATAATGTTCGATGGTGCTTGACGATCGGACTTTAAAGCAACAACAATGGTGCATGCTTATAACAATAATTATTTTAATGTGTGTGGTCAAAATACCGCTGCGGCTTCGCGAATGTATGCCAATGGTTTCCCTAATCGTACTCACCCTGCACTTCGTCGATTTGTCTGGCTTGTGCAAAGAGCTAGAGACACAGGGTGTCTGAATCCACATCGTGGTGGACACGCTGGAAGGCCTCGACAACATCGTATGATCCAAATTGAAGAAGACATCGTAAATCGTACTTTTACCTGTAAGACGCCTGCGACAGGACCGTACTTACAACTTCCGTACCAACCAAATAGTGAGTACTTGCTTGATTTTTTTTTACTGTTTTGCGGCTGATTCACCGTGCATTAGCTTTGCCGTTTCAAGTGCCGTTGCTTCTAAAGAGGAAAGTCCCAACTTTTAGAACACCCTATACAGGGTGAGTGTTCAGCTCAGTTCAGCGGATCGGTCCACAACTCTACTACTACAGAAGAAAAGTTGTATATAAACTTGTAGGCAACGATATGATTTTTACTCAGAAAATATTTTTTATTTATATAGGGTGATGCATAACTGTGTGGTGATGCAAACACATTTTTTTAAATGAGATATCCTACATAATTATCCCATATTTAGAGTCAAGTGATGATCTCCGTTCTAACATCATAAGGTAATGTAGCATTATACAGGGTATTTCAAAAGTTATGACCATTTTTACATCCAAATCGTTGTCAAATGTACGACAGTATATTAAAAATTAATGGATCGAACATTGTTTTTTTACATGCCAAGGTAAAAAATATCCTCTAGCTTTAACGTGGGCTGTAAAAAAAGTCAACGACGCATATTCTACAGGGTGAGCTAGAATGCAAAATCTAGATTACCTCTTTTATTTTAAATGTAACCCCCATATTTTATTTTAACAAAAAATTGCCTTCATGGTGGTCTTTCATCTTTAAATAGCATTTCCTATACCTACATTTATCCGATATATCCGAAATTTTATGCAAATTTGAAAAATGCCTTCTAGTTGAGTGCTCAAATTTATTTATTTTGAGAAATTACTATGGAATTTAATTTTTATTTAATGATCACCTAAAATATAATAAATAGTATGTAATGAGGCCAAAACCTTGAATTATTGAGATAAGTCAAGTTTGCTGAGGAAATAATTTTATAGATGTGATATGCATAATTATCAAGAAGATTTATAAGGTAGGCAATATTGACTTACCCAGTAGGAATTAAACGATTTTTCAATCATCTTTAGGGTACACTCGTTCTGGATATCGCTATTGATATATTCTAGAGGCAAGAGGGCAATCTCTCAAAAATTATCGTAATACACAATCATACCTTCTATCATCTTCCATAGAAAAGTTCATTGTTAAAGCTCGGTTTCCACACAGTATGAAATCTATGAGAAGGTTATGAAAACAGTCAATATTTCTAAGGCAACAACAAAAATCGTGCAAACGCTATAACTATAATAAACATGATTTTAGTGTACGGTGAATGTGGTGAATATGCCTCTCAAACTTCGCGAGTATATACTGATCGTTTCCCTGGCCATATTTACCATGCATCTTCCCGATTTGTCTATCTCGTGCAAAGAGCTAGAGAAATTATAGGATATTTCGATCTACATCATGGTGGACACGCTGGAAGACCTAGACAACTTCGAATGGTCCAAATCGAAAGAAGAAATACTTGCGTTTTTCAATATCGCGGCGCGGGGTATGTATAAAACTATGTATGTATGTATAAAACTCATGCGATACTGTGACGAAGAAGGAATCGTAAGTATTTTCACACACATTTTTTTTTATTGTTCTGCTGCTGATTCACCGCAGATTAGCTTTGTCATTCCAAGAGCAGTTATTTCTGAAAAGGAAAGTCCCAATTTTGAAAACACCCCCTAAATTATTTTCAAATTCGCATTTGCTACAGAAAAATCAACCTTTTCATTGATAACTGAAACTTATTATTATTTATTCATAGGTAGCAGTACAAATAAAGGCCCACCCTGTTGAATGGGAATTTATTATTTATTTCTCTGGCAAAGAAAGTTATAACACAGGCCTTTATACTGCTTTTGTCGACTAGGAGTTAGCCCTCTCTATAGCTCCAACACTTCTTTGGTACAGAGCTGTTCCTCTGACCTACATTACGACGATTCGGCCGTGTGAGGAACAAGTGGATTGAGTAGACTTTTTACCAGCTTGGATTTGGAACTAGGTTTTTCTATTAAGACGTTACTCCTGTCTCTGCTTTTTCTACAATCCTTTTGAAAGTGCAGGGATAACGCTATCTGGACATGTCGTGCTGCACTCGGGAAACGCCCCTCAGAATTTAGAAATCGTACTTTCGAGTTCTGAAACAGATTTCTCAATCTAGCGTCTTAAATTTGTAGGAAAATTGAATTTTTAAAATAAGAAATACCAGGGCCTTTGATAGTCATCAGGTGGTGGTCGAAGATAAAGAAATCGTAACATTATAGACATTTGAACTTTGTCGTAATGTTCTTAAATTCCCCTCATTATTTTAATGACGCGTCTCCCTAGTGTACCTTAGAGCCAGTTTCACCACCTTCCGCTAAGTGCCAGAAAGCTTATCAGTTGACTTATAAGTAAGAAAATGACGAAAACTTACGGTTAGGCTATCTGACGCTTATCAGGTTGTGGTGAATCTAGCCCTTAGACGTATGGTTTTTGGTAAGTCAAGTAAATTTGTATCGATAATTTCTGAAGTACCCGCTATCTTTAACCTATTATCACTAAATCATTTGCAAAGTAATTCGTATAAATCTGTTTCTTTGTTCACTTTCGGCGTTATCGGGAAGGTTGTACGAAATAATTTCTCGTATTCTCCAAACAATTGGATGTAAATATAAATCTTGTATATATTGCTTACCTTCTGATGATGGAGTAGCTAAAACTCCCGAGCTAAGGGTCTTAAACGACTTCCAATACTCACCTGAAAGAAGAAAGGATAATGTTAGATATTTGCCTTATGTACGTAGGAACATTTTGGAAATTAAATTGATAACTAAAGGTTGTAAGTATAAAATAGCGTTCCAATTTCAATGCTGAGCAGATTATCCATTTTACTTATAATGTCAGACTACTATTAAAAGCGACTCAGAATAATCCGATTAAAAATAGGTCTTATTGACGTTTGGCAATTGAAGAAATAATTAAATCTTCTCATTTTTATGCAGATACGTATGTATATAAATCTTTCTTGAATATACCACTATAGGATCAATAATGTATTTTAATTTGTTGGTCGTGAGAAGCAAAACGTTATGATTATCATAGTATTCCTATTCGCAATGGTTGACATCTGAAAATAGCAAGCATTTGTGTGAATAATACACCCAAATGCAGCAAATAAATAAATATGTGTTGCCAAAACTCTAATATAGTCTGATCTTGAAAAATAGTACTTCTGATTCTATAAGCAACTTGTTAATAATAGAAAAAAAAACATTTCAGGACAATATTCTTAGATGTTTTGTCATCTATTCCCAAAGTCAATAACTAGGTACTTTATACTAAGTTACCAGGTACTGTTTTTACTGACCACAAAATACTACTTGCGAATTTAGCATAATGCTGGCCTGATTCAGTCTAAATGGAATGCTAAGTTATAGCAACAACACAATGTATATCAAATAGGATTGCGCAGCAGTATTTCCACTTTATTAAAGCTGTTCAGTACGACAGGTTTCAGATGAATAAATGACATCACGTCTGGTATACTCTGACTCCATTGTTGAAGCTCACATCGACTTCGGTCATTGTTCAAACAAATGCAGGTGAGAATCCGTAAATGAATAATAGTTTAGATAATTTTTAATTACTTTCCATTCATCACCGGGTAAAAACAGATATAAGATAAAACACTTCGTTTCAAAAACTACTTTAGATAATGTCCGTCGCCTGTGCAGGTACTTCAGAAAAAATATTGACATTTTATCCAAGAAATGCGATGAAACCCGCACACTAGGCAGGTAAACTGTTGTCCTATACAGACACCGACTTCTATAGCCCAATCATTGTCAACCGGACAAATTATAAAAATAATTTAAACAGTCATCATAATGGCTACGAGTACAGCTATACTCGCATCTAAAGGGTATTTTAATAATTGAGTGAAATATTTGAAATGACCGTCTGATAGTCATAATTTAAATCGATTATAATATGACAGATTCAAGGTTGAAATATGGGAGTTAGTAGACATTGAGCATTACAAGTTAAAACAACGCGTCCTGATTGTTAGGCATTATTACAGAAATAGTAAAAGTTTCAATGCCACCGTTTCTAAACTGCGTTCCATACTCGAATGGCAGAATTTTCTTAATCAATCTTCTGTGAAAAGAATACTCGAAACATCCAAAAGTAATGGTTTAGTTAGTGATACAAAAGTCCTGAAACGCTAATTTACGATCATGCATGCATGCATAATTGGACATTATAACAGCCACTCCTCAGCATATTCTCACTAGATATTCACATTTCCATCCCTGCAAAAACCAACTGACTCAACAGCTTTTGGTAACAGAACATGCACAGCGAAGAGACTGGACTGGACTAGAATTTTGCGCAAACACCATTTTCAGTAATTAGACCTATTTTCAACTCAACGGCTTCATTAATCGACAAAACTGCTCTTCAGGTTTAGAAAATTCACGAGAGATTCAGCAAAAGAAGTGCGTTTTGGATGGCGAAGGTTATCGTGCTATGGTAATGCAGTTTTTAGAAACATGTACTATATACCATATTGCACGAGGTCGCTCCCATTTTCATAACAACTCATTTGCTCTTACACGGAAGTAGCAGTAACCAATGCTTCGACACAGTTTTTTATTCACTAATGATTTAACATTAAATTAATAATTTCATTTGCAACGTTGCAATCACCACAACTGTCGTATGTCTTGTTTCAAAGGTATTCCTATAGTCATAATATTTGCTTGTTTACATCAACGCTTTTAAAAATTCATAAATCAACTTGATTTGTTCTTCGATTGCTTGGCCTATTATTCCAGGCCATTAGCTGTCAATATTTGTTGAGAGCGTTTTATTCTTGAGTAGATTATCGTACAATGAACTCAACTACTACACCAGTTAACTGCATTTTTGTCTGTAAATGGATGTGACAGGTTCACAGTCAACAGTCAGCTATTCATCTAAATGGCCGTACTTTTCAATCTCGTCAAACGGCCTGAAAAGTAACGTTTATAGAAGGCGTTTTAAGTCGCATGCCTTTTGCATTGTCTGATTTCATGACAATCACTGCAAAACGTTGTCCTTGAGACATTCCTGCTGTTCGTTTTTGGTCCACTCGTGAATATAGCACTAAATGAGTATGAATCAACTTGACACCAATGTTAGGCACCAGCACCAACGTTCCCTTTGTTAGATGTGCTATAACTGGCGGAGCTCTTTCGATCTGTACAGAACGATACCGTTCCTCTTTGCAACAGGAATCTACCGGTTGCAAACGATCTCAAAATCAACAGTTCTTGTATATTTGGTGGAAATATGGTGTGCCATCATTTGGGCTCCACATTGGCGCTCTTAAATCGCTAATTAATGTATGGCTGAATCCATCAAAAACTTCAAATTTTTACCAAATTGATGACTATCAGTTTCTACAATAAAAGCTGCGTCTTACTATGATCTACACAAAGTCAGATTTAACCCAAAGCTATCCTTACATCTAAACTCAAGTAGGCATAATTGCTGGACAGCAATGCTATTTTAGCTAACAGGCTTAGCACCCTTGAATGTCGATAACAGAATATTGTTCTTAGTCAAAACAAACGATAGCTACGCTACTGTGCTTTGTTTTCAGATGATTCTGCTAACTTTGCCACTAAACTATCGTTTACTACGTAATGCACTTTCTCGAAATTCCTTGAACTTTCTGAAATCTATTCCAACATCAAAGTTCAAGTACGTAGGGCAACCGAATTTGCTGCATTTTACACTAGGGTGTTTATTCGCACACCTGGTGATAGAAATAGTATCAATGTTGTACAACTGATTCATATACACTATATATTACCTATCATGCCACATCGCCTAATCTGAAATGTCATATAACCAAATTTTTTCTTAAAAGTTCAATCAAAACTGCATACGATAGGATATTACATATATTGCAATTTTGAGAGCAAAAGGGATACGAAGCAACTACTGATAAAAAGAGAAGTTTTTCGTCTGTAAGACTTTTTCATAATAGAAGTACTTTATTCATTCATTTTGAAACAAACTAGTACCTTAAGAGTGTCTTTTAATCTCGCTTTTATATACACAGTAATAACCGACTATGATTATTATGGAGCTGGACTCAGTAGATCTACAAACTCAGCTGAAAATTTTATCTAGAATGCGACACACTATTAAATACCTGTAAATGATTGATGGGATAGAATCGTGAAGTACATACACGGAAATGAAGAAGATAATCGATGTAGGAATTTATTGTTCAGCGATTATTTATCTAGGGAATGCTGTTTAAAAAATGTAAACGAGTGATTTATTCTCCGACACGCAGTTTAAAGTTTTACTGCGACATGTGTCACTTTTTGAATTTGAAATGTGTTTTATGGGTCTGGCTGGTATTTAGCTTTAGGCGCCGGATGGTGTATATGGATATTCGTTCACTTCAAGTGTTAAGGAAAAGGAATTTCTTTAAAGCAAGCGATACATAAGTTTTCCATCACCAAGAGACTATAATTGAAAGTTTGAGTTTCTGGTGTATAGTTTTAAGTCACATCGAATAAAGGATATACTTTCGGGAACCACGCTCGCTCACACTTTCAGAAGGTCCTATTTGGATTTCCTTTCTTTGTACAATGTTTGAGTATAGAAATAGAAATTGACCTTTCAAAACGTCTACCTTGTCTACAAATTTGAAACAAATATGCTCACAGTACAGCAGAATTATAGAAGTAAGTTTAGAAGGGTACACGTTTAAATGGAATATCGGTTAAAATTCAAAAGGTCACAAATCGTCCGACAATGAGAAAGCGGCTGAATGTGGCGTGTCAAAGCAGTGACGCCGATTCTGCCTCGGATTTGTCTCTTATTTTTTTATACATAATTCTTTGTACGTTCTTCTTGTTCGCACATCCTTGTACGTTCATTATTTCATTAGTAACCGACATAGCTCTGTTAGATGATTCATAATCTCCTGCGCATAGATATCAATGCATAAGGGCTGAAAAAAACACAGACATGATGTTCGACATTTTTCTAATTGTGTAAGGGCTATGGACTCATTTTGAGTATATCCTAAAGTAACTGCTTTCTACTATTCATTTTCGGATTAATCACAAAAAAGGACGGTTCACCGAATCACTACGTCAGAAGATACAACATCAAACAACACATACGACACAGCTCCCACTCGATTCCGCTGATAGATTTACTTTTCTTTATTAACACAGCCTAACCACTTTACTTCTCTCTGCGTAATAATTCATTTTTTTTCAAGCTTCATAAATCTCTCAAGTACATAGCTTGGACTAAACATCCACAGTTAAGGACATCATTTCCAAATAAGGATAACTATCTAATAGAAGAACAGATCCTATTTAAGAATTGGTCAACAGAATGGAAGGAATTCTGTGCAACAAATCCTACAAGGTACACAATGATACACCCTGATATTCCTAAATCTAATTGGCACAACAATTTTAAAATACCTCGTAAATGTATCTTTAATATCAGCGCAGAGAAACTTGGACATGGTTGTTATCGCTCACATATAGCTAGATTTAACATTTCAGATTATGTGAACACTGCAACATAGAAGGGAACCTGGATCATATTTTTTGGCTGTCTAAACTCTAAGCTACACTGTGAGCGACTCTAGTAGGAATTGATTGGCTTAGGACTGAATGCTCCACTAAATGTTATTCACACCTTATCATCCAGCCTGACTGTGCCGTAACTCACTGTTTTAATTTTATTTTTTATAGGTTTATACAACTTTAAATCATTTTTAAAATTGGATCTGGCTAATGGGTCAAGATCCTAGCTGCACTAAAAATGAGTATCCAGAAGCAATACGGCATATGTTTTGTAGTAATAGGTTTTCAAAAATCAATCTCAAAGGAGTGTTTCATCGTGGGTTAAGACGAAGAACTTTATTAAAAAGTTCTGTAACATGCTTTTTTTCCTAAAAGAATAATATATTATCTGCAGCTGCCTAAACTCAACGCATTTGGTCTTATAAAAAAGTATGACATTTAGGAACGTGTGGCTACATACTCCGATTTGAGCTGTTGCGAAAAATATCTTATTTGGGGAAGCTTTCAATGGACGTGATAGTACATCGGCATTGTTCGATTAAGATAAGATTCCATTTGCGACCTCTGGGGGTCGCCGCTTGAGGGTGGGAGTGGGAGGTGAAAACTGACGCATTTAGAAAAATAGCGCCGTTGTGGTAACTGCTCGCAAAAAAAAGTTCAAATGATATATGGAGAGAACACAATTCAGCACTATACTTTGGTTGCTGCATTTTTTGTGTGCAACCAATGGTTTCTGTCCTACAGTGCGTCAAAGTGGCGAGT
Source organism: Callosobruchus maculatus (assembly GCA_951848785.1). Taxonomy (NCBI): domain Eukaryota; kingdom Metazoa; phylum Arthropoda; class Insecta; order Coleoptera; family Chrysomelidae; genus Callosobruchus; species Callosobruchus maculatus. Next base: position 12,933,830 of record CATOUR010000054.1, on the reverse strand, counting down.
CGGTTTATAGTTTAAAAAAATTGAGAATATTATCACAGACTAAAATTAACATCAAAAATTATGGAGCCATTTGTCTTCTCACAAAATTATATTTTATGAGTCTGCTGATGCCCGATTTTATATGCATTTGGACTAATACAACACTGAAGATACAGCATTTTTAAACCCATCGCTACTATCTACGGTCAATAGTTCTCTATTAGTTGTTGACCTAGCTGCCACATTTAATTTTTAATCAAACATGTTTTTCATTTTACTTTGACTCGCTCTTGATGTTGAAAAGCTGACCCGTTTTCGTTGTCGTGATCTTCATACATCAAATCCAAGTCGGAATCAACAAACTCGGCGTTTTCTGTTTGATGTTCACCGTCAAGTATTTGATCGGAAACGTTTGCATCATTTTTATTGCCGATCGGGAATGTTTTCGCAATACGTCCCAGAACAGTGTAAACACAGATCCGAACGTTTTAATCTAACTTTACTGCAACCACAAGCAAGTCCACAACTTTTCTGGCATCTGCACGAGATGCTATTTAGTAAAACCGCTGGAGCTGATTCTTCAGTCATCCGTATTGCGTCCTGGCCTGAGGGTGCTCTGTGGCATCCGTGCTCTTCTGGAGGTTCCTGAACACTACCAGCTTTGTACTTGGCAATAAGTAACGCAGTGAATGATGATGGCACGCAACAGATGTCGATGGTAGCGCCGCGAGATTGAATGTATTTTTATACAAAGTTCGTATAGGTACCGTACAAAGTCTAATGACTGATAAAATATAATTTTTTGAAAACACAAAATGCTCCATAATTTCTTGGTAGTGATTTTCATCTTATTCCGTGATTAAATTAATTCTGTTTTTTCAATTATAAACCAACCCTTAACTTTGGCGTGTTATAGAACGGAAAGTATTGGTCGCACACGAAAATTGTGCAGAATTTTCTCCATAAATCATTAAATTTAAACCTTTTTAACAGGCGTTTATCACCGTATGTGGGTTTTTGAGCTTGTAAGAGCCCGTTCACACCACACCGATTCAGCTATTTTACTGAATCGTCTTTTTTACCGTGTGCTGCAGCGGCACGTACATTTAAATGGACGTGTTAACACGCTGAGTCTTCGGCAATTTCGTCGTCTCGATAGCGTGTTGTCTCCGAAACTCCGAAAACTGAATAAAATCTAATCAGTGATTAGTGGCGATGAGTATGCATGCGGAGCGTTTACAACAGTTTTCTGAGTGAACATATTCGGTTTGCGCCGATTCGTTAAAATTACCGAAACCGTGATTTGACCGTGTGAACGAGCTGTAACACTCAACACTCCTTTGAATTTGCCTTATTACTTTTGTTCATTACTATTCACAGAAACTACATTTCACGGAAGATCCATTAAGTTGGCATGATCTGCCTACATCGGATAAGTATGCTTTCGCATGCTCCTGAAAAGATAGTTGTTGAATTTTATCAGACGTATGATAGTAACTGCAATATTGCGCCATCTGTTGTCTTAAACTGGAACATGTCATGAGTCGAGCTGGTAGCTTAGCGCATAGCCACCTACAACTGACGGTGCGGAACTTTGGCGCCACCTTTTATTAAAATTACACAAAAGCGAAGCAACGAGAGCTTAAAAGGCAAGACATCCAACAGTTTGGGATATTTTTGTGAAGTTTACTCAGAAAGTCTACAGTTTCAATCATCGTTTATGTAGTAATGGTAATGATTATGCTATGAGCATTGATCAATAAATTATACAGTTTACAAAAACATAAAAACACGCTGTAATGGTAGCATTAACTAAAAAATTAAAAATTATAGTTTAAAAAACTAAAAAAACACTTTTAAAAAACACCGAACTAAAAAGTAAAAAAAAATTTAAAATGAGCTTATTGTAATGATGAACGAAAAATACTGGTATGATTGAGAATGACGCTCGATTGACGAATAATGGGGCATCATCATTGTTTTAAAAATAATTTTTAACTTTTAGTTCGGTGTTCTTTAAAAGCATGTTTTTAGTTTTTCTAAACTAGAGATACTTATTTCTAATTTTTTAGTTAACTTTACAATTAAGGCGTGTTTTTATAGTTTTTGCAAACTGTATTTATTGATCAATGCTCCCAAACAATTGGATGTCAGAGTTTTCAACCCTTTCCCTCGCCCCTCGAATGGGTAACCCCGAGATCCTAAACTCAGGTGTAGTTTCAGAGGACTATATGTCACCAAATTTTATTTCTGTCCGACATTTTGTGAGCGGTATACCCTTCCCTCGTGGATTGCAAATACAGATTGTCATGTTGATTGAGCACTGAGAGCTAGAGTGGCCTATCCCCAAAATTCAGAAGCTAAGAAAAGTGCTGGTAAAAATTTGGAAATAACAGGAACTTCTCTGTAATAATAGCGAAATCAGTCATAGGCCATTATAGTATTGAAAATACACGAGCTGAGTGTTCAGTATTTAAAGTTTTCCACATTTCTCGTTTTTATTATTATTACCATTATATTACAGTATTGAGTAGAGTACAAGTACTATAAATTCAAATATACAAGAATAAGAGTGTATGGACTAGACAAACAGAATGAAAGACTGGATTACAAAGAAAATAGTCACAAGGCGCTGCATCACCTGTCATAGTTGTTATTAAAATTATTGATTGAAGCTGAGTTCACCACGTAGGAAGGCAGGCTGTTCCATGCGTCGAAAATGCGGTTGGACAGAAAACACTGACGAAATAAAGTGCGGAAAGCTTGTTTCTTCAACTTGAAGTTGTGGCCTCTGAGGTTGCCTTGCGACAGGCGGATAGGTCTACAGTGAACATCTTATTTATAACTTTATATGTTAAAATGAGGTCGCCCCGCAGTCTTCTGGCAGCAAACGTTAATAGTCCAAATAACACACGACGTTCATCATAGCTTGGTCTTTGGATACCAAAAGGAATCCGCGTCGCACGTCGTTGTACATCTTTTAACAAGTTTTTGTCGCGCATGAGAACTGGATCCCAACTAGGACCGGCAAATTCCAAAATGGGTCGTAAGTATGTTTTGTATAAAAAGGAACAGGTACTAACGTCACATCCATGGAAAGATCTCTCCAACATGTAAAGCAGCCTCTTGGCTTTGGACGTAACGCTATGAATGTGTTCAGACCAAGATGACCTATCTGTGACTATTACTCCTAGATCGGTGTGACTGGAAACTGTGTCGATGGTCTGGTTGCCGATTTTATATGGCAATCTTGGATTGTTCCTACCCAGATGGAGAACGCAGCACTTGACGAGATTGAGAAGGAGAAGCCAATGCTCTGACCAAAGACTAACTATATTCAGATCTCTTGAAGTACAGTGGAGTTCGCAACTGTGGATCGATTCTGTAACTTTCGCTATAGTAACGAAAGCAGGCGAAGACGAAGCTAATCAATTACGAAAACGATTTTTGACGACATTCCATAACTAAAGTTTAACGCTTCGTTACGCTTTCGGCATGGAGCTCGATGACTCACAAGCAATCACGATGGGCTTAAATATCTCTGGATGAGACTCTGCAAAATCCAGCAATGCCGACTATTGCGAAGGATTAGTCTTTCCTCTTCGATTCATTGCTTGTTAATTAAGTACACAAATAAATTTAAGCAAATTGTCACTTTGACACACAGCAATAATAACGTCAAAGCTTGACAAACGAGATCTAAATCTTTCGCTATCGCTATCGCTTATACCGTTCGTCTGCGTTCGTTATGTCCGAGTCGGAACGAAGACATTTATGGAATACCGAAACGAGCGAAAGCGTTGAAGAATGTCGCTATCGCTTCGCTATCGCTTCGCTTAGAGTTATAGAATTCCCCCACTGTATTGTAAATTTTAGTGTCATCTGCATAAGCAGAACATGGAGATGAGGTTGGTTTGGGAAGATTGTGGGATAAACCTTAACGCCTGATATGGCCACTTGAATAGATATTTTCTGCCATTGTTAATCTACCAACATGAGATAGCAACATAAGAATACTCTCATAGTGAACGTGTGTATTGAAGATAAGGCTAGATTAGAGAATACAGGAAAGCAAGAAATCGTTTCCTCGAGCACTGTTACGTGCATTCGCGATTTCATCGCTCATGACCATGATATCATAACCTGCCCATGCACCATAGCGTTCTGTTTATATAATTAGTCACGCACGGACTGGAAAGATCTTGCTGTTCAAGCATAATCGTCCTTATCTGTGAAAAGTTGCTTTCAAATCTTTCAAGTGAGAGCAAAAACAGAACAACGAACGAAGTGACTCATTCAACTGGAATATTTCCAATGCCATCGAGAGCAATGAACTAAAAGTGCCAGGTACTATCTAGACAGCAATTATAAACCCATAGGTTGGATAGACTATAACGTTCTGCTTGAAGAATTAATGGTTTCCGGGTTTATTTTACACTTGATTACAATACAGTGTTATGAAGTTTTATGTATAAATCCAGCTCCGTTGTCGTCAGGTTGATGGAAGTCGGGAGTATTAGTGAACTTTACTGAACTTTATTTCCAGTCCAGTGCATTTTCAGCTACTCCATTATTTTCATTTTGCTATTCAAATCTCATTGAGAATCGGATTGATATTCTATCACCGATTTTCATTTGAAATATACATTTCGGACTTCAGTAATAGATATAATCTACAATACATGCATATGCGTTTACTGTTTACTTCGTGTTATATATTATTTTTGCAGCCATTAGACTCATTTGTTTGTTACGTTAATACAGTACAGGTATCCTGGGCAGAACAAGTATCAAACACTGGTGGACCAAGAAGAATAGAAAACGAACAGTCCGGACCACTCAAATAGAAAATCTTAGTAACCGGAACAAGTAAGGAGAGGGCGAAAGTATCTATTGTTTCTGCTAATAAATGATATACACTTATAGTCTAAAATCTGAGGAAGACGAAGAATATCTTCGGTGAAAGATCTAAGATCTGGGAAACCAGTTTGGATGTAGCAGCGCAATACGGTATAGTGACAGACAGTGCTATAAGACCTGTTTACATTTTTTGTGGAGTGCAAAAGGAAACCATAAAACGGCAAGTACCTGCACTGCCACACTTGGTTTCACTGGAAATGTGTGGGTGTTGGACCAAAAAAGAAAATCTTCAAGTGTTGAACCGTGGTAGTACAGAATTTTTTTTACACATTTTGTTAGCAATTCTTAGAAAAAAATATGTTTCGGTACTTAACCAACTTTCTTTAGAGACATAAGTTCAGTTTAATTTGCTTTCCTGGAAGTGTTATGCCTACTTTATGAAGATCTGAGGGCAGGTTCAATTTAAGAGACCAGGAGTTCAATTTTAGCACCTGGTTGCCTAAAATGAACCATTTGCAACATCATCTTAATTTTGTTTTTCTCTTTTTAACAAATATAAAAATCATTTATGATACTCGAAATATCCCTCAAGGTTGAGAGATTTGTTTTGTATTATCAATTTATTTTATTTTTTAATGGCACACTCTCTTTCTTAGCAATTCTGGGGTACCCTTAGGTATAATTGAAGTCAGAAATATTATGATTTGTTTACATTTTTCGTGCTCCTACCGAATGCCGACACTATAAAGTGTACATTACGCCTTCACAAGACTGTCAGTGGGCTGGAGCGGTCATTAGTGTAGTCAAAATATGTATGTATATTGCATGTGTATAATCAGATTTCAATATATAAATAGATCAATTTATTTTGTTTTCATCTATTTCAAATTGGTATTTGCGATTACTTTGATCTTCTACCACTTTCTGCATTATTGTAATAGATATTTTGTATAGATAATTATGTTTTTATCATTACTCAGGTCCACATAATAACGTAACTGCACTATAGAGGTGTCAGTACTGATTGAGACCTGAAAGAAATGTAAACAAATCTTATGTTTCTGACTTCATTTATAGAAGTACATGAGGTGCAACCTATCGGTTTGTCTTTCTAGAACCCACTCCAAACGACCGACCCCAAGTTTCCCTTCTTGTTATGCTTATGTTCTGTGTCGTTTTTAAGGAAAAGTTCCAGCGACCCTCGTAGTTGCTGGATAAATACTGATTCAAAAGCATAGCAGCAAGGCTTCTTATAATGGCAACACGTTGCAACGTAACTGCAGCTGGAAGCATTCGCAATTTTTTAATCATCCTCAGCTTGGCTATAAAATGTATTAATCTTGATTCAGGCTCGTAAAACCGGATTATTGTCGGTACCGAATGAATACTGGATGCCAGGATGACTGCAGGCTTATTAAAAGATGGGATTAAAGGTATGGAAATCAGACTGGCTGTGAAAAGGACCTTATTAGAGTTCATTGCCCTTTTCACAGCTAACCCGACGCGCAGTTGCACCGAGGGTCGCATAAAATGAAGCGTAAAGAGCGCATTTTATCAAAAAGTCATAAAGGCGAATTGTGGTGATAAAAGGGTGCACACCTTGAGGGTAGAATTTACGAGGGTAAATGGGTAAGATTAATAGTGCTGAGCGTTCATGGAATTGTGTCACAAATTATTCAAGGAAATAGTATATTGTTCAACGATGCGGTAATGACGGTAATAACTCACGCAGTTGAAATAGACAAGTGAGTTTTATTACCATTACCGCGAGTTAAATACTTATACTTTATCTACGACCGAAGCAATTCATAGTATGACTTAAATACATGATAATTAAGAATTTTTGCCAACTGAAGGTAACTTTTGTGAAATAAATACACTGTACAGCATCGAGTTAGCGTTCGACGTCTTATGGCATGGCCACGTTTGCAGCTAATATAGCGTGTATTTAATTATATGAGTTTCAAACAGATTGGTACTAGTATCTGGTAGGTGTTGTTCAAAACCCACGTCTGGAGTGTGAGTTATGAAAAATATCGCTGGTCAACTTATTGGCAGTAGATAAAGGTTTTTATTCTATAAAGCAAAGTTGATAAGACGTAAGCCTTTACCAGTGTTACTCTTAAACTACCAGTTTTTGAGTTTTCTTATGTTTTAAACTATTCTTTTTTATAAAAGATATACACAGGTATGGAAGAGTTCTCTGTTACGATTAGGGGTGATTGATACACACTCAAAAATTAAATAGTTCTCGTTATGCAAATCCAGATAGTATTTCCCTCGTATGAAAGCTAATCTATGAGAATGGTTTGATAAGTGTATTAGTCTTGTTTTTCTGGTGCCATTTCCATTTAATGAAGGCTGGCGACAATTTTGGTATACTTATTTCGATCCTGAGTGGTAGGAATTAAAGATGATGTGATCGTACCACTCCAGTCGCGTATGTTTTTCAACCAAGAATGTTGTCTGCGACCAGGACTACGTTCTCCTTCGATGTATCCTTCTATCATTAGTTTCAGTATACTATATTTGTTACGGTACATGTATGTGGCCTAGATAAGCGGCCTTTCTTCGTTTCATTACTGTTAGTAACTCTCTTTTCCTTCTCATACCCCCAGGCACTTCATGGTTGACTCCATGATATTTTTAATAGTCTACGGAAGGTCCACATTTCAAAAGCAAGTGTGCTACTGATCCTAGTTAATTTCCTCAAAACTGGAAAAAAGTGAATTTCCTATGCTGATTATATTTTTATTTTCGGCGGAAAAATACCCATGGGACCAAGAAGCAGCTTGATAGCTACCATACGGACTTTACAGTCAATTTCAATGATTAACACTACCCTTGTGACCGCACACTACAAGTGCATAAATATTTGCCGAAATTGTTCATGATCGACCATAAACACAACCATTTGACCACTTTGTTGGAAAGAAGACATGTCATGCTGGAATTTGCAGTAATGAAATGGCGGACGCGCTTGCAAGGCGAGGGTCGAGAAATAATTTACTGGGTCCTGAGCTGGCTGTGGGGCTGGCAGAAAGTACCACTAGGAGTAAAATAGAGGCGTGATTGCAAAATCAACATCTTATGAGATGCAGAAGAATCTTTGGACATCTCCGTCAAGTGAGAGAGCTTATTTTAGGACCTCTGGCCAAGGTGGGGTGATTCTGTCTCTCATAATACCTTCAGACCTTACTTGTATGGGACCCGACTTGACGTGCCCATGCTGTAGCGAGGAATCCTCGGCACACATTCTATGTCGCTGTGATGCCCTTGGGTATCACAAGCAGACTATACCTGGTTCAAGGGTCCTTCAACTCGAAAGCATAAGATGGGAGGATCCAGGGCCATTGCCAGCTTTGCGATGTGGGCTGGACTTGGGAAGGAGTAAGGAGAGGTGCATAAAGGCCCGCTTGAAGGCATATGCACTGGTGGTTTTTGTCACCAGGGAAGCTCTCACCTTTCATTTATAGATAAGACATGGATCCATAACACCACATCAGAGACTAAGCAACAACAGAAAAGACGGGATTCTATGGACAAACGTGCATGGAAAATGGCTCTAAATGGATCTGTAGGCCGCAAAGTCATGGTCAAAGTTTGCTGGAACTCGTGCGGTGTGATTTACCTTGGAAAAAGGTAAAAGTATCACAGCTGATAACACATTTGACACACATTTGACTCTGTATTGAAGCACTTAGCAAAAAAATGTTGTTTTATCTTCACCACTTGCTCTAAGTACCGCTCCTCATCCTCCATACACTCAAGATTTAGCCCGCTCTACCTGTTTCCCGTTTCCAGTTCTGATGTGCTAGGCGATTCGTGTCGTATGAGGACATGAGAAGATCATATTTGGAACGAACGCTTATTTTGGGGGCCTTGAAAGTCTTATTATTCGGAAAGAGAATGGTTTTTACAAAAAACGACGTCAAACAGAAGATTAAGACTTTCAGAATACCCTCGTATATGCGATCTAAAACTCCAAGCACAAGGCTATCTAGATCGTTAGTTACCATCGTTATGATTACGAATCGACCGCACATTCCTCTCGTAATGAAATGTTTTTTAATTAATGTAACAAAACAATCACTTATCGCAATCTAGATGTACTCGTTTCACGATTCGTTTAACTACATCATAATCGAAGATACGGTGACGCTAATGCGTACCGACAGTCTGTCTGTGTTTTGTGCGGTCTTGACATAACAATACTGGTACAGAATCTTGAGACCACCAAGCAATCGGAGGAATGATCTGTCTTCTTTATATCTTTTAGAGGTTTCTGATACTTTCAGTCACAACATTCGGTATATAGAAGGATTTTGATGGCTTTATACAGGACAGGACATGTCCCAGACAAGGGTTTTGATATCCTTGAGCTCACTTTGGGTAAGGTTCTTCATGTTTCCCCAAAGGAAGCACTCGAGCCACTAGTTTACTACTTTCATATTAGACTGATGCTGGGCTTTACCAAAGTGCACCTGATGAGATCCGAAAGATCGAAACGGCACGGTCGTAGACTAGAGATATCGTGCCTATGTTCCAAACAAGCGTTGTGATATGCTTGAGCTTACTTTGGGTAAGGTGGTAATCATTTTCTTCATGGCCTGTATAAATATTTTCGCCATCTGCTTCTGGTCTGGGTTAGTTGTCTCTTGGTGTTGTCGTGGATGTGTTTTGCTAATGTCTCAGTCATTTTTTTCCAGCGTGCTTCTTGCAAACAATGAGTGATGAACATGCACCATAAATGCCTACAGCAAGAGGTACTGAATCAAGTCTACATAAATCCTCAAACTATGCATAAAGGTTCTTATAAAACAGTAAAAGCTGTGGCTCGGACAGCGTAGGCTCAGCCTCTTCAAAATTTTAGAACCAACGTATTTTCTGTAAGTTGTATTTAAGTACACTGAGTAACCGATGCCACTGTGTGTTGTCTTTTGTGTAAAATGGTAGTTAGAAATACCCTCGGAAATACCCAATAGTCGCCTACCCAAAAGTCGCCAACTCACTATGCGTTTTGCGCCACCAAAAATCGCCAATCACCCAGCTACCATTTTTGACCGCTAACACAGTTCTGAAGTCACCACTTTTGGGAAAATCGCCACAACTTGCAATTCTGCGGAACGCGTATTCTAAATAATGAAAGTGGAGTAGTGGCAGATAGCGGATTTTTTTTATGATCTGCCTCCCGCAAAGGCTGCAAGTCTATGGCGCTGTAGAAGCGCTGCGAGAGGATAAGTATCGGTGCACGTTAGATTTGAAACGCTGCAGCTTGTAGCCGTTAGGAAACAAATTCCCCGACAGTTCATTCTACAGCGTCAAATTTTTCCAAAAGGAGATATGCTGGAATAAACTGGTTCGGGAAGTAGGGGCCTCTACCTCGCAAGGATGAGTTCGCAGAGCCTCTCCAGTCTTCCTCAATCGGACGGCCTTTGGTGTTACTATCTGGGAGAGCTCACTGGAGCATCTTCCGTGATAGAATCTGTAAAACAGGAACAAGTCGGCCACCCTTATTCGATGTTCCATGCTGTGGAGGTCCTTTGTGAGTTTAGGCGTATCGATTAGTCTAATTGCTCTCTTGTGGATAGTGTCCAGAAGCTTTAGAGAGTGCTTTGGAGCGCATCCGCACACATGGGAGCAATGCTCCAACGATGGTCGGTATGTGCCAGTAGTTGCTCTGGTGTATGCAGCTTCCTACAGCGGAACAGAACTCCCAGCTTCTGTTTTCTGTACTTTAGTTACTAATACTCACTCGATAACTGTTTAATATAGTATCTACGTTGATCTGTGAGGCATGTTGCTGCAACTGGCGTACCGTCTCCTGGGATGATAGTGGCTTGCCTGGTTCCATGCACATTATTAATGTACTGTCGTCTCCGAAGCTCTAGATTAGATTGGATGTTATTTTTAGCAGCTCATTGATGTACAGCAGAAAGTGTAGGATATAGGACAGATCCTTGAGCAACATCGGCGTTTATTGAAAACACATCTGATGAACAGCCTTTAACTACATCAAACAGAGATTGAACGTTCAATAAGCTATTCGGCTACTGGCGCAGGTCATCAGGTGGTAGTCCATAAGCGGCAAGCTTGACCATAAGTCCCTCATGCCAAACTCTATCGAAGGCTTTCGGTATGTCAAGTGCAACAACACGAGATTCGCCATAATTTTCAATTGCTCTGTCCCACAAGTGAGTGACGTAGGCCAGGACCAGGGATATTGTGTTCTCTCTTCAACCTCGTAAAGGCTATCGGCTATCTGCATCTGATGCGTTTATATCGGGATTCTAGGTTCGAGCTTGCCAATCGTATCTAGCCTCCTCTTGATCAAACTGCACGAGCCAACACTGGTATGTACATTCGATGAAATGCTGGAAAAACCGATGATTTGTTGCTAATTGTTGTTGAATTGTGACCGTTCTCGTTTGCTACATGTACGTGTCGAGTCATGACACATCAAGTGCGTTGTTCACACATTTTTATCTCCATCCGTCAACAAAACAATGCCGCTTTGTTATCACGATGTGCCCATTTCACAGTCGATTTAGCATCACAATCAGAAAGCATAAGAAATTCAAAACGTTATTTAGCCGAGTCTACGCCTCGAGACGAGAGTTGTATATTGCCAGGGCGTGTTCGTATATGCCGTGTCAATAATACATCCAGCGCATATTTACAATATTATGCAAATCCCGGCATTGAACTTTATGCGTCGTGATTAGTCGCGGACTCGAACGCTGTTTCTAACGCGTTTGCATAACACGTATCCGTTATTAGACGTTATTAGGAGTCTACGAGTGTATTTACGTTTGCAAGAATAACAGCCTTGTTGCCAATATACAGAGTGCTGCAAAACTACATTATGGTTTGAATGTTTGATTTTTTTTTTTTGAGTCTTGACCACCGAAGAAGCTCCTTTTCAGTGGTGCTTGTCACAAGCGGCTAGCCGTATCAAATGTACTTTGGCTCCCTGACTTCCTCATGCGCAGAGTTCTAATGTCATGTTATGATTTGAAAATTGTCGCGCCTTATATTTTTAAACTTGAAAATGAAAATGTAACGTAAATTGTGTTATTTTATTATGTGCCTATGTATTACACACTTTTAGTGTACAACATATGGGAAACTTTTTTATTATCGATATCTCAGAACATTTTATTCGTGATAAAAGATTGTGCATAATGAAAAACTAGCTGTGAGTTGATCAAATCTGCCATTGTGTATACAGGGTATGTGAAAATTCGGAAAATCTGACCGTTTTTTTTCTATTTATTTCGGATTTTTTGCATTTTCAATTACAATTTTCGCGGTAACCACAGCTGATACGCAAAAACTTTATAATGCTTTTCTGCTCACAACTTTAGGATCTATAATTTGGTTATCTCAAAAATTCAATTTTTTAGGTTAGTTTCATCAGATTCTCCGAATTTTTACATACCTTGTATACACAATGTTATGCCAGATTTGATCTACTCACTGCTAGTTTTTCTCTATGCACTATCTTTTATCATGAATAGAATTTTCTGAGATATCGATAATAAAAAGGTTTCCCGTATGTTGACCACACTATATATCAATCTTTTATTTCTTTATAGTTGTAAAATTAATTAGTTTAATATACTTCGGTATTCGAAAAGGGATCAGTTTTAAAATTATAAATGATCAAATTAAAAAATAATAAACAATTTATTTATACTGAAATTCAATTAGTCTTATTCTGATCGATATAAAACGTTTAGCGCGATATTATTTTGCTTCCTCAGCGTCTGGTTTGGCAAGTATTTTAAATCTTTTGATGGCGGTTTTTTTTGTTTTGTACAGACGTCTCTGTTGTGAACTTACTAGGGTGAAGTTTTTTCACATGCAGCCTTGAATTGTAATGCTTTGAAAATAATGTATTGCATATAGTACATCTTAAAGCTATTTTTGTAATTAATTCACAGTAAATAATAGACGTTAGCTCAATTCCAATATTATTAAAAACCTCAGACTCTGAGACGAAAAATATTAGCGACACATAAACCGCGAAAGCGGCGAAAATCCCAAACAGATCCCAAAATAATGTAGGCCTTTTAGTTTTAGGTTATGTTCCGTGTCAACGTCAACTGTCAAAGTCAGGGAGCCAAAGTACACTTGGTACGGCTAGCTGCTTGTGTGCTTTTCTCGTCCGTTCTCTGACCCAGCAGATATCCTTCCATGACGCGTGTTAGCATTATGACCTATAGTACGACGAGCCCTAAAAAATGTATACAGAATGGCAGGAGGCAATGCACCACGATTTGCTAATAATGAGCTCAACATCCTCTCCTGCGTTAGGATAAAATGCGCTAAATATTGAGTCGTCCAAATGCGGTAGATATTGTGGGGAAATATTTCCCTATCATGAGCGGAAATATTGTCTACTATACAGGGTGTTCATTTGAAAACTTCCCACCACGAATTTATCGAAAACCACCGATTCAAAGAAAAAACGTCGAGACACGTCAAAAGACGTGTCAAGGGGGACAATTTTTTAACAAAAAACGACTTCATCTCCTTGTACAATCTGCCCCCCAGGGTCATCCCCCTAAAAATGTAAAACGACAAGGGATATCGAGTGGTAGCTTGTCTCAAAGGTGGTATGTCGAAGTCGTTTATTTTAACGTCGATCCGTTTTCGGGTAAATTTTAAAAATCCGAGTTTTTGATTAAAAAGTTGTCCGCCTGAACAAATTTCTCGGCGTTTTTTCTGTTCAGCTGTTTTCGATAAATCAGTCGTGGAAAGTTTTCAAATGAACACCCTGTATAAAAATCAACATCAGATGTACTGCTTCATAAATTCATTATTTTGTAGTGATAGAACAAAAAACGAAACATTATTAATTAATGAGATTTTGCATTAGGTGTGTTTTTATTTTTGTTGGCCGATAAGTTCCTCAGTTTCTTGGATACATGTTTAGACTCATTTTTCACGGGTCTATATGCGCCCCAGAAATCAAATACACTTCGAAGTTTGGCAAAGATGTGACTGAACTTGTGTAGCAGTTGTTAACTGGCCGAGTGTAACATTAATATTATGTATAACTTTGGTTAAGTCGCTATTTGGGTTAAGTGCAACATCTGATATTCGATAGTCGCTGTTAAATCGCCAAACTCTTTTGCAAAGCCGTCACAAAACTGGCATGCGATTTTTCCTTCTTCATCATAATGAGCACGACTCTCACTCGTATAGTAAAATCACTATTGAATGTAAAAGCTATTAACCCAGCACTGCAAAATTGCGTTCAAATATTAATTCCTCTATTTCGGATTAATCTACTAAACGCAACCCTAGAAATATGTATGCTGAATCACAATGTACCACGATTTGCTAATAATAGGTTCGACATTATTTCCTGCATTAGGGCAACACGCCCTTAATATTGAAGCGTCCAAATGCAGTAGTTTATATTTTGAGATCAAGTTCGTGAAGGTTGATTTGTCTCCCTACGCGTTTAGTATATTAATCCGAAATGGAGGAACATGTCGAAAGTGTTTAAACGCAATTTTGCAGTAACAATAAGGTTAATAACTTACATTCAATAGTGATTTTAATTATACATGTGACATTCTTGTTTATTGTGATGAAGAAGAAATAATTCAACAGCGACTATCGAATATAATAAACCGCCTTTATTGACAAAATAAAATGTTTCACAATTGTGGTTAGTAAACTGAAGTCTAGCAATGCTATTCCACTTAACCATCAGCGGTGATCACTCACCAAAGAAAAAACAATTAGTAATGTCAACGAAAATAAAGTAGTACTGTGCTAGGTACTAAGCTGAAATGTACGAAATTAAAGTACACAATTACCATGGTTAATGAAACATAATACTATGTAGATTATAAGTGAAATGTAATTATTATGTATCCAAAGGATTGCAGGGCGATGCCATCTATTCTACCTACACATCAAAAATTGTTTCAGTTTGTACTTAAACTTGTTGACATTATAAGCCCTAAATTCCTCTGACAATTTGTTGTATAACTTAATGGCATTGAACAAGACACTTCTTTGAAATATAGCGGTTGTGTGCTGAGGCGTGGTTAGTTTTGACTTGAATCTAACATTAACTGTGTGAACAAGTGAACGAGGTATGAATTTACTTATGAAAGGAGGAGGGTTAGAACTGTTTATGGACTTGTGGGTAAATGTGCTTAAATGATGTGTTCTTCTATTTTCCATTGTCAACCAATTACATTCATTTATCTTATGGGAAATGTGCTCGTATTTTCTTATACCATAGACAAGCCTACAGCAACTGTTTTGCACCCTCTGTATCCTCATTTTATCGATTTGAGTGAGACAATTACCATAAATAAAGTCGCAATAATTGAAATGACTTAGAACCAGTGACTCACATAGCATTCTCTTCGTTTTGATGCTACGAAAATGTCGGCTTTGGTAAATTGTTTTGAGAGATGCAAACGCTCTACTTATTAAATTACGTACGTGATGAGAAAAGCGTAAATCGGCGTCTATAAGAAGGCCTAAATTTTTTGCGCAACTACTAACTTTCAGAGCCTTGTCATCTATCTTTAATTTCATATTATTATTCAAGTAATTGACGTTATTTCTACTGCCAAAGAACATTGCCACGGATTTTGTAGGATTAAGCTTCAAATTGTGATTTTCAGAAGATATTTTTAATTTTTCTAATTCTGTATTTATAACTGTCTTGCTACACCCATGTTTTGACTATCAAAACTATAATAGAGCTGAGTGTCATCCGCGTAAGCCTGAATATTAAGATAAGTCACACTATTAAGAACGTCAGACGTGTATATGATGAAAAGGAGTGCTGGACCAAGAATTGATCCTTGGGGCACACCAGAAAGAATTTCTAGGCAAGATGAAAACACTCCATTGACACGAATTCTCTGAGAGCGACCTAACAGATAACTCGATATCAAAAAAAATCGAGGGTTCATCAAAGCCGTAGTACTTAAGCTTGACACATAGCAGTTCATGGCTTATTGTGTCAAAAGCTTTAGAATAATCTAACATAATTAATGCACTGCTATGTCCCTTATCATAAGCCTCCAAAATGTCAGTCGTTACTGTAACTAAAGCAGTTTCAGTACCTCTGCCAGTACGAAATCCACATTAAAAAGGAGGAAGTAAATTGTTTGATGTAAAAAACTCATTTATCTGAAAATATATGAACCTCTCAAACACCTTTGAAAGAGTAGGGAGAATACTGAATAAGAGAATACTAAATCCGAAAATGTCTTTGGATTTTTATTTTTTGGAATGGATACTTCCGATATATATTGTTCTTAATAATCCAAATAGCGACTTAATGAAAGTAATACATAATATTATTGTTACACTCAGCCAGTAAGTAACTGCTACACAAAGATGGAGAACTTACCGGCCAACACAAATAGAAACACACCTCATGCAAAATCTGATTATTCAATAATGTTTTGTTTTCTTCTATCTATCACTACAAAATAATACGATATGTTAGAAGTAGATGCTCATAACTCTGATAAATCATATGGTGAAGAGAATGAGGAGATTTCTACATGGCCTGTTTTTTCGGAAAATATCATATAAATGGCCCAAACTAGAGCCGAAAACTTGATAACTCATCTACCTGGCCTAAAAGCTGCAGCAAAAGACTGAGTCAGTATCAAAGGTATTTATTTGTCAACATTTATTCAATTTGTTACACTATCCGTCTTAAAATGAGATTTTTAGGTCATTTCTTATTGTTAAGTGGCATTCACAATAGATGAATATTATTTAAAACAGTCTGCTCTCGTATCCCCATAAAAAACATCAATAATTGACTGAAACGGACATGCGGAGTATATTAGTCCACAGTCACTGACCACGCCCAAAGACAGAGCGCCAGTCCCTGAGGGTTATTTGCGAATTTCTGCTCCATACAGTATAGGAAGTACAGGCTTTCGTATTACAAGAGACCATCAGCGGCCAGCTATATCAAGGCGGGGAGTAACACTTATATTGAGCGTTGTGTGTGAACGTCGTACATTAAATATGATGTTTAGGTTTCTATTAACCCTCGTGCAAGCAGCAATCTGCACGTCACGGACATCTCAGTGCAGAATAGTTAATCGAGGTGCTAATGTAGAAGTTTTGAGGTCATGAAGGATTGGGCCTCGGATTACGCCGTCGAAAAGCAAGATTTCGCCATGGTTTTGCTCTAGTAGATGCCAACACAAACACTTTTGGCAAATGACTGCTACATTTGTAGTGTAATAACAGCAGAAACGAAGAAGATGGAGTACTTCGTAAAAATGTATGCACGGTCAAGTCTAAAAAAATATATACATTTTTACCTCATAACCTCACAAACGAACTCCTTTGTTTCATCATTATTTCAAGACGTTGTAAGACATCAAAAATGCATACGAATAAGTAACTGATTTGAATGGTTCATAGCAGTGGACCAGGAAGATACAATCATTTGATCTGATGGGAAATTTAAGTCGTTTATGAAATGTTATTGTACATTGAACTTGCATCTCAGAGATATAAAGATAACACTATTTTGCGTTACGGTATATACCTGTATGCTCGTCCTACAAAAAAAAATTAATCGCATTCTTTAATACGACAAACAAAATGTACCCTCATTCCTATCCCCAGTGCGCTTGTCTCAAGAAAATAGCCCGCAATCTGTCGCCACCGTTGACACATGTGAGGAAGTAGCTACATTGTCGCTTTACAGCTACATAAACCAAGATTAGACACGATACATGCATTCTGGGCTACAGTCAACGCATCCCGGATTCGTTTACTGCTCTTTGCAAAGAGCGTTTTATTTTTATAGCCGCCTCAGTGTCATTTTTCGGGCGATAGAATAGTTGACAGTTTAACGTAAGACGCTTGGTGGGTCGACCATAAAATCAGAGACTGTGACCCACATACAGACGCCATCAATAGAGTATTACTTTGCGCATATCCGCGACGTAAATACATCCATGTGTCTGCAGCCTTTGATGTTAGTGTGCGAGGAACAGATAATAGCCCGCCATACACCAATACTGGCATTCTGAACTTTCGAAGGATGGTCGAAGTTTGCAGGATTACAGTTTTGTAGCGGCCAGATCGAATAAATGTCACCACGGTATCTGAAAGGCCACTAGACCTTCAATGCAGTACGTCTTGGTCGCCCTCTGATGGAACTCTCTGCAGCGAATGTGGCCAAATTCCAGTTCACATGCGACATACATGGTACAGGCTTGCATACCGTGCGAGATCTGTAGTCGGCTGTATCGGGGTTATTGGAAAATGACAAGTTATAATATTAAATGTTGTGTGGGAACCTCAAACATCAAATGTAACGTGTTGTGAACATTTTTAGTAATATTTCCAATAGTAACGTCAACATAGCCGATGTTGCACAACAGAATGCTCCTGTATATAAGGGGACAGCTCAACAGTGCCCGATTGGTGGTCTTGTTATGTTTATGTTTAGTGAGTAGACTTAGAAGACAGTTGACCGGCGATTAAACTCCCGTAAACCATTCCCTAATACAAAAGATAGAGTAAGTTCTTTAAGACGTTCATGCATGAAGTTTTAAGTTCGACCCCGACTTCGAACACTGGTGAGTTAGAGCTCGTTGGGCTTCAATAAATTTCAAGTTCTGACGGCTCTTGATACTATTATTCTACACAGGTGATTTTCCATAGGTGCATCATAGTGCATGGATAGATCAGCAACTCTACAATATTTCAAGTTTTGGTGGATCCGAAAGGGCCAAAATTACTTCGGGGCAGATTTCCACACAGGGAAGCAACAAAAATCGAGCAAAAAACTATTCAATGTATCCCGTTATGTATTCAATATTTGTGTGGGGGATGATTTGTCCTCAGCAAGCAGTACGTTTGAAAGATTTCTTAGAAATGAGTCTTCAACCCAGATCAATCATCCCAACCCAGAGAAGTAGTTGGTGATATAGCTCTCCGGGCTTTCCTAAACTTGACCATAGAACAAATGCTGATATTTTTGCATGTGGTCTTCCTTTGGACAATTTCTTTAGCTGGTAGGTCATGTAAAGTAACTTAGTTTGCCAATGAAAGCTTTAAAGATGCACAAAGCACTCAACAAAATGCAATAAGCTAGAGTAAAAAACCAACCTCCAACCTAAGAAGTACAAAGTTTACTGACCACAGCCTTTATTGATATTATAGTTCATCTCGTAATTCATAATGTAACTGTGGTTTTATTTGGTACAATGACCGCGACATAACGATTTATTTTCATTAAAATCTCATTGGCGATGTGCCAAGGAACGCAATAACACTGATTTGAATTTATTTATAATACTTTTGAATTATACTAGCCAGTTTATTAGATTACGGTACCCAACGCATTGCACTACCTTCCGCAATATCAATTGCCGTATTTAACTCAATAAATCGTGAAAATATCCAACGAGCCTATTAACATTTTCAAAACAAGATGCTCTCATGCAGGAATAGTCAATCGGAGAGTCAAAATATGTCAATGCCACTACGTTTAGCTTTTAGCCGGATTTTTACTCTGAAATGCGACGGAATAGAGGTTATGTTCCCAAAGTTATTGGAAGGAAAATAAAAGGAAAAATATAAGCCACAGAAGTACGTTGGTATATGGAATAAAAAGTTGCATGTTGGAAGTTATAAAAATGATGTTGATGCAATTACACTAAAAGGCCAATCTACCTGGTAATTTGTTACTGTAGTAGTTGCAACGTAATTATGTAAAGTATCCCTCGAACGACTCAGTTCAGTGCTTTCGAGCCGTATTCATAGTCGTTTCTTGCGAATTACTTAAGGAGGGAACCTCAAGTATCCGTCGAAACACAAAAAGGATCCTCAAATAATAAGGAACCCTTAGCATCGACTATGAATACGGCTCTAAGATTCGATTTTAGAATGTTCGGTAAGTGAACCTGGTACTAGTCACATTATCAGACTATCTATAGAACAATGTGTTAGACATTATTGAAAAGACCTCGGAAAGGGAATTGTGAATAATGAGTTTATGTAGTAAACGTGTCATATACAACAAAACGGTTTTGTACCTACGAGTATATTTATACAAAATGTATATGTCTACGTTCTGTAATGTATAGTTCGATCGGGCAGAGAATGCGTGAGACAGATGAAGCGGAAAGGGAGGGGAGGGTGGGCTCACAGTCGAGCAAGCAGCCATTCAGCTAACGACAGCCTACGGCGTTGCCGGAAGTAGCAGATGATCTCAAATACTTTTCAACCCTTTTCTTGATCCGAAATATTTTTACTGTTGTTCTTTAATAACTATATGCTATATGTTTTATTTGAAAATATTGCAGTACATGTATTATACAGCAGTACATGTTATGAAAGTACGTGATGTAGAGTATATTTTTATGATCGTTCAGAAACATTTTAGGAAAATACTGAAAATAGCAGATCGTGAACTATATTTCAAGCAGAACATCTGACAACAGCCCTATTTTTCTCCACATTCTTTTGCCTCGCACTCTTTCCCTTGCCAAACAAGATGTCATAGAGTGGTCATAGAGTAAATTTGCCTAGTTGCGGTGTAACGACATTAACAAGTGACACAGTTGATGGCGGTTCTCTAAACTGATATACCTACTAATACGAATTATAAAATAATGTAAAAGACGTTTTCATAATTTTACGTGTACGATTGTTGAACCATAATTTGTAATTAAATATTTACCACTACAATTTACATATAAATATCTTCCTTGAATTGGCACTCCCGTTATTTTACATGAAGAAACAGAAGTAATATTTTTTATGTTCCAAAATATGCATACAAACTGAGATCAAGGGTGGAAATTTAGGTTTCATAAGGGCAATACAGAATTAATCTTTGCTATTGTCGAGGATTCTATAAGCAGTGTATTAGAATCTGCTACAATTTTTTTTTGAAAAAATAACCGAAACACCAACTTTTGTGAGATGTTTTTCTTTGGTTGACCGCACCTTTACACTGTCCTAAAATTACACAATATGAATGATGCGATGCGTATTTTTACTTTTACTGTAAAAATAACACTTGCACTTAAAATTCACAAGCTGTAAACCACTTGTATACACCACTAGATAGAAAACTGCGTATCCTGTAGAGGGAAAATTACTCCCACTTCACATTTTTGTGCAGAAAGCTGGCAGTGAATTTACGAGTGAATTAAAGAGGAGATTTATTTAACTTCGTAGTCAGGATTAGTGTAATAGGTTTTTCCGTGATAGACGGAATTTGAAACATGGACTGAGCCGCTTTTTTATCTGTTAATGGATTAAATCTGGCTGTGGCGAATTGGGTGGAACAAGACGGAAAATCGCAAAGAGAATCCTCAGGGCAGATTCTGGTGGTTGTTTTCTTTGGCGGCCCTCTCGCGAAATTAATGAATTAGATAATTAGTCAAGGGTTGATGTCGAGAATACTAATGAAATTAAGATGGGACCGGGCCTCGCTTGTGATAAAATCATGACCCGATGGAAGCGTTTTATTAAGTACGCCTTAAGGCTATTTTCGTTATGGAATTTACTCCATCCTTTACCAGTTACACTTCAAAATTGATTTAGGATTTCCAGGAAGAGCATGCGGCTGGCCTGGAAACGAGGTCATGTTGTTTAAAAAATTCAATTAGCTATGTATTTCGATAAAGCGACATAACGTGTTCATCCTACTCAGTCATTATTACGTTAATTTTATGCTCAGTTTGAAGGAAAAATTCTTATAGTTATTCACAGATACATATTAGCAAACTTTTAGTATTCAGAGATTTAGGTAACTCAAATTGTAAAGGTTTTGATGGTATATAGCTCGGTATATAGGCATCATACTTATAGTTACTGAGGTATTATATAACGAATCGAAGTTCTAAGATTGAGAATGATAAATGAGTGGTATTGAATCAAGATAGAGAAAGTAAACCTTTAACTACTTTTGGTTACTATATTTTACGTCATAAACGATATACAACCTTTCCTCTTAGCCAACTTGAAATTTATCTTGTAAATGTTAACTGCCGCATTAATTTGATTACCAAAGTAAAGATTTATACCTGGGTACATATTTTGGTAATTGGAAGTTACCTGAGTTGAAATTTAATGATACTACACAAAAAGTTGCCGGTGGTGACGGATATGGTCCCAAGAATCTATGATAAATTTTTTGATAAATTTTATTAAAAGGGGTTATGATGAAAAATGAAGTACTATACAAGCGAGTATACAAGGTACCATCGTTGCCACTCAAGCTGTATGAGAGCTTCCTAAAGCATCTTCATGGACATCATACTCCTATATCAAAATAAAACATGATGTTGTAAACGCTGTACAAAGAGGAAAGAAAAGGGTGCAATTGATAAGTTTATAAATACAAGCATACATCCATACCACTTAGCTTGGTAACACATAATTTTTCCTTAAAATATATTATGTACTTTTGAATCTACCTACTCAATTGAAAACATTTACTTAATATAACCCTATATGACCAAAAATATCACATACTTAAATGAAAATATATTATATTCTTCCTCTAAGAATTTATGTTTATATTTGTGCAAAAAGGTATATTCTCAAAATCCAAAATGTTCTCGCTCCTAGTACCGATGGCTTGGAAAATAAAATCCAGCACAAAAAAGGCCTCAAGTGTCTTGACTCTGTACCTCCCACAGATTATAGCTGCTAACAAAAAATTTGGAGTTTCTCTACGTCTAAATCATCGTCGTCAAAAAAGTAAACAATCATCATACCTCTGAGACATTTAAAAACGAAGTTTGAGCGATTAGAAATTTTCGATTTTTGTTGGTTCCTCCTCCACTAGCAAAACTACCAACAACGAAACACCGTTGCCATTTCCTCCACGGTAGTAATCCAGTGTCACAAATTCATCCCAATGAAGTCCGTAGTTTCCAAGTTACACGTTACAGGATTGTAATATGTACGTATTAAATTATGCCACAGATATAAAATTTAAAGGCAACATTCGGACAGGCCCAAGAAGCACATTATATCACGAAAGCCATTTTTTTCGGCGCCTCGTAGAGTATTTTATGAGTACAAAAATTTTTTGAGTTTTACAACCCCTCTATCCCTCGCTCCATCCCAAACAACCCCATTTTAACTTCACCAAAAAAAAAATGACCAGGAACCCCTAAAATATGCCTAAAAACGAAATTTGAGCTGTTTTCGTATAGTTTTAGTTTTTCTATCGCTGCGCCACCACTGACACAATTCCTAAAAATTATACGCGCTTACCATCCTCGCCACGGTTGTACCGGGGTAAAAATTCCACCAAAATCAATTCAATACTTTCTAGGTTACACACTACAGAACAATCTAAAGCAATACCCGCTTGTGTCGTCAGATAAAATTTCTTTCTGTAATAATATTCGGATTGACCTGAAAAAGTATATTATGCCGCTAGGGCTTTCTTTTCCCCTCCCAAAAAAAGACGAAAATGATCAGGAACTCCTAATATACTTTAAAACGGGCGGCATTACCTACTATGATCGCACAGCGTATCTCTATCCAATTTTTTGTCATAAGAAGTTACTAAGATTACGAGGAAACGCGAACGGAAATGAGTGACGATGATGCGGATTTTTGTTACGTGGATATCGTAAAAGGCAAAAAATGATGTTTACTTGTTCTCCCCCGTCATAAGCGAAGATCGCCGCCGGTGAATAGATTTTCAAAAATATATCTATATTACCGAGAGTATTACCTACTACTATCACACACTACAACGCATAGACAGATAGATAAAAACGTTCAGACAGGCAGAGAGGCAGGCGGAATTTAGTGACAGTAAAGTAGATATCATAATAACGTCAAAAACGTCTTAGAACTGAAATTTTTCCGGATTACAAGAGTCCGTTCAAAAGGCCCTTCACATATGGTGTGAGAGATAAAAGGAATTTTATCGAAACCAAAAGTTTCGCTGCTGAAATTACTAGAAGGTGAGTAAATTTAAAAATATCTCGCTTTTTTCTTATCACGACGTCTTTCGATTTACTACCACAGTGAGTTATAGAAAGAGTAATGTAATAAGCTGCGACAAAGCAAGCCATTTCTTAAGGAACGCATTTTCATAGGTAACAAGATTTTACAAAAGCTATTTGTCACATCGCTGCCACGAGCAACCCCACGGTTGGGCGCCAAAACCTATTGCCCCCAACCCGCCTAATTGCATACCGAGCAAACAATTTTAAGGACAATTACCTGCCGACAACAAACAGCCTTATTCATTAACCACATATTTGTTAGAGGCAAGTAATTATTTGTGGGTGGTATTACAGCAAGGCAAGGCGGCGGCATTTGAGGAACACACATGCCGCGCCGTTTTCACACCTCTGTTTACTTGGCTTACAGCGTTTTCAGTGCAGACACTTTTATTGCTTGTACATGCTTATTTTAAGCGAAAATGCGCTTTAATAGACAAGTGTTCCATTTTACAACCCATCATATGCGCCGTTTACGAAGAGCTGCTTTTTGCTTTATGCAAAAACCACTCTGACATAAGCCTTGGAATAAGCACTAGCATTTAAGCATTTATGGTTGCTCTGTCAGAAAAGTGCTCGGGAAAATGGTACTGAATTTTTTAAAAATGTGTCGTTATAGGGGGTGTTGGTTATTTGGTTCCTGACAAGCAGCATAGTAACAACGTTCGGGATATACTCCATAGTGAATTTTGCGGCACTGTAATGTCTCAAAAGTTATACGTGGTTATACATTAAACAACCCTTGTTATACACCGTTCTCTTTCCAGGGTAGTACTGAAATAATTTTTGTATTAACTCTTAACTACTAACGTGGCATTTGTTAGGTATATGTATGTAATTACTAATATGCTGTCTGAGAGACGCCATTGGTATTTTCACATTTTGTTAAGGAAAATTTCATTCCAAAACTGCATGAGTATGAAATACGTACATAGTCGTACATATAACAAAATCAGTTTCAAGTCAATGTACGAATGTATTTTAAGTTTAATAAGTCATGCAAGTTAATTTTAATTCATATATTAACACGAAAAATTGCATTACATTGCGAACACCGCTAGTGAAAATAGAAATATATAGTAAAAACAAAACCCGAGACAAAACCTAACAATTAATTTCCACTTTATTGCAATCAGATTCGCATGCACCAGATCCAGTTCTTCTTTTCTTGATTGAGGGGAATATGCAGCAATTCTTGCGTTTTTCTAACAATTTTGATTTCATTTTAGCAATATCTTCTGACTCATATTTTCTTGTATAGCTTCCGAGGTTGACGCGTATCTTCCGCCCTTCTTTGTATCATTTTCTACTGCAAAATTTTTCTTCGCACAACTTTAAAGCTGCTCTTCAAAACTACTACTCTCAAAATGAATCCTCGTTAAAGTACTGGGACGAATATCTAAGTTTATAATTTTTCAAGAAGTTATATTAACACTGTGCCATCTGTGGGACGCTGTCGGTACTTGATCGTAAAATAACTTTCTTATAAAAAGAGCTCAAATGTTACTGGTACATCTGACTTACTACTAAATCGACTGAACGTAGATAGACGCGTAGAGCCCAAATCAGACCCACGGGAACATCTAGTAATGTGCTAATGTCAATTTCTAATCGTCTCACAGACGGCACGTTAGTAGTTAAGGGTTAATAGTGAAGCTAATAGTGAAACAATCCGTACAATATAGA
The DNA here is from genome assembly GCA_951848785.1 of Callosobruchus maculatus. NCBI lineage: Eukaryota > Metazoa > Arthropoda > Insecta > Coleoptera > Chrysomelidae > Callosobruchus > Callosobruchus maculatus. The sequence continues at coordinate 12,908,289 of CATOUR010000054.1, read as the reverse complement.
ATTCTCTAAATGTTTAATTGTACTGTACGGAATGTCATTTCCTTAAAACAGGGGACTACCCGAGGGACTACCGTATCTTTGATTCAGACAGAAAATTATCATGATTAATCCAGAATATAGAAAGAATAGAAAAAAAATAGAGAAATCAATCAAATGTTTAGTCAAGTCCGCCGAAATCATGTACGACGTTTAAATCAGTGTACTCAAAGTGGAGGAAGACATTTTGAACAATTGTTGTGATGATATCATGTACAAAAGGCAAAAAGTGAATGCATTAAAGGCTATTTAGGCAATTCATCGTCTTTCTACATTTTAACGCTTTTTAGGGCCGTAGTACCGTACGGACACTTTTCCGGACATGGGTCCCTATACTCAAAAGTTTTCTACTGTTGCATTGAATAACCCCTAGAAGTTTCATATCATAGTTCTGAAACACCCTGTATAACTAAGTATTTCAAAAAATGTCATTGATTTTGCGAATAAGAGTTCCATTGATTTATACTCCCATTAAAAATATTTACGCCTAATTCCGAAATCCTTACCATTCCTCACTTTAATTTTTTACCAATTATAATAACCGGAGTCCTACATTGTCTGCTCCTTATTGCGTGGTCAAGGGATAGTAACTTACACATAACTTACACATTATTTGATTTACACCCTCGTTTGGACCTTCTCAGTTTCTTAATCTAATCTTCCAGGATGACAGTTTAGAGTACTCTGTCAGTTCATGCTATTTTGAACGTACTTAATTCAGCATATCACACAATGCCAGTATTGAATCTATTAAGACCTCGAATAAAGCAAAATATCCGGCAAATTATCTTTTTCATTTGTCCAAAAGCAATTCTATTCTAGTTATTGACGTCTTCACCGTCATTTTGTCTTTAAAATTTTCATCTTGATTTTCATTCTTGCTGATTACCATTACCTTTGCCTTGTTGACATTTAGCCACCGTACATCCTGGCGATACAATGTGAGAAACAATAAGCTGATAGATAAAAGTGATATTTAATAACACCAAGAATAACACTAAAGAATGTGTAATAGGTTAGAGGCAATAAAGTAACGAAGTAGGTTCTCCAGAAACAGTCCGGTCCTGTTATCGTCAGAACTATAATTAGATAACATTTATATGTCGATTTAAACACAATCAATCCTATTAGTTCATCACACATGTCAAAGCAAGTAACGATTATGTCATTTACAAAATTCACGATAACATCCATGACCTTCTAACACATGGTAGTGACCCAATCGTGCACCAGTAAGCAGATACAATCTACTAATAATATGACGCGACATAAATAGTGATATTATGCTGTCATCATCTGACTTACTTTCTCTGTGTTACATATTTTTGAATATTTTGTATGGATATATCGGCTAGCGAATGAAATTTATTGAGTTGATCTTCGTTATATATAATCGAAAGCACTTTCGAAGAAAATATGTCGAAACAACTGTGAAAACCTCAAGAGGATCAACAGACATTAGAATTGGGCACCTCCGCTATATTTTTGAGAATCCTATGTTATAAGACGATTATTCAGTCTTAAGGCTCGGTTTTGGGTAAAGTTTGTAGATAATATTTAATGTCCTTGTTTTACCTATTTTTTCTATCCCTTTTTAGACTCGACATGAGAATGACGATCGCTGCCTGAGAGACATCCAGTACTGGAGCATTTATATTATAGTACTTTGATTTAACATTTACCCTGAATTTGTGATGAGACAGGTATTGGACAACTGGAATGGCGGTATAACTATTGGCGGAAGCAAAATATCTAACTTAAGATTTGCTGACGATACAACCCTTGTTGCCGCTTCTCAGGAAGAACTAGTAGGTCTATTAAACATCATCAACAACACAGTGCAGCATATTTGGTAGCTTTAGTGATGTTATGGTCATGCCATATTTTAGTAAGCTTTGTCATGGCCACCCGTGCCTGTTGAATGCGCCGTCGAATCTCATTTTTACAGCTACTCGAATTGTCGATCAAAGAACCGAGGTACACAAAACTTTGAACTACCTCACAACGGCCTAGTGTCTTTATTTCTCGATTATTGTCATGCTCTCTATCTACGATAATAACCTTGGTCTTGTTGTAGTTAATACCAAGACCATATGCTGCACTGTGTTCTAAAACGTTCAATAGAGCTACTAGTTCTTCCTGAGAAGCAGCAATAAGGGTTGTATCGTCAGCAAATCTTAAGTCAGATATTTTGCTTCCGCCAATAGTTGTACCGCCATTCCAGTTGTTCAATACCTGTCTCATCACAAATTCAGAGTAAATGTTAAATAACATCGGAGATAATACGCATCCCTGACGAACTCCTTTTCTGGTTGCTGTTTGACCAGACAGGCTACCATCAATTCTTACACGAGCTGAGCTAGACTCATAGAGTTGCTGTATGAGAAATACTAAGTGGTAAGGGACTCCCATGGAGATAAGGATTTCCCACAGTTTAGGCCACTTGACGTTATCAAACACCTTAGAATAGTCCACAAAGCAGATAAAAAAGGGGAAATAATGCTCTCTGGCTTTTTCAATAATCTATAATCTGTGTCAGCAGTCCTTTGTGAATAAGTTAGTGGTTGCTTAATATGATTCGTAAGGACGTTAAACATTATAAGACCAATTTGGCACAAGATATTCATTTATTTATTTGATCCACCACCAACAGTACAAACCATTTATTGGTGGGACTAACACAGAGAAAACAAACAAAGACATATACATGAGATATAAAACAACATTTAGAGATGCCTTAGATGAAACAGTGTTTTTAATGCGCGATATAGATGTATGGAAAATATCCACACGCTGTTGCATATTGTTACAGCACTTGCCAAACAAATAAACTATAATGGGTTTACAGTTGACTGGGGTCAATAATGGATGAATGTCGCAGTCCAAGTGGCTTCAATAAAAGATGAACGTGGTAGGTAGTGTTTCCAAATTTTATGTATTTCAACCTCAACTAGAATTTCTCAAAAACACATATTTCGGTCGGTGTCGCAAGATCACTAGTACTGTCTTTAGTTAGATACAAAATTTGTATGAATAATAGAAACGACACAGTCAAGGCCACATAACTTGCGCTTGACTAGACTGATCCAATGAATATAGAGTACAGTATAGCTAATATATTTTTAGAAGAAGAATTCAGTCTTGGAAACAACAACAGCCTTGGTAAGATATTCGGCATTAGAATCGATAAGAATAAAATTAGTGTTAGCTTAGCTTCATTCCGCATTTTATATTCTTTATTTATTAACTAGTCAGGTTCATAACTCGACACCTCGTTCGAATCTCTAGTAGATATTGCTCAAAAAATAGAACCCACATTGACACTGAACACTGCACGAAAATCTCTTAGAAACACAACACTTTCATACTTGGAATCGGTCCATTGAAGTCGAGATTGAAGTGGAGACCGTAGAGGCGAAACATTTCATTTTCCAATTAACAAGCCATCGCCACCGACCAGTTTCGTTTGTTTACAGGAACATTCTGTAGATCAATATTTGCGACATTCTCGCTGCTTCTTATAAGAGGATTACTAAAAAGCTACACAACATATCATACCTATTCGATGTACGAAACACGAAATGCGTAGTATACCTATTATTTGCTAACATTTGCTGAGGAGGGGTATCAACAGCTCTGTTGGTGTTCATGACTGAGGAAGAGGTAGCCTCCAACAATGCAACAACACAGCCCATTGACAAACAAATAGTGACGAATGGAGTTGTTTTATATCTAAGGGTTAGAAATTTATCAAGGAACACTAACGGGTTTTATTAAGGTACTGAGTGTCTACCAGATTTAGTCTGACAGAACCACTGGAGCAACAGCTAAGGAGAAAACAACATAGACTGAACTGATTTCGTCAATGTTTACAGGATAAATGTGGATAGCCTAACAAATCCACGAGCAGGTATCAGAAAGTCTTATAGTAGCATTTAATTTCCTGGTTGTCGGTCACAAATAAAATGCGTTTCCCTCCAGATTACCTTCAGCAGGAGCAAGGGCATACAGGTAATAAATATACCGTAAACACAATATACCTAACAGTTGGATATGTAAAAACCAGATTGGAACATGAGTTTTTCTTAGAGCCCCCGCAGACCACAGACTTTCTATCGGCCGATAGTTTAGTAACCCAACCCAATCAAACTATCGACCAATTGAAAAGTCTGTGGTTTGCGGGGGCTCGTAAAAGCAATCGCGTAGCCCATCAAACTTATGTATCAACCGATATGCAATTGTTGTAATTCGTGCACTCAGATACATCTTCATGCTGATTAAGAGCCCGACTAAACTATTGGCCGATAGAAAGTCTGTGGTCTGCGGGGGCTCTTATGGTTTGCCGTTGAATCCTGAAGAGTATGCTGATATGTCTGACTTTGCTTGCAGTTTGCAGTGCGTGTGTGTCATATTTTCGCCCGAAAGACATACAGCATAGAAATCCCAACCATAAGTCAATATTGGATTTATCAATAATGAAAAAGCAGCATTTGTGTTATTTCGGGTTTGAGAATCGTCGGCTTAGGAAACCAGTTCTCAAGAAAACAAAAGCTGTTTCCACGCGCAACTGTCAAGCCTATAGTCACTTATTTCCTCGCTTATTTCAATTTTGTACTATGATAAAGGCCGCAGAAGTGACAGAAATGTCAGTAAAAAAATATCTTTCGGCATTAAATAAACAAAAAAGTAACGTTCTTCATTTTATAACAGGCACAGTATGAATACCAGAATGCTATTTCTGTCACCACAACCTTGATGGTACACCTCAACTCCATATTCAACAGTACCTACCTATGAGATGAGGTAGACTGTTACGATTACGACCTCCATATTAGAGATATTAGTTTTCATGTTAAAAACTAAGGACCAGTCATCCGCTACAAAAATAATAAACACTTAATTTGCTGGAACAACATTGTTTGCAATTGCAGGTACTTACTGTACCGGTAAACTATTCTATTGTAGACTATGAACTATGACTAAATATCAAGATGTTGTATATGTACACATTAAACTGGATGATCCACTCACTTTTGCCGAAAAATCTCCACCGCACGTTCCGAATCCAAGCAGAATCTTATCCATCAATCACTAACGAACAGAACAAAACACAAAAATAATCCAAAAGGAGGGTTCGTCACACAACGAGAAAGCATGGATCACTAATTTATTGATATCCGATACACTTTCAATATCTATCTGAGCATGTTGAGCCTATTCCATGGGCTGCTGCGATACCCCGATATCGGCGTGTACGAAACAAACGACAACGAAGTTATGGACGCAGCCTACTACGACCTCCTACTACCGGCGAACGGCGACTGGCGGACCGACGGCGCGAGCGAGCGACCCATGCGTCGGGTCGGGCGTCGAGCTGCGACGATTCGGCGTCGACTGGGGTTGTTGTTGGGATGTGGCGCCACCGCACGGCGCTAGGACGCACTACATAGGACGAGACGACCTTACGGAATTATTTAAGAACGGCAGGTGGTTTGGGGAATGAGCGGAGTGAAATTTGACATGTGGACCGAACAGCTGCTCATGTGTGTGACGAATGTGGAATCGTTACACAGATCTTAAATAGGACGCAGAATAAGGAGTAAAAGTTAAAACTTAAAATATGGTTACGGCTACATTAGGGGTCCCAAGCCCAAGAAACATGTTTAGTTTTATGTTTTATCAGAGACTACAGGAGGGTGATACAGCTCCGTATTGCTCGCCCTTCTAAAGCAAACTTGCCCTAAGAACTAAGAACTTCATTGAGGCTCTGATATATGAACCTCGAGGGCCCACACTTAAGAGAGGTGTCACGACTTTCTTTGAAACAATATGAAAATGAAAATCAAAAGTACTTGAACAAGTCTCTGTTAAATGCCCATTCTTTAGTCTTCTTGAAGCTTTCTTGCTTTGTGAAATGTTAAATCCTTCAGGTTAAGGCTTTATAATGTGAGGCCATGATACGTAAAATTTTCCTATTCAGAATTCCTTTCATGTAGTATTTTGGTAGACAAATCATTTATAAAGGTAAATTGGTTTTATGTTCATTTTATCAGTAGGTACTGTCCAGAGAATTAGAACATTGTATATATGTATATGTTACGGTTAAAGTGTTTACTTTGATAGTTTATATACTAGCTGGATAGTATACCTACAAACTATCCAAACGTCTCGTTATTTTGATGGAAAATTATATCTCTACTAGAATAGCTATGAATATTGGTTGGTTTGTATACTATCCGGCTAGTTTATAAACTATACAAGATATGCCGCTAAAGTATTATACCAAAAAGATATCGCACATATTAACCAGTGTTTCTGGTCAGTTTACAAACTATCCACATCATTTGGATAAAGTATGCACCTAATATCTGTAGTACTACATAATATCAAACTCGTTAGTTAGTATGTAAACTAACCAATCCTCTTTGGTTAATTTAGTTTAGAAAAACAATTTTTGTAAAGTTCATTCATAAATATAACATACAATTGCTATAATTACTTAAAAATAAGTAAGACAAACGGAAATACTATTTTTGTAACAAAATATTCATATAAAATAAATCTCTAGACCCTGGGCAGCTTTAATGGCATCATAGGTTCCACTCAAACGTAAAATAATTTTTCCAGATCTATTATATGGTTACATGAGATGATTCGATTCTCTGTAAATCATAAGTATTCACTACGTGATAATCAATCTTGTTATTAGTGTTAGGTCCTTGTTCACGTATTCTCTTTATATGATGCAGAAGTACATTATAATCACTTTCGTTCATTAATTTTGAATTTTGGGACTTTTTCTCGTAACATTCTAATAGTAACTTTTCAAATTTCTGCTGCTGATTAATTTTTGGTAACTAGATACCTGTTCTTAAGCAAATTTTACAAGGCACGACAGTAAACAATACCAACACGTCACACTTGTACTTGCCATAAACATAACCTCACTTTTCTGTTAAATTGAGCAAAGAGAAGTTTACATACTAACCAAAGAGGATTGGTTAGTTTACATACTAACCAAAGAGGATTGGTTAGTTTACATACTAACCAACGAGTTGGTTATTATGTATTACTAGGGATATTAGGTGCATACCTTATCCAAATGATGTGGGTAGTTTGTAAACTGACCAGAAACACTGGTTAATATGTGTGGTATATACTTTAGCGGAATATCTTGTATAGTTTATAAACTAGCTGGCTAGTATACAAACCAACCAATATTCATAGCTATTTTAGTTGAAATATGAGTTTCCATCAAAATAACGAGACATTTGGATAGTTTGTATACTATCCAGCTAGTATATAAACTATCAAAGTAAACACTTTAACCGTAACATATACACCACCTCAGTATTACTATGTTAAGATCATCAATTATGAATTTCCTCGATTACTATATCGAAAAAAATAAGACGAATCTCAGCTTATTGAAAAAACTTTACAGGATCATCCTAAAAAGTCTGCAAGATCATTGTCCGGTGTAAATACAACAGTGTGAAATTGAAAACTCAAAATCAAAAGAAATGTTACATACTCCCACGACGATTAAGACAAGCAATATATCGGAACTAGGCAATAGTAGCGAATTATAATTTTGGGGGTGTAAATTAGAGCAAATATAGTATCCTTTCTTATTATTGCATCACCCAACAAGATACTTGTTTTTGGTCACGTGACGTCCGATTCAAAATTTTTGATGGGACACCCTATATATTTGTGAACTTTTGTGTTCCTCCCGATAAAACAATTCCAACAAACTAGCAGACTTGGGGTCTAAAGTGATTAATTCAAGAGCTACAGGTACTTAAAGGATGGTACCACTACCATTGGTTATAACATGTACACCTACAGTTCAATTATTACTTTGGTAGTGTTTCATAATGGTAGTGGTACAGTCCTTTAGGTACCTGTAGCTCTTGAATTAATCACTTTAGACCCCAAGTGTGCTAGCTTGTTGGAATTGTTTTATCAGGAGGAACAAAAAAAGTCACAAATATACAGGGTGTCCCTTTAAAAATTTTGAATCGGACGTCACGTGACCAAATACAAATATTTTGTTGGGTGACACAATAATAAGAAAAGATACTATATTTGGTCTAAATTATACGCCCAAAACTATAATTCGCTACTACTGCCCAGTTCCTATATATTGCTTGTCTTAATCATCGTGGACACCCTGTATGACAGTATAACTCCAAGGTGACGAATTGTCGACGACTCCGTAACATAACTGTACAAGTGTGGTTTTTGTATTACGAAAATGCAGTACAATTATTGTAGACAGGCTCCCGTAATTACCAGTGCACCAAGCCCCACTAGTAATCACAAATTACATTATGTACACTTTATCATTTATTTTTACCACTTATTTTTATCTTACCCAAAGTCAGCTCAAGGATATAATGATCCTTATAAAAAAAAAAATGTGGCGCTGAACGAGGTAGACCTCGACTCAACTGGTTGTTGGTCATACCTTTGAGTATTCCAATTTAATTATTTTGTTCAGCCTCCATTTCAGAAAAACATATGATATATCATATAGTATATATACCTTTTCAGCTAGTACTATCAAAGTTATAAGTTGTAATACATTTTTTGTGCACCCCCCATCCTTTTCCATTTCCCATTGTCCGATCGGCATCAAAACGTTTTCAACTGGAAAGTATTCGTTGAGGAACGAAAGCGCGAACGTCATCGAGAAATCAAAGTTTTCCGATTTTCTTTTCTTAGAAACAAGAATCTAGCTTTTGGTCCCGTTGCGATGATAAAAAATGGAGTCAAGTTGATTGACTCAGTACTTCCCACACATTACGCTGATACCAGTTTATTATTTTCCCATAGCATGAAGCTTTAGTCTAGGATCCCTTGCAACCAAATAATCGCCAGCCCCCCCCCTAAAATTGTCTTATCCCGCTAGGCCTTTCCTTCACTGGTCAATGGACAGCCTATTATCGATACTACAAACCACCTCACTTTCAGCCCCATCCAAAAAACTGATAGGGAATGATCAGGAACCCTGTAGTGTTTGTGAGAGTACAGCATCAGTAAATACGGGTTGCCTATACGTGTAAGGGTATTATGGAATACCGTCTCGTGTCCACGGTGCGACGGGTACGGCAGCGTCAACACAGTATGGCGACAGCGAAGAGTATGTGTAGACGTGCCGCCTGTACGCATGGTGAACTGCCGAGCCGGTACCACGCGTAAGGAACAAACACAACACACACCAATTTCACCCCCACCCAAAAAACGCAGAAAATGATCAGGAACCTCTAAAACGCTTAAATCGATGTTTGAGCTGTTTTTATATTTTTAGTTTTTTTATTATTTTTGCGCCGCCACTGGCACGATTTATCAAAACCATACGCGTTTTCCATCTTCGCCATGGTAGTAATGCCGTTTCAAAATTTCATTAAAATCAATTCAACAGTTTCCTCGTTACAACGATCTGACGCAATACTCTCGTATGTTTACATCAAAAAAAATTCTGTCTTTTGCTTTCTGTAATAGGCAAAGGCAATGTTCGGATGGACCTAAAAAAGTTATTTATGTCGCCAGGTCTTCCTTCACAGGTCAGTGGACAGTCTATTATGAAAGCATCAAATTTTTCAATTTTACAACCCCCCACCCCCCAACCACCCCAATTTCACCCCCACCCAAAAAAAAGTATAAAATGATCAGGGACCCCTAAAACGCCTAAAAACGAAGTTTCAGCAATATTTATTTTTTTTTGTTTTTTGCTAATTACTCCGCCGCCTATGCACCGATTTTCAAAATTATAGGAACATTACCTACTACGACCCCACAGCATATCGCTGCCCAAATTTCATCACAATCCATGCAGCGGTTACTGAGATTACGAGGGTAGAAAAACGCGACAGACAGACAGACCGACAGACCGACAGACAGACAGACCGACGGAAATGAGTGACGTTGATTTTCGTTATGTAGACATCATGAAACGTCCAAAAAGTGGATTATCTCAAAATCGAAAATTTTCGCGATTACAATACTCCCCTCACCTATCGGTGTGGAAAGTAAAAAAGTAAAACGACCTTTAAGTTGCCGGAATTTAAAATTCTGCCAAAAACACCCTGTAGATACAAATTGCTGGTAGCATCCAGAATAATATCCGCTTAATATTCAGGTAACTCGCTGTATAATATTATTGAGAAAAGCGAAAGGAACATATCAATTTGGACGTATTACTTGCGACCTTGCAAATGCGGAAATTAATAGAAAATAAATTATAACTTGGCAACGTCGCAACCGATTCCAAAAATATTTTAAGGTTGAGTAGAGATCAATGATGGACACTAGAAGAACTTGAGAGAAACTTATAGTTCCATATAAAAAAATCAAGTTGATCTCTATCCTACTTTCCAGCAACATCCTGTATATTTCAAAATATTTTTAGAATATGCGTCTCAAGTAACCAAATAACTTTTTTATTTGAGATTTTCTTCTATCAGCTATACCTTGCGAGATATCGAAGAATTACACACTAAATGGACAGCCTGTATACATCGGAAAAATTCGAAGTCCTTTAGTTTCTGTAATAGGCATAAGGCAATGTTCGGATAGACCTAAAAAAGTTATTTATGTCGCTAGGTCTTCCTTCACAGGTCAGTGGGTAGTATATTATGAAAGCAACAAATTTTTCAATTTTACAACCCCCCACCCCCCAACCACCCCAATTTCACCCCCAACAAAAAAAAAGTAGAAAATGATCAGGGACCCCTAAAACGCCTAAAAACGAAGTTTCAGCAATATTTATTTTTTTTGTTTTTTGCTAATTACTCCGCCGCCTACGCACCGATTTTCAAGATTATAGGAACATTACCTACTACGACCCCACAGCATACCGCTGCCCAAATTTCATCACAATCCATGCAGCGGTTGCTGAGATTACGAGGCTAGAAAAAAGCGACAGACAGACAGACAGACAGACCGACAGACAGACAGACAGACAGACAGACAGACAGACCGACGGAAATCAGTGACGTGGTTTTTCGTTATGTAGACATCATGAAACGCCCAAAAAGTGGATTATCTCAAAATCGAAAATTTTCGCGATTACAATACTCCCCTCACCTATCGGTGTGGGAAGTAAAAAGGGGAGGGGATGAGGGTAATTCAAAAAATAGTGTCATAACGTAAAATGCTACCACAATAATGATCATGTTTTCTTATGTCGAAAACGCTACCGCGCATGCCGCAAAATTTTCAAAATTGTGGAATAAAAATTCATAAAGTAAATATTCGAGCATTATAATGGCAGTAACTGTCACAAAAATGATCCAAATAATTTCAAATTTTATTATCACAAAGAATTTTTTGTTCTCTATCTTTCGGTTCACTTTTGGTTCAAATAATGTATGATTTAATGGTGGAGGTGTGGGGGTTACTCGAAAAAAAATATATTTAACATAGCATTATCTATTATCGTATTATAAAATGAGTCAGGAGGTGATTTTACTTTGGAACTTCGCAAAAACGGGCCGAATCTAATAACTACCCCTACTTTGTCGGGGAAGTTAGAAAAAAATATTATAATAGGAAAATTGGTCGGAAAAAGCTTTGAAGGCTCAAGACATCGTATACCGAGGATGTTCTTATTCCTAAAGAATGTACCGTTATAAAAGTCTGTTATTTTCTCTCAGTTAAAAAGCAGCTCAGTTTACAATAACAAATTAATAGTTTGACAAATTGAAAAAAACATTTTTATGTTTTTGAATTATCGGACGCTTCTCATTCAGCATCATGAATATAGACAATTTTTTAACAGGTATATACAGAGTGAGTTTTTAGTTCCGGCTCGGTCGATAACTCCACTACTGTAGAAGAGAGGAAAGAAAGTTGTATATAAAAGTTGTAGCCACGTATATGGTCCTTTGCTCAGAAAATATTTTTGTTTATACAGGGTGGTCCATAACTACGTGGTGATGCAAATATGCATTTTTTTAAACGAGGCACCCTATATATTATTCCATACTAAAATTCTACTAACGATTTCCGTTCTTCCAATATACGGTATTGTTACATTATGCAGGACATTTCAAAAGTTATGACCATTTTTATATCCAAATCGCTGTCAAATGAACGTACTGTATATCAAAAAGTGATGAATCAAAAATCATTTTTTTACACGGATGGACAAAAAACATCATCTAGTTTTAAAATCGGCTATAAAAAAGCCTGCGACGCATATTCGTATACAGGGTGATGTAAAATGCAAAATCTAGATTTTCTCTCTTTTTTAAATGTAACCCCCAATATTTAATCATACCAAAGAATTGCATTTGATATGCTCTTTCATCTTTGTATGGTACTTGTTATGGGTGCATTCATTAGTTTTTGAGATATTTCGACTTTTCTACAAATTTTAAATATACCTTCAAATTTCATTTTTGCTTAACAATCAACTAAAATATAAGGCCATAATAGTACCTGATCAAGTCAAAACACTGGATTAACGAGATAATATAGGTCAAGTGTGCTGAGGAAACAATTTTATAGACGTCATACATAATTATCAAGCAGATCTATCAGGTGGGCTATGAAATAATAATCGACACGGTCCAAATAAAACGATTCTTCTGTGTTTCAAACACGTTAGTTTTAGAGTGCCTCCATTCTGGATATTGCTGTTCATAGTTGATATATTCTAGAGGCAAGTAGGCAATTTCTTAGAGATTCTCCTAAATACCCTCAATGGAGAAATTAATTTTTAAAGCTCGTTTTTCAAACAGTACGAAATTATTGAGTAGGCTATGAAAACTGTCAATTTTTCAAAGCATACCTGATAAATCTGCTTGATAATTATGCATCGCGCCTACAAAATTGTTTCCTCAGCATACTTGAATTCATTATTTAGATGATTCAGGGTTTTGACTTCATCAAATACTGTCATGATCTTATAATTTAGTTGCTCGTTAAATAAAAAACAAATTCGATAGAACTTTCTCAAAATAAATAAATTTCAGTACACAAAAGCTATATTTTAAATTTACCGAAAAATCGAAATATCTCGAAAACTGATGGACGCAGGTACAACAAGTGCTATACAAGGATGAAAGAGCATATTAAAAGCAATTCTTTGGTATAATAAAATATTGGGGGTTACAATTAAAAAAAAAAGGAAACATATGGATTTTGCATTCTACATCACCCTGTATACTGATATGCGTCGCGGGCTTTTTTTATAGCCGATTTTAAAACTAGAGGTTATTTTTAATCATTCCATGTGAAAAAAATAATTTTTGATTCATTACTTTTTGATACGCAGTACGTTCGTTTGACAGCGATTTGGATATAAAAATGGTCATACCTTTTGAAACACCCGGTACAATGTTATAATACCCTATATGGTGAGAAGAGGAATTATTAATAAAATCTAAAAATGGAATAATATATGTATAGGGCGTCTCATTTAAAAGAATAAATGTTTGCATCACCACGTAGTTATGGATCACCCCGTATAAATAAAAATATTTTCTGAGCAAGGAGCATATCCGTGGCTACTACTTTTATGTACAACTTTTTTCGCTATCTTCTACAGTGTTGGAGTTATCGACCGAGCCGGTAAAACTCACCCTGTATATAGGAGTGTCAGTTTTGTTTTTGTAATAATGCCGATCGCCTTCATACTGAGAATTTCAAAAGAAACTTCAATAGTCAACATTACAGACATATAGATATAACATTTCAATATAAATGTTCAGGCTCTAGCAAATATTGTATTACCTGAATGAATGTTTCACATCTCACACTGTCATCCTGGAACGTCGTACTAATCTCGTTATCCCATAAGCCACAATGCAGGCAGATATGGTTTCTCAAATTACCTGGTACCTGCCCATGCGTGAGTTACCAAAAAAATCCAATGTGTTCCGTCGAAGGAATAAGTTTAATGTGGTTCAAATCTACCCCAAACCCGCCTATAGGCAGAACGGTATCTTCCGCAAACAAAAACCATCACATCTGGGCAGGACCGTAGTAAGGGGGTTACCAACTCATCCATACATCTGCTTTGTACAGTAGAGGTATACCACAAAAACGTGGACTTAGGCAAAGGTGAATCTCATCTTTCGATTTTTGTTATTTGTATGATTCAGGTAGCGATGAAAACTCACAGTTGCTTATTAGCAGCGTAGTAAGAAAAAGTTCTTCCATACACAATCTCTAAACATAATCCGGGTCATCCAAACAATTTACTCCTCAGGTTCAAGACAATTATAGGTTCTAATAATATCTACTATCATACCGACAGGTATGTATCGTACACACCGTAGGCTTTCTATAATTTTATTGATACAGAAAATTATTCTTACAATAGCATTTACAACAGACACAATCACTCATGCCTTTATTTTTTTTTATGGTCGGCCTCCCGCAAAGGCTGAAAGCCTATGGCGCTGTAGAAGCGCTGCGAGAGGATAAGTATCGGTTCACGTTAGATTTGAAACGCTGCAGGTTGTAGCCGTCGAGAAACAAATTCCCCGGCAGCTGATTCCACAGCGTCGAAGTTCTCCAAAAGAAGGAAAAAATTAAATTTACTAAATTTTTTGTGTACTGGAAGAGACTAGTTCGGGGAGTAAGGACCTCGACCTGGTAAGGATGAGCTCGCAGAGCTTCTCTAGTGTTCCTGGTTTGGATGGCCTGTGGTGTTGTTATCTGAGAGAGCTCGCTCATTGCACTCGCACATGCGCATTGCGCTCGCACATTGTCTGTGTTATTTGAGATATTAGTAAGCAGTATTTGCGCCAAAAGTATCTTGTATTCAATTCAATGATCCTTGTCGTTGGCTCAACTTCTCTGTAGTCGGCTGGATTGACATTGAGATTGAAGGAATGTTAAAAAAGAATGAGGGGCCAGCCAATTTTGTGGTCTATCCGTCTCTTATGTATGTGTTGTGTGTATTATATTTCACGCTGTAACTGTATAATCGATACCATATTTTCAAATGTGATGAGAACTACTATGTGACCAACGTAAATTGTCCGGCAAAAAGAATTCGGTGAAAGATATGAGGACGTTGCCACAACTCTTAGTGATTCTATCCTATTTCCCCATTTTACGACTTTTTTTTGTTTCATATATAAAAGAAAGGGCAAATAGTTTATATTCACTTAACGTCCCATTTATCTACTTGATAAAACTTATAGCCACAACCGGCAGATTTTATCCACCTTAAAGACGGTCCAGCATCAGGATTGGATAACCTGCAGCAGATGATATTTAATGTTCTCTGTTTTACTCAACGACGTCCTACTAATAGACCACGCATCCAAGGCAAATTGTTTGTCGGCATTCCAAACATTGGGAATATTTTCAATGGTTCTCCGCAGCGATGCCAACTTGACAATCATTTGGAATTACTATTCAGAAAAACGTTATGGAACAGTATCGTCAATATGCTGTAAAAAATTATGATTACGGCTTGCTTATCTGTAACAAAAAAAGTACTCTGTAGGACGTCGTTGGTTGTACTCATGTTTTCAGTCTCTTTTTAGACTCGACACGATAATGACGATCGCTAACTGAGCGAACATTCCGCTCGCCTTCCTCATGCCGCGCAGGTCGATTTACGATAGTCACACAGTAGTGTAATAAGGGCATTACCATACTGGCATTTGCTTCGCTTTTGGACAATTCTTGATGTTAACCTCAAATAACGAACTTAATGAACAATAATTATTTTGTTTGTAATTTGTTAAATAATGTTTTTCCCGAATTTCAAAAGAATTAGGTTGCTTAAAGATATAGAACTTACTGATAGTAATGTCCTTATTTCAACTTGTGACGATCACTTTCAAAAATACAACGATTATGTAATTGTAGCATACAGGGTGTTCATTTGAAAGCTTCCCACCCCGGATTTCTCGAAAGCCGCTGACTAAAAGAAAAAACGTCGAGACACGTCAGAAGGTTTGTCAAGGGGTACAAGTTTTTAACCAAAAGCTACTTTATCTCCTTGTACCCTCTCTGCTCAGGATCATCCCCTTAAACATTTCAAATCACAGGGGGTATTAATACCTTGTTTTAGAAAATTAGAATCTTTATGTATTTTAACTTGTTCAAATAGAATACAAAAACACACGAAAATATAACTTTTTATTGCAATAAGTGTTCGAATGTTGGCCGTCATTGGCCAAACAATGATATAGGCGATTTTGAAATTCCTAACCGGCAGTTGTAAAAACATGTTGTGGGAAATCATGGCAGCTTTCGATAATGCGTTGACAAAAGTCATCCAAACTGCCCGGCAGGAATATTAAAATTGCCTGTACCATTGTTTGGCCAATAACGGGCAACATTTGAACACTTATTGCAATAAAAAGTGATATTTTCTTGTGTTTTTGTATTCTATTCGAAGAAGTTAAAATACATAAAGATTCTAATTGTCTCGTAAACGAGTCGACCGATTTAAAAAAAAAATCAAACGCAAAAATAAAGGACATACCTTTGTAATAAGGTATTACTTGATACCCTTTGTCATCTAAAATTTTTAAGGGGATGGTCCTGGAGGGCATAGGGTATAAGGGAGTAAAATAGTTTTTATTTAAAAAGTCGTCTCTCTTGACATATCTTTTGAAGTGTCTCGGCGCTTTTTATTTTAATTAGCGGTTTTCGATAAATCCGGGGTGGGTTTTTTAAGTTTTCAAATGAACACCCTGTATACCCCACATATTCAAAAAATCTAACCCTAACCTTCAATTCAATACTCGGTTTCCATTGATTTTATTTGATTTATCTGTTCAGTTAATTGCAGTATAAACAAGTTTAGTTTGGATTTTGTACAATTATTGATTATTCTCATAATTATGTATTATGGTTAATTTGAGTGCAGATGATACTACTGCGGATGCAAAAATACAAAACATCCAATCTGCAGCTGTATTTCAATAGTCAACAATGCGATAAATCTGGTAAACTCGGTTTTCTGTTCTAACAAAAAAAAATATTTTTCATAGAAACTAAAGAATTGAGAATCAGTTATAAAACATTATTTCCGTTCAATGAAAGGCTGTAACTGAAGCACTCACTGAAATTCAATGACCCTTTGACGTTGAATCGACAAGAGAATATAGTTAGTTATTACCCTTCCCATTGGATTGCTGTATTTGAGGAGTACTGGATGTAAAATCTCATTGAATCAAAGCGTGCGTATTTGATGACACTACAGGTTTTTTGTGTGTGAGAGTTTAGGTCCCTAGACTGCAAGATAGTGTAGAGTTAAAGGTGAGAAATAGTAAAGAAAACACTCCACGCCATTTTTTTCTTAATTGCGTACATTTTTTTATGGGTTACCTCGCGCAAAGGACGAAAGGGTGCAGGTTATAGCCGCCAGGAAATAAATTGCCTGGCAGCTCATTCCACAGCGTCAAAGTTCTCGAAAAGAAGAAATGCTGGAGGAGACTGGTTCAGGGAGTAGGGACATCGACTTGGTAAGGATGAGCTCGCAGAGCCTCTCTAGTGTTTCTCGTTCGGACGGCCTTTTATGTTATTATCTGGGAGATCTCATTTGTAAGACAGAGACAGGTCGGCCACCCTTCTTTGAGGTTCCAGGCTGTGGAGGTCTTTTGTGAGGTTAGGCATTTCGATTAGTCTAATTGCTCTCTTCTGGATAGTGTCCAGAAGCTTTAGAGAGTGCCCAGGAGTGCATCGTCACACTTGGGAGCAATACACTAACAATGGTCGGATCTGTACCTTGTAGATCAGCAGTAGTTGCTCTGGTGTATACAGCTTCCTATAGCAGAACAAAACTCCAAGCTTTTGGGATACCGTGGTCGTGCCAGGACATGTTATTGTTGCTGTTTATCCTTAAAAGCTTGACAGGAGGTGGCTCAACTATTGGGTGACCCTCCATTTCCATAATTGGTCAGCTAACGTGAGACTTCTTTGTCAGTGTTGTTGCCTGAGTTTTCTGTAAGTTAAACTGTACTTGATTTAGTAATCCCCACTCGAAAATTGTTTTGATATTACCTAAGTTGATGTATGAGGTATGTTGCTGTTGCCGACGTACTGTCTCTTGGGATCATAGTAGCTTGCCTAGTTCCATGAACGATAGAACTATCGTCTGCGAAGTAGATTGTATTGGATGTTATTCCCAGCAGCTCGCTGAGGTACAGCAGAAGCAGTGTAAGTCATAGGACAGATATCTGGGAACATCGGTGATTATTGAAAGTACGTCTGATAAACAGCCTTTGACTACAACAGAGATCGGTCGTTGAGGAAGCTATTCAGCCACTGGCGCAGGCCAAGTGGTCAGGCCATAAGCAGCAAGCCTGACCAGAAGTCCCTGAAGTCACACCCTATTGAAGGCTTTCGATACGTCAGGTGCAACAGCACTGGATTCGCCATGATTTCCAATTGTTCTGTTGTGACGTAGGCCGGGAGGTCACCCGTAGACCTATGCTTTCGGAAGCCATACTGGCGATCATTTATGATGTTATTGTTGTCCAGGTATTTAGGAGCTGAGTCCTAATAACAATCTTCATAACCTTAGACATGATGCTGATGAAAGCCACAGGTGTATAGTTGCTGGTATCCGTTTTTTTGCCTTTCTTAGGAATGGGTTGTACGCAGCCAATCTTCCAGGCAGCGGAAAACACGCCTCGCTGATACGATAATTTGCAGAGCTTGCAAGTAATAGGAGCAAGTTCAGCGGCACAGCGTTTAAGGACAATGGCTGGCATTTGGTCAGGACCAGTAGCATTCTTCGTGTTTAGTTTTTGGATGATGCTTTTTACATCTCGATGTTGAAATTTGACCTCTGCCATTCTCAAGTTCACGTTTCTAGTGGTCATGGTGGTGGTGGTTTATGGAAATGTATGACCCATAATGCTAGCAAGTACGTCACTGTAAAAGTTGCCCAAGGGGCAGGCAGCATCGGTCGCTGGATTATTTTTCGAATTCATTTATTCAGAAGGACCCGAGGGTCGGTTTTCTGTTTGTGTGCGTGTGTGTTGTCCGAGACCCGGCGTTTTCCGCCAGTTTCTATAAAAATACTCCCGAAACAAACTCGGGCTATCAGAAACTTCCATCTGGGTAGTATAGCGTTATGATAATGGCATAAAGAATGTATCTAGCCAGCCCTTTGTTGGCCTTTGTTGTGCCGATCTTAGATGGGATGAGTAACTGTACCGCTTTCATGAAACCAATTGAGTTTTCTATATATCGTTTTACTTCTTACACTTAAGGGGGAGTAGCTTTGTAATCCAAGAGTTTTCAACCCATACATGCTCAATATTATTTCACAATGTGGGTTGCACAATATTTTGGCGGAGGCCCTACACAGCTCAATATCGTTGCACAGGATTTTGATCTGTGCAAAAAAGTGTACCGGAGGCAGTAAATATTTATGGTTGTGCAATATGTTATGCTATCGTGAGCACAGAAGTACAACATTCAAGGAAATATATTGTGCAAGTAGTTCCAATCAGAATTTCATATAGTGAAGTCATGTTGAGTGATAGCGATTCATAATATCCTGAGATATGCCCATTGATATACGAGCAACCCTCGCATATCGGCTCTCATATGCAGCAACATATAGAACCGCGCTTCTGGTCGGTTAAGCGGACGCGTCGTGGCGTTCCACCAAGAAGTCTACTGCTGTATAGCAGCGATTTTCTTTGGTTTGCCGTTACCTTCGGGTACCAGATGGCGCACAAGGCAGATCTTTTTGTCGCCTGCCCTCAAACATCAATAAATTCGAAACTGAATGTTTTATCACCTTCCTTGGCAGCCCTGATGCAGACCGATTTAATATTGCGCAATAATGCCTACAGACGGCACAACCTTTTCGCGTTTGCACAAAATATTTTCAAGGATTTGAATTTAACAGAATATATTGCACAACATTTCAATTTCGACTACACACGATCAACTATATTGCACAAACCTAAATAATACGCAATAATCTTGAGCGTGTATGGGCCGCTTTAAGCGATGCTCTATGATATCAACGTCACAAGCACCTATAGCACAAATCATGTCTGTCGACCTGACAGTTTTGCGCCTGACGCTGTAAGCGCTAGATCAGCGAATATCTATAAGGGGGACGCGGCGAGTATGTCGCGAAAAAACACAACAATAAAAAACAAAAAAAAATATGATTGAGAAACTTATTTAACCGAAAAAAAAACAAAAAACGTGCAATATGTTGTAGTATGTAGAACCTGTAATTTTCTGGCTGAAATGATTATATATTCATGCTGTTGCATTCCCGTAGGTTCCAAACGTTGTTTAAAGCTACGCTAATAAACCTTTAGCTCGGAATGTGAAGCTAGTAAAAATTGACCAAATTTCGGAGGCCATGAATAAGACGAACCTTGAAGAACTATTAATGAATGTTACTACGAATGTTGTCAAGAGTAATGTACAAAATCGACGAGCGCTTCTTGGTGTACTGTCGAGAAGGGTTTCATCCAGTCATCAATGTTTCGCTACGGACTCTGCGGTTCAGAAACACCTCAAAGAGGGAGAGGCGCGATAAGAAAATTGGGTCGCAAACTCTAAAAGATTGAGAAACACTGCGCTAGATCGATTTTTTGTGCCGGCGGAAAATAATGAACCGCTTTTGTACTAGACATGAAACTGTGTTTACCAAGTAATAATAAGACACAACATACTCATATATTTTATTCTAATGTTTCTACTTAATAGTAGGAAACTGGAAGAGAAATCATAACTATCCTCATGTTAGCGTATGCAACTCTGTTTATCTTTGTTTTATTTTTCATGATACATATTTGAGAGACTTCTCAATGCAGTGAAGTAAAAATTGTTTATCGGCCACACCACAACACCACACAACCACATTTGTTGGAATAAAAAATACTTATTAACAGTGCGGTTGCTTATGCAGCTTTGCTTGATGTGTCAGCGAGAATACCACTGGACAAGTTCCAGTAGTTACACAAAAATTCATATTAATACCTCATAGTGGAGGATCCCATATAAGGCCATTTCCAATGATCTGTTTACAGATTGAAAATTATATTTTATCAACTAAAATATGTTTCTAAAGTCTCACCAACAGGGTTTCCAGAAAAATGTTCTTAGCTGCATTTAAATTATATTGTAAGAAAAATATTTTTCATAAATTCACTGACGTTCTTACCAAATGAAATACAATACAGACAAGTTTATTGCAAATGCAGTAGTTTAGAGTTAGCTAGCATTTAAGTTAAGCTATATGTAACGAGAGGCACCGGGTATACCATTTGCTGCGATTGATAAGGATGCAATTTAGTAGCTGTGCGCCTCCCTATTCAGAAAGGGGTAAAACTGGTATATTATTGAGGCACGATTTGGAGCGAAAATACGATTCTTATATGGATCTTAATAAAAAAACTGATCACATGAAATCAAAACAGAAGGAAAGCAGACAAAACAATTAATATAATTTTAGTGGGAAAATTTATAATTCTATTGTATTATTATTTTATACAAATTTCCTTATTAAAACTTTTATCTGAAATACCAAGGAAAAGTAATAAAAATCAAATTCCTTCATTATATGTCTTTCTCTATCACATCTACTAGTCTATAGCCTCTCTGCCACGTATCTTGCTAGCTCCAATTTTTGAACTTGAACACATGGCAACCGTTATTTATGAACAGATTGTCTCAGGAAACCCTGTACCACTGTATCTTCAATAAAATTGTTTGCATTTCAATATAAATATTTCATTTGGTAAGCACGTCAGTGAATTTTTGAAAAGTATTTTTTTATACTTGGGTTTAGACTATCAGCAAAAAGAAACAAATCTTCAATGCATTCCTGCCAAACACGTCTTCCCGATTCCATCACCGTCGCACTGCCACTAACGTAACAGTATATTTACACATAAAATCTTCACAAAAGATCAAAAATTCAGCACAATGATATTTCTTCCTTCACCTATAGGTTATTGAAAACCGCACACCTTGTCTCGGCGTCACATTTCCTAGACCAACGACCGAGGTGGGGCTTTTTAAAGGCCGCTTTGTTCCTTTGAACCCAGAAATGACAACAACAATAGCCTGGGGGTTTGACAATAACCGCCAAATAATTCGTTTCTAATTCTTTGGGAGCAGAACGAATGGACTGTAAAGTTAGACTCTATTTGAAAATCTTTTGATGTCCGAATCCCTATTGTACTTAGACTTGTGCGAAAGAAACGGGTCTTGCGGTTTATCAGCGCAACGGTGCGTATGACTTTTCTACTATACCTATTGAAATGTATATGTATTTGACACAGTAGGGTGTAGTTTTTAGTATTATAGCAGCAGATCTTGGGTAGGGAGCTTTTCCTGGTAGTAATCAGTAATTGACAATTAACAAGTCATTCAAGACTATGAGCTCACATTTGTCGATTGCATTTGAAGATCATTCCTCTACCAATTCCTACTTCATCATTCCTAAACAAAAGGGCAATGCCCGTGCAACACGTGTGACAATATTCTCACATGAATTGGATGGTTACGGTTTTACATAGAAATTACTAAATACAAAATTAAAAAAAATGGTGGTAAACTGACTAGAGACTGTATGTAATAATCAAATCTATTATGCACAATATTAGCGGGGGGCCGCGCCTGGTAAGTAGGCCTCAGTAGGCCCTTTTTGCCATCCCCGAATATAAACCCTCAGCCACCACTTCCTGCCAAACCTTCCCGACCTTTTAACAGAGGCCAGTATGTCAGCCCAGCGTAGGGAGGGTGACTCCTCAGATCCAAAGATCTCATATCTCAGCCGCCTAGCAACTCACATTCCGCAAGGAAGTGGTAGGCCGTTGCATCAGTCCCTCCGCAGCCCATACTGAGGGAGTGGTCTTCAATTCCTAATAGCGATAGTTGTCGCCTTAGCCTACAGTGCCTCGTCAAAACACCCACGAGGTTTCTGATGGTCCATCGGCCTTGGTTCGGTAGCCATGCTGACCTAGATATATTCAGCCCTGCTATAAAATCCCTGGCTTGTTTGCATCCCTTGATTTGCTTCCACTGTTCATTTATGGTATCGTTCACTCACTCTTTGAGGGCTGACGTTACCGGCTGCCTACTTAATCCGATATCGGGCTTCGGGCTAACAAAGGGTCTCCCGGTGCCAAGTCTGGTCAGCCTACTGGCTTCCTCATTACCAAGAACGCCTGTATCACCCGGGACCCACATCAAGGTAACTTCCTTCAGGCTCGCCAGCTCTCACAGTCTCTCTGTGCACTCCTGCACCAGAGGT
The DNA here is from genome assembly GCA_951848785.1 of Callosobruchus maculatus. NCBI lineage: Eukaryota > Metazoa > Arthropoda > Insecta > Coleoptera > Chrysomelidae > Callosobruchus > Callosobruchus maculatus. The sequence continues at coordinate 12,885,026 of CATOUR010000054.1, read as the reverse complement.
GTCCTAGTTCTGGGCCTGCAGATGGCTTTCAGAGCTGCCTGACTGTCAGAGCACAATATTTGTTTGTAACATTTGTACATAAACCTAAGTGCATTAAGGATCTCATAAAATCATAGCATTTCCTACAACGTGGTTGAAGGGAATGATCGCTTGTCTGGATTGATCGAGATGTTACCAGAATAAAATATTTTCAGGACAATAACAAGTAATTTGCATATACAAAAAGATGTTCTTATTCCATCTACCTCTTAGCCTCCCTATAATCCCAATTCAAATAACAAAAATAACCAGGGACCCCCAAAAATACCTAAAATTGCCAGACAAGTATCGCTGTGCTCACAAGTATTACCACTACTAAGAGATATACCTCCATGAGAACTTCCCAAACACTCAAATCAAAGACTCAATTAAAAGGGCTCCCCTGCATACATGCAGACTTCCAAAATATGCTTTAATCGTGCTTATCGTGATACGTCAAGTATATTTTCTGATGGATCTAAACCAGATACTAGGGTGGGGTGCGCATTTGTCATCAATGGCACGGCTCACTCATGGTCGCTGCCGAAGACTATACTGCACGCGATCTGGTTCTACCAAACCATCAAAGGACAAAAGCCAAATCATTTTTTCGCCTATCACCCTAGTAAAATGGCATCAAAATTATTTAAAATAAGACCACTAGTTTGCAAATTGCTGGTCAATTTTGAAGGCAATATGTAATAATGTATAACAGGTATAGGGTATCATCAGGGCCAATATTGTTCAATGCTATGTATACAAAGGATTTTGGAGTTCCTCTGTTCACCCACCTTTCCAAAACCCAACATCACGGTCAAGAAATCTCAAAATACCTAAATACTAGGTCCGGCAGGATTCAAGTAACGTTTCATTTTTTTAATTACCCTACTCCCAAAGAATTGCTTTTCACAAATTTAGCATTAAATACAAATCACTACACGCCCTAAACTCTATCGAAATTAGTGCTGCGGTTAATAGGGTTACGGAGGTAAAAATATATCGGAAGTCAGACCAACGGACAGGTGGAAACGAGTGACAATTTTATAATAATAGTAAAAGGTCTTTATTCCTAATGTTAAAAAAAAACGAGAAGTTTAGCTATCAGTCTATTCAAATTCAACCTAAGAAATCTGTATATTGATTTCGAGCCATCTTCCCCTCACCCAAGTTGACACTTCGGGTGATAGAACAAGAAAACTATATCGTATTGTCAGTATATGGACCCAAATCGCTTGATGGAAGCAAGGAAGCAGGCAAAAATGAATCATTCAACAATATACTAGGCATAATAAACGTATAAAGCTATTGAAATAAAAAATGTCGGTAAGCTTACTAGACAAAATTAACAAAAAGAGAATAAAGCAAATGTTTACATCAAGAGATAGAATAATGGCTGAGGTAAAAATAAACAAGGTGGACCCAATGAAAATAAGACAGGAATGCCTAAACTAAGTTGTTAGTTAATTACTGGTTAAAGTACATTTCAGCACTAATATTAACCTACTTTCTGGACCTAGCCTGAGTTGATCAAATGATCATCTAGCTCATACATTTTGACTGCATTGTAAGAAAATGAATGTCGAAAAAGTGTAGTCCTATGACGCGTTAGGGAAAGAAAACAAATGAATTTATAACGAAGGTATGGAGGTGACGATGTTGAGAGAATTTTGTGCACCACAACTCGCAGATTGAATTTATAAATAAATTATACATAAATAAATAAAAAATTAAACTAAACAAAATAAATAGAATAAATAAAGTAAATAAAATAAATAAAATAAATAAAATAAATAAAATAAATAAAATATATAAAATAAATAAAATAAATAAAATAAATAAAATAAATAAAATAAATAAAATAAATAAAATAAATAAAATAAATGAAATAAATAAAATAAATAAAATAAATAAAATAAATGAAATAAATGATGCCCTCACCCACTCCCATCTTTTGCTCGGCACCAATCCTCCCGATCGTACTTTCTGTGGTACCCGTCTGACCATCCTCCACATAATCTGGGAGTGTCCATCTCTGCGTCACCTGCTTCAACTATATGAAATACCTCATGACGTACATAGTTGCTTTAATAGCCCAGATAAGATTAAGAATGTTCTGCTGTACATCAAAAATTTGGGACTCTACTGGAGATTGTAGAGTAGAACTCGCTATACTGTAAATAGTGATAACGGCAGCCAATGACCACAGTAGTCGACGCTGCCTTAAAAAAAAAAATGAAATAAATGAAAAATAAATAAAATAAATGAAATAAATGAAAAATAAGTAAAATAAATAAAATAAATAAAATAAATAAAATAAATAAAATAAATAATAAAATAAATAGAATAAATAAAATAAATAAAATAAATAATATAAATAAAATAAATAAAATAAATGAAATAAATAAAATAAATAAAATATATAAAATATATAAAATAAATAAAATAAATAAAATAAATAAAATAAATAAAATAAATAAAATAAATAAAATAAATAAGATAAATAAAATAAATAAAATAAATAAAATAAATAAAATAAATAAAATAAATAAAATAAATAAAATAAATAAAATAAATAAAATAAATAAAATAAATAAAATAAATAAAATAAATAAAATAAATAAAATAAATAAAATAAATAAAATAAATAAAATAAATAAAATGAATAAAATGAATAAAATGAATAAAATGAATAAAATGAATAAAATGAATAAAATGAATAAAATGAATAAAATGAATAAAATGAATAAAATGAATAAAATGAATAAAATGAATAAAATGAATAAAATGAATAAAATAAATAAAATAAATAAAATAAATAAAATAAATAAAATAAATAAAATAAATAAAATAAATAAAATAAATAAAATAAATAAAATAAATAAAATAAATAAAATAAATAAAATAAATAAAATAAATGAAATAAATAAAATAAAATAAATAAAATAAATAAAATAAATAAAATAAATAAAATAAATAAAATAAATAAAATAAATAAAATAAATAAAATAAATAAAATAAATAAAATAAATAAAATAAATAAAATAAATAAAATAAATAAAATAAATAAAATAAATAAAATAAATAAAATAAATAAAATAAATAAAATAAATAAAATAAATAAAATAAATAAAATAAATAAAATAAATAAAATAAATAAAATAAATAAAATAAATAAAATAAATAGAATAAATAAAAATAAATAAAATAAATAAAAATAAATAAAATAAATGAATCAAATAAAATTGATAAATAAATAAAATTAATAAAATAAAAATAAATAAGTAATAAATAAATTTGCCATCTTGAGCCACTTAAGCTCATTTAGCTCCGCAGATAGATGGTCGTATCTTGAAAGTCTAAAAAGATGTAACGACAACAGCAGATGAAATGCGACGTAACCATAGCTCAAAACTGATAGTTGCTGTAAAGAGATCTAAGTGCTGAGTAAGTTTTTTTTTTCATGGTGTGGACACCACATTACGCCCAAAAAGCTCGTTAACCTAAAATCGAGTATTTCACAACTATAATGCTCCCTTAATTGTCAATGGTATGGGCAATGAAATGGCAAGAACGCATGTGATGGAAGTTTTTGGGCTGTATTAGTAGTATACATCACATCATAGGCCCTTGTAGAGAGTTGCACTGCTGTTAAACGGATATGCTGTGGCAGAGGCCCCCGGCGAGACGGGAGACGGCCCACTTATCCCGAGACGCAGCAACACGCCTTGCATCATCGTTGACCTAATTTTTGTCTGTTCACACCAGGATGATTGGCAATTTGTGTTCCCTTTTACGACGGCTCGTTTCTCTCTCATACTTTCATTTCTCTACGCAGTGTATTAAAAAAGTTGCTTGATATCTGCTGCGCTTGATAGGATCTAACGTTCTTGGAAAGTACTTCCTTTGTGCTCCGTCCAACAGGTCCGGATTCATACTTCTGGAGGCGCTAGGCTAAACAGTAGGAATTAACGAATTCGTATAGGTTAGAAGAAGTAAATAAAGATTTTGTTTGTTTGAACCATCCTAAATGGTGACGGTTGATGGTGGCACAGTCTGCTGCCAGATATCCTCTGGGTAAAGTAAATATCAAAGCTGGTTTGACGATATATTGCAGTCATTGCAATAATTATTAAAAAAGCTTGTGAGGAAGATCCCAAAACATAATAATGTTATTATAATAGGAAATTGAAAAAAGCTGTTATTAATCAGATGAAAGCTATACGCTACCGTAGAATGTGCCTTTTGAAAAATTTAAAAATTCTAATTATTGGGGCGGTATTCAGATGTTGCCCGCTATTGGCCAAACAATTTGAAAATCGTTTGTTGTTTTGCCAAAAATTGTTTGGCAAAAAATGGGCAACAGTTGAACACTTGTTACAATAAAAGATTCTAATTTCCTCAAAAACGAATCGACCGATTTAAGAAAACCAAACGTCAGCTTAAAGTACTTCGACATATACCTTTAAAACAAGGTATTACTCAATACCTTTGCCATCTAAAATTTTTAAGCAGACGATCCTGGGTAGAAGAGGGTGCAAGGGGATGAAGTATTTCTTATTGAAAAAGTTGTGCCCCTTGACAAATCTTTTGAGGTGTCTCGGAATTTTTCTTTTAGTCGGCGATTTTCGAGAAATCGGGGGTAGGAGGTTTTCAACAACTCTGTAGATAGTTGTGACTCAAAAATCGATCTCATATAAATTAGGTCTTTATGATACATCCCCCTCATTTTTGCGTCACCCACGCACTGTGAAAAGTTGCCCAAGTTATGGTAGTTACTGAGTGTGAGAAATATCAAATACATTTAATTTGACCTGCAAAGTACTAGCGATTAATATAGGTTATTCTCGCTGACGAAAGTGGAGGGGGAGGACCAAATCAGGTAAAACTTTTTTGGGGTCAGTAGAATTTAGCGATAATACTTTGATGCAAATTTCTGTTGGTACTAATGTATTTAAGTCTCTGCGATTTTTTTGTAATTACTGTAAGTAATACAATAAAGCTAGAAAGAGTTTTCTGACACCCATTGTTGTGATTATCGTAATTTTTTAAATTTTATCGCATTTCTTTCCTATCACAAAAAAGGCTATAATGCTGTCTGATCACATAGAAAGCTTAAGGGTGGCCAATATTTAGCAAGAGGAGGTATTTTTATAATTTAATGGAACCTAACTACAAATATTTTCAATACCTTATAGAGCTTCTAATAATACTCCTTAGTGTAAGTTTTAACATTGTCGATATTCAAAAAAATGGAGTCAAGTTGGTTCACTCAGTACTTGCCACACATAACGGTGATACTGTTTTATTAATTCCTATTGCATAAAGCTATAGTCTGAGATCCCCTTGCAATCAAATCTTCGCCCGCTTGCCCGAAAAAAAACATACACCACAAAAACTTTCGTAAATAGTTTGTTTCATCTCTCTCTATGGGAAGTAAGATAACGCAATGTTTATTCTGCAAGCTTCAACTAGACGAATTGGATCGGTCAGAAACTTCCAAATCATCTAGAAACGAAGTTTGAGCTGTTTTTATATCTTTAGTTCTTTGATTATTGCTGCACCGCCACTGACACAATTTCTAAAAACCATACTCGCTTTCCATCCCCGCCACGGTCGAAAATGCTCTGTCGAAAATTCATCGAAATCAATTACACAATACAGAACGACAGAAGTTCATTGGTTTCTGTAATAGGCAGGTAATGATCGGATGGGCCTAAAAAAGTACAACATGCTACTAGGTCTTTGTTTCACAACTCAATGGATAACCTACTATGAATACAATGAACTTTTCAGTCTTACAGAAAAAAATGTAGAAAATGGCCAGGAACGCCTAAAGCGGCTACAAACGAAGTTTTAGGAGTATCTGAAATTTTTTGTTTTTTGCTAATTTCTCCGCTGCCTATGCATCGACTTCCAAAACTATAGGAGCATTACCTATTACGACTGCACAGCATATCGTTTTTCAAATTTAATCACAATCCATGCAGCGGTTACTGAGATTACGAGGCTAGAAAACTGACTGACAGACAGACCGACTGACAGACCGACAGATAGATAGGCAGACCGACAGAAATGAGTGACGTGGATTTTCGTTATGTAGACATCATAAAACGCCCAACAAACTTATTATCTAGAAATTGAAAGTTTTCGCGCTCACAATCCCCTCACCTATCGGTCTGGGAAGTATAATAGTATATTGTTCAACGATGCGGTAATGACGGTGAAGTTTACAGCATGAGCCGGAGGCGAGTGCTGAAAAATCAACAGGTGAGTTATTACCATTACCGCGAGTTGAATACTATACTTTATCTAAGATCGAATATACAGGGTGTCCCACGACGATTAAGACAAGCAATATATCGGAACTGGGCAGTAGTAGCGAATTATAATTTTGGGGTTGTAAATTAGAGCAAATATACTATCTTTTCTTATTATTGTGTCACCCAACGAGGTATTTGTTTTTGGTCACGTGACGTCTGATTCAAAATATTTAATGGGACACCCTGTATATTTGTGCCTTTTTGTGTTCCTTCCGATAAAACAATTCCAACAAACTAGCACACTTAGGACCTAAAGTGATAATCCAAGAGCTACAGGTACTTAAAGCATGGTACCACTACCATTGATTACAACATGTACCCCTACAGTTAAATTACTTTGGTAGTGTTTCATAGTGGTAGTGGTACAGTCCTTTAATTACCTGTAGCTCTTGAACTAAACACTTTAGACCCCAAGTGTGCTAGTTCGTTGGAATTGCTTTGTCAGGAGCAACACAAAAAGTCACAAATATACAGGGTACCCCATTAAAAATTTTGAATTGGACGTCACTTGATCAAAAACAAATATCTCGGTGAATGGCACAATAATAAGAAAATATACTATATTTGCTCTAATTTACACTCCCAAAATTATAATTGTATGAATAGTACGATTTAAATACATAATAATAATTACAAAATATTGACAACTTAACCTCATTTCTCTGTCACTTAAATAAACACCGTCACCGTTCGATTTAGTATTTGACATTTCATTGCAATATTTGCAATTGTTAAAGGGGTGACACACGTACATCCTTTAGGTACGCGTTTTTTAAGTTCGCGAACTTACTCGGCTCGACGTGGTGACACACGTGAAGCTAAAATCACTCATTTTGGTAATTTTCGATGGCCTGCCGAACCTAACTGGTGGCTCGCGGCTCGCAGTACGAGCCGAGACAAGCTACGAGCAAGATTTCAAACCAGTTGGATCGCCGGCGGTTTGCCCGACGGTTTTAAAGTACGCGTACTTACGGTGACACACAGGCGAAAAAGGTCGTCGAGCCATAAGTACGCGTACTTGCTCGTACGTGTGTCACCCCTTTTACAGCGTCTATTTAATCTTATGCATTTCCAGGTGATCAATACAATACGTATCCAGTAGGCGGTGTTCATAACCCACGGCTGAACACACGCTGTTTGTTTATAGGTAGCATAACCTGTTCAGAAGTAGTTTGATACTGGCTGATTTACGTAATGGGAGTAGATAAATATTTTTGCAGTATGCTAACTGTATACTACATTTTTGTGAAACGATTCCAGAAAATATAAATATGAAAATTTGAAAAGGGAGTTTTATCAACGCTTCGAGCAGTAAAGCAATATTGAAATGTTCACACTTTGTAGCGATATCAAAGTTTCAGGCATATCCCTTTGTAATGTCATCTAGGGCTGTTGCTTGAGAGCTTGAGAATGCCGTATTTTATAGATCATGTCTTGCAGATTTACCTAACTAATAGCAACTAAGTACACACTACGGTCCTGATTTAATCCTGGTTGGCGGAGCATCGTCAACCGGCCGGCTGGCTACGAACCCGGCAGGGTAACCGGCCGTACTGCGTCGAACGCAAATTGCATTCCAGAAATTCACCGTTAACTGCTTGTTTGCGTATTCAATATTTCAATTACTGCTCCCTCGCTCCCCATTCTAGTTTCCAACCCCTCACTGGCTCCCCCCTGCTACTCTTCTATCGCCAGGAAATGCATCAGGCTGAAACAACAAAAGTTTGATGACCAGACGTTTTAAATCACAGTGCCAAACTTTTCAATTATAACAAATTGTTGTCTATCGATGCATGAGTTCGAAAATTGATGGTAAATACTTAAACTCATCGTTCACTGTTAGACGCGCTTTCAAAATTAGTGCAAGCACTGTAAGGTTACATGCTAGAAAACGAAGATTTTATCTAACCGAAGGTAGGTACATTCTTATTTTAGGAGTAGTAGTATAAGTATTTTCAACACTATGCCTAATTTAGTACATTATGCAAGTCGGGGATCTAAGTTGGAATAATATAAACTGGAAATATCTCAGCAAAACGGAAATTTTAAACTAGGAGCTTTGTCCCTTTGACCCTTTGATTATGATTCTAAGGCTCAAGTATGTTTGCTGTTATTTGGAAGCTCGCTGTATGTCAATACGGATATCGATCGCTGGATTGATAAATTAAACCTAAACTTTCATAACTGATAGCGTTTTCGGATATGGATCGCTGGATCTGTACTATACCGATTTTAACCATGAGTTTACTTCAGTGCACATTGAAAACTCGTCTGGTGCTCTGAAGTGCAATAAATCTGAACTGGTAAGTAGGACATATGCCAAATTTCAAGGGCAGTTGAAGTAGCTGTACTGTCAACTAACTGCTGACAAGAGTTTGATGTCATTTTGCATCGTGAGGGCATCATTTCTTTCTGTGATGATTTTCGATTTTGAATATTTTGAATCAATTTTTACTTTGTCGACATAAAATTGACCAAAAATAATATATATTATGATTTATGTATCGGTAAATACTTATATCTTATTATAGCTCTTCTTTCGTCAGTTTACGAACAACATCTTCAACAAGAATTCGTATTTTTCGGACACATGCAGCCGTTGTTTGCAATATAACTAAATATGGTTCAATTTTCTCATCATCCGAAAATGACGATGTTAGTAGTTCATCCAACATCACTTCCCGTACCTTCCGTAACATAAAATCCATGCTGCTATGTATACTATCAAAAACCCACTTCTGGAAATTATTTTCTTTGACAAATAAAGGAGGTTATAATTTATATTTTGTCACTATAAGAAATGAATTGAAATCGCCACGAGCTCAGAAAGTCCGTGGCGATAATATGCACTTAGTGCAATATCAATTCAAATAAACGGATAAGTTAAAAACAAAAAACTAGACGAATTTTGCACTCAATTGTAAGGCGAACATAATGTTAACACTCAGTGCATATTGGTGCAGTGATAGGGCAATAAGTCGTAGATTGTATGCATTACAGTGCTTTGCACCAGCCATAGTTAAATTTTTTGTTTAACTAACTAAAGCTTTACTTTAACAAAGGCTTAAAGTTTGGTCACTATAGGTGTGGAGAAAAATTCTTCAGCTTCCCAAGTATGTGAGACAGGAAAGGCAGACCCGTACCAGGAGGCGAAAGCACAGAAGGTTATGGTTTCAGAGCTTCATTGTGATGACTTTCTAGAAAGTAAATACTGATACGTTCCACGCACTGTGTATACTAACAGCATCAATAAATGCATATGTTATCTATCTATATTTGTCAATGAAAGGTGGAGAAAAATAAATCACTTTCTTCTACATAACGAAATAGTTTCAGTAGATAATAATTATGTAATATGATAACTGAAACTGTATAAAGCGCCTTTTACATTATTGACTAAATACAAGTGGGGTCGAAGCACATTTAGTTTAATAACAGTTTTAGCACAAATACTTTTTGGATTCCATTTGACACCTTCCGAGATGCTAGAGAGATACAGACACTCAACACAAAACTGAAAATAAACCTTAATACTGGTATTTGGTAAACTGCTGATGTAAGATAGGTTAGCATATCTTTTTAAGTGCCCATTAGAGAAAACAACGCCATCGTATAAAACCTCTATTTACCCCCCCATTTCAGATAATTCCTTCTTGAGGCTGCTCCGACGTCATGATAATGGACGGACTTGAAACTCGATGCTCAAATATTTTTATATCTAAACGAGAACAGACGCCACGGGTGGATGTTTCCCCGAGTACATCAGTGCCGACGTGGAATATCGTGACTCAACTTGGAAGCCACATATATCGACAACGAATCATCGCAGTTCGATAATTTCGACCACTTAACATAAATATGCGGTATTATTTTGTAACAGCTAAACTCAGAAGCATGACATATATAAGGTCATTCCTAAGCTAGTACTTCTTAACTGTGTAGAGAAGTCGTTAAAATAAACAACTTTTCATATAACTTTTTCCGAAATCGAAAAAATAAGCGAGATACAGAATAAGAAAAACTAAATCATTGCTTGTCTATCAATACGTGTGTATCAAGGTACTTTGGCAAGCCATTATAGAGCGTTTACTGTTTGGCCAAAATCCACTAGACTTAGTAAGGAGAAGTTCATTCGGTCAAACAAGCTACTCTCTGAAGATGCGTCTGAAAGATTCAATGCATAGGGTTATGTTTGTAGAGCCTTAAAAGGGAATCGATTTCAGAAAGTTTGATGCGAATTTTCAATTATTTGGAGACTAGTTCTATAATGAACTGCTGACACCTCTGCGCGAATTCGAGCGTCAGCCTGAGCTCCTTGACTGGCTTTGTTACTGTCCTAAAAAGGAAGACTCCTTTACTTGTATTACTGCTTTCTTACTTTCGCACAAAGTTATAGTATGAGGAGATTGGTGCTTCTCGTCACATGACAGGCAGTGGCCGGAACCACTATGTTAGTTTTGATACTGGAGTAGGCATACTGGCAGCCACCCGCTATTGTATATTTATAATCCGCCATGAACAATCAGATGAATAATATGGCTTATACCAGCTTGGTTTTGAAATTTCCAGGGCATTGGCACTCCAATGATTTTCGACCAATCAACTTACTGCCAATAGTGGACAAAATCCTGGAAAAAATTGTATGTGCGCAATTGCGACAATATTTTAAGTAGCAATATTCTGTTGCACATCGCACAGTCAGGTTTCAGAAGCAAATATAGTTGTTGCGAATCAGCCTTGCTGTATGTATGTGCAGTTTGGAGGAAAATACGAATGAACAAAATCTAACCGTGAGTATCTTTGTAGACTTAAAACGGTCGTTCGAAGCTACAGACCGAAATATTCTTGTAAATAAACTATCGTCATATGGATTAGAAAATCAGGTTTTAAATTAGATAAACAATTTTTTGGCGGATAGGCACGATATAACAACTTAGATTAGTGGTAATCTTTCTGGTACTAGATATAGCGAATGGGATGTGCCACAGGGCAGTGTTTTAGGGACGTTATTATTTATTGTTTATGTTAATGATATACATTAATGTTTAAATAAGAAATAATTTGTATACTTATTTGCTGATGACACTCTTATTTCTGTATCAGGTACAAAATTTTGAGGAAATTACTGAGATTTTAAATAAGGAACTTAAAATAATGTACAAGTGGTTAAGTCACAATAAAATTAAGTTGAATACTTCGAAAATAAAATGCATGATCATACTATCTATTATAAAATGTCAATAATTCTGGTTTTGTGTTGAGATAAATAGTGACAATATTGATTTTGTTCAGGAGATCAAATATCTAGGAGTTACTTTAGACCCCCAGCTAAATTTATTAAGTGGTAAATCTGAGTTTTACGTTAGACTTCATAAATAGGGCATTCCATTCAAAATTATGACGGAAAATTGGTAAATCTGACAACACTGATATTAGCGTTTTTGGATTCTGTATGTTCAAAAACCCCCACTTATTGAATTTTACCTCTCCAGCTGTGGCAGTTTTAGAAATATTTAAGCGTTCCGGTACCGTTTACTGAAACAGCGGTGTTGCCGTATCTCAGTAATTAATAGAAACAAAATTTTGAAATTGTGAGATCATACTAAATTCGACATGTGCAATTCACTGCATTAAAAATGAGTAGAGGATTCTATTTAAAATAAATTAAAATCGGGGATATTTGTTTAAAAATTTGGAAAAATGATTTATAATTTGGCAACGCCGCAAACGCGGAAAAAAATGTTAAAATACGAGATAGGGTATTAGTAGATATTTCGATTTAAAATAAAACATCACATTTAAAAAAAAACAAAGTAAAATGACCTTCAAATTGCCGTAATTTAAAATTCTGCCAAAAACACCCTGTAGATACAAATTGCTGGTAACAGGCAAAATATTATCTACTCGATATGCAAGTAACTCGCTGTATAATATTATTGAGAAAAGTTAAAGAAATGTATCAATTTGGACGTATTACTTGCGACCTTGCAAATCCGGAAATTAATAGAAAATAAATTATAACTTAGCAAAGTCGCAACCGATCCAAAAAATATTTTGGGATTAAATAGAGATCGACGATGGAAACTAGAAATATTTAAAAAAATCATAGTTCTGTATAAAAAAATCAAGTTGATCACTATCCTACTTTCTCGCAACACCCTGTATATTTCAAAATATTTTTAGAATATGCGTCTTAATAACCAAATAACTTTTGTTTTTGACATTTTCTTCTATCAGGTATACCTTGCGAGATATCGAAGAATTACACACTAACTGGACACCCTTTATACAATAAATCCTGTATATGATACAGGCACACCATTTTTACTTTCAACATGCCAAAAACAGTGAAGTAGCATAGCCGGTGGAAGTAGCTCTTACAGTTTATTGTCGATTGATGCTAATGCCGCAGTAATCGATGTTTTGTAACTGACATGCACGTATTGAAAACATCGATATTCGGAGCCCATCCTCTAGGCCGAATGGTAGCATAGAGTATAGGAAAAGCGAAGCAAAATGAGTAAAAGAACGCAGACGAGTTATGTTATTGGAGATGATATGTATGGAGAAGTGGGACGAGACGTCGAGGAAATGGAGTTATCGCGATGTTTGTATAAGGATACAATGTTTACTGCCTCTATTTCTGGGGGTTAGGATATATGCGATATCCAATCCTTTCCGCGTTCTCTACCAACAAACTTGATGGAGCTTTCGACGATATTCCCAAGGCTTTTATTATATGGGAAGCCGCGATGCCTTTGCATTCGTCGGGAATAGGTTAAAGCATTGATTAAAGTATTTAGGGGAAGATGAACAACCACACAGTAAAATCGCGCGCTCGCAGTCTATCTCACTCACTCTAGTCTATCTCACTCACTCTCATAGAAACCACGACACCGTCACCTGGCGCCCTCTGGGCCAATCTCAGAAGCTTCAAAAATTCCTGAATCCTTTATAATAAATATGCCCAATAGATGGAGCAAAGGAGCATCCAGCTATAAAAATACGACCTTGAAGTGCCAATGACCATGGCTGACCCATACCTAACCACCGACGGGTCGGTCGGGATCGTCGGTGAACCTAACATTCGAAAATATGCTTTGTGTTCCAATTCCAAACGATCAGCTGACAGCGGTTGATAACCTTGTTGTCGGTATACCGCCATATGAAATTGAGGACTTTTATTTGTTTTTTACAATTTCTTGGACATTTTCACCATAATTGTTGTTGTGATGTGTTTTTTAAGGAACTTTTTTTGTCAGGTAAGCACATCTGTCAATTAAAGTGATGTAATTCATGAGATAATGCATGATGAAAACTTGAATGCATATTGAAAACAGCAAAAAAAAAAACGTTTATTCGCCAATTACAGTTATCCCATGAGTTATCACATTCACTAGAGCGATAGTTGTTATAGTCATACTGCATTTTTATCACTTGATACTCCAAAATAATGCATTTCTTACTTGGAAGTTTTATCTGTGAAGTATATAGAAGTAATGAAGTTGTAGTGGCCAACCTTTGGTGGATTATGTTAAAGTAGCAAAAACATCCATCCGTAGGTAATAATTGCTAGTTGTATACCTATGTACATATAGGCAAGTTCAAAAAATGGATCATTTAATACATTCATTTTTTGACATAACCTAAAAGTTGAGTTTCTGGAATAGGTACATTATGACTATTCACTTCTCTATTCGAATAATTTGCGCACTATTTCAAAATGCTTCCTTTTTGTCATTATAGGTGTGGAAAAAATTCTCCAGCTTCCCAAGCATTCGAGACAGAAGAGGCAGACCGATACCAGGAGGCGAAGAGTGTGCTGACTTTACTCCACATACTGTGTATACTAACAGCACCAATAAATGCTCATGTTATCTATCCATATATTTTTTAATAAATGGTGGAGTTAAAATGAATTATTTATTATTATAGGGTATGCTTCTCACACAATCAAAATGAAAATATGACATATTATAGTTATGTTTATTCAAAACAAATTTCATGTCTGATGTTGCTAACAAATTTGATTTTAAATGATGTTCTTAATAATCACATTACTTCATAATTTTAAACGTTATTATTATAATTAACCATAAACGTATCGATGAGGTAATGAAACAGGATACATTTCAAAAATTTTATTATTCTAAATGATAAACAGTTGCATCTTTCTTTACAATTTTTGTTTCATTTTTAACAACCACAGATAATACATCTCGGGACTGACATGCTGAGTTCAACATTTGCTTTAAAAGCTGTCTTAGACCAGTGCCGAAGCCTTCAAAAATAATAAAAAGTGAAAAAAAATTACAGTAGGATGAAACTCATTAGAAAAGGAGGAGAATATGATAAGAATAAAAGGAAAAATAAATTACGGTCGATTCGAGATCGGGAAGTGGGAGGGGGTGAGCTTTTAAGGGTAGAAAATGGTTTATCTTGATTTCTGGCAAAACTACAAGTCCTATGGAAAAAAGTTGAATGGCAAAGATGTAGGTAATAAAAAGATCTACAACTCTTGTGTTATCAATTTTTTCACATAACCTCAAAATTTTGGTGAAAAATTCAAAAAACCAAGTTTTTGGTCCTTTATTTTTATCTTTTTCAAAAAAAATATTTTTTTTACGAAATTTGGTGAATACTTCCCTTATTATGTCCCAAATACACTGTAATTTATTTGATTTAAAATATTTATTTTTTCGCCTTATTTGACCTTAAGATAAAAAATGCACCCCATTTTTCAATCACAAATTCTCGCGTCAAAATATCAGCTTTTTTCAAAAAGTTTGGGAGCCTTTCGTTCGTTGAAATCTCTATTTTCTGATGGTGTAAAAAAATATACATTACTATAGAAAATCTTCTCAGAAAATGCAAAAAACTGAAAAAAAACTCAAATTCGAAAAATTTGTTTACTCACCATGTACAATTTTGAGCTATTTATTAAAATTTACACTTATTTACTTAAAAAACGTGAGATTTCATGTTACATTGATAAACTAAAAAATTGCAAATTGGAATATCCTACTACAATTAACAAATAAATAAGTTAATATTTAATAAGACATCCACAATATTTTGAAAAAGTTGTAGAATCTTCTTTAAATAATATTTGTACCTGAGTGACATATGGTGAATGTTAGCCCATTGTAAGGTATTTCATGGAGAAGTGGGGGAATTACATTTTCGATGGTTATGGTGGAAGGACAAGTGACAAGCATCTAACAGAAAATTGTGGCTTTTTAAATTTAATTATACCTGGTGACATAATATTAGCAGATAGAGGTTTTTTAATTAGAGACTCAGTTGAAGTTCTAGGAGGTCACTTACATATTCCAGCATTTACAAAAGGTAAGACGCAACTTCACCCAGTAGAGATAGAAACCACTCGTAGTATTGCTAGAGTTAGTCCATCTCAAATTCCCCTTGATTAGTCTCAATATTTTTTACACAACTGTACATCATATTCAAATGCATTTATATTGTTCACATAAGTTTATACTAGATATATGTAAATTATATCCTCACAATTACTAGGAATTCTGTGAAACTAACAATGCCTAAACAAAAAATGCAGTTTTTGATAGATGATTCTCATATAATGTAGTTAAATCATACAATAGTGTCCCTAATTATATTAGAAGTAGCTATAAACTATAACAATGTTTTTAATGTCTCAGAAATTCTTGTCATTTTGTTATGTATAACAATATGATACTTCAACTCTGTGTATGCCAACTTTTTTTTTAGAATATGTATATATAGCTTTCTTGTTGGCCGACACTTTTAGGACGTGCTTTAAGGAAGAAAAGAACTGCTGCTATGTGGCTGCAAACTTCACTTAATCCTGCCATACAAGTGCAATGAGCACATGATATAGCACCATCTGACAGTACGATAATCCATACCTGTAGTGGTTTATCATTTCTTCTTTGTGAGTGCATAACCTGTAACAAAATAAGGGCTGTTTTAGTAGGTATAGTTTGCTTTTATGGGCGAAAACAGGATGGATGGTTCTTTCTAATCTCTAAAACTATTTTTTTTTGATAGATTGTTCTCGCTTCACATAACAACATGGAAAAATTGACTTGACATAAATATCATGTAACAAGGATATTCTACATTACACATGCTTGTTCTTTTGTATTAATTTTACATAAAATAAAATTATAAAAAAATGTTCAGGCCAATTATTTGTATCACCCAGTAAAACTTTGAGTGAAATAAAGAAGTAGACATGTTTTTTACTTTTTCTGACAAGAAAAAAAAGGAAGGTGTATTCACTAGTGATTCAGCCACTTGAAATTAAGAATACAACAAGCATTTTTTTCTGCATTTTTCTCACCAACTTTTTTTAAACTGAAATTTAGTGAGACCATACGGTTTGTCATGTTCTAAATAGCTGTAATTGCGAGCATCTAGTTTAGTGATCATTGGAATGCTCCATTGATACCTTGGACTGTCAACAAAACAAAACGAAATACCAGAAGTATGGCAGATTTATGCTGTTACTCACACTAATAAACCCACACATTAGCTTGAGCGTTAATACCTTAATCAATGCTTGAGCATAGTATACCTAAAGTGACCATTAATCAGCCACTCGTACATCTTTATAATGATTATGCCATGCCTTGGAACCACTCTTGTCTGTTTGTTGCCAAATTCTTGGGATCAGTAATTCTCAAAAGAAATTCATTTTGCTGCTCAGTTTGCCATAATATTTAGCAAGCTTAAATTGTAACATGAAATTGGAGTTACTGCATTGAGAAATGTTACTGGCATTGGTTTATTGAAAAGTGTTCACAAAGTTTTTGTTTTATTTATTGAAAAATACCTAGTTATTTTGATGCAGTTGGTCAGCTGGTGCTGATTTTGAGTAGGAATAACATTTTTAGAAGGTGTTTTCAATATCCATTTTAGGTATCAACATCGTCCTAATAACCAGAATGAATCACTGGGTTTTTTGAGGCATTCAACATTAGACCATTGAAGAAAAGACTCTTTCTGCTGATGCATTGGTGCTGGGCAGTATATAAGTTCAGTCAAGATACAAAAGCGTTATGTTTGAAATTGTTGTGGTGGAACGCCCCATAGGCTTAAGAAAATGGCAGAGTATGGTAAATTTGCGTATTGCTTCAAGTTTTTAGTGATGTAGATGAGTAATAGAAGGCAATAGTTTGGTTTCAGTGGTATAGGCACTTACCTGAATTATACTCATACGTACGGTACTGCGTGTCTGACCAAGAATTTCTTTGTATCTGATCTCTGGATATAGTTCTGTTTGAAGTGTTGTTCGCTTGGTGGTGGTTCGTTTGGTGTCTACCAAATTGCTTTGGCAGTGGGTCAGACTTTCCAACATATTGGAACAAATTCACATTGCCACTATTCTTGATCCAAATATCACGTATAGCTGTTGCTTTTGGGAAAGCAAAGAACATCTCTGGATTACGAGTTTTGTTGTTTGGACAGTTATAGTAATAACATCTGTAAACCATTTTGCTTCCCGAAATCGCGAAAAATTCAATACAAACGATGATAAATCGAAATCAATCAATCAATATTTTTTGATCGTGGTTGACCCAAATTTTCCAAATAACATCGGAATATTAAACAATTGAAATATGACACTGCCATCACTATGTCAAATGTCAAATTGCCAATGTCAGCGACACCTGGCGGAGATAATAGTAAGTAGCGTTGATAGATCGTTGGAAGTAGGGTACTTTATTCGTATCAAAGTCGATGGTTGTTATATTGTCAAAGTTGTATCAGTAGAGGTACATTTGTGCTCATATAGGTGGCGACACTCCAGGAGGAACAAAAATTAGGCGCGTGATCTTAGCATCTAGTGGCCCATCTTCCCGTTAATACCTTAATCAATGGTTAAAGTGATCTGCAAGCAAATTTTAATGTTAGTCTAAGGATAAGAGCGTACACAAACTTTCAACCGAAAAACGTATGACCACATAGAATTGAAGGGTCCAATGCACAAAGTGCCTGAGTCACATTTTCATCAATTATAGACTATCAGTGAGAACTTTTTGTTAGCTTTCTGGTAGTAAATTTAAAATTGTTGTAAAACGTACCTAAGTGATTATATGAGCATATACGAGTTCTAAATAGTTTTCATTTCAATACAACATGTGCCAATACAACAGCCAAATATTAGATAAAATATCTTCAATGGAAGATGAGCCTAAGTACACAGTCCGTTAGTCCACTTCAACGCAAAAATTGCCTTAGTCCAATAGCATATTATTTATGCTTAGTTTGTGGTTTAGCATTAGTTGTTCCACTCATTTAAGAAGCGTGCTCCTAGTGATTTATTATTTCACTCAATTTGTCCAATCATTTATAGTTGAAAAATTGTGGAGAAATAGTACAAAAAACACAGGTTTGTGCGCGTTTTAATATTTATTGTCCATAATATTGTGTTTGTATAGAAAAATTCTGTTTTATGCTGAGACAAACTAAAAATTTCATCATATAATAATAATAATAATAATAATAATAATAATAATGTTTATTGGCATAAAAGTAGTATACATAATAGGGGTCATAATATGACAGCAACAACACCTGCAATAAACATTGAACATTCAATCCACTGAGCGCCGAGGCACTGTATGTGGAGAAATAAGAATAAATATAACAATTTATTAAAAGTACATAAGAAAAAATAAATAATAAATAGTTCCATTATTAAGATGATTGTAAATGACTCGATTAGGGCAAATTACCTAAATAAGAATAAACTAATTTTCTAGAAATATAAACTCCACTAACACCTAAGGAGAAATACATTTTTATCATACAATGAAATACAATAGATGAACAAAAAAATTAAAGGATACACATATATTGTATAAACACGCAATCGATAATAAAATATTAGTCAGTTAGGGCAGACAGACATTCCATTGGATAATTTTTAATAAATAATTTCAATTTCTTTTTGAATAAGGCAATTGAGCCTAAGTTTTGTATTGATAGAGGTATGAGATTGAACAACCTTACACCTAGGAATGCTAGAGATCTCTGACCAATGCATTTATTCATAAATTGAGTCTGATATACTGATTTAGCTTGTCGTGTGGCATAATCATGTGTCGGATGTTCCAGAATATGTTTGTTTTTATAAATGTACACCCCAACTTTATAGAAATACATTTGTCTGATACTCAATAAACCTATTTCCTGAAAGAGTTGTTTAGTTGGATATGATAAGGGTTTTTGTAGAATAATTTTGAAAAATCTTTTTTGGAGTACTTGTAGCAAAACTGTCAATTTCATCAGAAAATGAAGTTCCTGATAAAGCAATAGACTCTGATATCGATATTTATGAATAACTTTTGTATTTGTACTGTATTTTTCATCATATAAAGCAAAACTGTCAATTTCATCAGAAAATGAAGTTGTTGATAAAGCAATAGACTCTGATACCGATATTTATGAATAACTTTTGTATTTGTACTGTATTTTGTATTCTCATATGAAATTAAAATATTAAATAATACAAGTATGTTACAGGTTATTATTACCCTTTTGAAATCCAAAGAAAAAAGTGACTAAGTCTATTTTTGTAAAAAGCAAAATCTTGGTAAGTATACCACTAAGCTAACTTTCACTTGAAGTTACTCGAAAAGTAACAAAGTACGAGAATATAACAAGCTAAATGATTATTCGAAAATGTAATATTTCCAGAGAGAAATATCTCCATTAAAAAAATGTAACTGTAAGTCACACATTTATTGGACACCCTGTAACATCATTTATTGCGTTCCACAGTTTTTATTTGGGACATTTTTCTCTAATAGGGAAGCAGCTATCGTCCACCCACACATCGTTGATACACCCTGTATCTAAAGAATATCTCAGTATCTGAGAGCACGCGACAGAAAAGACCTACCAGTGTGCCATCTGGTACCCGAAGGTAATGGCAAACCAAAGAAATCGCTGCTAAACAGCAGCAGGCTTCTTGGTGGAACGCCACGGCGCATCCGCCTGGCCACCAGAGGAGCGCCGGTTCTATATGCTGCTGCATATGAAAGTCGATATACGAGGGTTGCTCTATATCTCCGCCAATCCACCAGTACGCAGACAGCTGTTTCACGCTTATTAGCGATTAGAGCAACCCTCGTATGTATCAGTATAAATTTATAAGATATTTATTTTACCTTTTTGCATCTTGGCGGTCGGTATCCAATATGATTACAAAAATCCTGGGGTACGGTAGAAGATTACATTTCTAGAAATATTTTTTTACTACGTGTAGACGTAAATATTTACATCATCGTCAGGCTTAGACTGGTAGTTTATACCACAACAGTCACATATGACTATGCTTGCCAGGTGTTGTTGGCAATTTGAATCTCATGGAGAGAGAAGAAAATATGTTAGCATAGGATGCTATAACAGTTTTTGTACCTACCTTGACGCCTCTAACCTCTCCAAGAAAGTATTTTTCATTACTTTTAATGGAATGGAATATACCACCATAAACATGTCCACAAACGGTAAGTCATCGGACTGACCTTTAACATATCCTTCATCGATCATCAGCAATATGGTAATATAGAAAAGAAGCAGATAGCAGCGTGAAACAATATCAAACTATCAGATAAAACAGAATACAACAGGAAAAAACAGAAAACAGCTCAAAACAACAGAAAACGGGTAGAAGTTAGCTAGAAACAACATAAAACATCCAAACACAACAGAAAACAACCAAATAGAACCAAATACAACAGAAAAGAACAGAAAACAGCTCAAAACAACGGAGAACAAGCAGTTAGCAACGGTAGATCACGGCCAAATACAACTGACTAG
The DNA here is from genome assembly GCA_951848785.1 of Callosobruchus maculatus. Taxonomy (NCBI): domain Eukaryota; kingdom Metazoa; phylum Arthropoda; class Insecta; order Coleoptera; family Chrysomelidae; genus Callosobruchus; species Callosobruchus maculatus. The sequence goes on along the minus strand of CATOUR010000054.1, from coordinate 12,863,859 downwards.
AACAGAAAACAGCTCAAAGCAACAGAAAACAAGCAGGAAACAGCTGGAATAACAGGAAACGACCAAATACAGTCAATCAGATTACACGAGAAATAAACACGAACGAACAAAAAAAAAATAATCGCAATGATAGTACGGGAACAGGTTTCAAGTGATTCGCCTTTCTTGGCGCCTGAACATCAGTGGCGTATCGTACTACATGACGTCACGACCAATCATGACGCGTTTTCGGCCGCTGGCGTAATTTGAAAGTCACCCCATATCTAAAACTTTACATTTGGAACGGAGCAGGTAGTTTTTGTTGGTGGTGTATGAATAAGTATTATATAAACAAGAGATATTAGGTACATTTTGCCGAATTTAAATGTTTGTAAAGTTCCCTATTGAAAACAGTTGATTTTAGTCAAACAAAAAACATTCATTATTGAACACTTATTCACCTGTGCTGTAGTAATTTGTTTGACAATGACTTAAATGTGCCGTATTACGTCCATTTAAGCTTATCTTGAGAAGAGATCGGCTTGATGACTGGTTGAAATGTGTTTGTTGTTGCCGCTGCAAAGGATCCAGTGTTACGGTATCATGAAAGAAAAAATGCCAGGATCTCAGACCAGGAAGTCTGCCACTTCTTTCATTCTCGATACATGAACAACTGTTATGGTGTTGCGCCTTGAGTCGTTCTTTATAATGCGAAAAATCTTGGAAAACATTCGCGATTATATTTCTCCAGCGGAAGTTAGAATGCGGATTTGTCTGTCTGCTAGTTTTGTATGCAGACAGCGCCGTACAACCTTTCTCGGAGTTTTTCCCAATGAAAATGTCGGCGTAAAGCCAGCTACTTTTTCCATCCATCATCCTGATGGGCGCACGGAAGTTAGGAATACTGTTCCGCGGTAAACAACGAACAGTTGATGAAACTTCAGGATTGCCTTGAGTCTGAGAGGAAAGTGCTGTACTCGCGCGGATGATAAATATGAAAATACTTTTAATTTAGCGCATTTCTTTCACAAAAAACTTGTAAAACTACTCTGCAACTATCATTTTTCTTTCTAAAGTGCATCGAGTACACGTAGCACAGTGAACAAGAATCGACATGCGGAACTTCAAACTAAAATAGGTAGCTGGAAATACGCTCGGCGAAGTAATTACTCTTCTTGCGCTTGTCTGATATGACCTCCCTGTATTTTATGCAAATCTGGTTTACATTTACCAAAGATGTGCAGCAAGAGTTATATATTATATGTAAACCTACTTTAAATTCACCAAAGATTTGCAAATGCCAATAGACAAGGTGTTAGTTGAATGCAGAAACGTACATTTCAGGTATAAGATGCTTGAGGTTTTAACACGTTGGCTACCAACGCTAGAGCGAAATAGCTAAACTACTGTACAGGGTGTCCCATTTTGGGCACTTTTACGGGGCATTTCGGTTATTTTTGACGATAGAGAGTTGTGGTTTTTGCGACAGTATGCTACTTTTCTGTGAAACTAAAGATGCCGTCAACAAAATTATCATGGCCCTCTTGGTTTTTAAGATACAGGGTGAAATCGAAAATTATCGATTTTGAGACCACCCTCATATCTCGGTTGTTTTTTATCTTATTGAAAAGTTTAAGAATAGGTCTTATAGATTTTTTTCTGTAGAATCCAGTGGTGTAGTTTGATTTTTTCTTACTCTCACTATTTTTCAGTTATGAAGCAAACATATATTTTTTTACATGGAATACCCTATGTATTATTTTTGAAGTCAATCGGAAATAATTTAGGTTTTTGAAAAATATACTGTGTGAATTAGAAATTGCAACACGCAGTATAAGCCCAGATATATTAATAATTTTTTGTCAGCTTATTGTTCATATGAACTGAAGTAAACGATAAAATTTTTGTTCCAATTTATCTTCAAATACCAGTTCATTTTTGCATTTAACAGAAAACGGAGTAGTTTGTATTAATTTTTTTATTGTTGTATTTGCTATGACAAATTTAGTTTTATTGCTTATGTGGTATGTACAACATTGTTTAGCAATATCTCCCATAAGGAGACGTGCCGTGTTTAGTCAATTAAGTGAATTTGAACGAGGTAGGTTAGTGGGTCTACGCGAGGCTAGGATGTCCTTCCGGGAAATTGGAAACAGAATTGGCCGGAATGTTACAACAGTGATGCGGTGTTGGAGGGAGTGGTCTATAAATCGTGGCCATACACGTCGCAGGGGCACTGGGAGTTTAAGGAGTGGTTCTCCGTGAAGAACGCTTCTCAAGATTTAGTGCCCTAAGAGACTGTTTCAGGTCAACCAGGGCAATCGGACATGCATGGAGAGTAGCTACGGGTCGACAGTTAAGCATGAGAACAATTTATCGAAGAATTAGGGCTTATGGGCTACTGTCATTCCGTCCTCGGCTGGTATTACCATAGATCAATAGGCATAGACAGCTACGACTGACATGGTGTCAAAAACGGGCTCATTGGAATCAGGAGTGGGATAGTGGGATCATGTCGTTTTCAGTGACGAGTCACGTTTCTGTTTGTGGGCTCATGATGGTCGCAGAAGGGTCAGACGAAGACATGGAGAAAGGCGCCAACTTCAATTTTGTGTGGAGCGCGAGACTGCGCTTACTAGAGACGTGATGGATGAGGTGCTACAACAATTGGAAGCAGATCACCTCTAGTATTTTTAGACAGAAACATGACCGCCCGGTCCTACATTAGTAAGGTATTAGAACCTGCTCCGTTGCCGTACCTTCAGCAACTACAAAATCCATTATTTCAGCAAGACAATGCCAGACCACATACCGCTGCAGTTACCGGAGACTTTCTCCGACAAGCCAATGTGACCGCCCTTCCATGGCCCACAAGGTCACCTGACCTATCGCCCATTGAACATGTATGGGATATGATAGGTAGAAGATTGGGTCGATTGCAAGTTGCTATACTGGATATAGGCCGACTACGTGTTGAGGTTAGATTAGCCTGAGACAGCATACGTTCAGGCAGATATCGATCATCTCATTCGCAGCATGCCACGAAGGGTTGCAGAGTGTCAAAACTTTGATGGAGGTGCAACTCACTACTGATTTTTTGAGAATACCTTTCAATAAATTTGTTTCATAATTCCATCGATTATTATTCCTATTCATCTCAATAGATTCTCCAAATATTGGTAAAATATATTAACGTTTACTGGGTGTTGCAATTTCTATGTCACACAGTATATATATTAGTATGACTTTTTTCTAAAAAATAAGCTCAAAATTTCATGTTTTACTTTATTTGTAGCATGCTATTGCAGTAGGCCATGACTAATCTATTAAAAAAAAATATCCAAGTAAACAATTATTAAGATACAAGATATAGAATACTTTTAAGCTCATTTATTTAATTGTATTTTATATGCTATCAACTACTATTTGTGATAATGTTCACTAAATATTACTTATTGTACTACATTACTTAAAACCAAACAGCATTAAATCTGAAGAATATCAATACACTATTAAATTTGATTTGAATCAAAATAAAAACTAAAAACATCGAGGAGCTTTTAGAGATGTTGGTTCAAGTTGGAAACTATTTTCTTGAATGCAAATCTGGCACAATTTCTTATTCTTTTAACGGCATTTAAAAAAATTGTTGGTCTCCTTCGTGTTATGACGATTAAAAATTCCCAAACTTGGATCCTGTGCAAATGTTGAAGTATCTTAAACTTGTATGGATGGTAATTGTATTTTTTTAGAATTATTTCTGTAGTTGATTTTTGTGCTTACAGGATGATGAATGCGTTGCTTCTGTGTAACCTAATACGTTTGTCTCCCTTTGCTCCCTATTCTGCTGGAAATAAATTTTAGGAAGTGGTTGAATAAAGGATCCGTACCTAACTATATTTAAGTTTAGACGAGCAAATATATCTGAAAACTGCCCTTATTATAGAAAATTGACAATAATTAAAATGAAAACACAGAAAGAACAAAGCTATATTTAATAAAAATATAATTAAAAGCTGACAGTCTCGCAAGTCTTCTACAGATTTGCATTTTTGTTTTTAATGATGAGTCATAGCCCACTATCTACTCAATATTATAATAACACAATCATCATTTTAATGAGACATTACTATTTAGAAGAAGAAGGTATTTTGATTCTGTTTTTTTTTGGAATTTGAGTAGGAAGTCTCTTTTAGAGTAATAACTGCTTAGATGCTTATTATTTATAGTTGATTAACCATGGCCTACTGCTACAAATAAAGTTAAAATTGGAAAAATCAAATTTTGAGCGTAATTTTAAAAATAACAGTAATATGTATTTTTGAAAAGCTTGAATTATTTCCGATTGACTTCAAAAATAGTATACAGAGTGTTCCATTTGAAAAAATATATGTTTGCTTCATAACTGAAAAATGGTTAGAGCAAGAAAAAATCAAACTACACTACTGAATTCTACAGAAAAAATCTATAAGACCGTTTTTTTAACTTTTCAATAAAATAAAACACAACCGAGATACAAGGGTGGTCTCAAAATCGATAATTTTCGATTTCACCCTGTATCTCAAAAACTAAGACGGCCATGATAATTTTGTTGACGGCATCTTTAGTTTTATAAAAAGTAGCATACTGTCGCAAAAACCGCAACCCTCTATCTTCTAAAATAACCGAGATACCCCGCAAAAGTGCCCAAAATGGGACACCCTGTACAATATGAATCACCGGTGATCCGCGGTGCCCTGTTTTTTATTTTCAGTACAGTATATTATACAGTTCATATCAAAAGTATTAATTCAGTGTCTTTTTCTAAAACATTACAGGTACAAAACAATAAGAAAAAACAAATATCACAAAAAGTAATAAGGTAATTGTAACATATGTGAAAAAAAGTATTAAAGTGTCTTTTTCTAAAACATTACAGATACAAAACAACGGCGTATTTTGAAGTACCAGTTGACATCTGCCTGGAAGAAGTGCTCCTTATAACTCGAGATCACGCTCGCAACATAGAGAAACCTTTGTGAGATATATGTTGGTAGAGAAACAAACAAATCTCGTGTATCACCCGTGACTCATATGGTAGCCAACGTATTAATAGTCCCAAACTAACTTGAAATACTCTTATTTGTAAAAAATTATTTTTTCTATGATCATTCGGAAAGTGACCATTTGTTGTATCATCTATACGCCAAAAGTTGCAGTAGTAGAAAAAGTATATTACTTGGGAAAAAAGGCGTCAAGCCCTAGACATATTTTATTTTAATCACCGAACAGAATGCGTGTAACATGTGCAAAAAGCATATCAATAGATTTTTTGATAAAATGAAATAAAAAAGACTATGTCCCAAGATCGAACCCGAACATTTTTGGTGGGAGGCTGGCCTAAACCATTGAGCTACCATTGGCACCAATGATATATTGTTTTGCTAGCAAAAAATACTTAGTTACTTTACTACTGGAATTTGTGATCTAATTTCAAAGATTCAAAAACATATTTTTTTTCGATCATAGAAAAAATGTTGTGTGCATAATTGTTGCACTCAGTATAGCTGCAGCTTGATGCAGGTTGCAGTAATATGTGAAGAATACAAGTAGTCTGCTTTGTGTTACTTGTAGTTCCAGCGCCGTCTTATTTTGGAAAATACGGCAGTCAACTTTGCCTCCAAGATTGTCTTGGGTCTGGGAGAAAGGTGCAGCACTGCGACGGCTATAAATAATACGAAAATACTTTTAATTTGGGACATCTCTTTCACAAGAAACTTGTAAAACTTCTCTGCAACTATCATTTTTCTTTCCAAAAGTGAATTAACCGGCTGCAAGTAGCATAGCAAACAAGCTCAAAACATATATTTATAGCGATCGTATCGATTTTTTAATAAAAAAAAATAAAAAAAAGGTTATGCCCCAGGATCGAACCCGAACACTTTTAATGGGAGGCTCGTGCCTAACTGTTGAGCTAACATGGCACTACTAGAATGTTTTTTTAACCTTTAGCTACACGCGCTGGTGTACTGTGTACACCATCGGATTACGTTGGTTGTCATTGATATCTTACCGCTGCTGTATCCGGTTAGAGCTGATGTATTGTAAGGAATTTTCATGATCTTGCCTCGATACTCTACTTCGTTTGCATCTTTCTACTAAGTTAGTTGGTTTCTTCCATATTAACGGGCTTTTGTTTATTTTTCATGGCCTGCTAGGTTGCTTACACGCAGGAGAATTGAAAAACACCGAGTTGACTGAAAATATGAAATAAAATGAAAACCAAAAAAGATTGATATCGAGAATGCTATATCGTTAGAAAGGTAATCTCATTTTACATTTGATTCTTTAAACCAAAATAGGCGTTCCCATTTGAAAAAATCAGGTTATCTGTGATTGAAGTTTCCTTAGTTAATCTACTAATTTCTCCAAGAAATAAAATAATAAAATAATTCAAATTTAGCCGTCTGACCTAAAGTAACGCATTTCATGCTTAGTCGTACCGCAAAGTCAAGGCCTTCTAAGTTTCATAATCGCTGGGATATTCAATTTTTTTCTGATACCTACTTATACCAAGAATGGTGATTTGCGCCCAAACGGTTCATTTGAAGTTCCATGTATGATACATAAAGTCACACTAGAATTTACCAAGGAATCCAAATAAGCAATAATATATAGGGTGATCCATTTAAAATAACAAAGTTGTATCACGCCTAGCCTAAATGAGAAACCCTATGTAAGCGAAAATAATTTTGTGTGATGCAATACATGATTCTGAACATTTTTCAAAAATAAACTTTTATACTAACTTCATCGGTTTAGCCGGTATCCTCCGCATACGCTTGAGTGGCCCACCCTGTATAATATTCACTACTTTGAATCTTTTTCCAGTGATAAGGTATGAGTTTTTTTTGTAATAAAATCGTTACTAGTGTTAATACTAATTTTGCAATTATTTTGTTGACATTTATTAACTAAGATATGATGTATATGTAGGCGCTGTACATAATACAGCACACGTGTACTTAAGTTTTAAAACAAGGCGGATGTAGCTAAAGGTTAACAAGATATATTTAGTTACTTTACTACTGGAATTTGTGATCTAATTTTAAACATTAAATAACATATTTATTTCGATCGTAGAACAAATGTTGTGTGTAACATATGGCAAAAGCATATTTGTGGCACTCAGCATAGTTGCAGCTCCATGCATGTGCAATATGCACTAGTTACATAAATAACGATTGAACACTTGCAGGTTGCAGCAATGCGAGAAGCAGATGAAGTTTGATTGTCCAAGTATGCTTTAGAAAATAGGGCAATGTCAACTTTGCCTTTAGAATTGCCTTGTGTCTGAGAGGAACGTGCACGGTTATAAATACGAAAATACTTTTAATTTAGCGCTTTTCTTTTACAAGAAACTTGTAAAAGTTCTCAGCAACTATAATTTTTCTCTCCAAAAGTGAATTAATAGGCTATACGTAACATAGCGAACAAGAATCGGCATGCAGCTCTTCAAACTAAAATAGATAGCTGGCGGTAACGCTTCGGCGAAATAGTTACGTTTCCTTTACTTGTCTGACGTCGGATCCTTGTATTTTATGCAAATCTGGTATACATTTACCAAGTATCTGCAGCAAGCGTATCGAAAACGCGAAGTCGAATATACATATATATATATATATATACTGAACCTCATAGAGTTAAGATAAAAGACGCATTGAGGCCTTAATAGTTCTGAAAGGACCAGGTAACATGTTCTCCCAATGGTTAATATATCTTTTGGCAACCGGCACGTTACAGCTATATAGGGAATGAAATACGTCGTTTTCTTTGAGAATATAAAAACAAGTCATTTTCGCTAATCTCGGACAGTAACTGTATATACAAGATTGTCAAGCTGGGATGTAGAATGCCGATATAAACGCATCGTACACATAATAGCCGATAGCCTTCAACAGGTTGAAAAGTGTAATATCCCCTACTCTCCACTTCCATTCTTTAGAAGACGCGTTTCCAGAGCTGCCAGGTGTGGCGATTTTCTACCAAAGCGCAAATTCCAAAAGCGAGTTAGCGACCAAATATCGTAGCTGGGAGATTGGCGACTTTTGGTGACGCAAAACACGCAGTGAGTTGGTCACTTTTGGCTATTTTTTTTGTGCTTTTCATCATCGACTGTGGTGGTCATTAGCTGTAAAAGTTCTCTATATCATAAATTATGATTAGGAGCACTTACATTTGTTATTGCAATTGTATTATATTTTCCAAAATATACCCACACGTTTAAGGAAAGCAAGCAGTTTATCTATTTTTTTGTGGTCTGTCAAGTATTCCTGCATTGTGTCATGTGGATGGACCATATTATTCTCCTCGGTACATTAGATATATTGGACATTCAGAGAGGAGATGGCGAATACCGAATGTTTCCAGACACTGGGTGCATGTTGGTGGGTCCTCTCGAGATAATAGGTATGCATGAGATATTGCTGTGTGACCCATTCTTAGTCGATGCAGACGAATTGCCTCACATCGCGCATCGTTTCAAGGATGTTGGAGCTTTCCATGCTGTTATATTAGGCTTAACATCCTTTAGATGGGTACCACTAGTATTCCAGTTTTTTGCCATGTTTCGTGCATACAATTTTTTATAAGTTGCTTCCGTTCAGTAGGCTTGATTTGCTCCACATCAGATGTTGTAAGTCTGGTTACCTCTTCAGCAATTTGGTCTGCAATCTCATTGTCTGATATACCTATGTGAGCAGGCACCCATATAAAGGTAACTCTTTTGGAGTCACTTATGGCTTTGTGGGTGTCAATGCACATTCTCGTCAATGGATCAACGCTGTTTCGATTTTGTAGGGCTGCCAATGAAGAAAGGGAGTCGCTGACTATTAAATATGATTTGTCGCTCGACATATCACAATACCTCAAGACTTGTCAAATAGCATATTGCTCGGCAGAGAAAATGGTCGCATACGGTGACATGGACCAGGAGTGCCCTCAGTTACTATCGAACAGCCAACTCCGTTTTCTGTTTTAGAGCCAACGACATATGTAACCTTCGCGACTCTGTATGCTGTAATGATTTCAATGAACATAGATCTTATCTGTTTATGAGGTACATCGCGTTTGGATAACGATTTTAAACAGGGGTTTCAGGGATATGCATTTCGTGTGCAAGTTCCACTGCTCGAACTGATAATGGCCTGGTGATAGATGGCTTAGATGTATATGTCCCATCATAACTATCTAGAAGCTTTTTGTTGCGATGCTGAGAGGCAGACCTTATGCGTGATGCATAGGATATCACGAGCTTGTTTCTTCGGAGCTGCAAGGGTCCAATGCCTGACTCGCAGTACAGACTAGCAACCGGAGTAGTGGGAAAGGCACCTAGGGAGTATCGCAGTCCTAAATGGTTGACACGATCAATTTTTCTTAGCAAGGAGGGCCTAGCAGATCCATAGGCTTCGCAGCCGTAATCAATACGTGACAACACAATAGTTTTATAAATTTTTAATATCATTTCAGTTTCTGCTCCCCAACGAGTAGAAACATTTTATAATATTCAGTGCACTCCTACACTTGCTTATCATGTAGTCGAGATGATCGCGCCAGGTAAGTCGTGAATCGAATATTAATCCAAGAAATTTTATGGATGGTTCGCAAGAGATCTGATCACCATTTATGAAGAGCTGAGGATAACAATGAGGCTTTCTGAGCCTGCAAAAGTGCACACATTTGGTTTTTGGCTTAGATAGTATAAAGCCTTTATTGTCTGCATTTTGGCATATTTGATCGATAGCTGGCTGCAGGTGCTCTATAATTTCCTGTATATTTGTGACTTTTGTGTTCCTCCCGATAAAACAATTCCAGCAAACTAGCATACTTGGGGTCTAAAGTGATTAATTCAAGAGCTACAGGTATTTAAAGGACTGTACCACTACCATTATGAAACACTACCAAAGTAACTCAACTGCAGGGGTACATCGAGGGGTACATGTTATAATCAATAATAAAAATAATAAAAAATACAATAACAAAAAAAGGTTCTATATTTGCTCTAATTTATATACACCTCCAAAATTATAATTCCCTACTACTGGCCAGTTCCGATATATTGCTTGTCTTAATCATCGTGGGACACCCTGTATATGAATTCAAACGTCAAGTCCAACAACATGCTGAATTCATGCTGAAACTTTCGTCGTCTAATTTTATGGAGATTTTCATGGGCCCATACATGTTGTTTATGAAAATGTACCATCCCACGTCGAGTAAAACATGATCCGTCAGTCCAAAGAATATTCTTTAACAAATCGTGATCGTTGCCCAGTAGCCACCTACAAAATACTATCTTCTGTTCATCGTCTCAGGTTGTAAACCATGGATCCTATATCAATACTCTTAAAATAGTGGTCTTACAAGTTCCAGTGGTTTGAATTACTCTTCTTTGGCTTGTCCTTTGATCTCCATTGTGCGGTATCAATATTTTAATTATTAGGGTTTTTGAGAATGGCGCTTGAACCCTGATGAACAAACTGATGGTGCGGATTTGAGAAAACATTACGATGTAGCTGTCACCCCCTGTTAGGGAATCGTCTGTGGTATTTTCGAACGCCTTTTTCCATCAGAAAATTCAGGAATAAAGTGTGTGTCAGCATATTCATGATTAGAAAATTGGAAAGGCAAGTCAAGGCAAAAAATAATGTACAGAATTGCCTTAACCTAGTCATAATTCAGAAGTATTAAATTATTGAAGACGTCAAAAATAAATCAGCCTCATCATCATAGTCACAACGTCTTAACAGACATGTTGTGAATTCGTAAAATGTATTTACTCATTTTACGAGTTTCTCTTGGAATATATCTTTAAGATCTTTAATGCAGTAGTTTCCCATTTGCTTTCTGCATCCTCATGCCGTTGACCAGACGGTATCTACTGGTTCATCCGCCATCAGGGGCAATTTCTCACCCCAAGGACAAGAAGGTGTCCTGGACTCTTCTCAACTCGTCCACCCAAAGTTGTTGGTTGAGAAGAGGTTACTGCTTATACCGACAGTAGTTCGGTTCCTTTTAGTCGCCTTTTACGACACGCAGGATATACGATGGGAGATATTCTAACCCCCACCACCACACGGGGGCCTACTGCCAGATTAATTTGCTGTTAGTTATATTACGTAACCGAAGAAAATCACTAATATCTCGAAAAAGGTCAGTTGTACGAAAAATACAAGAAGACTTTTTCATTTTTAAAAAGCACCAAGCATTGAATAATATTTTTCAGTCATTTGTAACAAAGTGGTGTAGCAGTTTCACCACCGGTTCCTTTAATTTATCGTTATATTATCTGAATCATGGAGAATCCATAAACTTATCCTGTGTGCCGAACTTGAAAGTAGCCGTTTAGGTAATATTCAAAATAATATAGATTTTTATTAAAACTTGAACACTCTGTACCTCGGAAGCGAAGCTTTCTGGGATATCAGTATATATGGAAATTATCATTATTTTAATGTTGTCTATGATGTCCTGGAGTTAGGTATAGGTACTGTTATAAAGTGAACCACTCGGTATTACAAAGGGCCAACAAGCAAACTATCCTTCACATTACAGGATCCGAAGCTGAGAGCCTATAATGATTGTCAGACCATTTTCTCTACATAACTTCTGAGGCTGTTAGTAACCTATAGCATCTGTTAACCTTCATTCGTAAGATAAAAATAAAAATCTCCCTTTCCAGTTGGAATAGAAACTATTAAAGAGGAGGGCTCAATATACATCGACTTTATCAGTCTTCAGCAATTTATTGAGAAATGCGATGAAGGAGTCACTGTGATTTATAACTCAATCGTAAAACCTTAACACCCTGAAAGGGGTTGCTACCCCATGCAGCTCGATTAGTCTGATGAGGCCCCATTCTTTTCAATTTAGTTACTGCTAACTCAGGTAAGAAACGTCCCAATAATTTTTTTAGGAATTATACCGGTGTGCTTCATTCAAAATATTTATAATGCATTTTCGCTAAAATGGAACACAAAGGTGGCGGAAGGTAGGCCAACATCACCCCAGGTGGGCGCTATTAATCTTGGGATAAAATATGGACCTTGGAAATCGTAATGAATTAGAGAACGTCTAGATTTCCGCTCTGTGTATTCAAGATATTATCGGAAAGGAACTTCGGTTTGTTAACGTTTGTATGCGCATTATTGTATAATGTATATGTACATGCATATATGCAGGAACTGATGGAACTGCTTCGTGTCAGATTATTATCGGATGCACTATTTTTGAGGTTTTTATAGTGTCCCACGCCGATTAAGACAAGCAATATATGGAACTGAGTATTAGTAGAGAATTATAATATTAGGGGTGTAAATTAGAGCAAATATTACATCTTTTCTTTTTATTGCATTGCCCGATGAGGTATTTGTTTTTGGTCACGTGACGTCCGATACAAAATTACTAATGGGACACCCTATATATGTGTGCCCTTCTGTGTTCTTCTCGATAAAACAATTCCAACAAACTACACACTGTGTATCTAAAGTGATTAATTCAAGAGCTATAGGTACTTAAAGAATGGTACCACTACGATTAAGACAAAGACCCCTACAGTTAAAATAATTTTTAACTAAAAACTAAAATAATTTTTAACTGTAGGGGTACATGTTATAATCAACGTCGCTTGTCTAATTATGTGACTATGAAATTGTTTATCGTGACATGCGGTTTTTTTTTTGTTAATTTTATGGCACTGATCATTGATCAACTGGCCAGAAACGTGGTTATATCTCATATCTATATACAGGAGATGGTATGGTAGAGTCAAAGTGTTAACAATATTTGTTAGTGTGTTAGTATTTGTGTTCATTTGTTTTTTTGTTTTTTTTGTTTTTTTTATAATTTTATCTTAGCGGTTTTTGTTTGTTTGTTTTTTTTCTTTGTTTTTTTTTTGTTTTTTTTTTATTATTTTTTTCCCTTTTTCTTTTTTTCGTTTTTTTCCCATGTATACTTATATTTACTGTACATAATTTTATCTTAGCAGTTTTTTACAATTACTAAAGTTGTTAGTATCTTACTCAAATGGTTAAATAACATTCATTACAATGGTAATATAAAATACGATATACATTTTTATTTTCAGATCCTAATACTAATTCTATATTTGTTGGTAGTGTGAGATATCTTGAAAGGCTAAAGTAATGTTCGTTGGTTTTGGTACCAATTATTTCGCACTCCAGTAGCAATGTTGCAACGAACCAATTTCTCCACAGGCGCAGTAGGAGTTATCTCCGATCCCGATTCTTGACTTATGTTCAGGGGTTAAGCAATGTCCATTTCTGAGTCGGCATATTATTCTTATGTATGGTCTTTTGTCTATATTCTTGAACCAGGGTTGTATTCGTATATCATTTTGGATCTTTTTAAAAAATGATCCTGCAGTTTGTTCCTGAAAATTATTTCGCCTTGAATGTCTTACTGTATTTGAAATTAAACTGTTTATGTCAGTAAAAGGTATTTTGATATCGGGTATCGGTTCTCAGACTATGGCTGCTTCTTTGGCTAATTTATCTGCAGTTTCATTCTGTGTTATTTTGGAATGTCCTCTAATCCACACTATATTCAATTTTTTATTGAACATCTTTATTTGTGTATTTAACTGCAGAATATCTACTATGATATGGTTTGGTTTACTTGAGGTGTTGTAATTACTTAGTTTCAAACATAAACTTTTGCTATCTGTAAATATAGCAATTTGCGGTTTCTGGCTATTGTTTAAACAGTAATCTAGAGCCTTCTTTATTGCTACCAGTTCTGCAGTACATATCGAACATTGAGTTGGTGTGACATGCAGTTAAAAATTAATAGTTGGTTTCCAGTAATTTTCGGCAAACTTAAATTTATACGTAATGATTAAAAAACCAGTATTATCATTTTTAGTAACAATTCAAAGTTAATAATTAAGCGACCTATACATCATGGAGTAATAAAATTGAATACAATTGTGGTTATTCTAAAAAAAATATTTTCTCTGGTGGTGGTGTAATGCTAGTTCGCGTCCGTAGTAGAACACTACACGTGCACCCTGGGTAACGCTAAATGAACTAGCACTTACTGGCGACCAGACAATCCACGGATCTCCTGGTCTACACAAATCACAATGCTCTGCACAAACGTAAATAGTCTTTCTAAAGACTCACTGACGAGGAAACTCGGACCATCAGTCCGAATCTGCCAACTAAATATAGAGGGAATAAGCAAGGCAAAATGCCAGTACCTACACAGAATACTAAAAGATAACGACATTGACGTGGTCGGCATTCAGGAAACACATGCTGAAAACGAAGAGCAACTAAATTCGAGGGGGAAAACAGCTGGATTTGATTTAATGGGTGCTACATATCACAAAAACTATGGTGTGGCTACATACATACGAAAAGACATTGAAAACGCCATTCTATTAGAGACCTCTTCGGCCGATAATATTCATGAAGTTGTCATAAGAGTGGGTGACATCACTATATCTAACATACATAAACCTCCTGGCACCGCATGGCCTGAACAAGTATTAAGACCCATCCATCATCCTGGTGTATACATTGGTGACTTCAACAGCCACCACGAGCTATGGAAATACCGTACCTCGGACCATAATGGAGAGAACCTGGCGAACTGGACCGAAGCAAAAAATATTCACCTCGTGTTCGATGCCAAAGACCGAAACACGTTTAGATCAGCCGCCTGGAAATCAGAAACCAACCCAGATCTATGTTTTGATACCAGAGATAACGAAAGTAACCCCCTACCAACAGGTCGTAAGGTTTTAAATGATTTTCCGCACTCTCAACACCGACCCATACTAGTTGAAATTGGAGCCAGCATACCCCTTATAAGATCATTCCCAAGAACCAGATGGAATATTGGTAAAGCTGATTGGCGCCTATTCGCCGAAAAGTTAGATAAACGGTTGGGTTGGATAGCTCCTACTTGTGGTAACTACAAACGATTTGTTGGTGCTGTCATTAGTTCAGCCAAGGAGACCATTCCCAGGGGATACAGAAAGGAATACGTGCCAGGCTGGAGTGAACACAGCGAGCAGCTCTACGATGCCTTTTTGGAAAGCGGAGATCGAGAAGTGGGCGATGAACTCTTACACAGCCTGGACGCACACAGACGCACTGTGTGGGAAGACACTGTTCAACAAATAGACTTTACACGATCTAGTAGACAAGCATGGGCATTACTACGTAAGCTGGGAGGCGGAAACCAAATCAAACGAGACTGCACCTCGATACCCCCTAACGCCATCGCTCATCACATTGTAAAGACATCCCGAGCCCCAGGCGACAGAACTCACACGCGCAAAGTCAAGCAGAAACTAAAGTCTCTCAAAACCGCTGCACATGAGAACTCAACCTATGCCCAACCAATAACAACTGATGAACTCTGCAAGTCTCTAGGCGAGATGAAACTGGGCAAGGCCCCTGGCTCTGATGGCATCCACTCAGAATTCTTGGTCCATTCTGGAAAATACGCCAAGGTCTGGCTGACGAGATTCTACAATAACATAATTGATACAGGCGTAGTGCCCCACCTACTTAAAAAAGCAAAAATTGTCGCCATTCTAAAGCCAGGAAAGCCTAGCGTTGACCCTAAGAGTTATCGCCCAATTGCATTGCTAAGTACAGTATACAGACTGCTGGAAAGACTGATTTTTAACCGAATTAGTACTAAGATTCTAGAATCAGTACCCGCAGAACAGGCAGGCTTCCGTCCTCAGAGAAGCTGCACTGACCAGGTCCTCTCCCTAACCACCTTTATCGAGAGCGAATTTCAGCGTAAACTGACGACATCTGCAGCTTTTGTTGACTTAACGGCTGCATACGATACTGTGTGGAGACAGGGGCTGATCTCTAAATTTTTACAAGTTATACCCTGCCAGCGCATGGCCAACCTACTGAATGAAATGCTTAGCCACAGACCCTTTGAGGTCATTATGGGTAACGAAAGGAGCTCGCAAATGAAACTAAATAACGGGCTCCCTCAGGGGTCTGTGTTGGCACCGCTCTTATTTAATCTTTACATTGCAGACATGCCCCAAACAGAATCAAAAAAGTTTGGCTATGCGGATGACTGGGCACTGGCCACGCAACATAGTATGATAGAAACAACAGAAAAAAACTCTTACAAATGATCTCAGTAAATTAGCAAAATACTTTCGTGACTGGAGGCTCCAGCCAAACCCAAACAAGACGGAAGTAACCTGTTTCCACCTCAACAACAGACTGGCGAATAGAGAACTAAACGTCCATCTCGAAAATACCGTCTTAAAGCATAGCAAGTTCCCAAAGTACCTAGGAGTCACTCCGGACAGGACTCTGAGCTACAAGCAACATATACTAAATACCGCTGCTAAGCTGAGAACACGAAATAATATACTACAAAAGCTCTGTGGAACCACCTGGGGATCTTCAGCTTCTACACTGCGTACATCAGCTCTGGGATTGGTATACTCAGCAGCAGAGTACTGCTCACCGGTGTGGCTGAACAGCCGCCATACAGCGAAAGTCGATGTTCAGATAAACCGCACCATGCGAATCATAACAGGCACGATATCCAGCACTCCTGCCTACTGGCTTCCCGTTTTAAGCCATATCCCCCCGCCACAACTACGCAGGAAAAACGCTCTTCTTCTACAATACGAAAAAATTAGGAAAAACGAAACACTCCCCATTCATGACTATTCCGAAGGCCTTGACATTAACAGACTCCGATCCAGAGATCCCCCCTACAAAATGGCTGAACAGCTAATGCATGATGGTTTCTCCATTTCTGACCAATGGAAGAGCCAGTGGAACGCAACCGCTCCAGTACATGCTCAGAACCTACAGTGCATCACCACAAAACCAACAGGGTTCGAACTGCCACGTAAAACATGGTCTCGTGCCAACAGAATAAGGACCAGACATGGGAGATGCGGAGATATAATGAAAAAGTGGGGTAAAGCGCCTTCGGCAAGTTGTGACTGTGGAGCCGAGAGACAAACCGTCCAGCACATTATCGAAGAATGTCCTTTAAGACTGTATGCTGGCCAAGCAGAAGACTTCTTGAACCTGACCAACGGATCAATCAAATATATTAAAAATTTGGATGTTTGTTTGTGAAAATAATGACTACGTACCTAGTAATCTGCGCTACGTGTACTCTATTTATATTTATATCTATTTTTTTTTGTTTCTTATTTATACCTTGAATGTGATTTGTGAGCCATACGATAAATAAAATTTTCTCTATTGGATCTCAATTAAAAAGTAGCATAGCAAATGTTATAGAAGAGACTGCCTATTATCAAATATACCATAATAATAACAAAATTGTTAATAACTGTCAGAATAATTATTTTTAAGCTAGTGAATTATGTTGATATGCTTATTATTTATGATGAATGCGGAAGAGGTTGTAGAAGAGGTAGAGATTTATACACAGCCCGTTATCCCAATCGTCGAACACTTGGTAAAGATGAACATAGCTCCAGACCTACTTGGAGACATTCCATTAAATGAAAGAATCATGGCATATGTGGTGGCAGCAAGATAGTGCAAGTCCACATTTTAATCACACAGTGAGAGATTGGATGAAACAGTACTATTTACTGGCCTCTAAGATCGCCAGACCTCACACCGTTAGATTTCTTCCTTAAATAAGCAATACTTATAGAATTGTGACACCAGAAATGATTAGGGCAGCATGTACTGTTTGCTCATCGTAAATTGAACAGTGTGGAGTGAGGAAGAGGACCGGGAGGTTCGCTCAGGTACGAATCGTCATTATCATGTCGATTTTTCAAAAGGGCATAAAACATAAGTATTACAGACATTAAATATTGTCTGCTACGATTATCAATACGGTACCGTCTTTAAGGTGAGGAATAAAATCTGCTGTTGCCGATTGTGATTGAGGAGTATTAAGTGAATATAAAGTATTTGCCGTTTCCTAAATAAATAAATAAATAAAGCAAGTAAAAGAAGGAAATAGGCTGAAATTAATAAAAGTTATGGCAACGTCCTCACTTTTCTCACCTCATTCTTTTCGCTGTTCAATTTACGTTGGTCACACAGTATCAGAGGTCTTTTATCAATATATGACAAATGCATTTTTGAGGACGGGCATCAGTTTAAACATTTTCTTTAAGATTATAATTTTTTTGTGACAGTTGTAAGTTTTCATTAAAAATTATAATATTGGTTTGTCTTAGTCATTACGTACGAATCCATAAGATTGCCAAAAATTAGAGGAAATTTATTTATCAATTTTTAACTGCATGTCACGTGAAAAAATTTAATAGAGTCACATAATTAGACGTTCATTAAAACATGTACTCCTACAGTTATATTATTTTTATAGTATTCATTTCATTCTTTTGTCTTTGTTGTTCCTGAATTAATCCAACATCAAGAGTGCTAGTCTGTTGGAATAGTTTTAATGGTAGAAATACAGAAACGCACAAATATATAGCCCATTAGTAATTTTGAGGCAGACGTCACGTGACAAAAAACAAATACTTCATCGGGTAACACAATAATAAGAAAAGATACAGCATTTGCTCTAATTTACACCCCAAAAATTATAATTCTCTACTAATGCCTAGATCCGATATATTGCTTGTCTTAATCGCCATGGGACATCCTGGATTTGTAGTTTTGTTTAAAAGTAAGACAATCAACTGAGTTAATAATCCAAATATTAGAAAAGGTGCTTAAATCCTTAAGTGAAAAAATCATACGATTGCTTATGGAACTGGATCTTTAATAGTTTGTGTGTCTTGCTACACAGTGGTGTAGTGGTGTACATGTAATATAAATAATGTTAAAGTCAAATTGATAGATATTGAATAAGGAAGTTGTTAGCTATAAAATACCAATTTATATAATAGCCGGATTTCTACAATCGTCTATAAATTAAGATTTCAGTTGTTAGAGTTACTAGTAATAAATAATAATAGAGTAATAAATCAGTCTCAGAAATCGACCCGGCCTCAAGAGTCTTGCTCAGCGTACGGTCCTAATACAAAACTTTTAGTCTTTTTTTAAATACAAGCTGTTGTACATTGCTTTAAATGGCGATTCAAATTTTATTAATTTTAACTCAAAACAATTACGCATTCACCTTTCCGCCCTTTGTTTCTCATGGCTTCAGTTATTTATTTATAAAGATAATACAACTTGTATGTTACGTTCCTTATTCCTTCGTTTTGAAATAAGTGTCAACTTTAAAAGGTTTCGTACAGATAGTATACGACAACTATTACTATATTTAATAATAGATTCCATAAAAGGATAAGAAAACCTACTCTGAAAGAATTTGTCTCAAAGTCTTCCATTTTTCAAGAACAAAACTATGCCAACTACTTAACAACAGATTAGGAGTGCCCTTCTTTCAGACTAAATAATAAGTTAAAATAAAATATCCAGACTATTTACTTCAAAAAAGCTTACAATATGGACAACAATAACAAAAACATAGAATACAAAGACAAGTTATGGAATTTCTAATAAGAGTGAAAGGTTGCACAAAATAGGACAGACTAAGAAACAGAGATATAAGAGCGGAATTAAACATCTACTATATAAACGAGAAAATAAAAGAAAACAAAACTAACTGAAAGAACATGCACAACGATTGCACGAAAATAGGATTCCAGTCAGAGCCAGATTTCATCAAGGCTCCAGAAGAAGAGATATCGGAGCCTAGAAGAAGATGGTTATGATTGCAGGCAAAAGTGCCTAAAACCTAAACTGAAGAAGAAGAAGCGTTCAAAAGGTTCTCTAATATTGATGGATGTCTTCTGCTTATGGCTTAAGGTCTTACAAGCTGAGAGAAACAGTGCTTTGAAATATACCTGAAATAAACCTGTCAAATTGTAAATATATACGTAGTACATGAAAGTCGTGGAAGCTCCGTAAAGCCATAACAATATCAACAAATCATATGACATAATCGTGGACCATGAAATTTCTGCAGATAACCATTCTCCTAATTAATTCCAAGACATAAAAAAATTACAGCCGCGTCGACCCCCATATATCCTCGTTATAATCTACCTTGTCACCCTCTCCCATTAAGGCCGCTTATCTCCAAAACACGAAAGTGCCCGTAAAAAATATATAGGAACAAAATACGCGGCCCAGATAGGCCATCAGATTGACCGAGGCTGTTTTTTACCTGGGGCGGACCAATTTTTCCCAGCTGAATTTTTCAGGAGGCATGATTAATATTTATGGGCTAAAACAAGGCCTGCAGACGGTGGTCTCTAGAATTTATTGTCACAGTCCCGATTAGCGCCATAGATCCACTGATATAACCGAATAGTCGGCGTTTCTTTATGTATTATGCTTCAGATTCAGTAGAATTTGGAATCGAGGCATCCAAGCCAATTATATACAAATTTCAGTGGCCGGTTTTTGAGCCGGAGCATTTCTGTCGCCAAAGAACTGAGGCTGTATCATACTTTTTTGTAACAAAGATCCAAACGGATGCCAAAACTCCCTATACTTTATATCTTGATATGTTCTCTTTGTTTTGATATACAGGGCGGTGTCGTAGTTAAGAGGTAGATTGTGTCTGGTTAGGGGTGGATTGAAAAACTGTTCTACAAGTCAGTAGGTAAGTCAAAATTGTAGTAGCTTTAATGCGCTTTCAAAGGACAGACCTTCATCACTTATGTAACTTAAGTAAGTATGAATTCCTTCCTTGTTTCACTTTTGACATTGAAAATGTTCTTTAATTTCTACGCACGATCAATAGGAGGAGTTATTAGAAACGGCCCGTTTTCGCACACTTTATCGAAATCAACGCGCGAGGTGTCATCTACAAGGTAGAATCGCCTCCTGAATCATTTTCTGGAAAAAAAATGCTATGTTATATTATTATTTGTCCGAGTAATTTCCACCACCCCCTACCATTGAATCATAGATGTGCACCAAAACTACCCCAAAAGATAGAGAACAGAAACCTCTGTCTGAAATTATTTGGATCATTTTTGTGACAGTTACTGTCATTTAAAGTACGAAAATCTGCTACTTAATATTTTATTTCGCCATTTTTAAAATTATGTGGCGTACGCGGTAGCGTTTTCAACATCAGAAAACGTGCTCTTTATTATGGTAGCATTAGAATTTCACGTTATGGCATTATTTTTTGAGTTATCCCCACACACACCCCTTTTTTTTCATCGCAGCGGCTCCACAAACTAGACTTTTGTTTCTAATGATAACCCTTTCATAGTGACCAAGTTTGAAGAAAATCGGAAAACTGTTTGATGTCCAATGTGTACAAAAAAATGTAATAAGTACAACATAAATAAATTTGATAGCACCAATTGAAAGAAAATGTGCCTTTATGTCCAAAACGATATATTACATGTTATTTTTTTACGAAATAGGGGCTAAAGAAATTGAATAAATTGAAATACTCAAATGCCATTAACTTCTGTATTTATGCACTGAATTGTTTGTTATCAGGCAGTCGTTAATAATTTCAGGACGATGAGTTTTTATGCTAGAAGCCATAATCAAATGTGCTCTTTTCTCAAAATAGCGGTAAAAAAAATTAAATAGGGTGAAATGTACAAATGTCAATAACTGCAGTAACTAATGTCGTCTATCATTCATAGTACCGGTTCAAAAATTGTACCGAATTTTAATAGTTAATATTATCACAAGGTTATGGTAAAACAAGGACAGGGGATAAACAACAACCACTTGGGTTGGGGAAGTTTCAAGAACGAGGTCTACCTGGTTCAACACCTACATTTTTTTATACCATATATTTAATTTAGGCTTGAAAACTGATGGTGTTTAGCGAGAACAAGGTATATTATGTGAAAACTGTATGTGTAAAACAATTTTATTGACTGTCTTCGCTTGTCGTATCTATTATACGTTTCTACATAATCGAATCACTGTATTTGTTTAGTAGCTGAACTTGACTAATGTACTTAGACCTCATTCTCACTTTACTATATGGTGAAAATTATGTGAAAAATCTTTGATATCAGTTTTGATTGTAAATTCATTAAAATTACAATTAAGCTGTGTGCATATTAAATTTTCCCATACGGATCTATATCCTGCCTTTCCTGCCTAGGCTAAGCTAAACATATTGATTTCTCTATACAGGTTGGTCCAATAAGCGCGCGGTGCTCTCTAGGGGCCACACCGTTTAAATTAGACGAAAATATTTTAAATAAAAAACGTTTCTTTTTAAATGCTCTACATTTGTAAAATAATTTTAAAGATGGCGGACCTCCGGATATACCCGAAGTAGGTATCAACTTCCTTATTTTAAATGGAAAACCCTGTATATTATTACGTTTTTAAATTTAGCATCGATTTCTAGGTCCAGTTTGTTAACCACCGTTTATGTCTACGAAACCTATTTTCGGAGTTATTCAGCAATTTTTACAAAATTTGACGTTTGTAGTACTTTACAAGAAATGTTAATATTTCTGAAACTGAACGCAATAGAAAGATGCGGTTTTCGGTTTTGAAACAAGCAAGGAACATACTTGTGTTTCGGTAAAATCGCTGTTTTAAAAAAAACATTAAACCAGCAATTTTCAAATTTGAAAAGTTAAAAACGTTAAAAACTTTTTTTTTCAAATGGGATGGTATGATGAATTTCACATCGGTGGATGCGAAATTAAATTCTCACTTTTATCTAGACACATGTGGGTATATCTTTGATGGTTTTTAAGATATTTACGGTTTTGTAATTATTGCGTAGGAATTGGAAAAATCGTAGGCGGCGTGGCTCGCAGACGAAACAATTGGCAGGAAACCTCTCATCCAAAGTGTTTCTTATCTAATACAAAAATGCCCTTTCGCTCCATCGACATTTAACCACATTATTCTTAAAAACTGCAATGGTAAGTTTTCCAAGAGGTTTTCCAAATTTTCATTTAGAAAATTTTAGAAAACATTAGTTTAATATGCGGTTTCCAATAATACCACCCCAAATGCTTAGACTTCATGTTGGTTGTAACAAACCTCTCGAAATTTGGACCCTGTATAAAGTGCATTTATGATATTGACCACAACAAAAAGCCTCTAGTTGTACCAAAACTGGCAGCGACATTGACATCGCCTTGATATCCAACGATAAGTAGTTAAACAAAATTTAGAATTCCAAACTCCAAGTACTTGGCTCTACAGGGCGATTAGTAATTTGACTGACCATATAATCCCATGTTCAATTCCTAATACTTTCCGAGATAAATTGAATTTTACCGATTTTCGCTAAAATGCAGACCTGCAAACGAAAACCCTAATAAAATAAAATTTTATTGTCGGATTTTGGAATTTTTGTTATTAGTCGAGTTCGAAAATATACTATTACGTCATATCAACTAAAAGAAGTTGATCGTGAGATTGTCTCAAAATCAGCATGTGTGCAAACGTAAATTCAGGTAACATTAGAAAAGAATATTTAACAAAGCGACCAAATAATTAACCGTGGACTTAACGGAATAAACATGGCTGACTTTCTAGTTATCCATTGGTAGGTACCATACACTTGTTGCATTCTAGATGCGGTAAACACAGGCAATAAGATATAAGATTGCATTCAAACTCTAAAAGTAGGAATTGGACAATTTATTAGCTTACCACCTCTACTACCACCTCGTCAAATTAATGTATACCAATCATTCACTGTGATTTTAGGACTCACTCCCAAACATACTAGGTCTTTCTAGGTCAACCCCCACCATTTGACCGCGCTGCCACACACCGGATGAATAGTGTATAAATTCGTAATGCCTTTGTGCCTATATAGCAACACGATGGGCCCAAACCAATAGAAAATCCCTTTCAAATCCCAAATGGCAACTATACCAATTACAAAATGCTCACTTCCTGTTCCTCTCGTTATAATACAAGCTTCTCACACCCCGACAACCATAAAACATCGACCTTCCTGAGTCCTGTGTATATATCCAAAAATAAATACGGAGCAAAAAGCGCGTTTTGGGGTCGGTGACAATAAAGCACAATAAAGCGTTTCGCCGGTTTTTGTCAAGGCGAATTAAGATTTCAAAGGGCGCACCTGGGCCCCGAGAAGGGACAGGTAAAGAAAACCCTCTGCTCAGCTTTCTCCAATAGTCTGAGAGCTCGTGGAAGCAGCAGCACGCGAACATTTTGCCATATTGATCAAAGTGAAAGGACGAAAGCTGCAATAATGTATGAGTTTTGAGGAACAACAGGTAAGGAAAATCTTATAAGAGAGTCTCTGTGGTCTGAGAGGCGGTATTCCTGGTAACGCATCAATTACCGCAACACGGTTATTCTACCTTATTCGTTTATCGTTTTTGAAATGGCTGCAATGGCAACGGAGAGATCATCGAAAAATTGAACACTGCATATGTTAGGGTGAAAGAAGGAACTTCGTAATTCCAAATAATTTGCTCTGTTTTGCGAGTTCAAAAAACGTGAAAGAAAGGATATTTGGTGATTGTAAATAACACCAATTTATGTATGTGCTTTATATCAGTCGAACCGCAAGATAAAAATTTGGAAATGGAAGAGACGTTCAACAAGATATAATACTTTTTCTGTTACAACTTTTCTCAGCCTCAAAATTTCTAAAAAGATAATTCATTAGTAAAAAAAATAGTATGCAATTATCTGTTACGACGTGCCATATAAGAAGTAACTTTACAAATTACACCCAAAGCCAGCTCAGGAATAGTAATAATTTTGTACGTGCTCCGCTGCTTAGTTTGTTGTAGGATATGGAGTTACTGTAGTTGGTAGCACAAATATGTTAGCATAAACTACCGGGTTTCGACTAGCTTGTCGATTTTGCTGTCAACATACCTTCTATGTGGGAATTTATTCAAACACGAATATGTACTCAAGAGGTGATAACTAGCTCTCTGTCTATTAGGGCGTTTTCGGTAAAATTTCAATGGAAGAATTAATCCGGTGGAATAATAAGGATGGGTTTAACAAGTTTTTATACAATGAGTGGGATTAGATAAATGCCGACATCTTGACTTCACGCACTATTAACATACTTATTTTATGTATTTTTATATTTCTAACATATTATAAAATATAATATAATTTTGACCATTAAATCTTGCACCTTCATGGATTTACACAAATTATTGACAAAGTGAACTGTTATGGCGAATCTCAATATATCTTTTCTGGAACTTATTCAAAGCTTGCCTGTCTGATTCAATATGTTCTACTCGGGGGGTAAACCTGTCTGGCTGTCCGGTGTACAGACCTTTGGCTGTCCATGGCTATCCGCGGCTGTCCAAGGCTGTCCGTGGCTGTCCATGACTGTCCATGGCTGTCCGTGGCTGTCCATGGCTGTCCATGGCTGTCCGTGACTGTCTATGGCTGTATTTTGGCTGTACGTTTAGAAATCTAGACCAATTTGGCAACGCTGGCGTCGGGGGTAACGTGCACCGCCAACTATTCGGTGACGTGCACAGCACAGCAGAGCTGTCGAATGTCGCCACTTACGCCACTCAGATTAAGATCTTTTCTGGACTTAATTCCCAGCAGGCTGGAAATCATTTTAATGCCCCAGTTGGTCCTAAATGCGCGTAATCTAAGTTTGCACCATTCCAGGTGACAGCCCAAAAACTGCCAAATGATTTCACTTTTTTAGTTTTTTGGTTGTAGTTGGAAAGTGATGCGTGGAGCGAAAATGTCATTCGGTCAAATATTCAAAAGGACTAAATTTTACGTTGAACGGCATAACTTTTAAGTCGGTTTAGCGGTAGAGCCTAAATCAATAGTTTGACAGCATAAACACTGACAAATTTTTGCACTTCTTTTAGTTTTTTGGTTGTAGCTGGACAATGATGCGTCAGACGTAAAATGTAGTTCTGTGCAATATTGAAAAGGACTAAATTTTGCGTCGAATGACATCTAAAACTCTTAAGTCGGTTTAGCAGTAGAGCCTAAATCAATAGCTAGAAGCGGTGAATTTTTTTCACTTCGGTGCAAACTAACATTTTACGGCTAAGACTACATATTTTTAAAGCTGATACTCCTATTGAAAAAATCCATGGAATAAAAGGTATAGTAAATAGAATTTTACGTTCGATAAACACCTCAGTCTTTAAATTCGACCATCTTGACATAAAAAATTTTGCACCAATTTAAAATCAGCTTGCTTTTACTTTACCATTTTGGCTGGACTTTATTTTACCCCTGTTATATGGTCAATCAATACCTGTATCATCAGCAAGCATTTAATGAGTGTAGTACAATAAACACCAATCACAACGTCTGCAAATGAAAAATTAAAAATGAAGTCAAGTTGATTGACTCAGTACTTCCCACATATTACGGTGATACCAGTTTATTATTTTTCCATAGCATGAAGCTTTAGTCTGAGACCCCTTGCAACCAAATAATCGCAAAACCCCCCCCCCTGAAATTGTCTTATGCCGCTAGGTCTTTCCGTCACTGTCAATGGACAGCCTATTATCAATACCACAAACTTTTCAGTTTTGCAACGCCCCACCCCCCAACCATCTCAATTTCACCCCCACCCAAAAAAGGTAGGAAATGATCATTAACCTCTTAAAACATCTAAAAACAAAGTCTGTCTGTCGATCTGTCGGTCTATCGGTCTGTCGGTCTGTCTGTTCGCGTTTTTCTACCCTCGTAATCTCAACAACCGCTGCATGGATTGTGATGAAATTTGGGCAGCGATATGCTGTGGGGTTGTAGTAGGTAATGCTGATATAATTTTGAAAATCGGTTTATGGGTGGCGGAGTAATTAGCAAAAAAATAACATTTCAAATATTTCTCAAACTTCGTTTTTTGGCGTCTTAGGAGTTCCTGATCATTTTTTACTTTTTTTTTGGCTGGGGTGAAATTGGGGTGGTTAGGGGGTGAGGCGTTGTAAAACTTAAAAATTTGTTCTATTCATAATAGGCTGTCCATTGACCTATGAAGGAAAGACCTAGCCACATAATAGACGTTTTTTAGGTCCATTCGAACATTGCCTTGGCTATTACGGAAATCAAGGGACTTAGAATAGTCTGATGTAAACATACGTATCGTCGTTCTGAATTTAGTAACATGGAAAATATGGAATTGATTTTAATGAAATTTAGATACAGTATTATTACCGTGGCGAGGATGACAAAATGGAGTCAGGTTGATTGACTCAGCAAAGTGCATCTGCTCGACAAATGTGATACAACTCCTAGAGAAAATACCAAACACTGAAGGTACTGTTGTCTATCTTAAACTAATGTATGCTGTTATAACAGCTTTTATTGAAGAGGACATCTCATTATATGAAAGGTTACACAGTATTTGGTATTGTGCCTTATTTATGCGTCTGTGGCCTGCTGACATTTTGAAAAAGGCAGGATCTACTTTAAAAGATAATTTTATATTTAGTCCATTTTATCTGGCCGGAAATGGAAGATATAGATGAGGCAAGTTTTATTTATATTACTATATTACCAGGACACACTTTCCAACAGCAAGGGAGAAACAGGGATTAGTACTCATTCCCAGAGCATGTTGTGAATCAAATTTAAGATGTACGTTATGTAAATTTGTGCTGAAATAAAGATTTTACTCTAGAATGCAGTTTAACTAGTTTGTGTAAGTATAGACAGTTATCTGTCCTCGTGGCTGTCCGTGGCTGTCCATTTGGCTGGCCGTGGCTGTCCTTAGCTGTCCGTGGCTGTCCTTAGCTGTCCGTGGTTATCCATTTGGCTGTCAGTGGCTGTCGGTGGCTGTCTGTGGCTGTCCATGGTTGTTTTTGGCTGTCGGTGGCCAATTTGGCTGTATTTTTGGCTGTCCCGCAGCATTTTGGCTGTCCGGTGTACAACATCAGGCAACCGGTTTACCCCCCGGTTCTACTGGTCCATAATTGAGACAACTAGAACCAAACAAAGTACTGTTTACCTTTAACGTTTCGGCCACCTATCAAACTACAAAATCTTTCAGAAGCAATTAGTTTATATTTATTGTGAAATAACTTCCCAACCAAGTCAGCGATTGTGAAATCTTGAAGAACACGTATCTGTACTGTTGACAATTCCAAAGTGAGGAGCAATGGTATATCGCGCCTTAGTACTACAGCGTTGCTGTCTTATGAGATAATAATGTGAATTCAAACTATAAGATGAGGTAATCCGTACCTCGTTCGCGATCCAAAAGCGAAGCATAAGAAAGCCTGGAAAAACTCAAAATGCTCATGGGTCACCCTTTTGTTTCCATAACATTGATCAGGTTTTTCTCTTAAGTAAACCTAACCAGACTCACAGTCCACTGATGAATTACAAAATACGATCGCTATTCAACATTATACATAAGAATATTCTTTTTTTATAACCGAGCAGACCGCGTAGGCAAAGCCTAAATACCAGAGTACCGCGGCTGCTGCAAAAAGGTTATGTTAGGGGAAGTTTGTTAACGCGGGACTTGAACGAGCCAACACCCGCAGGTCCAATAAATACATCTCCTGGTACTTCGTTCCAAGCCTTGGATACCCTGGGAATAAATATACGGTCATACCTCTCGGTTCTTGATGTATGATGAACGACAGTCTTAGGATGAGATGCAGCAGTCTCGCGGGTGCATCTGGTAGGACAAGTGAGTGGCGGAACTTACTTTACGTTTCATTACTATTATGCCCCTTGTGTAGTATTGATACTTGATCCCATTTTACTGCATTTTGACTATCAAAACTGTTCGCTGGGCGCTGACTTTGACGTTTTCCCTTTAGTTATGTGGTTGTATGTATGTATGTGGTTGTATGTATGTTCTTTTATTGTACACTGTAGCGACCAACATGACACCAGTGTAAAATCTACCTATCATGAGTTTCGATTCTTAGCAATGACCTGACCAATGTTATGTAGCAAAGCTAACACGTAATGTGAGCTTCTTTTCAAGAGAATCGTGTAATAGGCATATTATTATTAAAATATTACCAAAAATATAAAGAAGAAATGAAGAAGACGCTTATGGGATAAAAAAATAACTATATTGAAAACTCACCTGGTTTTTAACTGGCACAGTACTTGGTTCGAAATCTCATGCGTTAATAATGTCGGAATCTGGAAAGTAGGTGTTTTGTTTTCTGTAAGCCCTTTCCTTATCTGCAAAGTGCAAATTTATAGAACAGCTAATTACCATTATTTCTTAATAATAATAATTCGATGAGTGACATGACACATATGTCAGTGGCGGCTCGTGACTTAAGAGACAGTTGGAGCCAACATATAAAAAATAACCTAAATTTATCGGCACCTTACCCTAAATTTTATCTGAATATAACCTTTGTACAAAAACAAAAAATACATTTTAAATTGCCTGGTATGTAAAATCTAATCGTCTTTTTTGCAAAAGTGTCAATAACTTGTTTGCTAAAATTGTCAATGTTATTTAAAAACTTTCTTTTGCCCGATAACATTCCAAGAGCACTGAGTCTATCTTCTCTCATAGAGTTTCTTATAAACGTGTTAATCCTTTTTAGCATGGAAAAGGACCGTCGTGCTTTCCATGTGGACGTTGGTGTTGTAACTAAAACTTCCAATAGTTTAAGCGTTTCTTCAGCTTGTTCATTTTGCTTTATTATCGACTCTCTATAAGCCGACTTTAACTGAGAAAGTACATTTGATTTTCCAAGCAAAGCAAAGCTAAATGTGTTATTTACATGCACCCTGGAACTTTTATGCATTTTAATTGTCCCATAAGATATGCACTAAATCGGTAATTCCATTCTTCGTCTAGATAGGATCGCCACCAAACAAAACACATGAGAAACAAAAAAATGCGTTCTTATCACATCCACAAATCCAATCTTTTTATTGTACATATTTCGACTGTACTTCCGTACTCGGCTTTTAGCATTCGACGAACTTACTACGAGTCACCACAAATATTTCGAAATATTTCGAAAATAACTTGCAACTTTCACGACGGGGTGCCAAATAGACAGCAGAAATTAATTCCAATATTCTCAATCGACAACGACAACAGTCTTGGAGAGCCAGCAGATACCTGGCTCCTTTTCCTATTAAAATCGCGCTCTGCGCACAGTGTTAATATGACCTTATTTAACCTTTCGGCTCGATGTATAATAGCAGAATTGGGGCCGCTGGCAGTTTGGCTCGGACACCGCACGCCACGTGCTGCTTTCACAGCAATAGTCTGGGCGTGTTTGGCGAAAAATTAGGCTAATATATTGGATTTTTGTGAATGTTTAATTTTTGCTAATTAAAAAAAATTGATGTAATTTAATATTTAAAAGTAGCACAAAAAAGATGGGTACTCGATTTATTGTGGTGGTGCCATGGCTCCGTGGCTCCTTAAGGCGAGCCGCCACTACATTATGTATAGGTTTATGAGCTCGTAATATTGTTATTAACCATTTGTGAGAACTCTTGTAAGAAATATTATGCATCAATAATTCTGTGGCTTGGATGAACAAGGGCCTATGTGCAAATTTTCTTAAAATGAGGTTTTGGACTCAACTTCATAAATAGAATGAGCTCTTTCCGATAGAATAGGTCCTAAGTCAAAAGGCAGTTTCGTAGGGGATTACATAGTATGCGAAAAGGCCTAAGTATGGACACTTTAGTGTATATAAAGGCCTATGTATACCTTAGGTCTTTTTATCACGGTCGTATCTACACTAGTTAAACATTTTGCATGTCGTAAATGGACCTATCTTGTAATATAGACCCACTAAATGGGGTCTATATGGACTTGAGCCTTTATGCTTTTTTTGCTTATTGCTTCACTTTGGGGCCTAACTAAAAGTCGGCATAAATGATACAAGAAATATGAGACCTATGTTATCTTCGGCCGTTTTTAGTTTGCAGATAAAAAGGTTCAAAGGGCCTAAGTGTAACATATATGTCAAAATTTAGAGCATGAAGAATTTTCACCCCTTGATGAATATCTAAGGAGCTTGCAGTATTAGTATTGATCTATGAAGATCTAAGAAGAGCAAGGGGATATCTATGAGGAGAGCAATGAAACAGTGGGAAGCGAAAAAGATGCGAAATTGAGTCAACGACGCGCAGCTCATAGGTTAGCAAAATTTTTGTGTTATGTATCTTCATTAGCTTAGACCTCACACAAGGCTTAGCCTTCGAGGTAGCTAGATTTGTATAAAGAATACAAATAAATAAAAAAAAAAAAAAAAAATAAAAATAAAAAAAAAATGTAGGTCCTATCTACTACTTATAGGTCCTTATTATTTTGAAAAATATATAATACTTTAATTCTGATGTATGTTATAGGCCCTTGAGATTTCGTAAACAATAACCTAAAAAAGGACAGTTAAGCACAGAACATCCTAGTTTAGAAAAACTACATGATGCATACCCACTTCTACTGCCTAAAAAGAAACTTGAAGACATTAGAACCTTGTTGTGATACATACATCAGAACAGTCAACTATTTTATTTGAATTTAAAAGCTGACAGTGTCAGTGACGACGAAGACGTTTGTCCTATTGTATTAGACTATGATGAGTAGCCCATACTTCTGAGACATAATCTCGCATACATCTGTGTATCTGCTAATGATTTTTCTTGTTAGAATAATGAATATCTTCTTTGTTATATATTAGTATACATTACACAGTTTGCAAACGATGTATTTTTTTGATAAAATAGTTTTTACTACAGAAAATCTTAAATTTGTCACTCCTACTACTGTAATTAAACATAATGAGGAAAAATTCGACGAGGTAAAAAGGGCCTAACTAATGTTTTACACGACGACCGGTCCTAAGTAACAATTTTCTGGTCCTAAGTGTGTCAATTATTGTATTAACTTGAGACCAATCTGCTGGGGCCTAACTAACAAAAATCTTTTAACGACATCAATAAACCTAATAGCTTCATATTTTATGAATATTTGGCGCTTCATTACAACGCTTATCAAAATATTATGTCGATAGGTTAAGAAAAGTCAATAAAAAACAACTTCGAATTTTTTTCACAAATCTTCAATTTTCTCAAAACTTGTTTTCTGCAGGTATGCCCTTGTTCATCCAAGCCACAGAATTATCGGCCATGTATTTAACAGGATCATGATTTAAAGGACATAGCTTCGTACCAGCCTTTCATAATATATTCCGAGGTGCGCGTATTATTAATAAATGCATATTTTATGATCAAAGCTCCTATTTACAATTGTCCAAATATAATAGCTGTGAATAATAGTAGACTAATTCGAATTTATTTCCAAACGTGTTTTGTTCCAGCTGCAAATAGAAGCTTCTGGAATGAGACAGTCGTTCGTATAAAATACTACCGACCAGCTCAGTTGACAAAACTGCTTCTCACTCGAACTAAACCAAATCGAACACCTGAATGCCTTTCAAGAATATTGCTAGTTGTTGCTTCGCGCCAGCCTGAAAGCCAAGGCGGAAGGCGGCTGATTTGTATGGTGCAAATAGAGATAGTGTCACAACTTCTGGTCGAAGCGGCGCGGCATAGCTCTCTTTTATTTGGGATGCTTTCCAGGTGTGGAAAGGTATTGAATTGTTTCTACAAACCAAAAGTGCTTATGCTTTTCTGTTTTTTATTAAGTACCCTCTGGCGTCTTTTCGGATTACTGTGATCTACACACTACGTGTGTTGTTATGGTCGTAAAAGATTTGGATTTTGGTAGTCATCATTCAGCAATGCAAAACGGTACTATATACAAAACGCAAGAATGATCATGCGTTGTTGCTGATTCAAGATCTATTGACTATTTTTTGCATGTCACACAATTGTGGCTTATAAAAAAGGTGCCAAGAATCCTTGGTTGGGGAACCTTAAGCAAGTACAGTAGTAGAGTCCAGTACAGTACAGTTCAACGTACAAAAAACAGGCAACAACACTTACAAAGAAGTCTCACGATGGCTTACCTACCGTGAAAATGGAGGGTCACGTCATAGGCGAATCACCTTTCGTCAAGCTTCTGGGGATCAACATCAACAATAACATGTCCTGGCACGAACATCTCGTCAGTATTGCTAAAACGGCATCCCAGAAGCTTGGAGTTTTGCTCCGCTGTATAGGAAGTTGTATATACCAGAGCAACTGCTGCTGCTCTACAAGGCACAGATCCGACCATCAGCACTCTCTAAAGCTTCTGGACACTATCCAGAAAAGAGCAATTAGATTAATCGATACGCCTAACCTCACAAAGGACCCCCACAGCCTGGAACATCGAAGGAGGGTGGCTGACCTATCCCTGTTTTACAGATTCTATCACGGAAGATGTTCGGGTGAGCTCTCCCAGATAACAACACCAAAGGCCGTCTGAACCAGGAACACTAGAGAAGCTCTGCGAGCTCATCCTTACCAGGTCGAGGTCCTTACTCCCCGAACCAGTCTCCTCCAGCATTCCTTCTTCTGGAGAACTACGACGTTGTGGAACCAGCTGCCGGGGAATTTGTTTCCCGGCGGCTACAACCTGCAGCTTTTCAAATCTAACGTAAACCGACACTTATCCTCTCGCAGCGCTTCTACAGCGCCATAGGCTTTCAGCCTTTGCGGGAGGCTGACCATAAAAAAAATCCTGAAAACCAGAAAAAAGAACGCAAACGCAAGCACAGATGGAGACTCAGGAATCAAACTTAATATTCGACGCCTTGCTGTCCCATCCAATATTTGAGAAGCTATACATAGATTAGCTTTGAGACTAACTTTTGATGAGCGTCATCAAAATTTACAAGGTACAAAAATAGAAGTAAAAAACTAAACATAAGCAGACTAGGTACGTCTTCATATACAAACTCAGATTTGGTTTTTGTGACTCTGCATCTCGCTTATTTTACTTATTTCGGAAAAAAATTATTTGTTGTCTATTTTAACGTCTTCTATATACTGTAGCTAAAAAAAATGAAGTCAAGTTGATCGACTCGCTACTTCCCACACATTACGGTGATACCAGTTAATTATTTTCTCATAGTATGATCCTATAGTCTGAGTTCTCCTTGCAATGAAATCGTCGCCCGCCCAACCAAAAAAGTGTGATGACGCTGGGTCGTTCTTTCACAGATCAATGGATAGCCTATTATGAATACAAAAAATTTTTGAGTTCTAACAACTCCTCACCCCCTAACTACCCCAGTTTCACCCCACACAAAAAAAGTAGGAACCCTTAACATGCCTAAAAACGAAATTTGAGCCGTTATTACATTTTTAGCTTTTCTATCATTGCTCACCGACACGATTCCTAAAAATCATAAGCGTTGGGACACGATAGTAATACTGTGTAAAAACTTCATTAAAATCAATTCAATAGTTCCCGCACAAATACAGAACGATCTAAACCAATATTCGTATGTATATATAACAAAATTCCCCTGATTTTCTGTAATAGGTAAGACAATGTTCGGATGGACCTAAAAAGTGTATGATGACGCTTAGGCCTTTCTTTCACAGGCCATGGACAGCTTATTATTATTACAACAAATTTTTCAGATTTACAACCCCCACCCCCCCAACCACCCCAAGTTTCACCCCCACCCAAAAGAGTGGAAAATGATCAGGAACCTCTGAAATACCTAGAAACGAAGTTTGAGGAATATCTGAAGAGTTTCGTTCCATGTTAATTACTTCACCACCACTGCACCGATTTCCAAAATTATAGAAGCATTACCTACTACGACCCCACAGCATATCGCTGCCCAAATTTCATCACACCGACAGACAGACCGATGGAAATGGGTGACGTGGATTTTCGTTATGTAGACATCATGAAACGCCAAAAAGCGTATTATCTCAAACCTATCGGTGTGGGAAGTGAAAAGTATCAACTTAGGACTAACCCTGTATAACAAGCAATGTAATCGATAGGTGTGGAGGTATTGTGATCGCGAAAATTTTCGATTTTGAAATAATACACTTTTTGGGCATTTAATGACATCTACACAATCAGAATCCACGTCACTCATGGGAAAATAATAAACTGGTATCACCGTAATATGTGCGAAGTGCTGAGTTAATCAACTAGACTCCATTTTTTAATATCCCGTAGATTTTAGTTAGTGTGCTTATTAGAACATCCAGCTTTGCCGAGTTGGCACTTCTTGTTATAAATAATAAAATACATCCGTCAAAACTTCCTAAGAACTTCACTTACCCCTTTTGAATACGGCCATGGCAAAGCGTAACCTCGTAAAGATTGTAACACTAAATGTATAACAGAAAGATAATTGAATACATAATCAGTATAATTAGAGTCAACCCAAATATTTGAGTAAGTTTATTCAATTTTCCAGAACGGATCGCTTCACAGTGATGTCCAATTCCGCGGGAAATGACAGCGTGTTCGCTTCATTATAAACAATCCAAACAAATCCTAATTAATAACAAATGTCCCCAAAAAGCAATTTAATATACAAAAGAATCACAATATATATACACATTATGTAAATCAGCTGCAGTCATGGCTCGTTCGCATCAGTCGGCATGGAAGGGTTGAATGGAGGCTGTACAGGGTCGGTTTACAACCAAAACTGAGGAAAAAATATATCAACAGCATGTTTATAGAAGCAACGTCGATTAGTATCACTGGATCTGGCGACTTAAAATTCGGTATTTTGGAGCCAAAGAACGGGTTCATCAAAGTAATTCATTAACTCTATCACCACTAAGTTCATTAAGTAGATCGATGAACGCTATTCATCAATATAATGAACTGTAACATTAATTTATAGTCAAAATGAAACAGTAAAAACCGAGGTAAAAACATAGATATACACATAAAGGTAGAAAGCAGCAATACACATTTAAAAGTAGAAAGCTACTTTACAAAATTTATAATATTTGTCTTTCGGGAGTTCATCTACTCACAGATCGTATGAAATGCATTTTCAAATAGAAAGGCGATGATGGGAGCGTTAAATTTCATAGGATTTGAATTTTACGAAAAAAGCTAGTAATAAAAGATTAATTGTGTGAGTTCGCAGAAGTTCTCTAGCCGATATCTAGGTTTTTGAGGAAACGTTTTTCTCCCAAGACTGATCTCATCCTTTCAACGATTTTTCCCTGCCGCTACTGGTTCTGTGAAATTGAGATCCATCTGTAAAAGGGAATTTGTTACAAATTATAACAAAAATATATTCATCAAATGTTCGTCTACCCTAGAAAATATTAATGTTGTTGAACTTGAACTTGGAAGTTGAAAGTAAAATCAAATGAAAGTATTTTTCAGTAAGGAATTTAGCATTATCAACTTACCACCCGATAATCTGAAGAACGTTTATAAGAGGGCCAATTCTTCATTATATTAGCTGTCTCGTTAGAATTGATGAACATACCAAATTGTATTTGCTCGCAACCTAAGTCCAGATAACATATATGATAAATGTCAGAATAACCGATAGCATCAGTGTGGCGATCATGTCGCATTATTTCGTTCCTGGTATTTATGAACACACCCATAAATACAAAGAACAATATTCATTGAATTAATGAAATTGCTCTTTATTATAATGCAAAATATGTTGGCTATCGATTTGGTTCATAAAAGCAATGAACAGTTCACGAATATAATGAATACTTAATCTCGACAACTTTAACATTAAAACAAAGAACGCGTCATTTTACCAATCGACGGGTTCTTTTTGTTAATGCAAATATGGCATTAATTTAATTGATTATAATTATATTGATGAACACATATTCATATTGTTAATGGATAAGAGTATTAATCGACGATTGACAAATCAAAGATATAATGAACCAATTCATTGACCCAATGAAACAATGGTTAAGAACTGCCGTTATTTAATACAATGAACAATATTTTTTCAGTCTATTAAGCTCTGAACATGCAACCAAAAACTTCCTTTTCAGGTGTTCTAGGGGTTCCTGGTCAATTTCAAGTGATAACGACAATAAGTGTATTTAACTTTCCATTAACCTGGAAATAGTTTATTCTGGTGTTGACCCGAAAAAGCACTTCAACACCAGGTGCAAAGATACTAAACACTATTGCATTTTTTGGAACAGATGTTATTTGTCGATAAAATTATAGGTACGAGGGTATTATATAGGATTGGATTTAGTCATTTGGGGTGAATTCTGGTCCTCCCACGTCAATCGAAGCTTGTTGTGCACCAGGTAGCTGTGGTCGGGTATGCCAGTTCCAGTACCAGGTCCACGAGCTTTCAGTCATGAATGGTCAGTAGGTATTTCGAAAAGAAAGTTTTAAGCAGACATGCCTAAGCGGGAATCAACATGCTTATAGGAATGGCAAGTCGACGGATGCGGCTCACCATGCTCTGGTTGAAAAAAGTATTACTAAGCCAGACGATGCCCTAGCGGTATCTTTTGATATCGAAGGGGCCTTCGATAAGGGTAAAACGGTCAGCATCTGCAACGCCCTGCAAGCTAGAGGGACATCAGTGACCTTGGTGAGTTCGGTGCAATCTGCGCTGGGGAGTGGGACAGTTGGGACAGCCCTGGGAGACGTCCAGCGGTAAGGGAGGCTGCCAGCAGGGCAGTTGTCTGTCTCCTCTTCTATGGTGACTTCCAAGCACAGGCGTACTCAGACAGCGCGACGGACTGGACGATTCCTAAGGATGGTCTGTAATATCATGCAGATGGACTGTACAATAATTCAAGGAATGTGTATGGAGATAGGACTCTCTGTAAACCTAACCAAAACGGAGCTAGTACTGTTCTGTTGACGGAGGAAGTTAGAAGTTTTTAAAGTGCCTACAACGTATGAAAGACCTTTAGCACTTTAGCAGAAGGTCAAATACCTGGGGGCGATTTCTTGACTCGAAGCTGACGTGGAGGTCACATGTTGACAGATTCAGGTCAAGTTCAATAGCGGCCTTCTGGCAGCTGCGGCGGCAGTAGGAAGAACATAGGGATGGAACCCCAAAATCTTGCAGTGGATACTCGTACACTGCCATCATAAGACCCCGAATACAATACGACTCGGTGGTCTGGTGGCCTTGTGCGTAGAAACTCACAGTGGGCCGAAGTATAGGATACAAAGGCTTGCCTGCATGGGCATCACAGAAGCAATGAGGACGACCCCAAGTGCAGCACTGGAGGTCCTGCTCGGACTGCCGACGGTGCCATCTTGAACTAGGATAACAGCGATGGCAGTGCATCTGAGAATGCGGGGCTCTGGTAATTGGCAGATGAGGGGAGAGGCGGTTGGCCACGCAAAGATAGCCAAGCTGGTGGAGGAAGTATTGCCTATCTCTGCCTACAGGGTTGTCGAGGCACACCGTCTATCAAGGTTGGATACATATTTCACTCTTACCAACCCTAGTGTCGAGTAGTGGAAAATAGGGGGGATTCAGTTTCCCCAAGAGGCATTGGCATGCTACACAGATGATTCTCGTATGTTGTGTTGTATGTGGAAAATCGAGGAGTACGGGAGAGTTACTCTTTAGGCACTAACACAACGATATTCGAAGGACAAGTATATGCAATACTCTGTATGTAACGAGGAGGTGAGGAAGGGCACGGGGCAGAGGGTATACATCTGCTCAGCCAGTCAGGTGGCACTCTGCA
The DNA here is from genome assembly GCA_951848785.1 of Callosobruchus maculatus. Classification (NCBI taxonomy): domain Eukaryota; kingdom Metazoa; phylum Arthropoda; class Insecta; order Coleoptera; family Chrysomelidae; genus Callosobruchus; species Callosobruchus maculatus. The sequence continues at coordinate 12,825,352 of CATOUR010000054.1, read as the reverse complement.
GCCATCTGCGGGCCTAGAACCAGGGCATTTCTGGTTCAGGAGTGCGCGGAGAGACTAGAAGAGCTGGCAAGGCTGAAGGAAGCTACCTTAATGTAGGTCCCATCAGAAACCCAGAAACCTCGTGGGTGTATGGGCTCTTATGGGCTGCGGAGAAGCCCTTGAAACGGTCTACCACTTCCTTGCGGAATGTGAGTTACTAAGTGGGCCGAGATACGAGATCTTTGGATCCAATAAACTCCAACTGGCCTTTGTTAAAAGGTCGGGAAGGTTTGGCAGGGAGGGAGAAGACAAAAAGGGCATACTGAGGCCTACTTGCCAGGCCCGGCCACCCCATAGCCACTACTACTACTACTCACTAGGACTAACCCTCTGGAGCATTCTGTATGATGGGATATTAAAGCTACCGCTACCTGGTAGCGTTAGAACGATAGGCTTGGCAGATGATTTAGCTTTAGGTGCGACAGCGACAGGACGAGGTATCCCTTTCATACAAGGTGAACCGGGCCTTGTAAAAGATTGACGACTGGATAGGTGATCATCACCTAGATTTGACTCCAGAAAAGACTGAGGCAGTTATACTACGAGGATATAGGATAAGAAGGAAGGACATGAACTTCCAGTTTAGAGGCAAAACGATAATCCCCGGTAAGTTCGTGAGGTAATTGGGAGTCTATACAGACAACGAGAGGTAGTTCTCAGACCAGATTAAGGAAGGCAGAAGTTAAAATAGCAATGCTCTCTAGATTGATGCCGAATTCTGGAGGAAATAGCCGTAGAAAAGAGCCCCCCTGAATGGAATCGTCCAGTCGATTGTGCTTTACGAAGCGTCCCTTTGGCACAGTTCACTCGAAAGAAAAAACATCAGCAGGAGCTGGACAGGCTCCAAAGGCAGTCACTGCTAAGGGTAGCCAGTGCGTACTGTACAGTATACAGCAAAGCCTTGCAGGTGGTGACAGGGATACCACCCTTGCATCTGCTAGCTCAAAAGATAAGAGACATCTACGTCTCACAAGAAGACACAGAAACGAGGCGGAAAGACTGCAGACAACGGACCATAGAGAGGGGGCAGGAGATATCGTCTCAAACGACTGATGTTGCGCAGTGGACAAAAAGACTTATACCAGTAGAAGGAGAATGGGTAAACTGCGAGCACAGGACTACCTCTATTTCCTGACGCAGGCTCTAACGGCACATGGCCGGTTCTGCGTCTATCGGAAAATGGTAAGAACAGTTACCGACGACCAGTGCCGCCATTGTGGACAGCTAGACACGGCGGAACATACGCTCTTCGAGTGTAAGAGGTGGCTCACATACAGACAAGAAGCCTGTGCAAACCTATCTGAAGATCTGAAGGCAGATAACATGATAAGACAGACGATCTCCCATTAAGTCTATTGGAAGACCATCCACTGCATGGTGAAGAAAATTCTGAGCGCCAAAGAAAGCAAGGAACATAGAAATGGCGATTAAACCAGAAGATCAAAGAGCTCGGACCAGCTTTACACTCATGTTGTTATGTCGTTCGACGAAAGGTTCCGTGAGTGGTAGGAGGGCTTGAAGGTAAGAAAAGAGGGAATGGGTTTTAGCCGGTCGGGCCGTGGTGGCATGTCGGATGGACGCGTTCGCGTCCGTTGGACATCCGATCAGAGGACTCAAGCTGATTCAGCGTCTGGTGGGCAGACTCTCTCTCACATCTTCCGGAGTACGAGAGCTTCTGTCCTTGCGAGCAAGCCGATTTCCTAAACCCTCTATAATAAAATTATTGCATTTCTTGGTCCTTATAATAAATCGCACTAAATTTAACGACTAGAAGGTGACAATTAAAGCGTAAACCGAATTGATATCAGAAACTTGTGACGACAGTAGCAAACATTACAGAATAAAATATGTCTGTAATCTTTGACAGTAGCTTGCCATTAGTGAGTGAAGCGAATACATGTATACGTGTTAGGTAGTGAACAAAACCTTTATGGAGCTATAGCACTCTATCCAATAATGTAATATTTTAAAATTTGAGCCGGCCCTGACCGCTTTTATGCTAAATAGTTGCACCATAAATTGTGAAATTTGAATTTACTATATTTGTACTGATAAAATTTTGACGTGCAGCAATAATTTCAAATGAGGATGACACGATGTTTAGTGATATACTGCCGTTGCAGTAAAGCCTCCATGTTGCCAGATGTCTTCAGACCTAATCCAAATGATTACAGGTGCAATAGGTGTAGATAAATTTAAAAACCTTATTATCTCGGTAGATGTTAGTTTTTCTTTTCAAGCATTGGCATTAGGTCCGTAGCCTTTTTGCGACAAAGTGTTTTTAATGAGATTAATATTTTAGTTTTTTTAGGAAAGCTACTAACAAATCATGCATATCTTTATCATTGCTAGCAGGTAGCGTACATCTATTAATCGGTAAAAGAAGTTTTTGTTCGCATAATTTCGTGAACAAATCATCGATGACGTTTGTTTAGTAGATGCTAGTTATTCAGCAAAAGCGTCGATTGGCATATGACATCAAAGCCCACGTCAGCAAGATATTGCGTTTCAAAGAAGCTTGCTAAAGAAGTGAAATAATATAATTCTAGACTTTGGTTTTTATAGCGCACGACAATATGTTTTCGATGAGATAAAATAGCATTACCTCCTGTCTGCCTCCGGAAACTCAATAGAAACGAAGATTTTCTGCGTCTGTCGTTGATCGACATAATATTTATTCAAGATGCTCATTTCAAAGTTGGAGCGAACTAAGTGAAATACTAGTTACAGGGCTATCAATGATAATTACTACACAGCAAAGGTTTAGAGGATAACAACAAATAGGTGGAAGGTATGTAAATCAGCGAAAATATTTCTTTAATTTTGTTCTGCATTCTCATATATAGCTATACCCACCGTTTATAGAATGATCCTCATTATTGCTCAAAGGCAGCACATGAACTTCGTCCAACCTCATAATCCTTTTCGCCTTTTACTCCTCAAAAGAAACAGCTTCTGAAAGCTAAGGCTAGGCCTTGACGCTTGAAGTTTTTTTATGTTTTTTTTATTTTCTGATTGTTATTCTGCCACTAATAACCCAAATCTCTAAATCTACAAATTTTTTCGTCTTAGCCACTGCAACTGTGCAATTCAAAGTATTTTGTACATACAAAATATCTGCAATTCTCTTTCACTAAAATTTGCCTCTTTCCAGGAAAAAAACTCAAGTACCTCTAATTGTCTAAGCGTTTTTATATATGCTTTGGCTTTTACCTCCGGTAGTGCTGACAAAACCCTCAAGAAACGTTTTTCATTTTCCTCATAGTAATAATGTTGGAACAAAAGTTATATAGTTGCATGTTATAGAATTATCAAGTGGAATATGTAAGATCTATTCATACAAGAGATAAAGCTCACACATAACCACCAGATTTCCAGGTTATACCTTTTTGTGCGATGAAAGGTCCCTTCTGTATTCTGTATTCCTGTATTGGAAGGGGATCTACCAAGAACAGAGCAATCAAGCCCTATTAGGCCCTTGCACATCCTCTCAAGGGTCCCTCAGAACTGTTCAGCCATGCTTATCTGTTGAGAAAGGTGGTGATGCAGCTCATTGAAATTCTCTTTAATCTGGCTATGGATGGCTCGCGTTTCTCCAGAATCAATTCGCGCATTGACAAGACAGCTTGTTCAGATCCCCAGCGTAGGGGTATATCACCTCACTTTGTAGATGTGTTTTTTTGCCGACAGTGTCAAAGTAAGAGCACCAGTCACAATGTGGATGTGTTGCCTGGACATGGACAGGTATCTAGTTATTTCCTCACTAAGGTAGTTCTTCAGCAAGTCGGCAGCATGAGTATCATCTCACGCTGCCTTAATTCTTTGTGGGCGCCGTCTAAGATTTCTTATACACGTAAATACAAATCGTACAGCCGTCCAGTAACCCTTGCATCTTAATTTGACTTTTCCTAAAAAAAACATGGCAAATATCATATAATCCCATAAACTCCTGCAATCTAAGTTTGCAAAGTCTGTTTATTTTTTAATAATTACTCCGCCACCCGCGCACTGATTTCCAAAACTATAGCAGCACTAACTACATCGCTACCGCAATACCACCTTCATCTAATGTATCGAAAGCAAAAATAACAATACATAAATGTGAAATACCAGAAAGTTCCATGAACTGCTGAAGGTGCAGAATAGCGCAGCCATGCCATACGTAATGCACATAATATTTTTCATAGGACACCTGTAGATGTAAGCGAGCAAAAAACTAATATTGTTTATAATGAATTTAAGACAAGGAGGGATGTCCTTACTTGTAATTTTGGGCTAATCCTTAAATATGTATAACCATTCCACGGAATAACTAGTCGGGGATCTAGCATCCCCACGAGGGTGTACTTCACGTGAACAGTGTTTTTATACATTCACTTCTAAAAATTTATTACAAAACATATATATGTTTAATACTTGATAAAAAAGAGCACTCGATAAATACATGTGCTTTTTTGGGCAAATCTATATTGGCCATAACGTTTTGCTGTAATGTTTGGGCACGTTAAATTATTATGTAAAATATATAAAGTGTGTAAAAAGTCTTGAATAAAAATTATTTCGGGGATTTAAGTGTCTACTCATCAATAAAAAATAAATGTACAGAGTTGGCCATAAAGACTTGTTGCTTCAAGGTTGCATTTTTTAAACAGAAAGCCCATTTGATACTTTAGTTCTATATTTCTTTTAGAATAATATACCTAAATTCAACTGTTTCCATTGTAGAGTTTTGATATTCGTAATGTTTGAAGGCGGTCGACTTTCGAATAAAATATACAAAGGATTGAAAAAAAGAAGTGTAATGCAAAGTTGTATGGCTTATAGTTATCTAGTAAGCAGTGAAAGCTTTCAATTACATATAGGGTTAGGCATAAATCTGCTGTGTACCAAAGTTGCATTTTGCTAAATAGAACACAATGTATGTTATTGGACGGCATACTTATAATTTATAGGAACAATTCAAGTAGTCAACTTTGAAGCGCCACAGCTATACGGCCAATACCCTATAATTATTTGTTTTACCGCCCAATGGGTACCTAAAAACCACAAAATAAGAAGTCACACATGTAAAGGGATCAACAATAATTCCATAATGCGTACGGATCCTGCGTTATGTTAGAATGGACACAATATCTGGTCTTCTTAGAAGCAATGGCAACGTCGAGGCACAACGAAATGTAAGCCTTGACTGTTGGTTACAAATGGCATACATTTACCCGACTGTACTTTTCCTGTTTCCCGAGCAGCGTTAAAATTAGTTCGAATGTCGGAAAGCGACTTGCTTGCAAGATCTATTTGCTTTTTAGCTCCATGGTAGATGTCTCGTGAAATTGTTAGCGCGATGGAAGTGGTGCGCTTGGGGAAAATATTCAATGATTGTGGTGACTTTTCCTTCACACACTTCGTTGCTTATGGGAGAGACGTACAGTTATTGACAATATAATAAGGTAATATACAGAGCGACTTTTTAATGCCGGACCAGTCCATACTCTACTAGATAGCAAAAAAAGTTGTATACGAAAGTTGTAGGCAGTTGTGTGTTGTTGTTGCTCAGAAAATATTTAGATTTAAACATCGTGATTCATAACTACGTTGTGATGCAGACGTACATTTTTTTAAATAAGACACCCATATTTAGATTCCACTAATAATCAATATTTCAGAAGTTATGAGCATTTTTATATCCAAATCGCTGTCAAATGAACGTACTGTATATCAAAAAGTAATAGATAAAAAATACTTTTTTAAATGTCAAGATAAAAAATATCCTGTAGTTTTAATGTTGGCTGTAAAAAGAGTCAACGACGCATATTCTTAAACAGGGTGTACTGGAATGCAAAACCTAGATTTCCTGTTTTATTTTAAATGTAACCCCCATATTTTATTTTACCAAAAAACTGCCTCCATTATAGCCTTTCGTCATTGTATAGCTTTTCGTATACCTCCATATACATAACAGTTTTCGAGAGGCTTTAATTTTTCTGCAAATGTTGAAAATACCATCTATTTGTGTACTGATATTTATTTTGTATCTGATAAATAGTATTTGATCATGTAATAATCCCGAGTTATTGATATCATATAAATAAAGTATGCCGACAAAATAATTTTACAGACGTGATGCATAATTGTCAAGCAGATGTATGAAGTAGGCTTTGAAATATAGACTCCAATGTTTCAGATGCATCAGCTTTGGAGTGCCTCCATCTAGATATCACCGTTCGTATATTCTAGAGGCAAGCGGGCAATTTTTCAAAGATGTTCCATAGAAAAATTCATTTTTAAGGATAGGTTTTCACACAGTACGAAATCATTGAGAATGTTATAAATAAAAACAGTCAATATTTCAAAGCCTACGTGATAAATCTGCTTGATAATTATATCGTTTCTATAAAGTTATTTCCTTAGCATGCCTGACTTATATTATCTCAACAATTCGGGATATTAACTTCATTAAATACTATTATCGCCTTATATTTCAGTTGTTCATCAAATAAACATAAAATTCCATAGTACTTTCTCCAAATAAATAAATTTCAGTACACAAATAGAAGGTATATTTAAAATTTGTAAATAAAGCGAGATATCTTGGTATCTGATGAATGTAGATATAGGAACTGCTAATATATGCATAATAAAGGTAATTTGTTGGTGAAATAAAATAAGGGGGTTACATTTAAAAAAAGAGAAAATCTAGATTTTGCACTCTAGCTCACTCTGCATATAAATATGCGTCGTTTACTTTTTTACAACCGGCTTTGAAACTAGAGAATATCTTTTATCCAGTAAAGTGGAAACCATGAGTTTTGATATACGTTCATTTGATAGCGATTTGGATACAAAAAAGTAGGAACGAATTTACTTGAGTAAATCCAAACGGCACTTTCACTGTGGAACCGGAAGCGAGACTGACAAAACCGGATTTTTCTCGGACTATTTTTCAAGCTGCACCTGTAGTTTTGGCTATATTTTATATAGATACAGACAGACAGACGGACGGACGGACAGACAGAAGCTCTGCATAAGCTCTCTTCAGTGAGAGCTAAAATGGTCATAACTTTTGAAATAACATATAGTATATAATGTTACAATACTTCATACTGTCAGAACGGGAGTAATTCAAAATATCTTCTGAGTAAAGAGCATATCTTTGTCTACAATTTTTAAGTACAACTTTTTACTCTTGTCTACAGTAGTAGAGTTATGGAGCGATCTGTTACTAAAAACTCACCCTTCATATTTAATTTTTGAGTTGTTGATAATGTTGATTAACAATTACAGCAGGTTTATTACAATATGTAACCTATGACAACGATTTCTTTTTCAACACCCCTAAGGCATTGTCCCATTCCTGAGGCATGCATAATGCATACTAATATAAGCCTGATGAAAGTTAATGCTTCTGCCTCAAAGAGCTATAGGGGAATTGCTACTGCTCTTCGGACCACGGCATCCACTTTGAGGAAAAACTGATGCTTTCGCTCGCCTCTTTGAGTCTTGCGTGGGCCAAAATGGCCCGACCTTAGAGTGAAATAGAGTTGCTTTCAGCGTCACGATGTCATTTTTGGGTCAATTACGAACGTCGTAGAATAGTGCGCAGAAGACATGGAGCAAGGTAACTGCTACATGTTTGTACAGAATGGAAGGCTATGCTTATAGTAGTTTGGTTTCTTTAGGCAGGCACATACATGGATGTGGTATTCAAAATTTCCTACAGCCTTCTGACTTACTTTAGCTTCAAAAATTGCAAGTTATTGTTTTCCACCGAGATAATACAGTACCTCATAAGGCTGCTATTACCAGAGACCTGGATATAAACCGTCTTCCTTGGCACGGTTACCCGAACTGTGTCACCTATTGGACATGTATGGGATATGAAAGGCAGAAAGTTGAGCCGATTTCTCCATACCATACTCGTTGAACGAGAACTGTGCCATAAGTTTAGATTCTGTTAGGGAACTTAGCACAAAGTAAGAATTTTTTGATTTTCATTTCAATAAATTTATTTCAATAATTATTGACCATCTGTTATTCCTAAAATTTTTCACAAATGATGTCTTCTGACGTCTATCTCAAGAAAAAAGTTATTAACTTCAGTAGATCTGTTTGTTGTCTGACAGACCGATGATGCAGGATTCCTTTATGGCACATAAAACCTATTTTCCTAATCTCAACAAATCTTTCACAGCAGTAGTAGACTTCGCAGCTTATCAAAATTACCCTTCAATGTTAGTTTGTCGAGAATCAATGGAGAAACCAGTTTTATCCAAACGTAATAGTTTATATCAAAAACGTTTGAAGAGGTTTTCTACTCAGTTAAATGCCACTGCTGAAATCAATGTTTGAAATGGTCTGTATTATGGATTAAATGACGGATAACATTTTTATATCCTGGAATTCATTCCGTTTTTTGGATGCCTGCAATAGATAAATTGCTGCCGTATTCCCGATCGCCATTGTTTTCATAAATATTTGAAGCAGATTAATGAATTCTCATCATGAAAAATGGTTCGATTCCAAAAATACCGTATAAACAACAAAACATTTTATGCGATACAGTCACGTGAACTACCAGACTCCTACAGACTACGCCAGACTAGTATCTATATAAACTTGGATTTTACAGAGTTTCATGAACATTTGGGAACGGACGATTATTGGGTAAAATAAACCAAGTATCGAAATAAGTACCAAAACAAATAATTTTAGAATTTCAGCACAACACTATTTTTAGTGCAGCTTGTTGTATATTGCTAGGTATTTCAGTTATACGTTAGCCTAAGTTAAGAACATAATCTACCCACATTCAAAGGTTTTAGAGTTATCGAGCTTTGAAGATGATAGATCATACGCAGTTTCAAAACGCTCGTCTATTGGGTGGTAGAGGTATAGAAAAAATGTTGACAAAAGTTTAAGGGTTTTCAAGTGTTTCCTAAGCAGTAAAAGCTAATTACATGGGCCCGATCATAAAATCATGGCCAACTAAATCTGAATTTTTTCAAACGGAACAAGCTATACGCTATAACTATGCACAGTTCCTGCTGTCAATTTGAGCGAGTATTAAGATATTATATGTACTTTTGAAGAGCAAAACGGTCTTTGACTCTTCTCGTAGGAGTAACTTTAGCTTACAAAACCACATACCTGATGCAGATTTACCCATTTTAAGCTAATCTAACGTGATCGAAGATTAACAGTTCCCAAATAACGCTACATTTTTTCGCGAGTGGAATTTACCTGGTTGACTTACACAGAAACACATATTCTACATAGACTGGTGATAGATTGAAACAATATTTCTAAAATATTAAGTAATTCATGATCATACATTAATTATGCAACACCACTAAACAATAATACCCCGACATTCAGCCAGGAATGCACATGTGAAGGAATTATTTTCTTCTCCATCCATATGGCGTATGCATTATTTGACTCACTGATCTTGTTGTCATTGATTCATGAACACAAAGTTGAAAACGGGTATGTGTTGTTCGAATGAGTAGTAAGGCATTGATTTTATGTGCAAATCTGTTGAATATTTATCTAGGACATTGGTAGGTAGGTGCTGCTTTTAATGGAAATTGGTGTATTAGTGGTGGAGGAACTAGGAAAAATAAAAAATTCTCGGAAACCCTCTAAATTTCGTTTTTGGGCTATACTCTGCAACGAGGAGTTGTGAAAGGGCAACGGCTTACATTTGACACCCAAGCAACACAAAAAGTCATCTGCGGGCCCAGACTCAGGGCATCCCTGGTTTAGGAGTGCATGGAGAGACTGGAAGAGCTGGGAAGGCTGAAAGGAAGTTACCTTGATGTGGGTCTTACGGGGGTTCCTGGTAACGAGGAATCCGATAGTAGGCTGACTAGACTCGACACCGGACAGTTTGTTGACCCGAAGGCCATTATAAGATTACGTAGGCAGCAGGTAACGTCAGCCCTAAAAAAGTGGGTGATGTATGGTACATACATGAACAGCGGAGGCAATGTGAGGGGTGCGAACAAGCCAAGTATCTTCTAGATCAGCATGACTACGGAACCAAGGCTTATGGCCAATCAGAAACCTCGTGGGTGTTCTAACGAAGCACTGCAGGCTCAGGCGGCATCTGTTGCCTATGTATGCGCTGTGAAGAGGCCGATAAAATGGCCCACCACTTCCTTGTGGGTTGCTAGGCGGACTGACATACGAGATCTTTGGATCCGATACACTCCAGCCACAGGATTATTCTCCATAAGCTGGGCAGACGTACTGGCCTTTGTTAAAGGGTCGGGAAGGTTTGACAGGGAGATGAAGGTAGGCAGTGGTGGTTAAGAAGTGATATTCGGATATGCAAAACAGGGCATACTGGGACCTACTTGACAGGCGCGGCCCTTCCAAAGCTACTACTACTTGTTTTTAGGCAATTTTGGGATTCCTGGTCATTTTGAATTTTCCCTACTGCTGTAAGTTGGAAACTACTAGTTTGTTGTGATACAATTTTGGCACCATAACACCACTAGGTCGGAGATATAAGGATTGAATAGTTTTTGCAAATCCTGCCAGTAGTGGCGAATTGATCATCAAAAGAGCGAAGAATTTTGGAACCACTCAAAGTTTGTTTTTGGGTATCTAAAATGCTCTTCATTCTTTTTCTATTTAAGAAGGTCTTGGACTTTGTTTATTCGGCGTATTGTTATGACATAATCACAGAAGATGAAAAAATGAAAACGTGCAAGTTCAGCATTACTTTGTATTTTGTAACATAAACTGAGCCCACCCTGGCGTATTGCGGACGATATCCCTTGCCATATGCTTTGCCCTATCCCAATACGCATGCCCTGTACGGGCCAGATCGAGTTATGCTAACAAATTTGACCCTACCCAGAACGACATCTATTGGATAATCACGGGCTGTCAACAATCTACCAACCTAGACCACCTATACATGTTAGCGGGAATAGCCCCCCCCCCTAAAATCAGGCGAGAAGTCTCATGTATGGCAGAATCAAGTAGACATTAGTTAGATAAAAGACACCCTCTATATGGAATGGACACAAGCCCCCAGCATCAAGGCTTAAATCCAGGAAGAATTTCATGTCCATAAACCCACTGACAGACCCCAACAGACCCCAAATCAGTCACCAAAGAGGTACTGTGGAAGAGACAACTAACACAGAATCACATAGCAACTTAAAATCCAACTGAGAACCTCCCTGCCGGATCACAACTGGAATGGAGGACCTAGATAAGTCTCAACAAGATTAGATGCCAAATGGGCAGATCTGGTGATAACCTAGTGAGATGGGGATACGCCAAGGACGATTTATGTGCCTGTGAGGAGAACCAGACGATGGAGCATCTCCTATCTTGCCCATCCTTGGAAACCTCTTGCACAATCCAGGACCTATGGGAAGCGATGGACACGGCGGTGCGATGTACCAGACACCAGAAAGAGATATGAGCAAATACAATCATTTCTCATTTGTGACGTCTGTGATATGTGCCTTTTCCCTTCCTCTAATAATTACTAAATAACTAATACTGACGAAAATATACAAAATAAAAAAAATAAAAAACCCAAAAAATATATAATAAAATAAAAAAAGAACTATATAAGACTAACCAATTAATTCAAGCGTAGCTCAGACACGATTAAATAATGATTTTTAAAAACACTGAATGTGTCTTTCCTGACTTCAACATTTGTGGACAACTAACTCAAGGATCTTTCCTATCCCCTATACTGTTTCTGCTGTACATCAACGAGCTGCTGGAAATAACATCCAATCCAATCTACAGCTTCGCAGATGACAGTATGTTAGTGTCGTGCATGGAACCAGGCAAGCCACTATCATCCAAGGAGACGGTACGTCGGCGACAGCAGCATGCCTCACAGATTAACACAGATATCCAAACAATTGTTGAGTGGGGATTAGCAAATAAAGTACAGTTCAACGTACAAAAAACTCAGGCAACAACACTTACAAAGAAGTCTCACGATGGCTTACCAACCGTGGAAATGGAGGGTCACCCCGTAGTCGAATCACCTTTCGTCAAGCTCTTGGAAATCAACATCTACAATAACATGTCCTGGCACGACCACATCGTCAGTATTGCTAAAACGGCATCCCAGAAGCTTGGAGTTTTGTTCCGCTGTAGGAAGTTGTATACACCAGAGCAACTGCTGCTGCTCTACAAGGCACAGATCCGACCATCGCTGGAGTATTGCTCCCATGTGTGAGGATGCGTTCCCAAACACTCTCTAAAGCTCCTGGACACTATCCAGAAAAGAGAAATTAGATTAATCGATACGCCTAACCTCACAAAGGACCTCCACAGCCTGAAACATCGAAGGAGGGTGGCTGACCTATCCCTGTTTTACAGATTCTATCACGGAAAGTGTTCGAGTGAGCTCTCCCAGATAATAACACCACAGACCGTCCAAACCAGGAACACTAGAGAAGCTCTGCGAGGTCATCCTTACCAGGTCGAGGTCCTTACTCCCCGAACCAGTCTCCTCCAGCATTCCTTCGTTTGGAGAACTTCGACGCTGTGGAATCAGCTGCCGGGGAATTTGTTTCCCGACGGCTACAACCGGCAGCGTTTTAAATCTAACTTGAACCGACACCTATCCCCTCGCAGCGCTTCTACAGCGCATAGGCTTTCCCCACAAACAATGTACTAATCTGTCCTTGGTATCATTATCTTGCAATAATAGTGCTGTACAACACAAATTTATCAAATCGGTGTGGTATAAGCTCTTATGCTTGAGCGCTTTTTTACTCTTCGGGTATCTCGTTTTATTTTTGGTACCCCAGCATAAAGATCTGCCGAGTCCTGGGATAGGATTTTAACAAGTACAAATACATTCAAGCGGTTTCTTCAGTTTTAATCACTCGAACCCATATCTATGTCCACTCGAAGCACGAAGCAGTGGATGCTGGGCATACCAGACAGCAGACCCAAAGGACCGGTTTGGGCCCCATGACAAATCATTTTCGTCGCTACGTCCAGACTCATAAGGTACCATTATATACCGAAAGTGTTAAGTCAGCGCACGATTTGTTGTGACTAAACGATGCGGCGACCGACAAAGACACGTTCTCCTCCTAATTAACATTGACATATCCCTCTTCTTCTACTCCATCTTCGTTTTGTTCTTTTACATCGTCTGTCGCGGTGACTCTCGGATTTCTTGATGGAGTGGGATGCTATTCGAATGTGGCGTGCGAAGGTTTGTTTTTGGCTGAGATAGAATGGGTTGAACAAAGGGACGAGTTTACTTTTATGATTACTCGAGTATAGTTACATGGAGGTTTTTTCTTGCGCGTAAACCAAACGCATTTAACAAAATATCTTGCCTATTTGAAGTTTGAAATTAACGTATGCTGCAAAAGCTTTGAGTTTTTCAAAAAATTAAAAAATATCTTACAATAATACATTTGAACTGTGACAAGAACTACAAAAAATAACAACATTTCTTAATATAAAAATGATATTAAAGTACTGCTAATGTGCCATGATCTTCCACGGCTCGCAATTTCCTCTTAATGACCCTCATTAGGTTTTGGACAGATTCTAAATCAATTTTTCTGATCTTTAGCTTTATTCTTCTTTTCAATTGCTGTCTGTTTTGAGCTTCCCAGCCATTGTTATAGACTTTGGCACTCAGTTGAGCCCAAAAAGTTTCGACAGGTCTTGCTTAAGGAAGATTGGCAGGGTTGTCGTTTCGTGGTGTTCTAGCCAGTTTCTCGTACGCAAAGCATAATGACTTGAAGCCAGAGCTGGCCAAAACATTATGTTGTCATGAGCATGGTGGGTATTAATAAAATTGAGTAGTTTAGGCAAACATCTTTGAGCATAAACTTCTGCGGTAACCGCTCCGGCCCTAACTCTTTCAATGTACGGCTGTGAAATACCGTTTTCTGATATAGCGCACCACACTAACACTTTGCTTTCAAACTTTACTTTTCGTTTACATTTTACATTACCTGGACAGGCTTCAAAGTCTTTTGTATAAAAACCATCATTACCTTTGATTTCTGAGTTTGAACATGTCAAATACTTTTCACCGTCAAGAATAATTTTTACGTTGCCAACAAAATGGGTACGACGGAAATTGTGACAGCATTGAGGAACTCTTTCTAACTGATTTGGGGAATACTTTGGAGATTTTCTTCTTTTTCGGAATTTTTGAGTTATTTCTCCTCATTTCCCTACAGATTGTGCTAGCATTGACGGGAAAAATGCGTCAAGTTTTCGTGTTGAAGTTCCAACTCGATGTTCACTTCTGTTCACCATTCTTTGAACTGTAGCAGCATTCAACACTCTTGGACGTCTACTTTTTGGTAAATTTATACAAGAAATACCTTCTTCGTATTCACGCATCGCTCGATAAATTGTGACAACAGAAATATTTTGATCTTGATATAGGCGAACTCTTTCTTCTTTTTTTTTTTCAAGTCGCCCAACTAGACTGTAAATAATACTCTCCCGAATATCTAATTTGTACGACATTTTAACAACTTATATCATAACCAAAGTGGTTTAACTATTACGTTTAGATTTTGACTGGTTACCATGGTAACGATTTCTGAATTGTCTCCAACGGTGAAACTACCTCCCGAGCTTTGAAAGAAATTCACAAAACTTTTGCAACATATGTTAGGGTGCCCATTATGTATGTATCTCAGTAAATAATGATTGTATATTTTTCCTACGTAAACGTTACTTAATATTGCATTTTCCATAACATGGCAGTATTCAGTTGATTTTGTTTCAGAAAACAAATGAGTAACGAAAAACAATTTTTGTTTTTTAATAGCAATATATCCTTCCATTAGACCCATTTGATAGATATCTCTCTCCTCTTTTCAATTACGTAACATGTACCTAAATACAAGCAAATATTTAGAAAAAAAGAACTTCATTTAGTTAGCTACATCAACAACATTAATCTAGTAGAAATTGTGTACCTAAACCGTTTCAAAGCCTTGCTAGCTACTGACGGGGTGGCGGGGTATCGACAAAAAGTTCAAAAGGCCTGTGACCGTAACCCTACTATTGACAGTCTTGTAGCCATACACGTTTCAATTATATTTACGACAAAACGTTAAAAGTTGATTTCCGCGAATTTAAAACAACTCGATTCGATATTGACTTCACATTCCAAAACCCCAAGTGCGATTTTTTTTCAGGATTCGTCCTGGGATATTATAAGATATATTTTGAATTTTATGTCAAATATCAGTTTTGAATGCAAAAAATCGTTATTTAAATCGAGAGCACAGAAGTAATAAATTACTATAGTATATTAGCATACTGGGGATGTGTATTATCTCCGATGTTGTTTAACATTTACTCTGAATTTGTGATGAGACAGGTATTAGACAACGGGAATGGCGGTGTAACTGTTAGCGGAAGCAAAATATCCAACTTAAGATTTGCTGACGATACAACCGTTATTGCAGCTTCTCAGGAAGAACTAGTAGCTCTATTAAACATCTTAGAACAACATAGTACAGCGTATGGTCTTGGTATTAACTACAATAAGATCAAGGTAATGATCGTAGATAGAGAACATGATAATGATCGAGAAATAAAGTCAATACGCCGTTGTGAAGTAGTTCAAAGTTTTGTATACCTCGGTTCTTTGATCGACAATTCGGGTAGCTGTGAAAATGAGATTCGACTGCGCATTCAACAGGCACGTGTGGCCATGACAAAGCTTACTAAAATATGGCGTGACCATAACATCACTAAAGCTACAAAAATGTCGCTGGTTCAGTCTCCGTGTTCTCCATATTTCTGTATGCCTCGGAAACTTGGACTGTTAAAAAGGCAGATCGAGCTCGCATAGATGCTTTTGAAATGTAGGCATGGAGGAGAATGCTGAGAGTTCCTTATACCGCCCATCGAACTAACGTTTCCACACTGGATGAGCTCGGTAATCTAAAGAGACTATCCTCCATTGGTGTCGACGAGAATGCTTACATTCTTCGGACATATACACAGAAGCAGTAATATGGAGAAACTTGTAGTTCAGGGCCATGCCCCTAGTGGGCGGCGCCGTGGCCGTCCCCCTACACGCTGGGTGGATACGACGAAACAGTGGCTGGATATGAGTATCAAGAGCGCCACTAAACTGACTTTCGATTTTACAGCAAATCGTTTGGTAGGGTCACGCTAACAGGTCTTTTTTAATGTTTTTGTTGATTTAACAGCTGCTCTAGAAAACGCAGGAATATTAATATTGATAATGACACGTCGGCTTGTTTCAAACTAAATGCTACCGGGTCCTAAAAAACGGCTATTGAAAGGTCGGAAAGAAATGAAATTTGTATACACCTAAGACTGCGTGCGACCTCGGGGAGTTGCCACTCGAGAGGTGGGTGCTGAAAATTGAAATTTCTGCATAATTGTAGTCTTTACAT
Source organism: Callosobruchus maculatus (assembly GCA_951848785.1). Taxonomy (NCBI): domain Eukaryota; kingdom Metazoa; phylum Arthropoda; class Insecta; order Coleoptera; family Chrysomelidae; genus Callosobruchus; species Callosobruchus maculatus. The sequence continues at coordinate 12,808,901 of CATOUR010000054.1, read as the reverse complement.
TTTTTGTGTGCAACCAAAATTGTTTTCATCTTTCGGTGTGCCAAAGTTAGGGATTGGTTTGTAATTTTCAGTAAATCGGAATTTTATCGCGGATTAAGACAAAAAACATCATCAAAAGGTCCCTAAACGAATTATATCTTCTAATTCCATTATCCGTAGCTGTATGTAAACTCACGCATTTGGTTAAAAAACATTACGACATTTAGGAATACATCGCTTTCCTACCACCGATATGTGTGAAAAATATCTTATCCTGACAGCTTGCCGCTCGAGGGGGGGGAGGGGGGTAAAAACTGCTTCGTGACGCTTTTCGACAAATAGCGCCGTTGTAGTAAGTGCTAACGAAAAAAAGTTGATATGACTTATGCAGTAGAATGTGTTGAATTTAGGCGGCTGCAGATACTAGAGGGATGAGATGTTATACTTTTACGAGAAAACGCGTTACAGAACTTTTTGATTCGACAAAATTCTGATTATAATGAAAATCACAAACCGACCCCTTACTTTGGCACACAGTAGGACGTCAACTATTGGTCGCACATGACCAAAGTTATGCAGAATTTTGTTCCCTCCATAAATCTTTTAAACCTTTCGTTCGATAGCGCTTCCTAAAACGGCGCTTTTTTGAAAATCGTCGCGCAGTAGAGTCACAGTATATCCAATTATACAGTAGCGCAACTCTCCAGAATTTTGGTGGTTCGCGCATAGCATCCCGCGCATCGTTCGCAGGATGTTTAGCACGGCGATCGCCTGAGTCCTGTGAAGTCTATGAGAGTGAAGGTAGTGTCTTTGACAGAACCGGATTAAGGAATTTGGTGATACGCTGATATGGATATCGGGACGCGTGAAGTCAAATGTTGCGCCGCTGTAGGCTGTATTAACAATTCCAAAAACTGTGACCATATTTTTTAAGCTTTCTCAAGATGCTGCCAGGTATGCGGTTCCTCCAATGTTTAGTATGCTCCTTTATTACCTAATATTATTAAAGTGTGATGGCATAGCTCCATGTGTCTCTAACAAAGTCTGTCGGGTATTAGGGCAGCCGTGTGTTTTTTTTCAGTTTTTGAAGAGTTAGACGTTACGGAAAGTCGTTCTTTAATTATGAGCCTAAAGTCGGAATAATAATTTCTCACTGTTTCCTCACAGCACCACAACGTTCAAAAATCTTTCACGACATATAACAAAATGAATGTGATTATGCATTCCAACACTATGAAATTTTAAGCAGGAAGTGAAGTCCATTTTAATGGAAAGTTCACAATAAAAAGAATCAACATGCTAGTTTCAAAAATATATCATTTTCCTCTATAAACATGGATTCTTTTCTTCAGTATGACTACTCATATGTAATATACAAATACAGAAGGAGATGGGTAGTCTTGGTAATTTAGATAAAAAACAGTTTTGCAATTTTTTTATGAATAACGACCAGTTTAGTATATTTTATCGTTGTTATAAACATATTGATCATTATTTTTTATGTACAAGTTTTCATCGGTTTTGCTGTTTACCACGTTTTCGTACCTTAAACGTTTTTCTGTGAAGATCAAGATAAATTTAAAGGTTGTGGGAAAGCTAGACATAAATGTTATTTACGAGACATATCGCGTCCATTAAACTTATTGCAACACAATAATTACGCTTCTCCACTCGATTATTGCTAAGCCGACACTGTGCTCAAAACGTAAACGACAATACTCGTGGCTCGTGCTGAGCAGCCGACGTGGGGTTATGAGAGGCCAGTTTTTCGGAAACAAATTGTCTGCATGATTTCTAGGGAGTTGCGCTACTGTATAATTGGATATACTGTGGTAGAGTTTTCACTCCCCACCCCACGAGTGGCAATCCTCCGAGGTCGCAAACTTAGCTGTAGATTCAGGATTACATCAATCTGCTGGAAGGTACGATGCAGTTAAGCGATTTAAAATGAAAAACGTGATAAATTGTGTTTATATCTGACATTTGTCTTGAAGCCCACGACGCTCGTTGTACGCCATGACTACTAAACTTTTAATATTCCTAGAAACTCGATCCAGTAGACCCCTTGGACAGTTCCACTTAGTACAGGCGTCACTTGCCCCATAAAAAATGGACATCTACCTCTCGGGGGAGCCCGCAGTGACGGATATTTTAATTCCGAGCCGAGGACAGCGGCTTGCGTTCTCCTAGGGTCGCAGCCCTACGGGGGGCGCCCAGCGTGATCCCCAAAGGTACGTTGCCTATGAATTATGAGGGAGAGGTGGAGAATGTCGTTATGGGGTGATTAGAATTATGGGTTGTTGGTAAGGACCGGTTCGGTAGTACGGAAGCGAAGGTAGAGCTGTAAAGTATTTTGTAGAGGAGTCTATGGTAGGAAAATTTTTTATCTGCGGAATGTACTTATTTCACTGAGGCCCTAAAACCATTACCTGTGGCAGGTTAAGAATAGTACAAGTAAGTGAAATAGAGGCTAATCATATCAAACAAACGATTGTGTTCAGATATTCAGAAGGTCAAACAATAAAAATAAGATGAAACTGGATTTGTGAAATCCTAACTGTGAACATCAGATATTTTATGTATTATTGAAAAAATTATTTTACTATAACTTCAGCCAAGATAGTATATAACTAATTAGTTCATATCTTTCAAATAGGCAACAGTATGTTGATTTTAAAAATCTCAAATCGGATACGTTGTCATCAAGCATGGGGTACCTCAAGCCACTGTCCTAGGTCCAATCCTTTTCTTGATTTATATTAATGATTTGCCAAATTGTGGGATTAATGGTAAGGTAATTCTTTTTGCTGATGATACAACCACAATAAACGTTGATAAAAACCTAAATAATTTAACAGAGATGTAGCTAGAAAATATAGCTCTTATGCAGAATTGGTTAGTTTCAAATAAATTATCAATGAATACATCTAAATCTGAGGAACTTGTAATTACTACGCGATCTCGCGACAGTAATCTTATGGAATCAGTGAAATTTTTGGGGGTTCATATTGACTGTAATATGACTTGGCAGACACACATTATAAGCCTTTCAAAAAAACTCTCTAAAATAACCTTCATGATTCGTAACTTAAGTGAATACAGTCTCTAAAAAGACATTGTTGACGGCATATTATGCATAGTTTCACTCAAATGCACAAGATTGCATTTTAAACTGGGGCCACTCTCCACATATTTCTAAAGTTTTCGCAGTTCAACGACATGTGTGAGAGTTATTGCTGGTCTCAAATATAGTGACTGCTGTAAACAAGCTTTTATTCAACACAGAATAATGACTATTCCAAGCATCTATATATTGGAGTGTCTGTTAGACGTAAAAAAACACTTTGACCAGTATAACAGACAAGGAAATGCGCATAGCTACCAAACAAGAAACAAGAAATCGAGATCAATTAGTCCCCCATTTTACCCGACTGCTAAGGACAAGATGAGGGACAAACTATCATGGCATAAAGTTCTTTAATTTATTACCTGAACACTGTAGATTGATGAGCCTTATAATGTTCAAAAAAACTATAAAACAATACCTGACAAGTAAAGCATTTTATGACATTAATGAGTTCTGTACCCACAGTTTTGAGGATTTTATGTAAAAGTGTAAGATATTTTTTTATATGGTGTATTTGTATGTGTATGTACAGATTTTATACTTGTTGTCCTCCTTTGTTTATCTTTTATAATGACATGTGCAAACATTTTTTAATGTATATTAGCACCAACAAATTATTATTATTGTGAGGACGGATGAAATTTGTTTGTCTCTACACCTTTTCTAGCTGTAGTTTCTAAAGCGTCAAGTGATAATTCAAAACGGTCAAGTTAATTTTACAACCTGTCAATTGTAAATTCAGACTGAATTTACAATTGACGAGTTGGAAATTTAACTTGACCGTTTTGAATTATCACTTGACTCTTTAGAAGCTACAGCTGGAAAAGGTGTAGACACTAAATATGAAAATGGGTTTTTGAAGGCTGTTCCTCTATGTTTGGGGACATTCAGAGTGCGACCTATAAATCTTAACTTTGCACGATGAGATTAGGTTGTCAGAAATAAAACTTACTATATGCTATTTTTTGTAACACAGAGGGAGGGAAACGCTAGTAAAGAGCTTATCATTCAACATATGCGGTTTCAATGATGGGGCAGTCAATCGCGCTGAATCAAAGGGCGATAAGTTCCAAAACTTATGTTAATGAAATCTTCCACACAAACTGCGAATCACATTATCGTCTCAAAAGCTTTACCCAATGAGTTAACCCACAACTTATATTCTTATTTCATCTATTAGTAGTAGAACAAAAGACATGAAAAAATGTTTTATACATAGCGTCTATCTGCTTCTATTCATATACAGTCTTAAACTCCGAATGGGTTAATAAAAAGAGATTTTATGGATGTAGGAAGGATTTTGTAACTAATATTTCACACATTTTACGGGGTACGACCCCATTCAACCCGTTTTATATGTGGAACGGTAAAGTGATGTAGACTGTGAAATATCTTCATAAAGGGCATCTTAATATAATAGGCTCCGTAGTATAACCTACGATGCCTGGGATATTATTGAACATATACCATGTGGATTAATCGAGTGATTTTGGGATTACAGTACATCAGCTGTAATTTTTTTATAGGTATATATATTATATTGTCCATAACCATATCCACCGAAAGGTGTATGGGTGATTGAAGCATGATTAGAGGTGCACAAAGTTTCTCGACTCTTTCCTATCTCTCAATATCCTGTTTGCCTCCGACAGCGTAATACTGCTTTGGGAGAGTGACTCAGATGTTACTTGGTCCCATTTTGTCCTAGATCGGTCTCTTGTTCGACTGACTTGTCTGCCTCCTCGTATGTGATTTAGATGCCCAAACTGTCTCAGCCGACTTCTCTCAATGAGCTCAGTTACAGCTTCCAGCTCAGGTCCTGTCTTATTTGATCTTTTTTTATCCTGCCTACTCTTGTGACTCCTACTATTCTTCTCAAGAATTTCATCACCATTGCTTGTAGGCGTTGCTTCGTTCTTTTGGTAACCCCCTATGATTCTGAGCTCCACAGCAAAACAGGTCTGTCCTATAAGTTTTCGGTTTAGTATCTGTTTCACGGGATAGTTTTTTATACAGGACATTCTTTTTTTTAAGACCATGTTAAAATTTTTGAGTCAAAGAAGACTTCCGACACATCTTACGTGCTAGTATACACAAGTCCACTGCCTATAGAGGCACATTATCAAACACGATGGAATTATGTGTATCATAAAGGTGTGCAGTGTAAAATAGTAACTGGCAGGTTGTTCTACTCTACAATTTGCACAAGCTATAGAAATGAAGTCATCATTCTCTGATGGTTTAATCCGTCTAATTACTCTTCCACTACCTAGTTTTTCAATCTTGATGCTAGCGGTGGATGTAAGTAACTAGTTTGATTTACTTCTTTATAAGTAGTCTTATATGGTATTTTTCCATTCCAGCCTTCGTTATGCTTCTTCACAAAATCATCCATAGCCAGTATTTTTTTTAATAACCGTCTACTGTCCATTGGCCAATTCTCCATACATAGCTTTTAATTAAGTGCTTTTCAGTTCTCATACTTGAGTTTCGTTTAAGAACGGAGTTGCTTCGTTTTACTTCCCACACCTATAGGTGAGATGAGTATTGTGATCGCGAAAATTTTAGATTTGGGTCTGCTAATCATTTTCTACTTTTTTTGGGTGGGGGTGAAATTGGGGTGGTTGGGGAGTGGGGGATGCAAAACCAAAAAATTTGTGTCGTATTCATAACAGGTCGTCTACGACCTGTGAAAGATAGACCTAGCGGCATATTTCACTTTTTTAGGGCTACCCGAATATTGCCTTGCCTGTTACAAACGATGAGTATTGCTTTAGATCGTTCTCTATTGTATACCGAGGTAAATATCGAATTGATTTGAATGAAATGTTGATACAGCATTACTACCTTAGCGAGGATGAAAAAAGCGTATGATTTTTAGAAACCTTGTCAGTGGCGGCCAGGAAATGGTAAAAAACTAAAAAATAGAAGAACAGCTCAAATTTCGTTTTTAGGCATTTTTGAGGTTCCCAAACATTTCCTACTTTTCTTTGGGTGTTGGTGAAATTGGGGTGGTTAGGGGGTAGGGGGAAGTAAAACTGAAAAAGTTTTTGTTTTGATAACAGGCTATCCATTGACCTGCGAAAGAAGGACCTAGTGGCATAAAACACCTTTTTAGGTCCATCGGAACATTGCCTCGTCTATTACAGAAGCCATGAGACTTCGAATTTTCTGATACAAGAATTGCTTTATATCGTTTTGTCTGATTGGAATGAAATTTCGACACAGTATTGTTACCGTGGCGTGGATGAAAAATGCGTATGGTTTTTTAAAATCGTGTCAGTGGCGGCGCAGCAATAATAAAAGAACAAAAAATATATCCCTAAATAGCTCAAACTTCATTTTTAAGAGATTTGGGGGTTCAATGAAGCTTACAGAATGAAAATTGTGTCATCCTAAGTCCTACAGAGATGCATGAAACTTCAGTGTATTTCTGCTAAGTCATGCCCCTGTCGAGGGTAATTCCTAGACACAGGACGGGATTTTCTCATGGAATACTAGCATTTTTCACTGAGACCTCTAACGGGGCGCCACGACGTTTTTTGGTACAATATGCTGCGCTTTTGGACGATTTAATTTGGATGAGCCGCTGATCCGCCCACCATAACACTTCATCCACCGCAAGTTGCCACTCATCGCGGGCTAGATTTTCAGTCCGCGATGGAGCTACCATTGCAGTGTCGTCAGCATAGGGATAGACTTCAGAGTTGCGGAGGCAAGTGACATCGTGTATAAAAAGTGAATAAAGGGTTGGCCCAAGGACCGAACCCTGAGGAACTCCGGCCTTTATATAGGCCGTAATGTCGAAAAGGTATTCTTGACTTTGATTCTAAATTTTCTTCCTTCAGGAGAGGCTTTTAAAAGATTTTGAAGCCAAATTGTGAAGCCCATTTGAATTAGTAAAGAGGTCATTATTGATACGTGTGTCTAGATCTGACTATCGTAATCGTGATCTTTGCCGTGAGCCTGAGTATTGTCTACTGATTAGGTAGTGTGAGCTATCTATTGTATAAAAAGTACGTCGCAATGATATAACATTTGTTTACAGAGTGAGATGTTGCGCGTAAAGAGGACCATGCAACATAGCTTGCCGGAAAAACCATAATAATGTGTTTAATTTACTTTTACTATTTTTTACTATTACCAGGACTAAAAATCGTAAGCGCCTCTGCACATGGGTGGATCGAGTTGATGCGTTTATAGTCGTACGAGGTACTCGTTCTGCTCGATTCATGGGACTGGCGCGTCTTCCATCCGCACACTGGTCGACTGGCGATGTGGCCGATGTGTCTATAGTCGCACATGGGTAGAATGATAATTCATAAATTTCAGTTTACGTGGAACTCCTCGATGCCAGAAGCTTGTAATGTCCTCATATTACTACACATAATTATGAAATCAAGACTGATTTGACAGTGTAACCTCAAATATTTACCTCTATCAGACGCGCAAGATGTAGGAACCACTCAAACTACACTTCCAATCTGATCGCATGCAATTGAAAGCGAGGAGATCATCAAACGTCCCGTTTGTGGTACTCCAATGCATTTCATGAGAAGTCGAGTAAACGAGCATCAGGAATCATGTCGACCCGTGTGCGGAGACACGATGCGGTCAAGTCACGGTTTCGGTAATTTTAACGAATTGGCGCAAACCGATGTTCACGCACAAAACTATTGTAAACATTTCGCATACATACACGTTGCCACTAATCATCAATTAGGTTTTATTCGGTTTTCGGAAACAACACGCGATCGAAACGACGAAATTGCCATAGACTCACCGTGTGAACACGTCCACTCAAATGTAGTTCACGGTAAACAAGACGATTCGGTAAAATAGCCGAATCGGTGTCGTGTGAACGGGCTCTTACTCATCAAGATGTTAAGCCACCGATCCCGCCCATATCAATCAGTCGTTGAAGGATACCCTGATACGCTTATGTACGCGTACTTCTGTATCACAGAAGAAGCGCGATGCGGGATGCGTATAATATGTTTATTTTTCTTGTAATATTCATTTTCGCCATCATTAGTTATTCTATTCAAGCTTTTTTTCAAGACATCCATGACAATGGGATATAACTTACAGATGCGTGAGGACTTCCACACCATCAAGATAGCTGATACTGTTCCTCATAGTAACTAAGATACGCCATTTCTATGGAAAATAACCAATGACGTCTATAGCGTGAAAACACAAAAAAATTCGGGAAAATTTGCGAGTCAGCCAGCGACAAATCAACACATAACAATAGGAGTATTTATGCGAAAATAACCCTTTATTACCCTCCTTTGTAGTACGGCTAAGAAAAAACAAAGCCGCCTACGATGCTTCACGCTGACACTTCTTGTTTTCTGGCCAAGGAAAAGAAAATCGAGCTGAACATGGGCGTACTGTTTTTATTTGTAGCGTATGAGATTGATTCGTGACAAAAGAAACAGCTAGGGTCATAGCGGTTACTCCACAGACCACACCCAGCACATTAGATACTTAAACTTTCGTATTTAGTTCTAACTAAATGCTCCAGGAGAGACGATATTGATGTAACTAAGCAAAAGCCGCAAATTTTCTCATTATTCAATCATAAGGAAGAGTGGACTCAGTTCTAAGTTTGTTGTTGTGTCAGAGCGGTCCCTCGGACCTTATCTCTTTTGTTATAGTATCAGTTCGTAAGTCTGTCAGGTTTGGGAATCCAGAAACCACCAACGTCAAGGAGAGAAGAGGAAAGTAACATACAACGGTGGCAAAAAGGGGGAAGAACATCTTTTAGAACAGGAGGCGCTTAGGTGTTTTGAAATGTTTCGGCAAGTTTTTAAACTATAGTTGAGAGTTTAATTCTGATTAATTTTGATAAAATGCTTTAGTTAAAGTCGCGACGAAATTTTGTAGTTCATAAAGCGGGCCGCAGCCGTGTGTGCTTGCGAATATGCTCGACTGTGTAGTCCACTGATTTCGCGCAACAAAGAGTTGCTGTGCGATTCTGCTTGACTGTTGCTTCATGAAGCCCTCTAAATGAGGGGTATCTATGGAAAGTCTCGTTGGAAACGTAATTTGTTTTGACGTACTTGATTGATGTCACGTATTTTTGTCAAGACTTGTGGCTAACTGAACCATAACTAGGAAGACAATTTCAGATTAGGCTCATCGAGATGTAAAAGCGCACAGGTAAATTCCAAAAAGACAAACCACTTCTTTCTATGCGCTCATACAAGCATTTAGGAGATCATACTTTTTAGAATTCAGCGGAAATGTCAGTACACGAAGAATATTACTAACAAACCCGTAAATAAAAAACTAATAATCCACAATTGTTGTTAATGACGAACAAGTAGTTTAACGTTTGATCCAAAGTGGTAGTGAATGGACTAGCATCACACAGTTCAAGGGTTAAACACTTCTAATGCCTTACATCCCAGAAATATATAATAAGGCGTGCATGGTGGGTCTACGACGTATTAAGGTTCGTTATCTCATTAGTTTGAAGAACTACGAAAATATTACACTTTAACAGTTGCTTAATATTTTTGAGAGTACAAAATGCTTCACAAAGGTGTCATGAAAATAACATGTGTTTTTAAGGTGGAACCTTTTTTATTGATGCAATGTACCTAATTCCAGTAGTTTACTTAAATATATTTAGTTTGTTTCGAACATAGTTTAGTATAAAGTTAACATTTATTTTCTTGTTTCTTTTCCTTTATCTTAGAGGCTGGTCGTATTTTGGGAAGCAATGGCTCAACTGGCATTTTTTATGATACTGAAATTTAAGTTTTGAAAAAACTACTTGGTGTACGTATATAATAAGAATAATAATAGAAAATAAATAAGAAAATTACAAAAGCATTAACCACAAGCCACCACACTTCAGAATATTGAAAGAACATGCACCTTAAGGCTATTTTTTTGGTAGTGAGGGGGTGAGGGTTTAGTTGCTCTAATATTTAAGGCTTAAGGCCCATCCTAAGTCCTTGGCGAACTTTGGGATGCATTAGACTATGCTCTGATGTCTTCCCTCCTGGCCTACATTCAAATGGGAGTTTTTGCTTTCACTCAAGACAGGATAGTCAAAGATAACGTGCTTAGCTGTTTCCTCTGCCTCACCGCACTCCCTGTCTATCGTTTAATCGCCGTGTACAATATTACTGCATTCAGCATACATGGGGCATATATTTTATCGAATTACCAGCTTAAAATAATTTCCGCTAAATATTTCATTGCTATATTCGGATCCAAACTGTCTGAAAGCAATATCAAATAATTCTAGTTTTAGTCTTGAAACGTAGTCACACTTAAAAGTAATACGCTTTTGCGTGTACGCCTATGGTGTGAGTTTATTTCCAGACTTCCTGGATGGGGAAGGCCACTATTACGGATGATTAATGTATTTTGGTTTGATGTTCTATTTGAAATCTCGTTTTTCATTTTTCTTGGGGAGTCGGGACCTGTTTTGCGGAGTATATTTTGGCAGTATATGCGGAACATAAATGAAAAACAGCGTCTAATTTGGAGGATCAATACAGCTTATGGCTGCCATTCCACAAGTTATGTAACACTTTAGTTTGCAGTATCTAGAAAAGTATGACAGTCATATGAGTCAACTATTCAGAACAGTACTTATATTCTACATTAACTGAAAATACACGACACTCATTTCAGTCGGTCTGTCCACTAGCCACGTAAGCTCAATAACCGCTGCATGGTTTGTAATTGTGATGATTTGGGTAGCGACATGCTGTGGGGTCGTATTAGGTAATGCTGCTATAATTCAGGAAAACGGTGCATTGGTGACGGAGAAATTGGTTAAAAACTGAAAAATTATCAGAACCCTCCCGAACTTCGCTTTTAGGCGTTTTAGGAGTTCCTAATCATTTTCCATTTGTTTTTTGGGAGGCGGTGTTTTTGTGATAGTGAGGGGTTTGAAAACTGAAAAATTTGTTGTATTAATAAAACACTATGCATAGTGCTGAAAAAATTGATTTTGGTGATCGTGTAGTTTTTAGTTCTGTACGAATGTTGCTTAGAAATTTATTTGATATCTGTGGAATAATTTGATACATACATATTATAATCCTATCAAGTATAACTTGGAAACTATGAACTAGATTGTGATTAAATTACGTATTATTACCGTAGAAGAAATGGTAACAGTGTATTGTCGTTGGAACTGTTGCCAGTGGCGGAGGGGAAAACCAGTAAAAACAACAAAAAATATCTAAATCGCCGAACTCCGTTATTACATGTTCCAAAGGTCCCTAATCATTGTCTAATTTTTTTGGGGATGGTGTAGTGATAGAGAAACTTCAAATTTTTCATTTGTACCGATAATTTGTGCGTATGGAAGACACCTGACGCCATTTTTTGAGCTCTAATAAGAATAAATGGTCGATATTATTTATTTATTATACAACTTAGAGTACGGACAGTTAGGAAAACTAGAAAAAACCTGCTAAACCACGTAAGTCAGGTTTTGTATTGAAAAGGATAATTTAATTAAAGCTAGTAATATAACAAGACCCAACATAGTAACATATTGGCTGGGTATTGTCTAATCTCTACATTTAGTAGAGTCCTTATATTTCAGCCCATTTTTTAGTCCATGAATCTAAATTGCAGAAATGGATTGAGACACATGATCAAAGGATAAGTTGTTTCAAGGTTTTTCTTACGCAACAGCGCCCAGAGGAAGCAATAAAGTTCAAATGTGATAATTGACTTTGATGGTCAGTCTGACTATTGGTCATAGAGCCCGTTCAGCTGATAGGTACTTTTTGAGGACAACAAACTGCGGAAATGAGTCTCCCGTATTTCAACGAAATCATGCGGAACTTTTTTCTTAATCGTTGTATGGTTACAATGATAAGTTGCAAAAATTTTTATGAGATTATTGTTAAAAACTTATGCTGACTTCGTTATAGCCTAATAACGTGTACATTATAAGATTCCATATTGTGGATGCAATCACCAGTTTTATGTAGGAATTAGATGATATTTCAGCTAAATAAGGAGCCAGGACATCCTTCGTGGGACAAGAGTCGGCAATTGGAGTTTAATAAAAATACGGCGAAGCACATTATTTTTACAGAAATGGGCCGAAAACTACACCAGTACTGAAAGGCTTATAACTGAAGTGACTCGTGGTACGACATTCATACTGGATCTAAATCTAACTAACAGATTATACCACCACATTAGCAAGCTGAGATTGACAGCGTTTGCTAAGCGTGGACTGTACTTGAGAGAGGACGAAACGGCAAAACACATACCGTCTAGACGACTTGCAGTGGGCTGGGTCATATATCGGCTGTTTGGTGACAGTGTTCCTGGCATATGATCTGATTCCAATAAGCTGCTTGGCATCATTAGAGGAAAAAGGAATGTGAATAGAATGGGTCACAATAGTTCATGGAGTCACGGTGGATGATGGATGGTACGTACAGAAAATGCCCCAGACGGGGCCCAGAGGTCATGAAATATTTCTTGTTTCAAAAATTTATTGGACATATTTCTGAAAAGTGTTAATATTCTTCAGAGTAATTATATTTCACATCTACACATTTATTACACCGGCTTCCCCATGCCTGGTAAATCTCATGGAATGACTCGAAGTGAACCTCGTTTAAAGTTGTTGTCAAAGCTTTTTGGATATAGTCAATGCTGCCAAAATGGTTTCGGTCGTCCAGATTACGAAACATCGTCCACCCATTCCTGGATCTTCTTAAACCTCTTCGCCCACCTCGTAACTTATACGTAGCTCAAAGCTGTATCACCGTAAGTAAACAATTTGATCATCCAAAGTTCTTCGTTTGAATCAGTCATCGCATTTAGAGCAGACCAAACTTGAGTTTGCTGCGAAGCTAAAGCTTTCCCCCACTATACGGTACCCACCGGTTTGACCGGGCTACGACTAGTAGCGGTGCGACAAAAAATATATTTCTTGACTTTTGGGACACTCCCTGTATACCAAATCGTCAAATAAACTAACATACCTATACTACTATGGAATAGGGACCACTACATGCATATTCTGTAATATTTGAAGTCTACAGCACGTGGAAGATAATTGCAATCATTTTAAGAAATGAACAAAAAGATGGATATGTTTTAATGCTAAAATATTACAGAATTTCGTCTTGTTTCCCTGCAAGCCTTATAGTTTTTTGGGCCACCATGTCAGCCACGGCATGTAGTGCAGGAATTTCACCTCAATTCCGACAACCTGCTTAGTTTCGATCACCTCGTTCCAAAATGCCACATATTCCTTGTCACGCTAACAACCTCCTCTCGCTATAGCTAAATTGAACGCCTTGGGGTATTTACATTTTCAATAAACTAAAAGCTGTGGAAAATCCTCTCGAAGGTAATAAAATAATGCCCACGTTGTACTTAATTCCCCGCTCTAGTATACTCAAGCGGAAATTGCACTCCGTAGAAACAATATTTATTTCTGCGCCGATAAAAAATGCACCCTCTTCTGCAAGAATAAGTGGGGTGTATATTTTTACTATCAGCGGTGAGAAACAGGAGCGAGAATGACGTGACTCATTTGCTTTTACTGTGTCTAATGCATAGGCAATCAAATAAGTTGTTCTGAGAATGCTCAATACAGTGAAAGACATAATAATATGTGCCAATTAATCGAGCTTTCCAATTAGGCATGGTTAAAATTATAGTCGTCTCATTTACAGAGGCCCTCGCTTACAGAGATCGAAATGTGCAGTTATTCCATTTCTAGAGGTGGGAATTTTGATAAAAATGCGTATTTTTTGGTGTTCGGTGAATTAAATTTAGGTGTGAATGTACATACATAATCTATTGCGTCGAAAAAAAAAACGATACGGTATAGTTTTTATGACTTAAGGTAATCGGTTATTTTTGTTTTTACTTGGTTTTTCGTTGCTCAAGCCTGTTTCTCGATTGAATAAGTTTGATCAAAAATATTTAGAATTATCAATATTTGACATTTCTAAATACTTGTGTAAAGTTAGTACTGATAGACAAAGCATGTAACTTGATTAAATTGTCTCACTTATATAGGTAATTGAGCTACACTCTGCATGCATTGAGATGCTCTCAATTATAGAGGTAAACATCGAAACATTCAAATCTCATTAAACCAGGTTCAAAAAGACCCATTAACAGAGGTAATTTAACGAAAAAGAACAACTGTATATAGAGTGTTCCTAACATGATAAAAATGTATACTTTACATTCATAAATTGTACAAAAAGTTGAACCTAACCCTTAAAGGAGCATATACGAACTTAACGAAGTCGGGATCTAGGGAGCAGGTTTTTGCCTGGCATGCTAGATGGCAAGCTTGAACAGTATTTGGAACAAAGCGTATAATACAATATACAGGGTAAGTTTTTAGTACCGGCTCGGTCGATAACTCGACTGTTGTAGAAGATAGCAAAAAAGTATATAAAAGTTGTAGCCACGGATATGTTACTTGCTCAGAAAATATTTTTATTTATACAGGGTGATCCATAATTACGTGGTGATACAAACATACATTTTTTTAAATGAGACACCCTATATAATATTCCATATTCAAATTCTACTAATGATTTCCGTTCCTCCAATATAGGGTACTCTCACATTATACAGGGTATCTCAAAAGTTATGACCATTTTTATGTCGAAATCGTTGTCAAATGAACGTAGTGTATATCAAACGGTAATGAATCAAAAATAATTTTTTTTACGTGAGAAGATTAAAAATATCCTCTTATTTGATTTCCGGCTATAAAACAAATCGACGACGCATATTTATATACAGGGTGAGCAAGAACGCAAAATCTAGTTTTTCTCATTTTTTTTAAATGTAACCCTCATATTTTATTTTACCAAAAAATTGCTTTTATCATGCTCTTTCATCTTTGTATAGCACTTCCTATACCTATCCTCATCGGTTTTTGAGACATTCCGATTTCTCTGCAAATTTAATAAAACCCTTCTATTTGTGCACTAAAAGTTATTTATTTTGCTGCAGTTCTATAAAACCTCATTTTTGTTCAATAAAAAACTAGAATATAACAGTACTTGATAAATCTAAATACATACATAAGTTTGAAAAAACATAATTTAAAGCAAATGTTCGAAATGTCCACCTACAACGTTTATGCAACTTTGAGTTCTAATTTCAAATTCTTGGGCAACATTTCTCAAAATTTGAACATCAATACTTTTAAAGGAATCTTCAATTCTATTTTTCATATCAGCTTGTGTTGTTGGAGGACCCTGGTATACACGATCTTTTATATAGCCCCACATAAAGAAATCAATTTTGGTCAGATCCGGTGACCGTGGCGGCCATGCAATTGCTGCTCCTCGGCCTATCCACTGCCCAGGAAATTGTTTATTCAGAGTTGCGTGTACAGGGGCAGTGTGATGAAGAGGAGCACCATCGTGTAAAAACCACATTCTTTGCTGGATATGAACCGGGACATGTTGAAGCAGGACTGGCAAATGGTTAATTAGAAAATCTAAATACACAACACCATTCACACGATCGTCAAAGAAATATGGTCCAAGCACATAGTTTCCAACAATACCACCCCAAACGTTGATAGACCGCCTAACCTGACTGTGCGTTCTAATGTAGTTAGGATTAGTTGTTGCATAATAATGAAAATTATGCCTTATGACTGTTCCGTTCTTGTGAAATGTGCTTTCATCTTCAAAAAATACATAATCAAAAAAAAATTTGTCACGACCGATCTGTTGCTGAGCCCATTCACAGAATACTAATCTGCCAACTCTTGATGTAATTGTATGTGAAAAGGATGCATTTTATATTTATGTAGGATACTTACAGCCGTGGTTTGGCTGAGGATATATTGCCGTGCAATTTCAGGACTGCTAATATGAGGATCCTCTGTAACGGCTAGCAGTACATCTAATTCCTTTTCTTCGTTCTTTCATATTTTTCGTACACAACTGACCCAGTACGAATGAAACGATTCTTCAATCTTTCAAAAACACCAGGTTTAGGGTGCCTCCGTTCTGGATATTGCTGTTGATATATTCTAGAGAGTTCTCCTAACACCCAAATCATATCTATCTGTTCTTCCATCGAAAAATTCATTTTCAAGGCTCGATTTTCACACTGCACGAAATTATTGAGAAGGTTATGGAAACTGTCAGTATTTCAAGGCCTGCCTGAAAAATTTGATTGATAATTATGCATCAGGTCTATAAAATTATTTCCTCGGCATACTTGACCCATATTCTCAATAATTCGGGAATTTGACTTGATTAAATAGTATTATGGTCATATATTATTGTGCCAGAATAAATCTGAACATTTATTGAGGTACTGGTTCAATGATTTTTGAGGACAAAAAAGGGGCTTGCTCGCAGAACTCGTGGAATAAATCAAAGTAGAGAGATCCTACCTGGTGGACAGCAATCCAGCTTCTTGGAGGATCCTCCTGGTTGTTTTATGGCTTCTCGTAAGTTGTCGTAACACAGAAAAACGGAAAAACGTAAAGATAAAAATGTTCGAAAAACAGGAGCACAAGCGTTCTCCGATGCCGTCGCGTTGCTTCTCTCGGATCTCTCTCGAGTCCACACGAAATTCATACGAGCAATGCTATTGGTTGAGCCTGTTTGAATATTTTCTATGGGGTTGAACCTAAGGTAGGCAACCAGGTATACTGAAGTTAAAAGTAAAGTATGAGGCATTAGTTATGACTAAGAAAATTAGTAGAAAATAAAAATGCGTTTCCTTAACATACCACCCACCAAAAACCTGGGTTTTTAAGTATAAAGAAAAAAAAATTAAGATAGAAGCTAAACATGTAGAGACGTCACAATATGAATGAATTATAGCGTCATTCATACAGTGGCAAAGGACAAAGCTTAGCAATAGGCCTTTGCATGGTTCCGTTAACCGTTTTGACAGTGGCAACCCTAGCTACATGACCAGGATGCAGGCGAATGATGCGGGCCAGCTGCCACTGCAGAGGAGGTTTCAGTTCGTTTGTGATCAGCACTAAAGTGCCTTCTACAATTTCTGGAATAGATTTGTCCCATTTACACCGTTGCTGTAAGGTATGTAAATATTCCGCATGCCAACGTTTCCAGAAGTCATTGTGCATTTTTTGAATTAACTGCCATCTATTCAAGCGAGCCATATGAATATGGGAAACGTCAGGTTCTGGAAAAGGAGAATTGAGCGGTTCCATAGTGAGGAAATGACCTGGAGTCAACGCTGATAAATCATTTGGATCCATGCTCAACGGAGTTAACGGCCTTGAGTTAAGAAGAGCTTCAATTTGAGAAAGTAGGGTAGACAATTCTTCGTAGGTCATTGTCTGGTCACCTACGACTCTGCGCAGGTGTGTCTTGACTGATTTAACTCCCGCTTCACTTAGACCATTAAAATGTGGTGAAGCTGGAGGGTTGAAGTGCCATTTCAAGGAAAGCTTTTCAGACGCAGCTTTTGCGAACTCTTTCATCTGGTTGTAAGCGCCAATGAAATTAGTTCCCTGGTCACTGTAAACGTCGGTACATCTTCCTCGACGCGAAACAAATCGACGGAAAGCTGCTAAAAAGGCCTCAGTCGTTAGATCTGATGCTAACTCGAGGTGGATCGCCTTTGTAGCGCCACAGACAAAAACGCAAATATACGCTTTGAACGTTTTTGCTCCTCTTATGCGGCCCATGGTGACAGAAAATGGACCGGCATAATCTACCGTAATCTGTGAAAAAGGTTTGAGTTGAGAAACTCTGAATGAAGGGAGATTTCCCATAATGGGAGTGTATGTTTTGGGTTGGCACCGAAAACAGCGAATGCATCGAGATAAACAGCGATATATCGCGCTGCGCGGAGATAGAATCCAAAACTGCTGGAGTATTAAATAATGCAAGGTCTTGAACCCAGGGTGCATATGTTTTCTATGCACTTCCTCAACAACTAAGTCGGTGAGGCGATTATTTTTCGGCAATAGTAGAGGGTGTTGTCTTTCGTAGGAAAATTGTGAACTTTGTAGCCTACCACCCACCCTAAGGAGTCCACCTGAATCCACAAATGGAGCTAGCTTTCGAAAGGGCTTTGGTAGTAGTGAATTTGCTTTTAGTTTAACCAGTATAAAACTGAAACATTCTTGTTGAACATGTTGAACGATTTTATATAAGGCCTGTTGGAGTTCCTCTTCGGACAAAGGATTATAGGATCTATCCGCATTTTGTCGAGCGCGCTTGGGAAATCGAAGAATGTACGCCAAAACACGTTTCACCTTCTGTAGCGAAGAAAACCTGTTCAATAGGTAAGAAACCACGTCGGTTTCGGAGACTTCAAGATAAGTAGTAAGGACAGTAGCCTTTTGCTCTAAGTCGACCCCAACGGAAGAGGCATTTAAAGGAGATTGGTCAGGCCAATTGTCGTTAGACAAACGAAGCCATGGTGGACCTGTCCACCATAGAGGGTGTGCTAATAGCTGGCTTGGCAACAAACCACGAGACGCGCAGTCGGCTGGGTTTTCCGCTGAAGGGACATAATGCCAACACTCCGGGGGAACAATAGATTGCACCTGAGCAACTCTGTTGGCGACAAAAGTTTTCCACCGGTGTGGAGAGGCGGACAGCCAACAAAGGGTGACTCGAGAATCGGACCACGCATAGGTAGCGTCGAAAAATAGTAGGCCTTCATAGGCCCTTTGAATGAATGATACCAAATCTGTGAGTAGAACTGCTCCCATGAGCTCCAACCTCGGAAGGGATAAAGTCTTGAGGGGGGCTACCCTAGATTTGGCAGCTATTAGATAAGTACGAACGATTCCCTTTGAATCTTCAACGCGCAGGTATACTACTGCGGCATAGCCCTTTTGGGAAGCGTCACAGAATGCGTGCAATTCAATCCGTGTGATACGGTCAGGCGTGCAGCGGCGAGCAATACGTATTTGTGATAAGCAGGGCAACTCTTCGGAAAATCGATTCCAGTCAGATATGAGGTCTGCTGCTGGAGCCTCATCCCAGCTGATTTTGGATAACCACAGCTGTTGCATCACGTGTTTGGCCCAAAGAGTAATGGGCGCTAGTAATCCAAGGGGATCAAATATTTTGGCAATATCGGACAATATACTCCTTTTAGTACAATGAGGCTGAGTAGCATTATGCGTGTAAGTGAATATATCCTCTGAAGGATGCCACTGTAGTCCAAGCACTTTTACAAAATGTGGTCCTTCCTTGTCGAAACTCAATGGAGTTTGAAGGACAGATTGCGAAACTGATTGCAGTAAATCGGGAACATTACTCATCCACTTCTTCAGCTCAAAGCCCCCACATTTGAGAAGGGATATAAGCTCATTCTGAAGTTTAAGTGCTTCACTGAGGTCATTAGCTCCAGATACTATATCGTCAACAAATACGCTGTTTTCTAAAACCTCTGCAGCTCTAGGGAAACGGTGGCTTTCTGATACCGCGAGTTCCTTCAAAGTTCGCAATGCTAGGAACGGAGAGCAACAGAATCCAAAGGTGACTGTATTGAGTCGATATTCGGCGATAGGCTGATGTGGAGAGCTCCGCCATAGGATTCGTTGAAAATCCCTAAATTGAGGAGCAATTAAAATGTTTCTGAACATCTGTTTGATGTCGCTTATGAAGGCTATCGGGAAGGTTCTAAATCTAAGTAATATGATGGGTAACTCCTGGTGCAACTTAGGACCAGTAAGTAGTGTTTCATTGAGTGAAATACCTTTGGACCCCTTGGCAGAGCAATCAAAGACTACTCGCAAGGGCGTCGAAGTGCTTTCGGGGCGATAGACGCAGTGATGGGGTAAATAAAAAGCTGTTGGCGACTGCACTTCAGAAGAGGGCACCAATGACATATGACCACTTTGCAAGTAATCATGCATAAAATCAAGATACTGCTGATAACGCTCAGGGTGTTTCAGCAGACGAGATTCTAGGAAATTAAAACGGCGTAATGTCATATGGTATGTGTCTCCAAATTCAGGCACAGCCGACTTGAAAGGAAGGGATACTACAAATCGACCTGAATCTTCAC
This sequence comes from Callosobruchus maculatus, assembly GCA_951848785.1. Classification (NCBI taxonomy): domain Eukaryota; kingdom Metazoa; phylum Arthropoda; class Insecta; order Coleoptera; family Chrysomelidae; genus Callosobruchus; species Callosobruchus maculatus. The sequence goes on along the minus strand of CATOUR010000054.1, from coordinate 12,788,782 downwards.
GGTAATACGTATTCTTAAAGAATTCTTCACACCTTTTATCTTCGCTGCTGAATTTATAACTTTTCTCTGGCACCTGTTCAATATCCCAAAACTGTTGCAAAATGTCACCTAGAGAAGGCCCGAGAGAGACATGACAGCTAAGTAAATTTACAGGCCCTCTGCAGAAGGTTTTTCCCTGAAAAACCCATCCAAAAATTGATTCGATAGCAACTGGCTGGCCATTATCGCCAAAAATGCGGCCTGGACCCAGCATATAAGGAACAAGCTCTGCCCCTAACAACAAGTCTATCTTACCCGGTGAATTAAAATTACTATCCGCTAGCTTTAAGTTGTGAATATGACGCCATTGAGAAACGTCTATATTCACCTTGGGTTGTGGAGAGCAGACCTGAGGTAGTATTATTACTTCGAATGCGTAAGTAGGAAGATCCTGATCAACAGGCTTGATGATGCAATTTGAAGCGCCTTTATTGAAGGATGAAGACATGTTGTTCAAGCCTTCAATAGGAACCGATATGTGTGAGCGTTTGAGACCTAGACGATTAGCACAACTTTCTGAGATAAAGTTGGCCATGCTTCCCGAGTCAAATAGAACCCTGACCTTCTGAAAGTGGCCTTGCGCATCTAGGATGTCGACAACAGCCGTAGAAAGCAGTACAGTAGTTTGCAATGAAGTCGTTATACTGCTCGTCATAGAACTAACTCCCTGAGACTGAGGAGTCTGTATAAGAGAGGGTGAAGAGCTTGGCACCAGTGGGGTTCCTACAGAATAATGCGCGGGCATTATTGGTTGAGATTGAGGCTGTACCGCTTGTGCATTTGAGCCTTGACTCTGTGTACCGGTGGCAGGCTGAGAAGCCTGCGCATTTGAGGCTGAGACAGAGTGCATGGTTATGGGACAATCAGAGTTAGAACAGTTGCTGCTAGCTTGGGTAGACAGCGATGTGCTAGTTCTCGGGTTCAAATGCAACAAAGTGTGGTGCATAGAGCCGCAAATACGACAACGAGACGAAGAACGGCAATTTCGAGTAGAATGAGGGGAATTTAGGCAATTCACACAATAGCTGTGCTGCTTTACCAAGGCAAATCGATCAGTGGGAGTCTTAGCAATGAAACTAGGGCAGCGATATAGGCAATGAGCCGATGAGCAGATGATACATTTTTTATTGAAGTTAGATCTGGACGGAGAATTATCATTTGTACTAGCCACAAGTGATACAACCTTAGGCTTATTGCGCTGAGATTTAGAAGAATTTGGAAGCTGTGAGGATTCTTGAGCTTTAGCTAAAGCCTTGCACTGCTCTTGCACAAACTGAGATAAGTCTGAAAACGATGGCAGTTCTTGGTTACGAAATTGGATCTCGAATTCAGATCTAGTCACATCATCTAGTTTTTGATGCAGCATGTTGAATAATAAGAAATCCCATGAATCCACAGGAAAAGAAAGCGCTTTCAAGGCCTCAACATTTTCCAAAAATGTACATATTAAAAGTTTGAGGTCCTTAGGTGATTGCTTCTGGAGTGGTGCTAGGTCACGTATTGTATTGTAGTAAGACGTAGCTAGAACCCTCTTGTCATTGTAAGCTTTGACCAGTACCCTGTACGCGACTTGGTAGTTTTCGTTAGTGGTGGGTAAACCTTTGACCACACCAGAAGCTTCACCATAAAGTTGGGTTTTCAAATATTGGAACTTTTCAACCTCAGACAAGCTGTTATTATTATGAACAAGACTGTTAAAAAGACTAAAAAATTCGGGCCAAGCTTTTAAGTTACCATCAAAAGTTGGCAATTTAATTTTAGGCAATTTAATTGAGGAACCACCCCTTTCAGGGGGTGAGCCTTCCTCCTCTACAGAGCTATTGACCGGCCGAAGTTGATTTCTCCTTGTTATGATTTCATAATAAAAGGTATCAAGGGTGCGGCGCACTGCATCTTGGCCTTCAAAATCCTCATCGGTAGCTAAATTGGCTATAATTTGATTATGAATCTTGTAAAACTCCTCATAAATAGAATCTATTTCATCTGCTCGCGATAAAAAAATTGCTTTAAATGTTTCGCTAGTAGCAACAGTCCTACCAACGTCATACGTCTCCTTAATGCGATTGTAATATGTAGTACGTTTAAGGATCAAACTAGTTAATTTATCCATTTCAGATTTTGACCTATGCTGTACCCTAAAATTTGAAATACGATGGCAGAACAGGTATTACGATGAATCGAGAGATTTACTTGGAAAATATCCTTAAAGCAAAACAGCAAAGAAATAAAAGTATGGTCGATCTGACCTCTAAGCGCAAAAAAGGTAACAAAAAACCGTTGGGTTCGGTTCGGGTTTGGTGTTCGGTTTTGAGAAATATGTTAAGGAAAATGACGAAATCTTATGCGTAGTGGCATAAGAAATCTAACTATTATGCGTAATGGCAAATAGAATTATGATTGCAATATGATTACGCCCTTTATTAATCCGGCTCGAAGGACCATTTAATGTGCCAGAATAAATCTGAACATTTATTGAGGTACTGGTTCAATGATTTTTGAGGACAAAAAAGGGGCTTGCTCGCAGAACTCGTGGAATAAATCAAAGTAGAGAGATCCTACCTGGTGGACAGCAATCCAGCTTCTTGGAGGATCCTCCTGGTTGTTTTATGGCTTCTCGTAAGTTGTCGTAACACAGAAAAACGGAAAAACGTAAAGATAAAAATGTTCGAAAAACAGGAGCACAACCGTTCTCCGATGCCGTCGCGTTGCTTCTCTCGGATCTCTCTCGAGTCCACACGAAATTCATACGAGCAATGCTATTGGTTGAGCCTGTTTGAATATTTTCTATGGGGTTGAACCTAAGGTAGGCAACCAGGTATACTGAAGTTAAAAGTAAAGTATGAGGCATTAGTTATGACTAAGAAAATTAGTAGAAAATAAAAATGCGTTTCCTTAACAATTATTGTTGTTTATTAAATAAAAATAAAATTCCATAGTACCTTCTCAAAATAAATTAATTTTAGTACACTAATTGAAGGTTTTTTCTGCAGAAAAATCGGAATACCTCGGAAACCGATGAGCGTAGGTATAGAAACTGCTATACAAAGATGGAAGAGCATAATAAAAGCAATTTTTTGGTAAAATAAAATATGGGGAGTTACATTTAAAAAAAATGAGAAAAACTAGATTTTGCGTTCTTGCTCACCCTGTATATAAATATGCGTCGTCGATTTGTTTTATAGCCGGAAATCAAACAAAAGGATATGTTTTATCTTGCGATGTACAAAAAATAGTTTTTGATTTATTATTGTTTGATATACAGTACATTCATAGCGGGCGCTGACAAGCGCCGTGCGCTATGGCTTTTGAATAAGGGCACCACCTTTTGGTGAGTGCTCTCACAGGCTATTCATTGTCTGTTGGATAGACATTTTTCATTCATGAGAGAGGTAGTGGACCTCATCTGCTGCAGATGCTGGAAGAAACAGCGTTTCACTTACCGGACTGATGTGCTATGTATCGCAGCGTCAGGGTTTAGGCTTAGTTCAGATGACGCGCGTCCGACGCGCGTCCGCTTGACGCTCGTTTTGAAAATACACATAATTAATTCAAGCTGTTCACATGGACGCGCACACGACAAATTGTACGCGCGTATGACCAGACTCAAAGAATCTCAATATGCGTGTCGGTCAGCGGCGACGCGCATATTAAAATACTAGACGTTCCCATTGCCTGTTCAGTTGGCACGCGTCTTTTCTAGCGGTCAGTTGACATACCTTGTGTTTCTTTGCAAAAATGCATTTTTCACGTATGCTATTGAAATGGAAATAAAATAATTCAATACAGATGTTTTCATTTATGAAATTGAGAAGAGCCCTACGATTTGGGACATGCATTCCAAATTGTATTTAAATAAGACGGCAAAAAAGAGCGCCTGGGAGGAACTGGTCCTAATTTTTTGCAAATCTAATGATAAAAATTTAGAATCGTGATTTCGCAGGCTGGGATACAGTGTAAAGTATAAACTTGTAGAAAGTCTATTCCTTAAAATTGGGTGAACCCAGTGTGTCCTTTCCCTTCTACGTTGTTTCCTTCTTCTATATGCTAATCAAACACAAACAGCTTCGCCTACATCCATTCTCCTTAATAACAAATAAACTGACATCGACTGCCTAGTCTCACTCTATATAAAAGTTGTATGAAGTCCTACGCGTATCATCTGACCACAGACGCAACGAACGTGCGCTACGTCGACACGCGTCGTACGCGCGTCATCTTAACTAAGCCTTAGATATTCGGCACGCCACAGTTCGGGGAGAAGTGACTATACTTAATGAGATGGTCGGACATACTGACTTTCGTCAGGAGGTTCGGTACAAGGAAGAGCTTCCAAGGACGTAAGGCTTTTAGAGTTTTCAGTGTTGGTTTCGTGGCATTGGCAAAAAGGGTCAAAAACCTGGACTTCTTGCCTGACTGCGCCTCCCTATCACTACGACTACGAGATTGGGGAGATGGTCTCGTCGTCTGCCATGTTAGATTCTGATCCTGGTGGGTTTTGCCCATGTTTGAGGCATTGGATGATTCTAGATGTTTACTGGATCAAAGCAACTCAGATGTACTGTAGAGCTATCGTGCGCTTTTGCGGAATGGAAAGCTAGAACGAAGCTTGTGGGCGTCAGAATCCACAAGCTCATCGCATACATACACTAGGGCTTTCAACACTTTTATCATATTCATCATATGGTTAAGTGTCGTAAAATTTTTTCCCAAAGAGTACCAGAGCAGATGTCGGAGTAGCAATCCAAGCAACCTATGTTGTACTGTAAAGCTTCTGAAATATGTTAATTCTTGTTTTAGGTGCAGAGGCAGCTTTTTTTTAATTGTTGTTTGAGAGACAGTGCTCTAACCAATGTAATTCCTAGATATTTGTGCTTTATTATGAGTGAACAGGCCGTCGTCCACATGGACTTTTATCTCACTATTTGCCAACCTAATATAGAGATGAAATGCCCAAAACTTCTGTTTGGTTCATGCAAGTAGCTGAACTATTTACTTAAATCAGTGACGTCGTATGCTCATATACATAATCATCAACATATCAAAACCTGCTAGAGCTCTATGATGCCGAATATATGCAAATTCAATAGAAAAATTGAGATACTTAAATGTTTCCATGGTACCATACGTTTTCATATGCAGGTGATATGACTACAAAAAAGGTAGTAGACAGTAGGAAAACCACTCTTTTTGAAAATAAGTGTCATCCAACGCGGTGTAATAGCAGGTTGTCACTTACCTTATTTCTGTTCATCTCTAAATTAACAGAATGAAACTTTATATATTTTATTTACTTATCTCTAATGAATCTCTACTTCTCGGGATGTACCGTCGACTGAGAAGGTTTAGATTTATAAATTAATTAACAGAACTCGCAACAACTCGTACCTTAATTTAACCTGACCTATTTAGAATTTCGGGTCTCTGAGAAACAGGAGGGTGACTTGTATGTCAGTTATAAATCGGATACTTTCAGAGTAACTAGGACAGGGGATTTAGCGCTATCAATATTCTTAATGCATTGAATTACGATAGCGTTTAGATTCACTTAGGCATGAGATAATAAGTTAAAGAAATATTGATAACTAAACAATTTTTCAACAAAAGCGCATTTGTGGATAGAAAATCAACCAAAGGTTAACCAAAAATGCATTCAGAACAGGTCAGTGATGCATTAGAGATCCAATCACTATGCAATTTTAAATGGTTTTGTTTCTTCTTAGAAGATATGCATTAGCGGTTATAATTTTGTACTATCAGTATTGCATGTGCAACAGTCTGTACTCTCGTATTTTATAATCACCAATTTATCAGAGAAGTTAGATCCCAAAAAACAAGAGCTGCCTCCTGGAGTAGCGGTACGGTTAATAATTGTCACTAATTCCAAATTCAGTCGCACATTTTTTACTTTGATAAAGATTGCGGAGGTTAAGTATAATCCAACTTGTGCGAACAGTTATCTTTTTTTTTATTTCAGATCAGAATACACAAATAGTATTAAAACTAATTACAAAGGAATGTCCGTACTCTCAACATATTACTGGCCGTGGAAGTCACGTATAGGAGTCACAGTAATTATACTGGCCTCGACAATAGGCTCTCAAAACACTCTCGATTGAAATTTTGAAGACCGTTTGACTGGGGAAAATAAAAAAAACTTTTGCAGTATGTACAGGGTGTCCCATTTTGGGCACTTTTACGGGGTATCTCAGTTATTTCTGAAGATAGAGGGTTGCGGTTTACGCGACAGTGTGCTACTTTGTTGTGAAACTAAAGATGCCGTTAACAAAATCATCATGGCCCTCTTGGTTTTTGAGATACACGGTGAAATCGAAAACCTTCGATTTTGGGACCACCCTCGTATCTCGGTTGTCATTCATCTTATTGAAAAGATTAAAAAGGGTCTTATAGATTTTTTGCTGCGGAAACTAGTGGTGTAGTTTGATTTTTTCTTAATCTAACCATTTTTCAGTTATGAAGCTAACATATATTTTTTGAATGGAACACCCTGTATATTATTTTTAAAGTCAATCGAAAATAATTCAAGCTTTTCAAAAATATATACTAGTATCAAGTTATTTTGAAAATTGCGCTCAAAATTTAATTTTTTCATTTTTTACTTTATTTGTAGCAGTAGGCCATGGTTAATCAACTATGAATAATAAGCATCTATAAGCAGTTATTACTCTACAAGAGACTTCCTACTCAAATTCGAAAAAACAAAATCAAAATACCTTTTTCTTAAAGAATAACGTCTCATTAAAGTGATTGTGTTATTACAATGTTGAGTAGATAGTGGGCTATGACTCATCTATTAAAAACAAAAAAGCAAATCTGTAAAAAATTTGCAAGACTGTCAGTTTTTATTTATATTTTTATTAAATACAGCTTTGTTCTTTCTGTGTTCTTATTTTAATTATTGTCAACTTTCTATAATAAGGTCAGCTTAAATACCCAGAGAAACGGCAACCGTTTCAAGATATATTTGCTCGACTAAAAATAAATACAGTTAGGTACTGATCCTTTATTCAACAACGCCCTTATTTAAAACTTATTTCAAGGAGAATAGGGAGCAAAGGGAAACAAACGTATTAGGTTACATAGAAGCAACGCCTTCATCATCTTGTAAGCACATAGAAGAAGCTGTAGTATCAACTGCAGAAAGAATTCTAAAAAAATACAATTACCATCCATACAAGTTTAAGATACTTCAACATTTGCACAGGATCCAATTTTGGGAATATTTAGTCGTCATAACATGAAGTAGACCAATAATTCTTTTAAATGCCATTAAAAGAATAAAAAATTGTGCCAGATTTGCATTCGACAAAATAGTCTCCAACTTGAACCAACATCTCTAAAAGCTTCTCAATGTTTTTGGTTTTTATTTTGATTCAAATTCAATTTTAATTAATGTGTTGGTATTCTTCAGATATAACGTTGTTTGGTTTTAAGTAATGTAATAATGGACTAAGTAATATTTATTGAACATTATCGCAAATAGTAATAGCGTATAAAATACAATTAAATAATTGAGTTTAAAAAGCATTGAGTATCTTGTATCTTAATAATTGTTCACTTGGATATTGTTTACTACTGCTACAGATAAAGTAAAAAATGAGAAAATCAAATTTTGAGCGTAATTTTCAAAATAACTTAATACTAATATATATTTTTGAAAAGCTTGAATTATTTCCGATTGACTTCAAAAATAATATACAGGGTTGTTCCATTTAAAAAAATATATGTTTGCTTCATAACAGAAAAATGGTTAGAGCAAGCAAAAATCAAACTACACCAATGGATTCTACAGAAAAAAATGAAGTCAAGTTGATTGACTCAGTACTTCCCACACATTACGCTGATACCAGTTTATTATTTTCCCGTAGCATGAAGCTTTAGTCTAAGATCCCTTGCAACCAAATAATTGCCAACCCCCCCCCCCCCCTAAAATTGTCTTATGCCGCTAGGTCTTTCCTTCACAGGTCAATGGACAGCCTATTATCGATACTACAAACTTCTCAGTTTTACAACCCCCCCCCCCCCCCCAACCACCTCACTTTCACCCCCACCCAAAAAACTGGTAGGAAATGATTAGGAACCCCTAAAACATCTAAAAACCGAATTTGGGTTGCTTTCATACTTGTCGCGTTCTTTGATTATTGCTACGCTGTCACTGACAAGATTTTTAACAAACATACGCGTTTTCCATTCTCACCACGGTAACAATATACTGTGTCAAAATTTCATTAGAATCAATTTAATAGTGTCCACGTTACAAAATACAAAACGATTTAGACCAATAAATTCTCGTATAGTATACAGAAAATTCTAAGTCCCTTAGTTTCTGTAATAGGCTAGGCAATGTTCGGATGAACCTAAAAAGGTGATTTGTGTCGCTAGATCTTTCTTCACAGGTTAGTGGACAGCGTATTATGAGTACAAGAATTTTTTTAATTTTTCAACCCCCAACCCCCCAACCACCCCAATTTCACCCCCACCCAAAAAAACGCAGAAAATGATCAGGAACCTCTAAAACGCTTAAAAAGGAAGTTGGAGCTGTTTTTATATTTTTAGTTTTTATATTATTTCTGCGCCGCCACTGCCACGATTTATCAAAATCATACGTGTTTTCCATCTTCGCCATGGTAGTAATGCCTTTTCAAAGTTTCATTAAAATCAATTCAACAGTTTCCTCGTTACAACGATCTGACGCAATACTCTCGTATGTTTACATCAAAAAAAATTCTAAGTCCTTTGCTTTCTGTAATAGGCAAAGGCAATGTTCGGATGGACCTAAAAAAGTTATTTATGTCGCCAGGTCTTCCTTCACAGGTCAGTGGACAGTCTATTATGAAAGCAACAAAATTTTCAATTTTACAACCCCCCACCCCCCAACCACCCCAATTTCACCCCCACCCAAAAAAAAGTAGAAAATGATCAGGGACCCCTAAAACGCCTAAAAACGAAGTTTCAGCAATATTTAACTTTTTTTGTTTTTTGCTAATTACTCCGCCGCCTATGCACCGATTTTCAAAATTATAGGAACATTACCTACTACGACCCCACAGCATACCGCTGCCCAAATTTCATCACAATCCATGCAGCGGTTACTGAGATTACGAGGGTAGAAAAACGCGACAGACAGACAGACAGACAGACAGACCGACAGACCGACAGACCGACAGACAGACCGACGGAAATGAGTGACGTGGATTTTCGTTATGTACACATCATAAAACGCCCAAAAAACGTATTATCTCAAAATCGAAAATTTTCGCGATCACAATACTCCCCTCACCTATCGGTGTGGGAAGTAAAATCTATAGAATCCTTTATTTAACTTCTCAAATAAGATAAAAGACAACCGAGATACGAGGGTGATCCCAAAATCGATAGTTTTCGATTTCACCCTGTATCTCAAAAACCAAGAGGGCCATGATAATTTTGTTGGCGGCATCTTCAGTTTCACAAAAAAGTAGCACACTGTCGCGAAAACTGCAACTCTCTGTCTTCAAAAATAACCGAGATACCCCGTAAAAGTGCCCAAAATGGGACACCCTGTACAGAACTTGGAGATACCGTTTTTGAGCTATCTCTGCCCTGGTCTTAATTCTTTACTAGGTCAGTCAGTTGCAGGTGACTTGCGCTTCTACGATATTTGTATCAGCTACCGTTGCTAATACTTGCAAAATTGTTGTATAATTTCTAGCAATTTTTTTGTACTGTTTCATTAAGGTGTACTAGAGTCATATAGCTTAGTACTAGGTCTGAGGGCCCAAGTGAACTCGAACGTTTCTGTTCCTCATTCTCTCATTTAATTGAGAATGAACCATTTCTGTGTGACATTATTTTGATTATTCAGCAAAAGAGTGCGAATGAATCCTTAGTTTTGTTAGCATTTCTATGTTTTTTTTCTTGCACCTTTTTGGATAAAGTAAGATGTCTAAAACAGATTATCAGTGCTAACACAAAATTTGGTATTCTTTACCCCAACACTTCCTCTACGGTAGTAATGCAGTATCACAATTTCCTCTCAATTTCTTTTATGGTCAGCCTCCCGCAAGAGCTGAATGGCTATGGCGCTGTAGAAGTGCTGTAAGAGGGTGCACGTTAGATTTGAAATGCTGTAGGTTGTATCCATCGGAAAACAAATTTCCCGGCAGCTCATTCGATAGCATTGAAGTTCTCCAGAAGAAGGAATGCTGAACAAGACTGGTTAGGGGAGTAGGGATCTCGACCTGCTAAGGATGAGATCGCAAAGCCTCTAGTGTACCTCGTTCTGACGGCTTTTGGTGTTATTATCTGGGAGAGCTCACACTAACATCTTCCATGATAGAATCTGTTTAACAGGGACAGGTCAGCTGCTCTTCTTCGATGTTCCAGGCTGGGTAGGTCCTTTGTGAGGTCAGGCATATCGATTAGTCTAATTGCTTTCTTCTCGATAGTGTCCTGAAGCTTTAAAGGGTGCTTCGGAACGCATTCCCACATATGAGAGCAATACTTTTACGATGGTCTGATCTGTGCCTTGTAGAGCAGCAGTAGTTGCTCTGGTGTATACAACTTCCTAAAGCGGAACAAAACTCCAAGCTTGTGGGATACCGTTTTAGCAATACTGACGGCGTCGTCGTGTCAAGGCAGGTTATTGTTGATGTTGATCCCTAAAATCTTGACAGAAGGTGAGTCATCTACGGAGTGACCCTCCATTTCCACAGTCGGTAAACCAACGTGAGACTTCTTTGTCAGTGCCGCTGCCTGAGTTTTCCGTACGTTAAACTGCACTTTATTTACTAACCCCTCTCGACAATTGTTTTGATATCTACATTGATCTGCGAGGCACGTTACAGGTTTGGATTATAATATGTATGCACCAAATTATTCCAAAGATATAAGATTCAAAGGCAATCGTATACGTTTAAAAAGTACCGGATATCAACAAATTCAGTTTATTTCAGCGCAATGCAGAGTATCTTATAAATAGAACAAATGGTCAGGAACCCGTTAAACTTCTAAAAACGAAGTTTGGAGGGGTTCTGATAATTTTTGAGTTTTTCACCGATGTTTTCAATACACCGATTTACAAAATTATAGCAGCGTTACCTACTACGACCCCATGTAATATCGCTACCCAAATCTTATCGCAATCCAAGCAGCGGTTACTCAGATAACGCGGCTAGAAAAATTCCAACAGGCAGACCGACAAACACACACATAGACCGGCGGAAATGAGTGACGTGAATTTTCGTTATGTTACACAAAACTCCCAAAAAGCATATTACTTCAAAATTGAATATGTTATAGTTGAGTTGGAGCAGATCACTTCAACGAGTTGCAGGTTTAAACTCCGGCGTATAAAAATATTGCAAGAAATTCCCATACGTAATGTAGAATTTGATTTTCAGCTTCTAATTTCCTCTTTGTAACATCATCCCTTTATTAGAAATATCAATCCCTGCAAGTTCTGTTCAGTGAAGGCGCGGCGCGATATTGTCCACTCATATTGCCAATTAACCCCAATGTCTCTCTCGAAGTTTAATTTCGAAGTTTCCCAGCCCAGCGAAAAGCACTCAAAGAAAACTTTCTCTTGGGGTGCATTTATAATTATGTACTTCTTTTGAATCGAGTGGGAAGCCCTAACTTCACCAAAATAAAAACATCTTTTTTACTCGCCCCATTCACAATTTCCGCTCTACTGCTTGCCAGCTTCGGTAGCGCATATTTAAATGGATGTTTTGCAAACTTCTGAGCTAGCTACTTGGAACAATGTGGAGTACGATTTCATTGATTTGTTCTTAGTGCTGGTTTTCAATACGATAATGGAAATGTTATTTTGTAACTGATGACGGCGAGGAGTTTTGAGGTACAAACTAGCTATGATTTATTATGTGAAACAACACAGGACTTATGTGTGACCTATATTATGAACGAGGCATATAAACAAGCTTATACATATTAAGGACTTCAGGAAAGTTTGTGAAATGGCTTGCCATCGGGTAGAATATAAAAGGCTCTATGTATTTTGATAATATTCGTGCCGGCAGTACTCTAGTTCTGACTTAATGCATTTTACGAGTTCACAACATGTCAACACTATGATGATGATGTATTTATAAACTTTATCCAAACAGTCGCATGCAAACAAATCCTGCAAGTTAATGACAACATGCTTACTGGAAGGGTATTCCAGGTTATATTGGGCTGCAGAACGAGGTCTCCATGACGGCTCCCCCCAAGGGTCTGTCCTGGCCCCACTGCTTTTCAACCTTTACATTTCCGATATGCCTGAAACTAGATCTCGGAAGTTCGGTTACTGGGATGACTGGGTGCTAGCCACAAAACACCGTTTCTTTGAAGAAACAGAAGCTACCCTATCTTCAGACTTCGTGAACATGGGAACGTATTTTCGTAAATGATGACTGAGACCGAACCCCAACAAAACGGTGACGACGTGCTTCCATCTCTCTAACAAAGCATCGAATAGACAGCTCCAGGTTTACTTCGAGGATACCTTACTGCGCCTCAATACGCATCCAAAATATTGGTCTCACCATACATAGGTCACTGACCTATAAGAGGTACCTGGAGAATACGCTTGCCAAGCTGCGGACTCGGAACAACATCCTCCATAAGCTATGTGATACTACATTGGGCTCTACCGCTGAAACACTAAGAACCTGAGAACACTCGGGCTGATTTACTCGACTGCAGAATACGGCACTCCGATCTGTCTCAACAGAGCATAAACCCAAAAGGTACACGTACAATTGAACGAGACCATGTGGATAATCAACGGAACGCTAAAATCAACTCCTACCGAAAGGCTACCAGTTTTGAGCTATACACCTTCTCCAGATCTCCGGCGCAAAGTAGCTCTCTTCCGAGGTTATAAACATATACAAGGCTACTCTCAGGAGACGGATAAATTATCAGAAACAGACTACGATCCAGAGGACCAACCATAAGAATTGCCAGAGAACTGCTCTTGGGAGCAAAAATGAACAGATAACTGCCTTTTTCAGGGCAGAAATCTTTTCTCCATAATAATAAAAACAACTTCGGATAGGTATGTGTTGCACATTGTTACCAACACTTACTCGAACTGGATCTGTTGCAAATAAAAAATGGAGTCAAGTTGATTGACTCAGTACTTCCCACACATAATGATGATACCATTTTATTATTTCTCCATTGCCTGAAGCTATAGTTTGAAATTCCCTTGCAACCAAATCATCGCCCACCCGCCCGCCAAAAAACATCCAACACAAAAACTCTCGTAAATAGTTTTTTGCGTCTCCCTCTTCTCACTAACACGATTTTTCAGAAACAGACGCGTTTTCTATTCTCGCCCCGGCAGTAAATTCTGTGTCAAAATTCAATTCAATCAATTCAATAATTTTCGCGTTACGCAATATACATAGAACAAAATAAAGCAAAACACGTATGTATACATAACAAAATTGGTTTCTGTAAGGCAAACCAATGTTCAGATGGATTTACAAAGGTGTAATATTCAGTTTTACAACCCCCCACCCCCCAACTGCCCCAGTTCCACCCCCACCCAAAAAAGGTAGAAAATGATCAGGAACCCCTAAAACGCCTAAAAACAAAGTTTGAGCTATTTTCATATTTTTGGTGTTTTTATTATTGCTGGGCCGCCATTGACATGTTTTTTCTAAAATATACTCGCTTTCCATCCTCGCCGCGATAGTAATACTGTGTCAAAATTTCATTAAAATCAATTCAACCATTTTCGGGTTACGCAATATATAACGATCTAAAACAATACTCGTATGTTTACCTACATCACAAATTCTAAGTCCCTTGGTTTCTATAATAAGCAAAGCAGTCTTCGTAGGGACCTAAAAAAGTATATTATGCCGCTAGGTTTTTCATTCGCAGGTCAATGGACAGCCCATTATGAATACAACAAATTTTTTAGTTTTACAACCCCCACCCAAAAAAAAGTAGAAAATGATCAGGAACCCCTAATACGCCTAAAAACGAAGTTTGAGGAATATTTGAAAAATTTTGTTTTTTGCTAATTACTCCGCCCCCTGTACAACGATTTCCAAAATTTTATGAATATTACCTACTACGACCCCACGACATATCGCTACCCAAATTTCATCACAATCCATATAGCGGTTACTGAGATTGCGACGTTAGAAAAACGCCAACAGACAGACAGACAGACCGACCGACAGACCAACAGACTGACAGACAGACGGAAATGAGTGACGTGGATTTTCGTTATGTAGACATCATGAAACGCCCAAAAAGCGTATTATCTCGAAATCGAAAATTTTCGCGATCATAATACTCCTATCGGTGTGGGAAGTAAAACGGAGAGTTTAGATGACGCCGCTCAAGTTGAAGTTTTGGATTATTTTCGAATAAATCCTAATACTTCATTACGCAAAACCGTGGATGCGACTGATATTTCATTTAGCTCTATATTCATAGTTACTAAACTCCATTAGTGCTATCCATTCAAAATAAAAATAGCGCAAGAGTTAACCGAAGACGATCTCTATCGGCGAGTTTAGTTTTGTGAACAAATGATTACAGAGATTGTTGATAATAAATCCACATGGTTTTGTAGATAAGGGCATACCCAGTACCCCCAAAAAAATAATCCACGAGCAGGTATTTTAGGAAACAAAGTGCTATTGTTTATCAGTAGACATTCAAATGGACACATTTGTTTGGATTTGTTAGAAGACATCATCAATCCACGTATCACTGATACCATCAAAAGCCAAATCGAAGAGGATGGAAACCATGTACTTGATGAGGCTGAAATCTATTTCCAGCAAGTCGACACTCCTCTTCACTATGTTCTTCTGGTTCCGCAATGACTAGACTAAGCGTTTCCGGGTAAATAGATAGAGCGAAGAGGGCCTGCTAGATCTGCTGATTAGACGCTATTAGACTTTTTTTTATTGGGCCATATAAAATCTATTGTGTTTACTCCTGAACTTGAAAATCTGGATGACCTTCGTCATCGCATCATCGAAAGCTGCCTTGATGTCTCACAACATATTTTTGCAACTCTCCGTCAGGAATCTGAGCATATCATTTAGAATACTTGGTGCAGTAAAAATTGATAATTTTCTCGAAAACGTACGACCGATCTTTGAAAATAAAACGTCAAAATAAAATACCTCCACATACCTTTGAAACAAGCTATATTATTCGATACCCCTTGTCATTTAAAGTTTTCAAGGGGATGACCCTGGAGGACAGAGGGTACAAGGTAGCGATTAAAAAGTTGTTCCCCTTGACAGATCTTTCGACGTGTCTCGGCGTTTTTTAAAAGCTTTTATTCAACTTGCAATGTATGTACGCTCGGGTGGAATCTTGCAACTCAATTTTGAAGCAGACATCTTCAACCGATTCAGCTGAAATTTTGTATACACGTTTAGTTTGGACGAGAATGGACGATAAGCTGTATGGGGTCGTTCTAAATCCAATAGTGTAATAATTATTTAATGCAACCTACGCAGTGGTCATCCCATCGATGTAGCTAACGAACCGCTGGTGCAATAATAAGTTGTAAAGGAGCATTTGGGGTGCTGGACTGACTTTGGAGAAGTAATAGGGATAAACTCGTGTTGTTAGTGGACTCTTATCACCAACATAGTTTCAAGGTTATGTTTAGAGTAGGTCTATATTTTTAGTTTAGTTTAAGGTTTTCATGACGACTAATAAAAGGAAATCTACGAAAATGAGGGGATATCAAGATAGCGCAAATTCTAATTAGAAACTGTCGTTCAAATGCTGGCAAATAATATGTATTTTTAGATATAATACGGTGTGTTTTGTTGTAAGAGTTTGGAGAAAATATACTATTCAAAGTCGGTGAATTGTTTTTATCACTGCATGAACCTTGTTTACGACTTCAGAGAAGCGAGTCTTTGCACAGTGAAAGGGATTGTTGAGAGCGACTCGAAAAATAATGTGACTTCATCCTAAATCAAATATGGCGGACCATCCAAGATGGCGAAATAGTTAGTTTTAATGCACTTCTGCAATATGGGTATCAAATAAAAGGGCTTGCCGAGAATAAATATTTTTTTTTGATATAAATGCAAGTTAATAACTAAAAAGTAAAAAATGAATTAAAACAAAAAACTTAAAAAAAGGCTTTTATTTAAATGTTCTAAAAAAATGTTCCTTTAAAGTGTTAACTATCAACTTATAGCCTCATTATACACAATTTAACTCGATTCTTATAGGTACTTACGTAAACCTCGCGACGAGCTTTTATAATCATATATACAAATTGTGTATAATGAGGCTAGAAGTTGATAGTTAACACTTTAAAGGAACATTTTATTTTCTTTTTTTTAGAACATTTAAATAAAAGTTTTTTTTAAGTTTTTTTGTTTTAATTTATTTCTTTTAATCAGTGGTTTTCGATTAAAATCTGTGGTGGGAAGCTTTCAAATGAACACCCTGTATATTATGTTTATCCTTGCTAACATAAGATAAATTATCACAAAATTTGGGTGGGAATTGAAATGTGTACCTTGGTCACCAAACATACTAACATTATTCTTGAATTTATGAAGGAAAAGCTATGTGTAGTTATTGTTACAAATGCAACACACCCAGGTCACAAAAATAGCGCCAGCCAGAAGAGGCGTGACTTGAAGAGGCAATTGTTTTGTGAAAATAAACAAGTGCTTGCGATTCGGAATCTGCTGCTTCCAACAGAGATAAGAGGATTGGCGCTGTCTTCCGGCAGCAGCCGGAATTGTTTGGTCGGATGTGCGGTCCGGGGCTTTTTTCGGATTAGACAGATGCGCGCACTTTACATTTTATCAAAGAACTATCGACGTAGCGAGCAGTCCATCTTGATAAACACATTTCAGGTCAGCGGAATGGAGAGGTGACGATAACTTCAGTTTTCGAAAGTAGCAATTTTGACTTCTCACACCGATAGCGTATTGCGATAGCGAGCATTTTCGATTCCGAAATAATACGCTTTCTGGGTGTGATATGACATCACATAACGAAAGTCCACGTCACTCATTTCCGTCGGTCTGTCTATCTGTCTGTCTGACGGCCTATTGGTCTGTCTGTCTGATGCTGCCATTCTGCTACCCTCGTAATCTCAGTAACCGCTGCATAGACTGCAATGGAATTTAGGCAGCGATATGTGGTCTGTGTGGTCGTAGTAGGTAAAGCTGCTATACTTTTGAAAATCGGTACATGGGCGGCTGAGTAATTAGTAAAAACAACAAAATTTAAAATCTGCCTCATTTTCTACTTTATTTGAGTGAGGGTAAAATTGGGGTGGTTGTGAGGTGGCGGGTTATAAAACTGAAAAATTTGTTGTATTCATACTAGAATGTCCGTTGACCTGTATAGAAGAAAGACCGGTGTAATACACGTTTTTTAGGTCCATCCGAACATTGGCTTGCCTATTATAGAAACCAAAGGATTTAAATTGATGTATACATATAAGTATTGCTTTAAGTCGTTCTGTATTGCGTAACGTGGAATTTATTGAATTGATTTTAATATAATTTTGACAGAGTATTATTATCATGGCGAGGGTGGGAAACACGGACGGTTTTTAGAAATCATGTCAGTAGCGGCGCAGCTATAATCAAGAAACTATTCTTCCTCAGGTACTCTCTCCATTCAATGAAGTTCGGCAACAACTTTGGCAAATTCTTCTTTATCAAATAGGTACTAAAAATACAAAAACAGCTCAAACTTCGTTTTAGGGGTTCCTGATCATTTTCTACTTTTTTAGGTGGAGTAAAATGGGGGGGGGGGGTTGAAATCTCCCAGAATTAATGCATTTTTTACGCTTTTCACCTATTTGAAATTTAAGCGGTCAAATTCGAAAGCCCTCGCTCAAGAAACTTGCACACAGTGCTTACTCGACCAATAGCTTATCTCATGAGGTTTTTGAAATGATAAAACACAACACACTAACTTGTTTTTTACGAAACATACCAGACTTGTTGAGTTTTTTTTACTGGAACGACGTTATTCTCTGTAAGATTGAAGATTACGTTTCTGTACTACCAGATTGTCTTCTATTGGTTCATTGGCTATTAAAGACGCAATGTGATTGCAAATAGTATGTGATAGCAATCGAAACAGATGGGTCAAATTTTTAAAAATCTTATAAAAGTGTGATTTACTCGAAAACTGTAAGACTATTACAGAACATAAACCACATTCATTGTAGGGACAGGCAATTCATTTAAGTCGTGTTAATTTTTAACTTTCAGCTCAAATTGTAGGATCAGGTTACACTTTTAGTAAAAAAAAAATGAAGTCAACTTGATTGACTCAGTACTTCCCACACATCACGCCGATACCAGTTTATTATTTTCCCATAGCATGAAGCTTTAGTCTAAGATCCCTTGCAGCCAAATAATCGCCAGCCCCCCCCCCCCCCCTAAAATTGGCTTATGCCGCTAGGTATTTCCTTCACAGGTCAATGGACAGCCTATTATCGATACTACAAACTTCTCAGTTTTACAACCCCCCACCCCCAACCACCTCACTTTCACCCCCACCCAAAAAAACTGGTAGCAAATGATCAGGAACCCCTAAAACATCTAAAAACCGAATTTGAATTGCTTTCATACTTGTCGCGTTCTTTGATTATTGCTACGCTGCCACTGACAAGATTTTTAACAAACATACGCGTTTTCCATTCTCACCACGGTAACAATATACTGTGTCAAAATTTCATTAGAATCAATTTAATAGTATCCACGTTACAAAATACAAAACAATTTAAACCGATAAATTCTTGTATGTACACAGAAAATTCTAAGTCCCTTAGTTTCCGTAATAGGCTAGGCAATGTTCGGATGGACCTGAAAAGGTGATTTGTGTCGCTAGATCTTCCTTCACAGGTTGGTGGACAGCTTATTATGAGTACAAGAAACTTTTTAATTTTTCAACCCCCAGTCCCCCAACCACCCCAATTTCGCCCTCACCCAGAAAAACGCAGAAAATGATCAGGAACCTCTAAAACGCTTAAAGACGAAGTTTGAGCTGTTTTTATATTTTTAGTTTTTTTATTATTTCTGTGCCGCCACTGGAAAGATTTATCAAAACCATGCGCGTTTTCCATCTTCGCCATGGTAGTAATGCTGTTTCAAAATTTCATTAAAACCAATTCAACAGTTTCCTCGTTACAACGATCTAACGCAATACTTTCGTATGTTTACATCAGAAAAAATTCTAAGTCCTTTGCTTTCTGTAATAGGCAAGGCAATGTTCGGATGGACCTAAAAAAGTTATTTATGGTTTTCCTTCACAGGTCAGTGGACAGTCTATTATGAAAGCAACAAATTTTTCAATTTTACAACCCCCCACCCCCTAACCACCCCAATTTCACCCCCACCCAAAAAAGTAGAAAATGATCAGGGACCCCTAAAACGCCTAAAAACGAAGTTTCAGCAATATTTAATTTTTTTGTTTTTTGCTAATTACTCCGCCGCCTATGCACCGATTTTCAAAATTATAGGAACATTACCTACTACGACCCCACAGCATACCGCTGCCCAAATTTCATCACAATCCATGCAATGGTTACTGAGATTACGAGGGTAGAAAGACGCGACAGACAGACAAACAGACCGACAGACCGACAGACCGACAGACCGACAGACCGACAGACCGACAGACCGACAGACCGACAGACCGACAGACCGACAGACCGACAGACCGACAGACCGACAGACCGACAGACCGACAGACCGACAGACCGACAGACCGACAGACCGACAGACCGACAGACCGACAGACCGACAGACCGACAGACCGACAGACCGACAGACCGACAGACCGACAGACCGACAGACCGACAGACCGACAGACCGACAGACCGACAGAGACCGACAGACCGACAGACCGATTGACAGACAGACCGACGGAAATGAGTGACGTGGATTTTCGTTATGTACACATCATAAAACGCCCAAAAAGCGTATTATCTCAAAATCGAAAATTTTCGCGACCACAATACTCCCCTCACCTATTGGTGTGGGAAGTAATTGTATTGAACTAAAGTTTTTTCGTCGCAATGGTAGAATATTGAATATCAGGGTACGGAAAAAGCAATCTAAGTATTCAGCACTTCCAATGTTGAATCATGCTTCTACTGTACTAACCTTATCAAAGGCTCAAAGTTGTAGATTTGATTTTAGCCTTAGAGAGTACGACACGGTCCCAAAATAAACCTCATTAGGATTGCTGAAAACTTAAAATAATATTACACCTGCTTTAGTCTCTCGCATATGTAAACTCCACCTCTTAACTGAGAGGATAAACAGGTTGAAGGTAACTCACATGATTTAACTGTGATATATGTAAACAAACTATCTCTTCATGGTTGTGAGAATTGTATTATTTAAACTCAGTCCCTAAACAAATCCTCACAGACAGGCCTTTGTCCCAATAATAACGAAAGGCAAACAAATTTCACACTCTTTATCTACAGATCTTTCAGTACCCAAACAATTCCTTTTCCTACAAACAGCCTGACAATTTGTCCACCTATATGTCATAAAAGATTATCCTTTATCAAAAATCTCTTTCTAAGCTCATTACAATGGTTACAAGGCCGCTTCTGGTATTGAGACCTCCCAGTTTTGTCACTATGAAAGCAGTATAATCTCTTGGTGTACACCAGACGACAAAGATGAATATATTTTGGGACAGGTGTCCGTCAGTCTCATTTTATGGTGTCAGATACACGAGAATGATAAACGATGGAAGGGTTGGAGTTATGCCTAGGAGATTTTATTGAACATTCATTTGCATACGATATAACGCTTGCTTGGTGGTCGGAAACGAGTTTCATGAAGGAAGCTTTGATTTTGATAGATTGCCGGTATGGCATAAAAAGTGATACGGAAGAAGATTAACGTTGGTATGACATGAATAAGGTGCTTTCTGACATCAATTATGTACCGTACATACACGAAACCTTTTAGTACTATATTTTTGAATTCAATACAGTTATATAAAGAGCATTTGAAACTTAAAACCGATATTATATCGTCTCGTTAAACCATTGAGCGGACCAATACATGTCAGAATTATTGTATGACTTTCTATTCGTTTGCATCTTTCTACTAAGTTAGTTGGTTTCTTCCATCTTAAGGAGCTTTTGCTTTTTTTAGGTCCATCCGAAACATTGCCTTGCCTATTACAGAAACCAAAGGACTTAGAATTTTTCTGGTGTAAACATACGAGAGTATATATAACGTTCTATACAGGGTGGGCCAATAGTGCGTGGACGGAGGATTGTGGGCTTACTAAAAAATATTTGAAAAATCTGTCGCTTGATCATGGTAGGGACCCTTGAGGGTTATAACGTAAAAATATTTTCACTTAAATTTTGACGTTTATACAGGGTGATTCATATCAAACCTACATTTTTTTTAATGGAACCCCCTATATATTATTGCATATTTGGATTCCTTGGTCAATTCTAGTGTGACTTTATGTATCACACATGGAACTTTAAACGAACCGTTTAGGCGCAAATCACCATTTTTGGTATAAGTAGGTATCAGAAAAAAATTGAATATCGCAGCGATTACAAAACTTAGAAGGCCTTGACTTTGCGGTACGACTAAGCATGAAATGCATCATCTTAGGTCAGACGGCTAAATATGAATTCTTTTTGTACTTGGAGAAATCAGAGGATAAATTTAGGAAACTTTAATCACAGATAACTTGATTTTTTCAAATGGGAATGCCTATTTTGATTCAAAGAATCAAATGTAAAACTTGATTACCTTTCTAACGATATAGCATTCTTGATACCAATCTTTTTTGGTTTTCATTTTATTTCAAATTTTCAGTCAAATCGGTGTTTTTCAATTTTCCTGCATGCAAGCAACATAGCAAGCCATGAAAAATAAACAAAAGCTCGTTAATATGGAAGAACGCAACTAACTTAGTAGAAAGATCCAAACTAACTAGAGCAGCGAGGCAAGATTATGAAAATTCCTTACAACATATTAGCTCTAACCAAAAACAATAGCGGTAACAGGAACGCCCATTTTTCATAGCCTACTAGTTATTAGACAATTTCCAAAGTCAGTAAAAAAATATTTAATCAAAGGAAAACTACTAGTGATTGTTACTGGCAGTAGAATATCTATTTCTCCTGAATAAATTTGAATAAAATCCCACATTTAATGCCATAAAAAAGTAGCCATTTCCGTAAGTCAAAAGTAATGATACTCCTGACTGCAACCCTTCAAATTCTTCAGTAGGTACTTTTACTTATTAGCAAAATCGCGGAAAATGAAATTTGAATTGCAGTCTGTTTGAATTGTAAAACATAATTTAGTTTGCAGAAAACTACATGAAATAATCACAATTACAACATAGCGAATTAAAATTTTCTAGCAATTATTTCAATAGATGTTCAGAATGCTCCAGTTGAGGATATCTTCACTTTTGACTTAACTAAACGGAAATGACTATTTTTTATCCCACTAAATGTGAAATTTCATTCTAAACATGTTAGACTGTAAGCAAAAATCGCCGGTAGTTTTCCTTTTGCTTCAAAATTTTTAATCGTTTTGGAAAGTTGTCAAGCTCTAGTAGATCTCAATAGCTAGTAGGCTGTGAAAAACAAACACTTCTGTCATACCCCAGCTACTCATTGACATTAGATATCTTGCCGCTGTTGTATCCGGTTAGAGCTAATATGTTATAAGGAATTTTCATAATCTTGCCTCGTTGCTCTAGTTAGTTTGCATCTTTCTACTAAGTAAGTTGGTTTCTTCCATATTAATGAGCTTTTGTTTATTTTTCATGGCCTGCTAGGTTGCTTGCACGCAGGAAAATTGAAAGACACCGATTTGACTGAAAATTTGAAATAAAATGAAAACCAAAAAAGATTGACATCAAGAATGCTATATCGTTAGAAAGGTAATCAAATTTTACATTTGATTCTTGAAACTAAAATAGGCATTCTCATTTGAAAAAATCAAGTTATCTGTGATTGAAGTTTCCTAAATTTATCCTCTGATTTCTCCAAGCACAAAAAGAATTCAAATTTAGCCGTCTGACCTAAGGTGAAGCATTTCATGCTTAGTCGTACCGCAAAGTGATGGCCTTCTAGCTTTTATAGTCGCTGCGATATTCAATTTTTTTCTGATACCTACTTATATCAAAAATGGTGATTTGCGCCTAAACGGTTCGTTTAAAGTTCCATGTGTGATACAGAAAGCCACACTAGAATTGACCAAGGAATCCAAATATGCAATAATATATAGGGGGTTCCATTCAAAAAAATGTAAGTTTGATATGAATCACCCTGTATAAACGTCAAAATTTAAGTGAAAATATTTTTACGTTATAGCCCTCGAGGGTCCCCACCATGATCAAGTGACAGATTTTTGAAATATTTTTTAGTAAACCCACAATCCTCCGTCCACGCACTATTGGCCCACCCTGTATTGTATAACGAGGGAACTGTTGAATTGATTTTAATGAAATTTTGTCACAGTATTACTGCCATACCGAGGATGGAAAACGCGTATGCTTTTTATAAATCGTGCCAGTGACGGAGCAGAAATAATATAAAAACAGCTCAAACTTCGTTTTTGAGCGTTTTAGAGGTTCTTGATCATTTTCTGCATTTTTTTTAGGTGGGGGTGAAATTGGGGTGATTAGGGGATGGTGGGTTGAAAAACTAAAAAATGTATTGTATACATAATAGACTGTCCACTAATCTGTGAAGGAAGACCTAGCGACATAAATCACCTTTTTAGGTCCATCCGAAAATTGCCTAGCCTATTACGGAAACTAAGGGTCTTAGAATTTTCTGCGTACATACGAGTATTTATTGCTTTAGGTCGTTTTGTATTTTGTAACGTGGACACTATTAAATTGATTCTAATGAAATTTTGACACAGTATTACTACCATGGCCATGATGGAAAACGCGTATGGCTATTATAAATCGTGCCAGTGGTGGCGCAGAAATAATAAAAAAACTAAAAATATAAAAACAGCTCAAACTTCGTTTTTAAGCGTTTTGGAGGTTCCTGATCATTTGCTGCGTTTTTTGGGTGGGGGTGAAATTGGGGTAGTTGGGGGGTGGGGGGTTGAAATACTGAAAACTTTCTTGTATTCATAAAAGCCTGTCCACTAACCTGTGAAGGAAGACCTAGCCACGTAAATCACCTTTTTAGGTCCATCCGAACATTGCCCAGACTATTACGGAAACTAAGGGTCTTAGAATTTTCGGTGTACATACGAGTATTTATTGATTTAGGTCGTTTTGTATTTTGTAACGTGGACACTATCAAATTGATTCTGATGAAATTTTGACACAGTATTATTACTGTGGTGAGGATGGAAAACACGTATGTTTGTTAAAAATCGTGTCAGTGGCAGCGTAGCTATAACCAAAAAACAAAAAATATGAAAACAACTCAAATTTCGTTTTTAGATGTTTTAGGGGTTCCTGACCATTTCCTACCTTTTTTTGGATGGGGGTGAAATTGGGGTGGTTGGGGGGTTGGGCGTTGTAAAACTGAAATGTCCGTAGTATTGATAATAGGCTGTATATTGACCTGTGAAGGAAAGACCTAGGGCATAAGACAATTTTAGGAGGGGGGCTGGCGATTACTTGGTTGCAAGGGATATCAGACTAAAGCTTCATGCTATGGGAAAATAATAAACTGGTATCAGTGTAATGTGAGGGAAGTACTAAGTCAATCAACTTGACTTAATTTTTTTCATTGATATTGGTCTCACCAGTCGGACGTTTAACCATTAGGGGTTGGATATTGTTCGGAAATCGAACTGCACTGCACAACTTCCACATGGGATACGTCTCAATTATGTGCAAAGAATATCCGTCTTAATTTGTACATTTATCCTTTTATGTTTCGTGGAGTTTCGCGAGCTTTATGTTCATCAAGAAACAAGACAAGCGGCAATCAAACTCGTCAACTTAATATCGCATTCAGCGCAAACTTCCAGATAGGAGTGTCAAAACGCTCCGATTCACAAATAAACTCCTATAAAGGAAGTAAAACTTCAAAAGATCCAACCTACGGACGTAGAAAGCAGCAACTCAAACTCACAGTGCTACGTCGTGCAAACGAATGAATTTGACACGAACTGTAAGCTGTAATCTTATACACAAATAGAAGTTGGAAGTGAACTTTTAACAAATTTGCATATTTACTTATAGTAATCCTTTCTCCTCGTACTTGCCTCGAGCTGTGCTCTTTCTGTTTACAACTGTTTAGCATAAGTTGATTTTAGATGTTAGTGTATGTGTGGTACGGTTTCTGCGATTCTAATAAGAACCGGCATAATTACTAACCGAATTTGTGATATCGTGTAGCATGCAGACTTGCCTTTCTATGTTAGTTTGCAGAAGCAGTGTAACATATGTTGCAAAAGTTTTGAGAATTTTTTTCAAAACTCGGGAGGTAGTTTCACCGTTGGAAACAATTCAGAAATCGTTACCATGGTAACCAGTCAACATTTAGATATAACAATAGAACCATTTTGTTTATGATATAGGTTGTCAACATGTCGTACACATTAGACTTTTGGAAGAGTATTTACAGTCTAGTTAGACGACTTGAAAAAAAAAAGAAATAGTTCGCCTATATCAAGATCAAAATATTTCTGATGACACAATTTATCGAGCGATCCGAGAATGCAAAGAAGGTATTCCTTGTATAAATTTACCAAAAAGTGGACGTCCAAGAGCGTTGAATGCTGCTACTGTTCAAAAAAATGGTCAACAGAAGTGAACATCGAGTTGGAACTTCAACACGAAAACTTGGACGCATTTGCAATGCTAGCACAATCTGTAGAGAAATGAAGAGAAATAACTTAAAATTCCGAAAAAGAAGGGAATGTCCAAAGTATTCCCCAAATCAGTTAGAAAGAATTCCTCAATGCTGTCGCAATTTACGTCGTACTCATTTTGCTGGCATCATAAAAATTATTCTTGACGATGAAAAATATTTCACATTTTCTAACACAGAAATCAAAGATAATGATGGTTTTTATACAAGAGACTTTGAATCCTGTCCAGATAATGTAAAATTTAAACGAAAAGAGAAGTTTGAAAACAAAGTGTTAGTGTGGTGCGCTATATCAGACAACGGCATTTCACAGCCGTACGTTGGACGAGTTAGGGCCGAAGCGGTTACCGCAGAAGTCTATACTCAAATATGTTTACCTAAACTACTCTATTTTATTAATACTCACCATGCTAATGACAATATAATGTTTTGACCAGATCAGGCTTCATTATGCTTTGCATACGAGAAACCGGCTAGAACGACACGGAATACCTTTTGTACCACGAAACGACAACCCTCCCAATCTTCCTCAAGCAAGACCTATCTAAACTTTTTTGGCTCAACTGAGTGCCAAAGTTTATAACAATGGTAGGAAAGCTCAAAACGAATAGCAATTAAGAAGAAGAATAATGCTAAAGATCAGATAAATTGATTTAGAATCTGTCCAAAACATAATGAGGAACATTAAGAGAAAATTGTTAGCCGTGGAAGATCATAGCCCATTAGCAGTACTTTAATATCATTTTTATATTAAGCAATATTGTTATTTTTTGTAGTTCTTGTTATAGTTCAAATATATTGTTGTGAGATTTTTTTTAATTTTTTGAAAAACTTCTCGAAACTTTTGCAACATACGTTGAGACAGTAGATGACACTTTAAACTAAACGTATGTCGTCTCAATATATTTGATCTATAGGCATTACAGTAAATGCTTTGAGTACAGACTACGCACTCCATCGAAATATAAGTAATAAATTCGAAGCAAAAAACCTTTAGAAAAGTGAAATTTTGCTTTAAAATTTTTATCAACTTATAGCCCCAATTCATATGAAAGCTTGTCGCGTGATTTAATTGTGCAAATAAACCAGTACCTATTTATGTGAGTAAAATAAAGTAAGTTATTTTTTTTTTATTTCTGTTTAATTGAATACTTATAGGTACTTACGCAAACCCCGTGACAAGCTTTTATGATCATATAAATTGTGTAGTAGTATAGGTACTTTGAACATACCAATCTTGCTTGTCTTATGAGTTAGTAATATGACACATAGCAGTGGAACCCTAAGACGAAACAAAACCGCATATCATCCAGGATTCATGAATAAACTATAAGAAGGCCTCTGAAAACTTATGCACTGCCCTTTAATTTGAGAACATGGATGAGATTCATCCCTAAAGGGTAAGTATATCCAACCTCTGATGGATTGGAAATACACACACAATCACAATTTGACTAACAAAATTAATTTTTCTCAATTTTTTTTCGGTTTGCGGTTTACTGTTTTAGTGGTATTCCAACAGAGCCTAATCACCTGAGCTATCTTCCATCATTTCGCCGCTCTTGAAGCCTTTCGTGGGTTTGCTGCATCTTATACTGAGCAGATTTGTTCCTTTGTTCCACGTTGTGTTCAGTCCTTAATAATCCTGCATTAATCGACTTAGCTAATCATAGCATTTGCAGTACTCTTGTAATGGAGCTTTGCTTTCATGTTAAGTTAAAAGTAACTTTTAAAATAAGCTTAAAAGAATAAAGAACGAAAAATACTAGTAATACTGTGAACAAAGCGTCGGGCGCTCGATTTACGAATAATATGGCACAAAGCGCCCATGCTTTTTTCACAATCCTACTAGTATTTTTTGTACATTATTGTTTTGAGCTTATTTTAAAAGTTATTTTCAAGTGTTTGTTCTAATATTCCTTGAAAGCGTGCTTTTTAATTTTTTTAAACTAATTCTGTATTCCATTTTTTAGTTAGCTTCACTCACTTCACTAAAGCGTGATTTATTAGTTGTTTTTAACTTAAACTTAAACCGTATCTTTTTTATTTTTTTAAACTGTATTTATTATTTTTTTAGCTTTTTAAACTATATTTATGAATACTCCATGTAATTAAGTTTAAAAATTGTTTTTGATCAATATTCTTAACATAATCATTACCATTACTACATAAAACGATAATTAAAACTGTCGACTTTCCTGAATAAATTTTATAAAAAATACCAATTCGCAAACAGTTGGATGTCTCGCCTTTTGAGCTCTTGTCGCTACGCCTCTGAGTAATATTAACAAACTTTAAGGAGCTTCCGCTATCTCTTAGTCAGCGGATACGATCGCTGGTTCGACGGAATTAAAGCCCTCAGAAGCGTTTTCGCGTCAAAGTTGGAGCGTTCAATGTTCGGGCCGACTTCTTAATCCAAAGGAGAATTACCAACTAACAAACAAGCATACAGGTGAAGCTAATGTAAAATAACAACGTGTTAGAAAATATTATAAACAATCACAGATCGACAAAGGTACCCTTTCCCCATCTCCATCTCCTATTTCGTTGTGAGCTACAAATCATCCAAAACTGTCAGTCCATATTTGTACCTTTCACAACTAAATGTATCTAGGAACCTCTTAATAATCTCACCTCTGATTTACATAGGAACGTCCGTACAAAAAAATCCAATATATTAGCTTCGCTGCGGGGATACTATCCGCTTTTAAATCTGAATATTAATTACACTCAGGAATTGCCCGATCGTAATTTAGAACAAATTTAGATTAATGCACCTGATAGAGCGCGAGTTGTCCCGAACGTTTTGTTGGGAGACTCTGAAATTGATGGTTCTATTAATCGACCAAATGGATAAAAAAACAACCGGTTTTTAGAAACATACCTAGTGGTTTGTTAATTCTTTTTACTCTAGATAGGTCAGATGCTTCAATAAAGGAATATGATATAACTGCTGAGAATTGCGCACTTATGCTCACGATGTACATTGAATTAGCACCGATTTGCTCTGTGATTCTGACTATTTTTTTATAGCTTTGATTATAGTATGTGTATAGTACAGTATTTCCAAAAACTCATTTAGTAGCAACCAGTACGGCTTTCGAAGTGGCTTATCTACATCTACATCTATTGTACGTCTCTCAATATGTTGTTTGACCATCTTGAGAGAGGTACTTTGCCCTTAAGAATATTTTTGGATTTGAGCAAGGCAATTGATCTCATAGATCACTTATTATTACTTGGTAAACTAGAGAGGTATGGTGTAAGAGGATTAGCGATAAAGAGGGATAAAGAGCTACTTATGTAATAGAACACACTGCGCTGAAATTTGGAAAGCTAAATCTGAAGCAATTAGTATCACAGTAAAAGCCAAGTATTTCTTCTTCAATTTGCACAATTCGAAGTTGTCTAGGTTGATCATCATGTCAGCTATGATGTGAATACAAATATCCTGTGTCTCTATCTCTTTGCTTGTGCGGTTTGTCTATCTTGTAATAGACAAACCGACGAGAGGCAGGGTGATTACGGTCATGGAAATGATCAGCATGCAATCGCGAAGACCAAGAGGCACTTTGACCACATGCACCTACACTCAAATTATATCCACCAGTTCATTATTAGTTATGCCGGTTGCACCATTTTTGTTGTTGTTAAAGTCCGATGTTGCACGTTGACATAATACAGAAGTCCAACACACGCCGCTACATACATCTATGCTCCGCGCCCCTGTAAGCTGGGGTTTTTGTTTTTTGCCTGTGTTTCAATCTAATCGTACAGGAGCGGAATTAGAAATGAGGATTTCATTATTGGTCAATATCTTGAGATACTTAAACATTTCGGTTATATGTTACTGGGAAAAATCATTTCTTTTAGCGAGTACTTGCTGAAAGAATATAATAATAATATAATAATAATAACCCCCATCAGGTGCTAGAACGTTGACGCTCGTTTGGGGGCTTAGAAAGTGACTTTTTGATGGGCAAGCTATGTCGGCTGATGGTTCATCGGAGGCTTTGATACCACCGCGGAATTATGCCGATAGGGCTCGTGATCAAAAAGTCACTTCAACCAAGGCTAGCACACTCAGGGAGCTGTGGGCTGGGTAGAGTTTACGTACCCTACCAAGCACAAAGCTCCCTTCCCCAAGCTATCCTGACCTCGGTCAGATAGGGATTTGGCAAATCCGGGTGGAAATGCCACAGAAGGCTGAGCGCCGGTCCTTCTGTCACACACCGTTATTGCGCCCCACACTTCAACGACCTTAGCAAGGCGTGGCTGGGGAACGTTGTGAGGGGTACGCAACCGGGGGGCTTGCCTTAACCGGCTGGCCCGCGAGGAGAAAGCCTCAACAAAACCCGACAGTAAAGTCGCAAATCCTCCGGAGCACCTTGGGCCAACTTCGGAGTAAATATAAGTCCCTTCTCTCCTGGAATGGGCGTCACCCGGGAGAGCGACACTTAGATCGTCCCTACTCGTGGGAACGCGATGGATAAAGTTAGTTTTTCAAATAACCAACGACGGCCTAGGGTACGTCGATTAAACTCACCTGAACCCCAAAACCAAACACCACAACCAATAGCACACAACCCAACTGCGGATGTTTTGCCGGTACAGCCGGCAACCACCAAAGCTGGTAAACCAAGACAGCGCTTACAGTGGACTACTGAGATGAACAAATCTGTAATGCACTGTTACTATACCGCCACAAAACTAGAAACCATCTCTACAGGCTACAGGCATGAGCTACACAGGCTGTTTACAGCACAATACCCACACCTCTCAACACGTGTAACCGAACAAAGACTGATTGATCAAAAACGAGTCATAACTAAAAACCAGCGGCTTACCCCGCAAGAACTACAAGCTATAAAGAGCCTTCTATCCAACGAAATAAATACTGTCCCACCAAATGACTCGTTAGCCGATGAATCAACCACAGAAAGGCAAAATATTCATTCCCGAAATAGCCAGACTCCAAACACAGACACAACCAATGACACCAGCATACATGCAGATATAGACTCAGGACACATACCAGATACACCAGACCAGACATCAACTAACCTACCTGTCACAGCCACACAAAGCCA
The DNA here is from genome assembly GCA_951848785.1 of Callosobruchus maculatus. Lineage (NCBI taxonomy): Eukaryota > Metazoa > Arthropoda > Insecta > Coleoptera > Chrysomelidae > Callosobruchus > Callosobruchus maculatus. The sequence goes on along the minus strand of CATOUR010000054.1, from coordinate 12,757,813 downwards.
AAAGGTTACGCCACCGCCTTCCATCACACAATCCACAGAACAAGTGATGGACACACAATATAACAAATGGTGTGGCACCAATCCTGTGCTGCGAGATCCTTTGCCCAGACTGATTTTTAAAAACAACACCCAACAAATATTACACACAATAAATTCCAACATAATACCACAATTCTTAACAAATGTCAGTAACCTAGAGGACATCCATACCGTTATATACGCTGCAGCAGCAACAACACTCACAGTAAACGGCCAAAAACTTCCGAAACGGTCTAAAGACCACACAAGGGACAGGCCTAAACCTAAATGGCAAATACGAATCGAAAATAAAATGTCCGCAATCAGAAAGGATTTGGCACACCTCGCACAATACACTAACAACAACAACCGTTCAAAACGCATCCAGACAACAATAGATATACTCAAATCCAAGTCACCCCAAAAATCGATACCAGAAATAGCTGATACACTGAAACAGAAACTTGCAGTTTACGCAGCACGACTACGCAGATACAATGAATCCAACGAGAGAAAGAACGCTAATAATCTTTTCCAAAAAAGTGAAAAGCAGTTCTACCAGAAAATAACTGCAAACAACCAGGAAGCAACCACAGAACCACCAAGTAGACAAGACTTGACTAAGTTTTGGAGTAGCTTATGGTCAGAGCCCAAAACACATAATCAGGACGCTCCATGGATCAGACAAGAAGAGGAGAAACACCAACATATAATGGAACAGGGTGACGTTATTCTTACACCAGAGGAAATAGCGGAAACAATAAAACATACTCACAATTGGAAGTGCCCAGGCGTGGATAATATACAAAATTTTTGGTACAAGCAATTCAGTTCAACATACGAAGTGCTCACAGACCAAATCAATAAAGCCATACTACAACCTAATAGGCTTCCTAAATTCCTCACACAAGGAATAACGTATATTAAACCTAAAAACACAGATACCAAGAACCCTGCCAATTACCGTCCAATCACTTGTCTCCCTACCTTGTACAAGATCATCACAGCAACAATATGTAGAAGGATTGAACAACACCTAACACAAAACAACATCCTCACTGAAGAACAAAAAGGATGTAGAAAACAAAGTCAAGGCTGCAAGGAACAGCTTATAATTGACAGTGTGATCATGGAGCAGACTAGAAAAGAACACAGGAACCTTCACACATGTTTTATAGATTATAAAAAAGCCTTTGACTCTGTACCCCACAGCTGGCTAAAGAAAACTTTACAAATATATAAAATCAACTCAGGACTTCGTCAGTTTCTTACAAGAATCATGGAAACATGGCGCACCAACATACACCTCAAAACTCAGCACGGCCATATCCAGACGGATGAACTACACATACGACGCGGTATCTTCCAGGGAGACTCTCTCAGTGCACTGTGGTTCTGCCTCTGTTTAAATCCGCTCTCCAATGCACTCAACAACACAAACTGTGGTTTCAACATTAGACACGAGAAAGTTAATCAACATAAAATCAATCATCTCCTCTACATGGATGATATAAAACTATATGCAGCAACTGAAGTACAACTGAGAAAATTGCTCAGAATAACGGAAGTTTGCACGTCAGACGTAAGGATGGAATTCGGAATGAGTAAGTGCAAGGTGCTCCACATCAACAAAGGTCAGTGGAAGAGCCATCAAGAACGGGAAACATTAACTGGCCAAACACTGGACAACATGGACAAGGGCGAAACATACAAGTACCTGGGTTTCAATCAAAGTGTTAAGATAGACCACTCACAAGTCAAAGAACAACTAATACAAGAGTTTAGAGACCGCCTTATTAAGCTACTAAAAACAAAACTAAATTCCAGAAATCTTACAAAAGCCATTAACACATTCGCGATACCGGTCATCACGTACTCCTTCGGCATCATCAAGTGGTCGCACACTGACATAGAAAACATCCAAATCCTCATACGGACAGAAATCACGAGGCACAGAATGTCACATCCGAACGCATGCAAAGAAAGGCTTACCATAGATAGAAAACAAGGGGGCAGAGGAATTATAGATATACAGTCACTCCGCACAAAACAAATAAAAACACTCAGACATTTCTTTCAGAGCAAACAAACGAATTTGCATAGAGCAATAGTCAAAGCAGACAAGAACTATACACCACTCACCCTCTCCAGTCCAAACCACGCAGCAGACACACACAATCCCATAGAATTACAACAAGAAAAAATAAACACATGGTCGCAGAAAGCACTTCACGGCAAACATAGATACCGAATTACACAAGATCACATAAATGAAAAACAGTCATGCACTTGGCTGCAGGATGGCCAGCTCTTTCCAGAAACGGAGGGCTTTATGCTTGCTATTCAGGACCAAGTAATTGCGACGAGGAACTACAAAAAATATATAATTAAAGATCCATCCGTAACCAACGATAACTGCAGAAAATGCCACCAACATAAGGAAACAATAGATCATATCACAAGTGCATGCAAAACCCTCGCTGGAACCGAGTACACGGCCAGACATAACTCTGCAGCCAAAATCATACACCAAGCCCTAGCCACAACTAACAAACTAATCGAAAACACAGATCCATATTATAATTATACACCGACCTCAGTACTTGACAACAATCAATACAAACTATACTGGGACGTCGAAATACACACAGACAAAACTATCCCAGCCAATAGACCAGATATAGTTTTTCAGTCGAAGGCAGACAAAGTTACCTATTTAATAGACATTGCTATCCCTAATGATACGAATGTTCAAACCGCCTACGCTGGGAAGATATCTAAATACACAGACCTTGCCATAGAAGTAAAGCGACTGTGGAAACAAAACAAAGTTGTTATTGTCCCCCTAATTATGTCGGTCTCAGGCCTTACACCTAACACATTCACACCACACCTGCACCAGCTAGGCCTGGACGAAAAGTTACACAAAATATTCCAAAAGTCTGTAATTCTTAAGACCTGTAATATAGTACGATCCTTCTTAAATTCCGATCAGTAATAGTTCAGCTGTTGACTTGGCACGACCCGTCAGCATCTGTTGCTACCGCAGTCATGCGAGAGAAGCTTGAAAAAAACATAATAATAATCGGCATAACACCAACAGAAGGAAACAATAGATCATATAACAAGTGCATGCAAAACCCTCGCTGGAACCGAGTACACGGCCAGACATAACTCTGCAGCCAAAATTATACACCAAGCCCTAGCCACAACTAACAATCTAATCGAAAACACAGCTCCATATTATAATTATACACCGACCTCAGTACTTGACAGCAATCAATACAAACTATACTGGGACGTCGAAATACACACAGACAAAACTATCCCAGCCAACAGACCAGATATAGTTTTTCAGTCGAAGGCAGACAAAGTTACCTATTTAATCGATATTTCTATCCCTAATGATACGAATGTTCAAACCGCCTACGCTGGGAAGATATCTAAATACACAGACCTTGCCATAGAAGTAAAACGACTCTGGAAACAAAACAAAGTTGTTATTGTACCCCTAATTATGTCGGTCTCAGGCCTTACACCTAACACATTCACACCACACCTGCACCAGCTAGGCCTGGACGAAAAGCTACACAAAATATTCCAAAAGTCTGTAATTCTTAAGACCTGTAATATAGTACGATCCTTCTTAAACTCCGATCAGTAATAGTTCAGGTGTTGACTTGGTACGACCCGTCAGCATCTGTTGCTACCGCAGTCATGCGAGAGAAGCTTGAAAAAATAATAACAACTAACCCAAGAGTTCAGAGATCGCCTTATTAAGCTACTAAAAACCAAATTGAATTCCAGAAACCTTACAAAAGCCATTAACACATTTGCGATACCAGTCCTCACATACTCCTTCGGCATCATCAAGTGGTCACACACTGATGTAGAAAACATTCACATCCTCATACGGACGGAACTCACGAAACACCGAATGTCACATCCAAACGCATGCAAAGAAAGGCTCACCATAGACAGGAAACAAGGAGGCAGAGGGATTACAGATATACAGTCGCTTCGCACAAGACAGATAAAGACACTCAGACATTTCTTCCAAAACAAACAAACAAATTTACATCGAGCAATAGTAAAAGCAGACAAAAACTATACACCACTCAACCTATCATGTCCAGACCACGTCGCAGACACACACAATCCCACACAATCACAACAAGAAAAAATAAGCACCTGGTCGCAGAAACCACTCCATGGCAAACATAGATACCGTATTACGCAAGACCACATCAATGAAAAACAGTCATACACCTGGCTGCAGGATGGCCAGCTCTTTCCAGAAACTGAGGGGTTTATGCTTGCTATCCAGGACCAAGTTATTGCGACGAGAAACTACAAGAAATACGTAATTAAAGATCCATCCATAACAAACGATAACTGCAGAAAATGTCAACAACAAAAGGAAACAATAGACCACATAACAAGCGCATGCAAAACTCTTGCTGGAACTGAGTACACGGCTAGACATAACTCAGCAGCCAAAATCATACATCAAGCATTAGCCACAAAAAACAAACTAATCGAAAACTCCGATCCATATTACAAGTATACACCAACATCAGTACTCGAAAACGATCACTACAAACTATACTGGGATGTTGAAATACACACAGATAAAACCATCAATGCAAACAGACCAGATATAGTATTTCAGATAAAGGCAGACAAAGTTACCTACTTAATAGATATTGCTATTCCCAATGATGTGAATGTTCAAAACACCTACGCTGGGAAAATATCTAAATACACTGACCTTGCCATAGAAGTGAAGCGAATTTGGAAACAAGATAAAGTTATTATTGTCCCCTTCATTATGTCGGTCTCAGGCCTCACACCGAACACATTTACACAACACCTACAGCAGTTAGGCCTGGACGAAAGTTTACATAAAATATTCCAAAAGTCTGTAATCCTTAAGACCTGTAATATAGTACGATCTTTCCTAAATTCAGATCAGTAATAGTTCAGGTGTTGACTTGGCCTAGCCCGTCAACATTTGTCGTCACCGCAGTCATGCGAGAGAAGCTTGAAAAAACACAATAATAATAATAACCAACATACATCTCAAAACTCAGGACGGCCATATCCAAACAGAGGAGCTACTCATACGACGCGGTATCTTCCAGGGTGATTCGCTTAGTTCACTGTGGTTCTGCCTTTGTTTAAATCCACTCTCTAACGCACTCAACAACACAAATTATGGTTTCAACATCAGACACCAGAAAGTCAATCAGCACAGAATAAATCATCTTCTCTACATGGATGATATAAAACTATATGCAGCCACTGAAGTGCAACTAAAAGAATTACTCAGAATAACAGAAGTGTGTACGTCAGACGTCCGGATGGAATTCGGTATGAGCAAATGCAAGGTGCTCCACATCAATAATGGCCAATGGAAGAACCAATCCGAGCAGGAAATATTAACTGGCGAAACGCTGGATAACATGGACAAGGACGAAACGTACAAGTATCTGGGCTTCAATCAGAACATTAAGATCGACCACACACAAGCCAAGGCTCAACTAACACAAGAGTTCAGAAACCGCCTCCTTAAACTTCTAAAATCAAAATTGAATTCCAAAAATCTTACAAAAGCAATTAACACATTTGCTATACCGGTCCTCACATACTCCTTCGGCATCATCAAGTGGTCACACACTGATATAGAAAACATCCACATCCTCATACGGACAGAACTTACGAAACATCGAATGTCACATCCAAACGCGTGCAAAGAAAGGCTCACCATTGACAGAAAACAAGGAGGCAGGGGGATTATAGATATACAGTCACTTCACACAAGACAAATAAAAACGCTCAGAGACTTTTTCCAAAGCAAACAGACAAACTTGCATAGGTCGATAGTAAAGGCAGACAAAAACTATACTCCACTAAACCTATCCCGCTCAGATCACTCAGCAGACGGACACAATCACATAGAATTACAACAAGAAAAAATAAATACCTGGTCACAAAAAGCACTCCATGGCAAGCACAGATACCGCGTCACACAAGAGCACATTAATGAAAGACAATCATACACCTGGCTGCAGGATGGCCAACTCTTTCCAGAAACTGAGGGTTTTATGCTTGCTATACAGGACCAAGTGATTGCGACAAGGAACTACATGAAATACATAATTAAAGATACATCCATAACCGACGACAATTGCAGAAAGTGCCACCAACAAAAGGAAACAATAGACCACATAACAAGCGGATGCAAAACTCTCGCTGGAACCGAGTACACAGCTAGACATAACTCTGCAGCCAAGGTCATTCACCAAGCACTAGCCACAACAAACAAGCTAATAGAAAACACAGATCCATATTACAATTACACACCGACATCAGTACTCGAAAACAATGAATACAAACTGTACTGGGACGTTGAAATACATACAGATAAGACTATTCCGGCAAATCGGCCAGATATAGTTTTCCAGTCGAAGGCAGACAAAGTTACCTATTTGATAGATATCGCTATTCCCAACGATACGAATATCCAAAACGCCTACGCTGGGAAGATATCTAAATACACTGACCTTGCGATAGAGATAAAACGACTATGGAAGCAAAACAAAGTTACTATTGTCCCCCTAATTATGTCTGTCTCAGGCCTTACACCAAACACTTTTACACCACACCTACAACAGTTAGGCCTAGACGAAAAGTTACACAAAATATTTCAAAAATCTGTAATCCTGAAAACCTGCAATATTGTACGATCCTTCCTAAATTCCGATCCGTAATAGTTCAGGTGTTGACTTGGCATAGCCCGTCAACATTTGTTGCTACCGCAGTCATGCGAGAGAAACTTGAAAAATCAGAATAATAAGAATAATAATAACCCCCATCAGGTGCTAGAACGTTGACGCTCGTTTGGGGGCTTAGAAAGTGACTTTTTGATGGGCCAGCTATGTCGGTTGATGGTTCATCGGAGGTTTTAATACCACCCGGAGTTGTCATGCCGGCAGGGCTCGAGATCAAAAAGTCACTTCAACCAAGGCTAGCACACTCAGCAAGCTGTGGGCTTGGTAGTTTTACATACCCCACCAAGCACAAAGCTCCTTCCCCCAAGCTATCCTGGCCTCGGTCAGATAGGGATGTGGCGAATCCGGGGAGAAATGCCACAGAGGGCTGAGCGCCGGTCCTTCTGTCACACACCGTTATTGCGCCCCACACTTCAACGACCTCCGCAAGGCGTGGCTGGGGAACGTTGTGAGGGATACGCAACCGGGGGGCTTGCCTTAACCGGCCGGCCCGTGAGGAGAAAGCCTCAACAAAACCCGACAGTAAAGTCGCAAATCCTCCGGAGCACCTTGGGCCAACTTCGGAGTAAATATAAGTCCCTTCTCTCCTGGATGGTGATTCTAATTCGCCAAGCGAGGGTCGCTTGAGGCTACCCTTGACTAAATTAACAATTGCCGTCGGTTCCACCAATGGGAGCTAAGTATTTGCGTGCAACAATTAATGCTTTGGCGAGGGTCGCCTCATTTCAAGATTCAAGCGACCCTCGCTTGATATGAGACAAGGACGGGAGATATGCCGTCTTTTTATTTTGGCATACGACGAAAACTGCAAATGGCGCGCAAAGTGCAAATGTAAGGTTATGAAATCGGGTTTTATACCTTAGATCTTTTGATTTGCGTACATGATTTCTTGATCTTGTGCATAGATTATACCCATATTGTGTTTATTTTTCATTTGTGAGATACCTATTAGTGATTTTGCAAGTATGGCATTGCCTTTTATACATTTGCAAATTGTTGATGAGTTGCAAAGGACGGAAGAACGGGATCGATCTCGATGACTTCGGAGGATGATCAGAGATGCTCAAGATCAACTTTCCATCCCGCATTGAGCATTTAAAGACAATTTTCCCCCAATTTTCGCCTATCTAAAGATGCTTGTATTTGGTGGATACATTCATGAGAAGGAGAACTTATGAAAACCGAATTCCTGTAGCATTCAAGGTAAATGGTAGATTTAACAACCTTGTACAGTTTGCTGATTATAATTTTGTAGGTGCTTGGAGCGTTACATTTTTTTAGTTTTGGTAGCTATCAACGAAGTATAGCTGGTAATAGCGTGTCCTGCATGAGCCAGACAATGAGTAGATCAATAAAGGAGGTCTGTGATACAATACTCAGGCATGTTATGAAAACTTGGGTACCTTATCCTAGGCATGACCAAGAAAAGGAAGCCAATAAGCAACAGTAATACCCACATTGAATAATGTAAAATAAATGATATTACAAAAGGCTTAATTTCAGATTTACCAATCGTCATCATCAGATGCCCAAAGTTATAGGAATTGTAGATGGGACACAAGTAGCTATAATGATGACAGAAAAGGTTACCATAGTCTGAATTGCCAAATTGTGAGTCAAAATCATGAATATTTGATAGAATCCACAAATAGAATCATTAAATTTCCTGTTTTCAGATATGTGATGCAAATATGAAAATATTGAATGTTGTTGCTAAATGGCCAGGCAGCAGGTATGATGCATATATATGTGGCACCAAAGCAATATTGGAAGAATAATGGCTACAATGCAGAACAGAATAGTAACATTATGGGTAAGTGAAATAAACAAAAAAATTATAATTATTATTATTAAAATTGTGACTAGTATTGTTGTCAGGCATCTGGATAAAGCCAGACATAGGTAGGCTTTTTGATTGTGTGTTTAACCAAAATAAACAGCGCCTGGCTTTTGTTAGGCTTTTTACATTTCACATTTGATTAATAATAAAATACCTATACCTAAGACTAATATGCTATTCGATTTAATTTATTTTTTCACTAGAATTTAGCAAGATTTATGAATAATGAGAAAAGCTAGATTACATTTTTTTGTTGTACCTATTAGTACTGAGACAAAATCTAGAATGTCCAGCTTTTCTAACCAAACTCACTGGTCTGTCTGGCGATTAGGTTTGGCGATCTGACAACCCTAGTGATAAGAGCAGTTGGTGGCTAAAACTGCTCCAGGTTTGTCCTACTTTTGCATGTTACACACTATTGCTACAGTTAAAATGTCACACTGTTGAAATATACAGTTTGTGTCAGATTATCACAGTGGTGCGATGGATGATGAATGCTAACTTGAAATGGTGGACCATTCTGTTGCTGATAGAAGCCAATTCATTATCAACCTTGTTTTTATTTGTTTATTGAAGGTGTAGTGACTATAACTTTGCAAGCTATTCCATAAATATACAGAGAGTTTGCTTAAAAAGTTTTCCTAGGTAGGGTTAAACTACTTTCTTGGGCAAGTGTTAGAGCCTGACCCCTAAGAGTTGCATTATTACTAATGGGTAATATTTCCAAAGAGTGGAGTAGTGGTGACTCATGTTTTAGTATATAACAATAAGATCCCCTCTTTGTCCTCTCTCCATAAGGGACGTGAGATTGATATGCCTGCAGATTTGGCAAGTCTTGTTTCCATCAGAATTTTTCATAATTCTTTTTTTTTTCTTTAGGTGATTCTGGGTATCCCTGCCTACCTTGGCTGATGACGTCTATCAAAAATCCAGCATCTCATGAGGAGCAGGCTTACAACACAAGATTTGTAAGATGTAGGAGTACAGTAGAACAATGTATTGGTTTGTTGAAAGGGCGATTCTGGTGCCTCTTGAGGCATAGAACCGTGCATTACATGCCACTAACTGCAGTAAAAATCATAATGGCATGTGCTGTAATACACAACATTGCACTGTAGTATAATGTTGAAAATCCACCAGAGATTCTGGATAATATAGATTTGGAACCAGTGCCACCACCTCTGCTTCCTAGTGCTGATATGATGTTGAGGTAGCAAGGACAACAGGCAAAACTCCAGTATGTTCAAAGATACTTTTGAACATATTAAAGATATTGCCAATTATTGTAATTTATTTTGTTGTTGTCTCTTACTAATCAACACCATTGCTCTGGCTAATAAAAAACCACATTCACCGATATTATAAGAAGTAGTTAATGTATTATCATTTGATAGGTATTAGTTTTTTAAAGTACCAAGAAAAGCATGTCAGGTAATAACATAATTTGGCTAAAGCCAGTTTGAAGAATTAAAAAAAAAATAATTTAGTAACCTTAGCTGAATTTTCAACATCTGGACAGCTTCAAAAATTATACAAAAAATCAAAAATATAACTCTAGAGCTCTATCACGTTAACATATTCATAAATTGTCAGGATTTGTTTACTTGAGTACTTATCTGATATCTTTTTTTAGATCAAATTTAATTATTTGTAATGCAGTATAATTTTTCTGTGGCAAAGACTTCCACAAAATAACTAACCTTTTTAATTCCAATGAATGTGGTTTGATTTAATGGTGAGTTACAAATGATATTTCAAAACTATTTATTACATTTCCTACATTATAGCAATAGCCTGTGTAGTTATATACTGATAGAAACACAGTGATGATATATCTAAAAAATTGGTTTAGCAAGATCCTTGGGCATAGTCCTTCAAGGATATTTCTGTGGTTTAAAGAAGGAATTTATTTATTTATTGGTAGATCTTACAAACACAAATTTCACAGTAGTTACAAGTAAGAGTGCTTATCACTATATACATTAAAAACATCTTACTAAACAAAACCATCAAACTAGTTACTAAATCACAGACAAAAACTGACTACCTTTGGAATATCATCTCAAGGTGTGGTTTATCATATAATATTCCTTTGCACTGGAGTTAAAGAAGTCCAAATAACTAAGTTTTAATAATAGTGTTACAGTGAGAGAAAGAACAGCAGGCATGATGCCAGTATGTTCAAAGATACTCTTGATCTATTGAAGATATTGCCGATTAATATAATTTATTTTGTGCTTGTCTCTCACTAATCGACACAATTGCTTTGGCTAAGAAGAAAAACCACATTCACTGATATTATAAGAATTGTTAAATGTGTCATCAATTGATAGATATTAAAATTTTCAAAGTACAAGGAAAAGCATGTCAGATAATACATACCTTGCTATAGCCAAACTTGGAAAGGAGTTTTTAAAGAAAATAGTTTGCAAACTTTATCTGGATTTTCAACATACAGACAGTTTCAAATATTATACCAAAAATCAGAAATATAACTCTAGAACTCCACTGTGTTATAATTAACCAAATCATAAATTGTCAGGCATTGATTACTCGAGTACTTATGTGATATTTTTTTTAGATCAAATTTAATGATTTGTAATACAGTGTAATTTTTACTGTGGTAAAGACTGCCTCAAAATTACTAACCTTTTTAATTTCAATGAATGTGGTTGGATTTAATGAGTTACGAATGATTGTTGCAGTTCCTACATTATAGTAATAGCATTGATTAACCCTATACAATATGTTAATCAATGGTAATAGTCTGATGTGTATATTATATGCTGATAGAAACACAGTGATGCTACATCGAAAAAATTGGTTTAGCAAGGTCCTTGGACATAGTTCTACATGGATATATCTGTAGGAATTTATTCATTTATTGGTAGATCTTACAGCCACAAATTTCACGGTAGTTACTAGTTGCTTATCACTACATACTATATTAAAAACATCTTAGTCACTAAAACAGTAAACTAGTTCTTCAATCACAGACAAAAACTGACTACCTTATGGGATATCATCTCAAGGTGTGGTTGATCATAATATATTCCTTTGCTCTGGAGTTAAAGAAGTCCAGATTACTAATGCTACTATAAAGTCTATAGGAGACATATTAGAAGGCCTAGAAAAATTTGGTCACAGCTGTTCAGTGTACTATAGATAAAATTGCATAGGGACAATATACAAACGCAATGCATACTTCACCTATGAGATAAGGTCTGCATATTGAAAATATTATTGGTTATTGTTGTTTTAGTAGGCATTGGGTAAGAATATAAAATATTCTTTTAAGATATAATTATGAAACCTTATATTATTATGATTTTCCAAGTTTCTCTCGCATGACTGTGGTAGTAACAAATGTTGACGGGCTGTGTTAACACCTGAACTATTACTGATCTGAATATATTATTATTATCATTATTATATTATAAACATTATTATAATAGGTTTTCTTTTTGCTCAACAACTTCTTTAATTTGCGTGAATAATTTATAATGAAATTTCTGACAATGTAAGAACCAAAAGTTAAATATCAAGTTTTAAAAGAGCCTCAAAGTATGAGATCCTGTCGAGTATGTAACTCAGTTTTCACTCGGTTATTCATAGTCAATTTATGACATTCAACTGATTTGTATTTTGTATTATGTAGAGTATTATTTATGGGCACGAGTAAACTAGTTATAAGGATTTGATCATTTTGTAACTATGAAATTGCAAATATTATGTATGTTAAGTAGAGGAGTGAGGAATGGACTTCACCGATGATAACTAAAATAAAGCGGTTTTAGTGTTATTATTAAATGATACATTATTTATACTTTTCTATTATTCATGATCATGGAAATCACTAAGACTGTTTATAATATTGAAAAGTTTTAAGTCATCCGCATTATATTAAACAATGTGAATATACCTAGAATATACCACATACTAATAAATGATTCAATGTAATACATTTACTTCTAATAGAGGCATTTATATAATAATGATGATGACATTCACCTCAGTGAAGTTAAGATGACATTAAACGGAAATTAATATATATATATATACTAAAACATAATATGGTATATTGAGCTAAATTCTAAATTTCACTTTTGAACAAACACAAGAAATATAGTATTGCGTCAAATGCAAACTATGCAACCTATGCCTAAGAAAAAGACAAACATACAACAGTAAACTAAACAGAATTTGTGTATTTTATTAATATGTGCCATATTATGTGACTCATTTGTTCAATATAGACTATATATGTCTCAGGAGATAAAATTATTGAAGTCTATGTATATGACCATAATGCATATTTGAAGATAATGAAAGAAATATAGTTTCAAGACTATACCGATTAATAAATCTCAATGATCTCTGAAAAATATTATATACAGTTATGAAACCAAACCATTCTGAGCGAAAGAATAAAAAACTGGTACATACAAAATTCAGTTTGATCTAATGTTACAGTTACATATATCACAGCCATTTTCAATTTATCTTAAATATGCTCTGGGTACCTAGATGTTATTGTCCATTTTGTACATTAGATTTTTTATAAGAAGTAATAATCATATTCAGGTGATAATATGGATACAATAACAATGAACACATTTCAGACCCAACTGAGTGAAAGTAGACCACATTTTATCAACAAAAACTGCTTCTTTATTTTTATATTCACATTTTGAGTTTTTCTGGCGACTTTTATTTGAATTATTATAACTAGAAACAGTAGGGATTTATAACCATATGAATTTGTAATAAAGTATTGTATCTACATAGGTAACTGAATACCTATGTGTGTACTGTGTAAAACTAGAATATAAAGGAACTGAGTATTGCAAGCTAAATTCTAAAAGAAGGTGGGACCTAAAGAACGGCCATTAAAAGTAATCAGAAAATTAAATTAAAATTAAATAATTAGGTAACAAATTATATGTTTTGGATGTAAGTAAAAAAACCTAATTTTTTTATGTGTAGGCATTAGGAATTTCTAGAAGTTTTGTTAATATTAATTATACTTTGCTGTGGATGGCTTATATATAAAACTGACTGATTTTTGAACAATTATGCAGGGATCAGTCATCAAAAATATCTTTTGAATAGGAAAGGGTGGTAATGACATTTTTCTCATCTTACAAAACTATCAAATCAATATAATATGTCTCCAATTTCAAAAATTATACCAATTATCTTGTTCATAAATTGTCTTGTACACTATGCACAGAGAAAGAACCTTCATATTCTAGTATGATGAGATAAATAGATAATTATTTGTTATTGAATCATATGCAGTGTATGACTGTTAAGTTTAGTTACTTCTTCTTCATATCTTCTTCCTTGATTTACTTAAAATTTGTATTTATATTATTATTCTGAAATAAATCGATATTTCTATCCAATGGTCTTGCTGTCTTTACAGTGAAAAAAAAATTAACTGCTAAAAAAGATGAATTTGATATGACAGTAATAGATTGGCATTCTGGAAACTTTCTTGATGATTATAAATTCTGGAATATATACTTGTTGGTAAATGAATCTAATCTACTAATCCAAAATAAGAAGGAGCAATGCATTGGGAAAACATATTTTATTGCTGAGGTACTGATGCGGTTTTCTTACAGATTAATACATTATTTTTACTTTTCAAATCAAATGCAAGAATAACTAACTGCAGGAAGTTTTTATGGTGATACTTGCCCATGTGAAGAGTACATACAAATTAAAAAAAAGATACATCATCTAATACATCAAAAATTTTCAGAACTGCAATGTACCAATCTCCTGCCACCTACCCTAAGCAATGTCCATTTCAGCTTTACCTTAGAAGCGTTGTTATATATGTTACGGTTGAAATGCTTACATGGTTACTTTATAAACTAGCTGGATATTATACAAACTATCCAAATGCCTGGTTATTTTAGTGGAAAGTAATCTTTCAATTAAAATATCAATGAATGTTGGTTAATTTGTATTATATCCAGACATTACCTTTGGTTAATTTAAATAATCCCTAGCAAAAAATAGGGTCCCCTAACGAGTTGGTAGTTATACATAACTAGAAATTTCAGTTCACACAATATCCAAATACTATACAGTTTGTAGACTAGCTAAAAACCCCAGCCAATTTGTGGCTTGTACTTTAATGGAATTCTTGGCTAGTTTACAAACTGCTGGATAGTATAGAAACTAACTAAAATTTATTGCTATTTTAATCAAAACGTAACTTTTCACTAAATTAATCAAGTATTTGGATAATTTAGATGCTATCCAGCTAATTTACAAACTATCCATGTAAGACACTTTAACTGTAACATATATAATTAGGTATGCAGAAATGTTGTGCAAACTCAAAGGCAAAAAAAGTTATTTGATTCATCCATAGGCTAAGGATTAGGGCATTATTGTTAAATCATATTGCACAGATTTATTTCTTGTCTGTAGAATTATTGCATCTTCATTATTTTCTGTGGTATAGCATTGCAATGCCATTTTCATATATGTATGTACAACGAAAAGCTGATGGTAAATGTAGATTCATTTTCACTATGAAGTATGTAATCTGTTTAGCTGCATTTATGTAATTAAAACAAAGTTTAATTTATTTAAGATAAAGTTTAAAATTGTACCTATCACAAGTAATATATACCTATTCCATCAACTCGTCTAAACTCATGAGGATTTATTTTGATGGAGAACCTATATAATAATGCACTGATTCTTGCATCACTGATTTATTTATGTTTGAAAGAAAGACGAACACATAATTTGTTTAATTTCTCCTTCATTTCTTCTAGCTTCTTACTCAAAAAAATAATTTTCAGCTTCTGTACTTCCACAGTATTTACAGAAGCTTGTTGATGCTAAGCAAGCCTCATCAATTTGTCTTTCAACTATGACCTATGACTGTTTCATGAAGCTTGTTTCCTGTAAATAATGAGATTTAAAAGAAAACAGTTTATAAATGGTTTTTATTTTTACAAGATACACATAATTTGCAACCAGTTTACTTTGGTTTCTCCATTTGTAAATTATCATACATAGACCTTAACATACCCAATATTTCCACACTGTCTGCTTAGATGATAAACTTTCTTTCTACCAACTGGCAAATAAAATAATCACTTCAATTTGTTAGGTTTTGTAGAGCCCCTGCTTGAGGCTTGATCATAGTATTATGATTTATTATTTTCAACAATGGTGGTCCATTTTTGTATGCCCATGCTTGAAGTAAAAAGAACACACCAGACCATACATCGACAGCTCTCTACTTTTTCTTCTGAAAAAAAGAGATTTTGTTATTAAATTGTTAGTATTGTTACATGTCAAATGTAGATTCATGAATCCACACAGACAGATAAGTAAATAACCTATTTTTATCTCTTTCAATTAGAAGTGATGTGAGGGATATACAAGGCAATACAACCAAGTCTCTTTAATATTGGATCACTTACCGCAGTAAACAAAAAATGCATTCTTGTTTTTCGTTGTAATCAACAAATTCGTTGGTTTAATGCTTGCGATCGGGAGCTGGAGCATACATACACTATTGATTCGCTTATTTCCACGTATTTCAACTTTTAAAAGTAGTAGTAAAAGCATAAAAATAAAGTGATCCTTAACCAGTGGCCTGGCCTAGGCCCCAGTCGGGACCATCGAGAGCTACCCTCCATGGTCCCGCCCCAGTGCCCCTCACAAAACATATACACGGGTGCCCCCAAAAAACAGGTGACGGTGACGACTGACGTCTACTCTACTCTATTGTCAAAATCAGTGATTTAGGGTTTTCAGTAATGCCAACCTCGAACGTATATCCTACCAACCTAAGGCTATCAAGGTCCTAAACGTCTCCCAACAATCCCGTGCAACAATCCCAACATCGAAGTAGGCGGCCAAGCGAGGGTCGAGTCACGAAGCGAGGGTCGCTTGAATTAGAATCAGGCCTCTGGAATGGGCGTCACCCGGGAGAGCGACATTTAGATCGTCCCTACTCGTGGGAACGCGATGGATAAAGTTAGTTTTTCAAACAACCAACGACGGCCTAGGGTACGTCGATTAAACTCACCTGAACCCCAAAACCAAATACAACAACCAACAGCACACAACCCAACTGCGGATGTTTTGCCGGTACAGCCGGCAACCACCAAAGCTGGTAAACCAAGACAGCGCTTACAGTGGACTACTGAGGTGAACAAATCTGTAATGCACTGTTACTATACCGCCACAAAACTTGAAACCATCTCTACAGGCTACAGACATGAGCTGTATAGGCTGTTTACAGCACAATACCCACACCTCTCAACACGTGTAACCGAACAAAGACTTATTGATCAAAAACGAATCATAACAAAAAACAACCGTCTTACCCCACAAGAACTACAAGCTATAAAGAGCCTTGTATCCAACGAAATAAATACTGTCACACCAAATGATTCGTTAGCCGATGAATCAATCACGGAAAGACAGAATAATCATACCCGAAGTAACCAGACGCCAAACACAGATACAACCCATAACACCAGCATACACTTAGATGTGGATTCAGAACACGAGCACACACCAGATACACCAAACCAAACATCCATTAACTTACCTTCCACAGCCACACAAAGCCAAAACGTTACGCCACCACCTTGTATCACACAATCTACAGAACAAGTGATGAACACACAATATAACAAATGGTGTGGCACAAATCCTACACTGCGAGATCCCTTGCCTAGACTGATTTTTAAAAACAACACTCGACAAATATTACAAACAGTAAATTCCAACATAATACCACAATTCTTAACAAAGGATAGTAACCTAGAAGACATCCATACTGTTATATATGCTGCTGCAGCAACCACCCTCATAGTTAACGGCCAAAAACTTCCAAAACGATCGAAAGACCACACAAGCAGAAGATCTAAACCTAAATGGCAAATTAGAATCGAAAATAAAATTAGCACAATCAGGAAAGATCTCGCACACATCACTCAATATATCCACAAGAACAACCTCTCGAAACGCATACAAACAACAATAAATAGACTCAAATCTAGATCACCACAACAAACAATATCCGAAATATACGATACGCTTAAACAGAAACTTGCAGTCTACGCAGCTAGACTCCGCAGGTATAATGAGTCCAACGACAGAAAGGATACTAACAACCTTTTTCAGAAAAGTGAGAGGCAGTTCTACCAAAAGATCACATCCAGTAATCAGATAACAATAATAGAACCTCCAAGTAGAAAAGAGCTAACCGACTTCTGGGGAAGCTTATGGTCAGAGCCCAAAACCCATAATGAAAACGCTCCATGGATTAGACAAGAAGAGGAAAAACAACAACACATACCGGAACAGGGAGACGTAATTCTTACACCACAGGAAATAGCTGAAACAATAAAACACACCCACAATTGGAAGTGCCCGGGCGTAGACAACGTGCAGAATTTCTGGTACAAACAATTTAGTACAACATATGAAATACTCACAGACCAAATCAATAAAGCCATACTCCAACCCAACAGGCTACCCAAATTCCTCACACAAGGAGTAACATATATAAAACCAAAAAACGCAGACACCAAGAACCCTGCCAATTACCGTCCGATCACTTGTCTCCCCACCTTGTACAAGATCATCACCGCAACAATAGGCAAAAGGATTGAACAACACCTTACTCAAAACAACATCCTGACCGAAGAACAGAAAGGATGTAGAAAACAAAGCCAAGGTTGCAAAGAACAACTAATAATTGATAGTGTGATCATGGAGCAAACTAGAAAAGAACACAGGAACCTCCATACCTGTTTCATCGATTATAAAAAAGCTTTTGACTCTGTACCCCATAGCTGGCTAACGAAAACTCTTCAAATATATAAAATTAATCCAACCCTTCGTCAGTTCCTTACAAGAACTATGGAGACATGGAGAACCAACATACATCTTAAAACTCAGGACGGTCATATCCAAACGGAGGAGCTATGCATAAGACGCGGTATCTTCCAGGGTGATTCACTCAGTTCACTGTGGTTCTGCCTTTGTTTAAATCCACTCTCCAACGCACTTAATAACACAAATTATGGTTTCAACATCAGACACCAGAAAGTTAATCAACACAGAATCAGTCATCTTCTCTACATGGATGATATAAAACTGTATGCAGCCACTGAAGTGCAACTGAAGGAATTACTCAAAATAACAGACGTTTGTACGTCAGACGTCCGGATGGAATTCGGAATGAGCAAATGCAAGGTGCTCCACATCCATAAGGGCCAATGGAAGAACCATTCCGAACAGGAAATACTAACTGGCCAAACTCTGGACAACATGGAGAAGGACGAAACGTACAAGTACCTAGGCTTCAATCAGAACATTAAGATTGACCACTCAGAGGTTAAGGCTCAACTAACACAAGAGTTTAGAGACCGTCTCATTACACTTCTGAAAACAAAATTGAACTCCAAAAATCTTACGAAAGCAATTAACACATTTGCGATACTGGTTCTCACATACTCCTTTGGTATCATCAAGTGGTCGCACACTGATATTGAAAACATCAACATACTCATACGAACGGAACTCACAAAACACAGAATGTCACATCCGAAAGCGTGCAAGGAAAGGCTTACCATAGACAGGAAACATGGGGGCAGAGGAATTATAGACATACAGTCACTTCACACAAGACAAATAAAAACACTCAGAGACTTTTTCCAAAGCAAAGAGACAACCTTACACAGATCAATAGTAAAAGCAGACAAAAACTATACTCCACTCACCCTATCCCGCCCAGATCACCCAGCAGACGCACACAATCACATAGAATTACAACAAGAAAAAATAAACACATGGTCACAAAAAGCACTCCATGGCAAGCACAGATACCGCGTTACACAAGACCACATTAATGAAAGACAATCATACACCTGGCTCCAGGATGGCCAACTCTTTCCAGAAACTGAGGGTTTTATGCTTGCTATCCAGGACCAAGTGATTGCGACAAGGAACTACATGAAATACATAATTAAAGATACATCCATAACCGACGACAATTGCAGAAAGTGCCACCAACAAAAAGAGACAATAGACCACATAACAAGCGCATGCAAAACTCTCGCTGGAACCGAGTACACAGCTAGACATAACTCTGCAGCCAAAGTCATTCACCAAGCACTCGCCACAACAAACAAGCTAATAGAAAACACAGATCCATATTACAATTATACACCGACATCAGTACTCGAAAACAATGAATATAAACTGTACTGGGATGTTGAAATACATACGGATAAGACTATCCCGGCAAATCGGCCAGATATAGTTTTCCAGTCGAAGGCAGACAAAGTTACCTATTTGATAGATATTGCTATTCCCAACGATACGAATATCCAAAACGCCTACGCTGGGAAGATATCTAAATACACGGACCTTGCGATAGAAATAAAACGACTTTGGAAGCAAAACAAAGTTACCATTGTCCCCCTAATTATGTCTGTCTCAGGCCTCACACCAAACACATTTACACCACACCTACAACAGTTAGGCCTGGACGAAAGGTTACACAAAATATTTCAGAAGTCTGTAATCCTGAAGACCTGCAATATTGTTCGATCCTTCCTAAATTCCGATCCGTAATAGTTCAGGTGCTGACTTGGCACAGCCCGTCAACACCTGTTGCTACCGCAGTCATGCGAGAGAAACTTGGAAAATCAGGATAATAATAACAACCGACAGCCAGATCACAACAATAGAACCTCCCAGTAAACAAGAGTTAACCGAGTTTTGGGGAAGCCTGTGGTCTGAACCCAAAACACATAATGAAGACGCTCCATGGATCAGAGAGGAAGAGGAAAAGCATCAACATATAGCAGAACAGGGAGACGTTATTCTTTCAAAAGAGGAAATAGTCGAAACAATAAAACATACCCACGACTGGAAGTGCCCAGGCGTGGACAACGTGCAAAATTTTTGGTACAAACATTTCAGCTCAACATACGAAGTGCTCACAAACCAAATCAATAAAGCCATACGTCAACCTGATAGGCTTCCCAATTTCCTCACTCAAGGAATAACGTATATAAAACCCAAAAATGCAGATACCAAGAACCCTGCGAATTACCGCCCAATCACTTGCCTTCCTACCTTGTATAAGATCATCACCGCAACATTATGCAGGAGGATTGAACAACACCTCACGCAAAACAACATCCTCACTGAAGAACAGAAAGGATGTAGAAAACAAAGCCAAGGTTGCAAGGAACAACTTATAATTGATAGTGTGATCATGGAGCAAACTAGAAAAGAACATAGAAACCTTCATACCTGTTTCATAGATTATAAAAAAGCATTCGATTCTGTACCACATAGCTGGCTAACGAAAATTCTGCAAATATATAAAATTAACCCAGGACTTCGTCAGTTTCTTGCAAAAACCATGAAGACATGGCGAACCAGGACGGCCATATCCAAACCGAGGAACTACACATACGACGTGGTATCTTCCAGGGTGATTCCCTCAGTTCACTTTGGTTCTGCCTCTGTCTAAATCCACTCTCCAACGCACTGAACAACACAAACTATGGTTTCAACATCAGACATCAGAAAGTAAATCAACACAGAATCAATCATCTCCTCTACATGGACGATATAAAACTATATGCTGCCACTGACGTGCAACTGAGAGAATTACTCAGAATAACAGAGGTTTATACGTCAGATGTCAGGATGGAGTTCGGGATGAACAAATGCAAGGGGCTACACATAAACAAAGGCCAATGGAAGAACCATCCCGAACAGGAAATAGTAACAGGCCAGACGTTGGATAACATGGGCAAGGAAGAAACGTACAAGTACCTGGGTTTCAATCAGAGTGTTAAGATCGACCACACACAAATCAAAGCACAACTTAGACAAGTGTTTAGAGACCGCCTCATTAAGCTTCTGAAAACAAAACTGAATTCTAGAAACCTTACAAAAGCTATTAATACATTTGCAATACCAATCCTCACGTATTCATTTGGCATCATCAAGTGGTTACACACTGATATAGAAAACATCCACATCCTCATACGGACAGAACTCACGAAACACCGAATGTCACATCCAAACGCATGCAAAGAAAGCCTCACCATAGACAGGACACAAGGAGGCCGAGGGATTACAGATATACAGTCGCTTCGCACAAGGCAGATAAAGACACTCAGACATTTCTTCCAAAACAAACAAACCAATTTACATCGAGCAATAGTAAAAGCAGACAAAAACTATACACCACTCAACCTATCATGTCCAGACCACGTCGCAGACACACACAATCCCACCCAATCACAACAAGAAAAAATAAGCACCTGGTCGCAGAAACCACTCCATGGCAAACATAGATACCGTGTCACCCAAGACCACATTAACAAAAAACAGTCATACACCTGGTTGCAGGATGGCCAGCCGTTCCCAGAAACGGAGGGTTTCATGCTTGCTATCCAGGACCAAGTGATTGCAACACGAAACTACAAAAAATATATAATTAAAGATCCATCCATAACTGACGATAATTGCAGAAAATGCCAACAACAAAAAGAAACAATAGATCACATAACAAGCGGGTGTAAAACTCTTGCCGGTACCGAATACACAGCCAGACATAACTCTGCGGCCAAAGTCATCCACCAAGCATTAGCCACAACAAACAAACTAATAGAAAACACAGATCGGTATTACAATTACACTCCGACATCAGTACTCGAAAACGATCAATACAAACTATACTGGGACGTTCAAATACATACAGACAAGACTATCCCAGCCAATAGACCAGATATAGTTTTCCAGTCAAAGCTCGACAAAGTTACATACCTGATAGACATTGCTATTCCCAATGATGTGAATATACAAAACACCTACGCTGGGAAAATATCTAAGTACACGGACCTTGCCATGGAAATAAAACGCCTTTGGAAGCAGGACAAAGTTACTATTGTTCCCCTCATTATGTCAGTCTCAGGCCTTACACCAAACACATTTACACCACACCTACAACAGTTAGGCCTGGACGAAAAGTTACACAAAACATTCCAAAAGTCTGTAATTCTGAAGACCTGTAACATCGTACGATCCTTCCTAAATTCCGATCAATAATAGTCCGGGTGTTGACTTGGCTCAGCCCGTCAACACTTGTTGCTACCGCAATTATGCGAGAGGAACTTAGAAAGATGAATAATAATAATAATAATAAAGACTCCTAAAACAGCTCGTTGATGGGAGCATCTTGCGACAACTGCATGCCGGAGATACTTATACCTACCTTGGAGTGGCGCAGCGTCATGTCCAAGAGGCAGCATTGGTTAAAGAGTGTCTCCGCCGCAAGTATTTGCACCGACTCCGGCAGATCTGGTCGTCAGAACTGTCCGGCAAGAACAAAGTCGCTGCCACAAACATGCTTGCGGTCCCATTGTTATTATACACCTTTGGTGCTATACACTGGAAAGTGAACGAGCTGAAGGAAATCGACACGAAGACCCGCAAAAGGATGAATATGGAGAGAAGCCTGCATCCTAAGTCCTCTGTCCCGCGAATATACCTCCCGCGACACCTGGGAGGGCGTGGACTATTGAGTTTGGAGCGTCTGCACAACAGAGTAGTACTGGCCACTGCCTGCTATGTAACGAACAGCACCGATCCCCTGATCCGCTTTGTGCGAGAGCACGAGAATGCGGGAAAAGGAGCCTTTCTTTTTAGCGCAGCGAAACGAGCAGCCGAGGAGCTCAGCCTCACACTCGACTTCAAGCGGAGGTGTCAGCAGTCCATTACGGAACTTGCTCCCGCAGAATTAAAATCCCACCTTAAAACTGCCGAAGTCGACTTCCTTTTAAGACTTCATAAAGATAAGCCAATGCATGGAATCTTCTACAAACATCTGGAAGAGCATGGCTTGTCTGCGCAGTTGACCTTCTCTTTCCTAAGGTCTAGTGGGTTGAAGTCGGAGACTGAAGGCTTTATAATGGCTTGCCAAGACGGTGTCTTCAACACCTTGGTGTACCGTAAAAGGGTTATGGGTCTAGATGTACCTGACACCCTTTGTAGAGCTTGCCGACAGGCGCCAGAGACGCTTATGCATCTCTTGTCGGCGTGTAAGACGTACGCTGGGACGGCTTACGTCCATCGGCACAACGCGGCTCTACGAGTGCTCTACTATCATTTAAGGCACTCATACGGTATCGATGAGACACCGGTGCTGCCATACGCTCCAGGGGATATAGAGTCCGTTGTGGAGAACGAGAGATGCCGGATTTACTGGAACTACTCGTTCCCCACGCTCGAGCTTGTACAGGCAAACAAGCCCGACATAGTCCTTCTCGACCACCAACAGAAGACGATGTTCGTTATTGAGTTTTCGGCGCCTGCCGAGGTGAACATCGTCTCTAAGGAGGAGGAAAAGCGTACCAAATATCAGGAGTTGCTCGGACAATTTCGCAGGCTCTGGCCAGACTACACTGTAAGTCTGCTGGTTATGGTCATTGGATCCCTAGGTGGAATGAGGAATACGCTGCTCTCTGCACTGCGCAAAATACCGGTGTGCCGTGCGGCGGCGCACATCTTAGCCGCCAGAATGCAGAAGGCAGTAATCCTTGGGTCCCTTCGTCTATTTAGGGCGCACGATTCGCGGACCCAGTGATTGCTCACCTCACGGTGTGAGGAGTAGTCATTGGGTAATAGAACAGCAGCCCGGTGTGTCGGAGCCCGGGCTGCACTTTTTTGTTTTAAACACAAGACTCCTAACTTGAATGTACTGCGTCACCCGATAAACACTGCATAGAAGGGCTAGACGTATTCCTTGTGGCACCCATCACTCTACCTACGAAGAAAGATTAAAGCTGTTCGACCTGATGCACTTCTGCGATCGATGCCTGAGGGGGGACCTTATTATCGCCTACCGTTCGCTGCACGGTTTATTTGGAACTGACATTTCTTCGCTTTTTTCCATAAACTCGAACCACCTACGTGGACATAATTCCAAGCTGTTGAAAGAGAAGTTCCGGACCGTGCCTCGTCAACTCTTCATCTTCCCCTGGACATAGTGAACGCGTCATTGGTCAACATCTTCAAGAAACTGTACGATAGTTGGTTATGGCAAGGACATCGATAGTTGCTCTAGTCTAGTTGCTGGTGGTCTTTACAATTGTAATTTTTTTTGAGTTTATAGCTTTTTAGCTCAACTCATATCTGTTATATAATAATAACAATAATAATAATAATCAGGTGCTAGAACGTTGTCGCTCGTTTGGGGGCTTAGAAAGTGACTTTTTGATGGGCAAGATATGTCGGTTGATGGCTCATCGGAGGCTCTAATACCACCGCGGGGTTGTCATGCCGGCATGGCTCGTGATCAACAAGTCACTTCAACCAAGGCTAGCACACTCAGGAAGCTGTGGGCTAGGTAGACTTTACATCCTCTACCGAGCACAAAGCTTCTTTCCCCAAGCTATCCTGACCTCAGTCAGATAGGGATTTGGCAAATCCGGGGAGAAGTGCCACAGAAGGCTGAGCGCCGGTCCTTCTGTCATATACCGTTATTGCGCCCCACACTTCAACGACCTCAGCAGGGCGTGGCTGGGGAACGTTGTGGGGGGTACGCAACCGGGGAGCTTGCCTTAACCGGCCGGCCCGCGAGGAGAAAGCCTCAACAAAACCCGACAGTAAAGTCGCAAATCCTCCGGAGCACCTTGGGCCAACTTCGGACTAAATATAAGTCCCTTCTCTCCTGGAATGGGCGTCACCCGGGAGAGCGACATTTAGATCGTCCCTACTCGTGGGAACACGATGGATAGAGTTAATTTTATAAATAACCAACGACGGCCTAGGGTACGTCGATTAAACTCACCTGAACCCCAAACCGAAAAAGAACAACCAATAGGAGATAACCCAGTTGCGGATGTTTTGCCGGTAGAGCCGGCAACCACCAAAGCTGGCAAGCCAAGACAGCGCTTACAGTGGACTACTGAGATGAACACATCTGTAATGCACTGTTACTATACCGCCACAAAACTAGAAACAATCTCCACAGGCTACAGGCATGAACTACACAGGCTATTTACAGCACAATACCCACACCTCTCAGCACGGGTAACTGAACAAAGACTTATTGACCAAAAACGTGTCATTACCAAAAATAACCGACTTACACCTCAACAACTACAAGCTATAAAGAATCTTGTAGCGGACGCAATAAATACAGTTGAAACGAATGATTCTC
Source organism: Callosobruchus maculatus (assembly GCA_951848785.1). NCBI lineage: Eukaryota > Metazoa > Arthropoda > Insecta > Coleoptera > Chrysomelidae > Callosobruchus > Callosobruchus maculatus. The sequence continues at coordinate 12,731,910 of CATOUR010000054.1, read as the reverse complement.
TAGTCAATGAATCAATCACGGAAACACAACACGATCATACCCTAAACGATAAGACTCCAAACACAAACACAACCAACACCACCGGCACACACTTAGAAGAAAACCCAGAACATGAGTTTATACCAGATGCCCCAGACACAGTATGCACTAACCGGCCTCCCACAACCACACGAAACCAAAACGTTACTCAAACACCTTCCTTCACACAATCTGCCGAACAAGTGATGAACGCACAATTTAACAAAGGGTGTGGCACTAACCCTGCACTGCGAGATCCCCTGCCCAGACTAATTTTCAACAGCAGCACCCAAAAAATATTACATACAATAAATACCAACGTAATACCACAATTCTTAACAAGCGGCAGTAACCTAGAGGACATCCACACCGTCATATATGCTGCCGCAGCAGCCACACTTATAGTTAACGGCCAAAAACTTCCGAAACGGTCTAATAACCACACAAGCAAAAGGTCGAAACCTAAATGGCAAATGCGAATCGAAAACAAAATTACCCCAATCAGAAAGGAACTGGCACACCTAGCACAATACACCAACAACAACAACCGTTCAAAACGCATACAGACAACAATAGATATCCTCAAATCCAAGTCGCCCCAAAAATCAATACCAGAAATAACTGATACACTCAAACAAAAACTTGCAGTCTACGCAGCTCGACTACGCAGATACAATGAATCAAACGACAGAAAGGACGCTAATAACCTTTTTCAGAAAAGTGAAAAACAATTCTACAAAAAGATAACAACCGACAACCAGGTAACAGCAGTAGAACTTCCTAGTAAACAAGAGTTTACTGAGTTTTGGGGAAGCCTATGGTCAGAACCCAAAACACATAATGAAAACGCTCCATGGATCAGACAGGAAGAGGAAAAACATCAACATATAGTGGAACAGGGAAACGTTATTCTTACGCCAGAGGAAATAGCTGAAACAATAAAACATACTCACAACTGGAAGTGTCCAGGCGTGGATAATATACAAAATTTTTGGTACAAGCAGTTCAGCTCAGTATACGAAGTGCTCACAGACCAAATTAATAAAGCCATACTCCAACCCAATAGGCTTCCCAAATTCCTCACGCAAGGAATAACGTATATAAAACCCAAAAAACGCAGACACCAAAAACCCTGCCAACTATCGCCCAATCACTTGTCTTCCCACCTTGTACAAGATCATCACCGCAACGATATGCAGAAGAATTGAAAAACACCTCACGGAAAACAGCATCCTGACTGAAGAACAAAAAGGATGTAGAAAACAAAGCCAAGGATGCAAGGAACAGCTTATAATTGATAGTGTGATCATGGAGCAAACCAGAAAAGAACACAGGAATCTTCATACCTGTTTCATCGACTATAAAAAAGCTTTCGACTCTGTACCCCATAGCTGGCTAACAAAAACTCTTCAAATATACAAAATCAACCCAGGGCTTCGTCAGTTTCTTACAAGAACGATGGAGACATGGCGAACAAATATACACCTTCAAACTGAGGACGGTCATATTCAAACGGATGAGCTACATATACGTCGTGGTATCTTTCAGGGTGACTCTCTCAGTTCACTATGGTTCTGCCTCTGTCTCAATCCGCTCTCCAACACACTTAACAGCACAAACTGTGGTTTCACCATCAGGCACCAGAAAGCAAATCAGCACAAAATCAATCATCTTCTTTATATGGATGATCTAAAACTATATGCCGCCACAGAAGTGCAACTGAGAGAATTACTCAGGATAACGGAAGCTTGTACGTCAGATATCAAGATGGAGTTTGGCATGAGTAAATGCAAGGTGCTTCACATCAATAAAGGCCAATGGAAAAACCATCCCGAACAGGAAGTAGTAACTGGCCAGACGCTAGACAACATGGACAAGGATGAAACGTACAAGTACCTGGGTATTAATCAAAACGCTAAGATAGACCACACAAAAATCAAATCACAACTAACACAAGAGTTTAAAGACCGCCTTATTAGACTGTTAAAAACGAAACTAAATTCTAGAAATCTTACAAAAGCTATTAACACATTTGCTATACCAATCCTAACATATTCATTTGGCATTATCAAGTGGTCGCACACTGACATAGAAAACATCCATATACTCATCCGAACAGAACTCACAAAACACAGAATGTCACATCCCAAAGCATGCAAGGAAAGGCTCACCATAGACAGAAAACAAGGGGGCAGAGGAATTATAGATATACAGTCACTTCATGCAAAACAAATAAAATCACTCAGACATTTTTTCCACAGTAAACAAACAAACTTGCATAAAGCAATAGTAAAAGCAGACAAAAACTACACACCACTCGCCCTTTCTTGTCCAGACCACGCAGCAGCCGCACACAACCACACACAAGCACAACAAGAAAAAATAAACACCTGGTCGCAGAAGGCACTCCACGGCAAACATAGATACCGTGTTTCACAAGACTACATTAATGAAAAGCAGTCATACACCTGGCTGCAGGATGGCCAGCTCTTTCCGGAAACGGAAGGTTTTATGCTTGCTATCCAGGACCAAGTGATTGCGACACGAAATTACAGGAAGTACATAATGGAAGATCCATCCATCTCTGATGACAATTGCAGAAAATGCCACCAACAGAAGGAAACAATAGAACACATAACTAGTGGATGCAAAACTCTCGCTGGAACTGAGTATACAGCCAGACATAACTCTGCAGCCAAAGTCATACACCAAGCACTAGCCACAACAAACAAGCTAATTGAAAACACAGATCCATATTATAACTACACACCGACCTCAGTACTAGAGAACAATCAATTCAAACTATACTGGGACATTGAAATACATACGGATAAAACCATCCCAGCAAACAGGCCAGACATAGTATTCCAGTCAAAGACAGACAAAGTGACCTACTTAATAGATATTGCGATTCCCAATGATATGAACATCCAAAACACCTACGCTGGGAAGATATCTAAATACACCGACCTCGCCATAGAAATAAAACGACTATGGAAACAAAACAAAGTTGTCATTGTCCCTCTCATTATGTCGGTCTCAGGCCTTACTCCAAATACATTTACGCCACACCTGCAACAATTGGGCCTGGATGAAAAGTTACATAAAACCTTCCAAAAGTCTGTAATCCTCAAGACCTGTAGCATTGTACGGTCCTTCCTGAATTCAGAATAATAATAGGTCAGGTATTGACTTGGCACAGCCCGTCAATACTTGTTACTACCGCAACCATGCGAGAAAAATTAAGACATGCATAATAATAATAAAGACTCCTAACTTGAATGTACTGCGTCACCCGATAAACACGGAAGAAATTCTTGACGCCTTACGAGGCGCAAAGAATTTCGCAGCTCCTGGCCCGGATGGCATAAACACCTACTGGTGGAAAAAATTCCCCAGTTGCCACCGGCATTTAGCTAGAGTTTTTAACTCGTGGCTAAATCAGGAGCAGCCAATTCCGGCTTGGTTTGTCGAGGGTCGAACCGTGCTTCTCCCGAAGACCGGAGATTTGTCTGATCCCAAAAACTACAGGCCAATAACATGTCTGAACGCGTGTTACAAGCTCTTCACCAGAATCTTGTACATGCGTATCCTTCAAGCTGTGAATCCTGTATTTCTCGACGTGTATGAACAGAGAGGGTCAAAGAAAGGAGTAGCTGGCTGCAAGGAGAACCTGTTGATTGACCGATGTGTCACGCAGGACTCTGTGCAGTACAAGCGAAACCTTTCTATGGCCTGGATTGACTATCGCAAGGCATTCGACAGCACGTCTCATGAGCTCATTGTGCGGCTGTTGGAATGTCTTTCGGTGGATAATCAGATAGTGGGGTGCATCAAACAACTGATGCCACTCTGGAAGACCCGGTTCACCATAACATCAGGTGAAACTCGGGTTCAGACAGAGTTGGTGTCATTGAAAAGAGGTGTCTTCCAAGGAGACTCCTTGAGTCCCTTGCTCTTTTGCATCTCACTTTTGCCTCTGTCCATAGCGCTGAGAAATACTAAAGGATACAGCTGTGGCACGCCCAATAACCGGAGGCACAAGGTCACCCATCTGTTTTATATGGATGACCTAAAACTTTATGCCTCCGGCCAACGCGAACTACAACAATCGCTGAGGGTGGTGCAGGAGTACAGTCATGCTATCGAAATGGAGTTCGGGACAGACAAATGTGCATTGGTTCATCTCAAGAAAGGACGAAGCGGAGATAGTGGAGATGAGGAACAGCTCGTTGATGGGAGCATCTTGCGACAACTGCATGCCGGAGATACTTATACCTACCTTGGAGTGGCGCAGCGTCATGTCCAAGAGGCAACATTGGTTAAAGAGTGTCTCCGCCGCAAGTATTTGCACCGACTCCGGCAGATCTAGTCGTCAGAACTGTCCGGCAAGAACAAAGTCGCTGCCACAAACATGCTTGCGGTCCCATTGTTATTATACACCTTTGGTGCTATACACTGGAAAGTGAACGAGCTGAAGGAAATCGACACGAAAACCCGCAAAAGGATGAATATGGAGAGAAGCCTGCATCCTAAGTCCTCTGTCCCGCGAATATACCTCCCGCGACACCTGGGAGGGCGTGGACTATTGAGTTTGGAGCGTCTGCACAACAGAGTAGTACTGGCCACTGCCTGCTATGTAACGAACAGCACCGATCCCCTGATCCGCTTCGTGCGAGAGCACGAGAATGCGGGAAAAGGAGCCTTTCTTTTTAGCGCAGCGAAACGAGCAGCCGAGGAGCTCAGCCTCACACTCGACTTCAAGCGGAGGTGTCAGCAGTCCATTACGGAACTTGCTCCCGCAGAATTAAAAGCCCACATTAAAACTGCCGAAGTCGACTTCCTCTTAAGACTTCATAAAGATAAGCCAATGCATGGAATCTTCTACAAACATCTAGAAGAGCATGGCTTGTCTGAGCAGTTGACCTTCTCTTTCCTAAGGTCTAGTGGGTTGAAGTCGGAGACTGAGGGCTTTATAATGGCTTGCCAAGACGGTGTCTTCAACACCTTGGTATACCGTAAAAGGGTTATGGGTGTAGATGTACCCGACACCCATTGTAGAGCTTGCCGACAGGCGCCAGAGACGCTTATGCATCTCTTGTCGGCGTGTAAGACGTACGCTGGGACGGCTTACGTCCACCGGCACAACGCGGCTCTACGAGTGCTCTACTATCATTTAAGGCACTCATACGGTATCGATGAGACACCGGTGCTGCCATACGCTCCAGGGGATATAGAGTCCGTTGTGGAGAACGAGAGATGCCGGATTTACTGGAACTACTCGTTCCCCACGCTCGAGCTTGTACAGGCAAACAAGCCCGACACAGTCCTTCTCGACCACCAACAGAAGACGATGTTCGTTATTGAGTTTTCGGCGCCTGCCGAAGTGAACATCGTCTCTAAGGAGGAGGAAAAGCGGACCAAATATCAGGAGTTGCTCGGACAACTTCGCAGGCTCTGGCCAGACTACACTGTAAGTCTGCTGGTTATGGTCATTGGATCCCTAGGTGGAATGAGGAATACGCTGCTCTCTGCACTGCGCAAAATACCGGTGTGCCGTGCGGCGGCGCACATCTTAGCCGCCAGAATGCAGAAGGCAGTCATCCTTGGGTCCCTTCGTCTACTTAGGGCGTACGATTCGCGGACCCAGTGATTGCTCACCTCACGGTGTGAGGAGTAGTCATTGGGTAATGGAACAGCAGCTCGGTGTGTCGGAGCCCGAGCTGCACTTTTTTGTTAAGACTTTATTATATCATATGGGACATATGTATAAAAGGCGAAGTCTGGCCAAATGGCCACTCAAACTTAACCCCACGCTAAAGATTAATTCTAAAACTAAAACTAAATCTAAATCTAATTTTTATCTATCTCTATCTATCTCAGATAGATAGAATTACTGCTGGCTTTAATATTTAATACTTAATGTAATATAGTATATCAGATATTTTATATAATGTAACAAAGTATATCAGATGCTAGGGAAATATATTATATATATATAAGGATTACCTATTGAATGGAAATAAAATGCTGCTTATACTTAATTTTGAACAGATTAGTGCCGAAATAAGTCTTTAGATGAGGAACAAGTGTGTTGTATAAACTAACAACATTATATGAAAATGATCTCTGAAACATGGCTGTATGATGAGATGGCATTAGGAACGTAGTTTTTCTATGCCTAGTATCAATTTGGTGGACTAGTGAGAAAGAAATAATCTTGTCATATAAATAGGCAGGAGAAAGAGAAATTAGGATTTTTTGAACAAAACACAACAACTGGACTTTAAACATATTTTCGGTTTTGAGCCACCTAAGCTCGTTTATAGATCTGGTTACGGGATCGTACTTTCTTAAGCCACATATCAGCCTACAACATGAATTTTGGATTTTTTGCAACCGACTGCATTCCTCTCTTCTAAGCGCTGAAAAATAAACTATACTACAATAAGAAATTTTTGAAATGATCAATGATTCACATAAAGCCTTTTTCATTGTGGGCGTTAAAATATGTTTGTGAATATATAGTAACCTGAGCCTCAGGAAACAATTTTTTGTTAAATTAGCAACATGATCAGCAAAACGCAGATCCTCGTCCATTATCAGGCCAAGGTTTTTTTGTAGATGTAACAAACGGTACAGCAACATTATCAATTTTGATGTTGAGACGAGATTTAAGAAGATGCCGTTTATACTTGGAACAAAAAATAATAAGTTTTGATTTGGAAGGATTTAAGCGTAAATTGTGATTAGCTGCAAAACTATGTATATTAGTGAGGTCTTCATTTATTAATTTAGAAGCAGTCGCGACATTGTCAGGAGAAAAATTGTAAAAAACTTGGGTGTCATCAGCATAATAGTGTACTTTGCAGTTTTTTACTACATTGGCCATGTCAGCTGTATATAACAAAAATAGCAGAGGGCCAAGGATTGACCCTTGAGGTACTCCTGATGCTATGGGTTTTAGACTTGAACCGTGATAGTCAATGATAACACTTTGCTGTCTTCCTGTCAGCTGAGTAACCTAATAGAATCAGTGTCAAAACCGAAGTACCTACATTTCGCTAGTAAAAGTGAATGATTCAGCGTGTCAAAGGCTTTACTAAAATCTAACAGTATAAGAGAAGTTGCTAAAGATTGGTCAAGAGAAGTGATTATGTCATCAGAGACACGTAAAAGGGATGCTGTAGTGTTGTGGCCCTTTCTAAATCCAGACTGATGAGGAGGAATAATATTGTGCTCGTCAACATACTTTATAATTCGCTGGTTAACAACCTTTTCAAATATCTTTGATAAAGTTGAAAGTAAGGTCAAAGGTCTTAAATCATCAAAAGTTTGTGGATTAGTAGTCTTGGGCTTAGGGGTAACTAAGCCAACTTTCCAGCTAGATGGGAAGTAGCCCTCCTCAATACAGCAGTTAATCACGTGAGTTATATATGAGGCTATTGCGGGTAGGCACAACCTAATCATTTGAATGGTAATACCGTCAGCCCCTTTGGCATTAGACTTAATTTCACTAATAGCTTTCAGTACGGTACTAGTATCAACCAAAGAAATGTGAAAATTCAAATCGTTATCAAGTTTATTAACTGAATAATACCTGATACTGTCTGAGCAGACAGTGTCACTGTTTTGGAATATGGAGGCAAAGTGCTGGTTTAGCTTTTCAACATCATTTAGTGTGATAGGTATATTAAAATTATCCCGTTCTTGAATTCCAAACGACTTTAAAGCTTGATAAAACTGCGCTGGTTTATTGTTTTCATATAAGAATTTAAGGTATGCTGCTTTCTCTCTGCGAAGGGACGCTTGCGCAAAATTTCTAAGTCTTTTGTATTCGTCCCAACTTTCGGGAGTCTTTAGGCGCTTGAATTTAGTCAGTGCCTTATCACGCTGGTTCGTAATCATTTTAATCACAGGAGTTATCCAAGGCGCCTTAGGCTTGCTGACGCGTACAGTTCTGATTGGAGCATGTACATCAAATAAACGAGTTATATTGTCGGTGAGAAAGTGAACCTTCTCGTCAATGTTGTTAATATATAATATACTCTGCCACGATACATTAAACAAATCTACGGAAAAATGGTCTATGCTAAAACTTTTAAAATCTCTAAATGTGATGAATTTTGGAGGAGGTCTCTTTAACCTAAAGGATAGTTCACAAAACACAATTCTATGGTCACTTACTATATCTGCATTATACGTGCCATGTTTGTGACAGCTGGATTCATTGTTAATAAATATAGGATCCAGAAGAGTAGCAGATCTATCAGTGATCCTGGTAGGTTCACTTAGAATCTGCTTCAAATTATAAGATTCAAGCCAATGGCTAATTTTATTATGATTAAGGAAATTAACATTAAGGTCTCCCAAAACTATAATGTCGTCATATGATGGAATCAACAGAGATAAGACGTTGTCGAGAATCTCAACGGCCCTATTGACATTTTCATTAGGAGGTCTATAAATAGTACCCAGAGCTACAGATCTTCTCCCAATCTGAACCTTAATCCATAGCATTTCAACTATATCAGTATCATGCTGACTTATATCAATTATCCCGGATGTAAAATGGTCATTGATATAGACACCTATGCCACCACCACGCCCATCTCGATCGCATCTATAGAAATTGAAACCAGGAATATGTACAGATTGGGAGGGAATATTAGGTGACAGCCATGTTTCAGTAGTAGCCATGATATCGAACGATAGACTATTTACCATATAAGAGAAAACAACAAAGGATGACAAAAGCGAGCGAGTATTTAAATGGCCAAATTTAACAAGGTTTTTTGTATTAGCCATAATCGATTCTTTCTTTCAAGTAAGAAATATAGCTCATGAAAATTGGACAATCCAATTATACTAAAATTAAGTTTATGATTACATATATAAAAATCTATGATATATTTTCATAATTTAGAAATCTATTTTTGACAAAAATTGGTGTTGATAATATTTAAGTGTAGGACATTCTTTATCGGAAGCATGGTGATTTGTGTTATGTGAATGGTTGTGTTTTATATTTGAATAATAACAGTTAGGACATGATAGCAATTCTGTATTGCAAGAGCCGCTCTCATGGTTTTTTCCACATTTACAACAAATTTTGGGATTTCTGCATTTATTGGTACTGTGGTTAAATCTAAAGCAGTTCTTGCATTGAGAAACAAAATTGCTATCATAAACTTTTAGAGATTGCCAGTCTATCAAAAGTCTACCTTCATCATCATTCATTAAAATTTTAAATACATTTCCGGATACTTCTGCGTGTATGGTATAATAGTTATGTTGCACTATATAATTTAGGTAAGTAACTCTAATATCTTCTTCATGAAGAAAATAGTTTTCTCGGATGAGCTTTTCCTTTATTTCTTCCATTGTGGGCTTTTCCCTGGTTTTATAACCAACAATTTTAATTTTTGGTAGAATTTTCTTTTCTTCCATAACTTCATATTTTCTCAAGAGAACTTGGTCCATCTCATTCTTCAATATATTTACGTATTTATCTTGTAATTTCAGTTCAACACCTCCATCTCTTGTATCATTAACGGCTTCTATTTTTATTTGCAGTTTTGATAAATTTATATTTTTATTCAGATCTTTTTTTGTATCAGAGCAATTTTGTTTACCTTTTGGTTTAATTACTAACTTCTTTAATGATTTTTGGGGTGTTCCTAGTTGTTTGTTTGCAACTGATGCATATGATATTAGGCTTGGTTGTTTTTCTAAATTTTCTAGTCTTTTAGTAATCTTATAGATAGTTCCAACGATTGTGTCTTTTTCTATTATGTTGCTAGTAATGAGGTTGTAGTGGCTTTGTAGATGGTCATTTTCCTTCTTATTACTAATAACGTTGTTAATGGATCTAATATCGTTTTGAAAACAATAGAGATAAGTGACGCAGTTAGAAACCAATTTTTTCTTGAATGATGATTGCACTAGCTTCAAACCATGGCAAAACGCAAGTGGTTAATTGCATCGCACCAACAATGTGGCTCTGATAATTCCAATCAATTTAGTTGAAGACAACAAGGGGAATCGACGTTTCAGCATTTTCTACATGAATATCCGCAGTATACGTACCAAAATCCATGACCTTGAAGAACTATTGGTATCAGCTAAGTTACCAGAAGTTGTATGTTTGTCCGAAATTTGGTGTAAAGATTATGAAATTATCGAGATACGTCTCAGTGGGTATGCTCTTGTTGACCATTTCTCGCGAAGTGATACTAAAGGTGGCGGCGTGGCAATATACTTGAAAGAGGGTATAAACTATAATAATAAAGTTAGTCATCGTGTTGATAGAATCGCTTCTTCGTTTGAGTATGCTTTGGTTGAGGTGATAGCTGAGAATGAAAAAATATTAGTCGGTTGTTTCTACAGAGCACCGGCGGCAGAGATCCTGTTTTGTTCCACTGCAACCTAGAAATACTATTAGAGCTACTGAACTGCTCTAATATGCTCTCATGTTATGGCTTCAACCAACTTATACATGAATATACCCGTGTATGTTATGGCTCCAAATCAATTATTGATAATGTTTTTACTAATATTGATATAAGTTGTTTGGAAAAGCATGTATTAATTTTCGATCTATCTGACCACTACTCTCAACTGGTAAGATATATAATATCGAATGTATGCAAAGGCAGTAACCCTACTTTGTATCATGAGAGATGATTTTTCAATGACATTGATAGCATAAATTATTTTAGGTACCTGCTCTCACTGGAAGATTGGCCTACTTTGATATCTAGCGGCACCAGTGATCAAAAATTTTAATGCATTTTTTACCCAATTTCTCGTTCACTTGGACAAAGCTTTTCCTGTTAATTTGCGTAAAACTAAAAAGCGGAAGTAACGAAAAAATGAATGGATTACCGAGGAAATGATAAATGAAGGAATATTTTTACGAGATGTTTTCAGCCTGTGTAAGTCTGAGAATGATAAACGTATCCACACTATGTATAAGTCATTAAAAAAGATAGTTGAAGCAAAAAAGCTATACTTCAGTAAAAAAATTTCTAATTCAAAAAAACATTTCGAGGGCTTCCTGGCAGGTAGTGAAATATCATACTAATTCAAATAATCCTAGTTGCTATCCTACCAAAATGTTGGATGATCAGGGTCAGTCTGTTGATATCAATAAGCTTGCACATGAATTCAATGAGTATTTTATTAACTCGGTCAAAACGATAGTACACTATACAAAAGGTACTCATTCTAAAGATGTACAGTATCCAGCTGAACGCAATTCATCGCCTAACTCTCTATTTCTGCATCCTGTTGATGAGACTGAAATCTTAAGGTACATCAGATATATATCATCAAAATCTTCAAGTGGAATATCAGGGAATATCAGAAACCTCTGTCATATCTCTAATGAAGCTTGTGAGAATATGGTTTCATATTGCATTAATAATAAACTTATGCTAAATCCTAGCAAGACTGAAATGTTACTTTTTAACACAAAGCCTAATGGTCAAAGTATACTGGTTAAAATTAATAAGCAAACAATACAGCAATGCTCCGAAGTGAAATTTTTGGGCGTTATTATGGATGAGCGGCTGTCATGGAACAACCATGTGGATTATCTGTTGAGAAAGATATCACGCCACTATTTCAATCTGAGGCAATTGAGAAGCCTCGTTACAATGGAGATACTCAGGATGTATTATTTCGCTTATGTGAATTCTTTGCTCAGTTACTGCATTGTGTCCTTGGACTAAAAGAAGTCTTTATTCTTCAAAAAAAGGTGATTAGGACATTCAAACCACATAACTACTCATGTCGTTCATTGTTTTTTGAATTGAGAATTATGACAGTATATTCACTGTACATATATAAGTGTTTTTTGTATATTAATTACCGCTAGATATCAAAAAACTAAACTCTATTCACACTTTCAATAAAGAGGTCAAAAAATTACTGCTTATGCATTCATTCTACCCATTGACGAATATATGAATTGTACCCTTGACATTGCATAATACTTATGTAGGCAGCTATATTTTTGTTCACTGTTTCTTTGTTTATCTGTTTGTTGTTTGCTATTTCTTGCAACAATGTATTTACTAATGAAATTTGTTTGTTGTTCGTTTATATACATTATTATAATTGTTGACTATCTTCCAACACTCTGTAAGAGTCATACGGAGATAAAGAGTATTATTATTATTATTATTACTATATGCAGATGACACTTCTTTCCTTGCCCATTCGCCTAAAATTGAGGAGTTGAGGCAGACTGCAAACATCTCTATCAAAGCTATCCATCAGTGGTTCTCCAATAATGGCCTAGTACTGAACAGCTCTAAATCTCTGTTTTTTCGCTCTTCCTACAGCCACGATAACTACTATCATAGTATTTTGCTGAAGTCCCTGAATAGCTCTATAGGGCAGTGTCACTCAGAAAAATTTTTAGGAAGCCATATCTCAGCAAACTGCACCTGGAACCTTCATATACACTGTGTTCAAAAAGTACAGGACTAAATAAATAACTAGGGAAGTAGGGATCGCACAAAAAAAGGTTAAGACAGAAGCCGTAGGAAATTTCTCAGGCTAACCGATGGTGACCTTTATGATGACCTTGGCCTTGGAATTAAGGTCAAATCAAGGTCAACTCAGTTTTTTTAAATGGAATCCTCCTACTTTTGACGACGGAAATGAAATGCCCGGAAGATTATACGTTGAGATGTGAGCTTGACCTTTTGTTGAAAAAAAAATCACCTTAAATGATTAAGTTCAAGGTTAAAATGTGATCACCAGGATATTCTGGGAAGTAAAGGTCGCACAAGAAAATGGTCAAAACAAAAATCATACGAATGTTTGACCTTAACTTAATGATCTAAGGTCAAACTTTTCAAGTAGTGCAACTCATATCTGAACATAAAATTTTCCGGCTTTTCATTTCTGGCGTCACAAGTAGGAGTTTCCATTTAAGAATAGCGATTTAACCTTGATGTGTCCTTGATGTCAAAGTCAAGGTCAGCATAGAGGTTACCATCGGATAGCCAGGAAAAGTTCGTACGACTTTTGTCTTGACTATCTTTTTGTGCAACCCCTCATCATCATCATCATAATCACAATGCCCCAACAGACATGTTGTGAACTCGTAAAATGCATTAAGTCGGAGCTAGAATATTGCCGACATGAATATTATCAATAGTTTTGAGAACTGTAGCTCGCCATCTTTCGCGATTTACTGTCAGTAGTGACGCTATTGATACTCATATCCAGCAACTGTTTCGTCGTATCCACCCAGAGTGTAGGGGAACGGCCACGGCGCCACCCACTCGGGGCGTGACCCTGAAGTACAAGCTTCTCTATATTATCGCTTCTGTGTATATGTCCGAATAATGTAAGCATTCTCGTCGACACTATGGAGGATAGTCTCTTTGGATTACCGAGCTCATCCAGTATGGAAGCGTTAGTTCGATGGGCGGTATAAGGACTGTCAGCACGTCCACGTCCACATTTCAAAAGCATCTATGCGAGCTCGATCTGCCTTTTTAACAGTCCAAGTTTCCGAGGCATACAAAAATATGGAGTACGCACACACGCCATATTTTAGTAAGCTTTGTCATGGCCACACGTGCCAGTTGAATGCGCTGTCGAATCTCATTTTCACAGCTACCCGAATTGTCGACGCGACCCCTACTTCTCAAGATATCCTGCTGGTCACATTTTGATCTTTACTTAATCATACAAGGTCCGTTTTTTCAAAAGGTTAAGCTCATATCTGGACGTAGAATTTTCCAGGCATTTCATTTCTGGCATGAGAAGTAGGGGTATCTATTTAAGAAAATCGATTTGGTCATCGTCGGATAGCCAGGCAATTTTCTTACGACTTTTGTCCTAATTATTTTTTTATGCGACCCCTACTTCCCTAGTTATTCAATTGGTCCGATACTATTTGAACGCGGTGTAGATAATTTATGCAGGAAATTAGCTTCAATATCATATTGCAACAATCAGCTGAGATGGATTGTGGATAGACCAGTTGTACTGATGTATTGCTATGCATATTTCAATTCAAATATTCGTTACGGAATAGCAGCTTGGGGAGCCAGTCGAGAAGCCATCAGAGTATTCATTATTCAGAAAAGGGTATTAAGGCTTACACTGGTGGAGTAGGTTGTACGACAAGTTGCAGGGTCATTTTGTTTAGTTTAAAAGTAGCCGGCATTTACATAGATTAATTATTATTGATTATTATTGTATGCTATATCCAGTCCTGATGACCTTAAATTGTCACAACAGGTATAATATAAGGAACTCGTTCTTTCTGCAAGTTCCCGCACACAGACTTGGTAACGCAGAATTGAGTAGATAGAGATATATGGAAATAAGAGTACTATATAATGTACATAATTCTGACATGTCTTATGTCACTTAAATTGTGATCTAGATGACCAGTAAATTTCATTCATGATTTATTAAACATCTACCATCAATAAAGGAAGGAATGACCCTAAGCCCACTGACCTTGACGACTGAATATAACAAATGTTTGAGTTTTCAAACCCCCCCACCTGGCCCACTATCCCGATTGCACCTCCTTAAGAAAAAAAAAATGGAAAAGGATCAGTAACCCCCGAAACGCCTAAAAACTAAGTTTTAGGGGGTTCTTATAATTATTTGTTTCTTTATCAACGGTTACCGACGGCAATTAGTGACGTGGATTTTCATTATTATGTAAATATGATAAAATGCCCAAAAAGCGTATCATTACAATATCGAAAATGATCGCGACCTCATTACTCCCCTACCACCTATCCATGTAGGAAGTAAAATGTGGAAAACGATCAGAAACCTCCAATTTGCCTGAAAAATGAAGTCAAGTTGACTGACTCAGTACTTCCCACACATTACGCTGATAGTTGCTTTCATACTTGTCGCGTTCTTTGATTATTGCTACGCTGCCACTGACAAGATTTTTAACAAACATACGCGTTTTCCATTCTCACCACGGTAACAATATACTGGGTTAAAATTTCATTAGAATCGAATTAATAATGTCCACGTTATAAAATACAAAACGATTTAGATTTTTTTTTATGGTCGGCCTCCCGCAAAGGCCGAAAGCCTATGGCGCTGTAGGAGCGCTGCGAGAGGACAAATGTCTGTTCACGTTAGATTTGAAATGCTGCAGGTCGTAGCCGTCGGGAAACAAATTCCCCGGCAGCTGATTCCACAGCGTCGAAGCTCTCCAAAAGAAAGAATGCTGGAGGAGACTGGTTCGGGGAGTAAGGACCTCGACCTGGTAAGGATGAGCTCGCAGAGCTTCTCTAGTATTCCTGGTTCGGACGGCCTTTGGTGTTATTATCTGGGAGAGCTCACTCGAACATCTTCCGTGATAGAATCTGTAAAGCAGACATAGGTCAGCCACGCTCCTTCGACGTTCCAGGCTGTGGAGGTCCTTTGTGAGGTCAGGCGTATCGATTAATCTAATTGCTCTTTTCTGGATAGTGTCCAGAAGCTTTAGAGAGTGCTTCGGAGCACATCCCCATACGTGGGAGCAATACTCCAGCGATGGTCGGATCTGTGCCTTGTAGAGCAGCAGCAGTTGCTCTGGTGTATACAACTTCCTACAGCGGAACAAAACTCCAAGCTTCTGGGATGCCGTTTTAGCAATACTGACGACGTGGTCATGCCAGGACATGTTATTGTTGATGTTGATTCCCAAGAGCTTGACGGAAGGTGATTCGACTATGGGGTGACCCTCCATTTCCACGGTTGGTAAGCCATCGTGAGACTTCTTTGTCAGTGTTGTTGGCTGAGTTTTTTGTACGTTGAACTGTACTTTATTTGCTAATCCCCACTCGACAATTGTTCTGATATCTGCGTTGATCCGTGAGGCATGCTGCTGTCGCCGACGTACCGTCTCCTGGGATGATAGTGGCTTGCCTGGTTCCATGCACGACACTAATGTACTGTCATCTGCGAAGCTGTAGATTGGATTGGATGTTATTTCCAGCATCTCGTTGATGTACGGCAGAAACAGTGTAGGGGATAGGACAGATCCCTGAGGAACACCGGCGTTTATTGAAAATACGTCTGATGAACAGCCCTCAACTACAACACACAGAGATCGATCGTTCAAAAAGCTATTCAGCCACTGGCGCTGGCCAGGTGGTAGTCCATAAGCAACAAGCTTGACCAGAAGTCCGTCATGCCACACTCTGTCGAAGGCTTTCGATATGTCAAGTGCAACAACACGGGATTCGCCATGTTTGTCTATTGCTCTGTTCCACAAGTGAGTGACGTAGGCAAGGAGGTCACCTGTAGACCTGTGCTTGCGGAAGCCATACTGGCGATCATTTATGATGTCACTGTTGTCCAGGTATTTCAGGAGCTGTGTGTTAATGACAGTCTCCATAACCTTAGACATGATGCTGAGAAGAGCCACAGGTCTATAGTTAGTGGGATCAGTTTTTTTGCCCTTCTTAGGGATAGGTTGCACGCAGCCAATCTTCCACAAATCGGGAAACACGCTTCGTTGATACGAAAGTTTGAAGAGCTTGCAAAGAATAGGTGCAAGCTCAGCGGCACAGCGTTTAAGGACAATGGCTGGAATTTGGTCAGGACCAGTAGCTTTATTGGTGTTCAGTTTTTGGAGGATGCTTTTTACATCTCGATGTCGAAATCTGACCTCTGTCATTCTCGAGTTCACGCTTATGGTGGTGGTCGGAGTACTTCCTTGAAAGTCTACAGTAGAATTGGCTGTGAAGAGCTTCCCAAGATGTCTGCTTTTTCTTTAGGAGCAGAAGCGATGGACTTGTCCTCTCTGGTCAAGGGTGGTATTGACGAATAGGAAAAGTTCTGACTAACAGCCTTAGCTACAGACCAGAATGTTCTGGACGAACTAGGACACGAGAGGAGCTTGTTCTTAATTTTTTGGTTGTGTTCCTCCTTGCTGCTGTCAATCACGCGTTTGCAGTGATTTCTGGCGTCGATAAAACTGCGGTGGTTCTCGGCATTTGGATTTTTCCTCCATTCTTTGTAATGGTGGTTTTTAGAGGAAACTGCATCTCTACAGCGCTGATTGAACCAGGGCTTGTTTTTGGAGGGATGCTTGACGACATGAGGAATATAGGCTTCCATGCCAGATATTAATACCTCTGTTATTTCTTGGGCGCAAGCTGATGGGTCTCGTGACTTGAAGCAGACGTCGTTCCAGGGAAAGGACTGGTAGTATTCTCTTAGGTCGTCCCACTTTGCTGATCCGTAATGCCAGACCCGGCGAGGCTTTGCATGGTGGAGATCTGGAGAACGCATTCTGCATAGCGTTGAGACGGTGTTATGGTCAGACGATCCCAGTGGAGCAGTTACTTTCACTGTGTAGATTGTTGGAGTAGTTGTTAGATATAGGTCCAACAGACTAGCAAAATCTCCGTGGCGGCTGGGGATCCTTGTTGGTTCTTTGACTATCTGCTCCAAGCCGCAGCTAATAGCGAAGGCTTCAGCTTCACGTCCCTCGTCGTCCGTTTTGTTTGAGTGTTTGAGCCAGTAGGAGTTGAGAACGTTGAAGTCACCCAGAAAGACTATCTCTGAATGAGGGTGATCTGATTGCAGCGCGTCTACAGTGGCTGAAAGCTTCTCGAAGAGCTCTTTGCAGTTGTTATTGCTTGGTGGCCTATAAATGCAGCATATAAACTTGGAATGATTTTGGAAGGATATTTTGAGCCATATGATATCAAATCCTTCCAGTTCGAGCTCTTCTTCTCGATGACAAGAAAGCCCAGATTTAACGTACACGCATACGCCAAACCTACGTCTAAATCGGGTGTATAAGTCATATCCGGGATATCTGAAGTAGTTACCCATTGTTGAAGAGCCGACTTGAGTTTCCGTAAGAGCCAGAATGTGTGGCTTCTCTGCCTGAAGGTGTTGATGGACAGAGTTTATGTTGGAGGCAAGTCCTCGTATATTTGTAAAGTCGGCCCTGAAAAGGTTTCTCTGGCCTTCGGGCCTGTCGTCAGTGCGAAGTTGCTGCGAAGGACGGCTTCTGTTGTTAGCCTGACGAGGAGTGGCAGCACAATTCTTTAAACAAACTTCGCTTAATGTTCCCCCCGGACCACCTGGCACCCGGAGATCCGAACGGCCAGGTATTTTACCTCCGGAATCTTTTGATCCTGGAAGAGCCATTGAGCATTCTTTACCTCTAATTAATCCAATTTGTCACTTATGAGATCAATAAATTCTCGTATAGTATACAGAAAAGTCCCTTAGTTCCTGTAGTAGGCTAGGCAATGTTCGGATGCACCTACAAAGGTGATTTGTGTCGCTAGATCTTCCTTCACAGGTTAGTGGACAGCCTATTATGAGTACAAGAACTTTTTTAATTTTTCAACCCCCAACCCCCCAACCACCCCAAATTCACCCCCACCCAAAAAAACGCAGAAAATGATCAGGAACCTCTAAAACGCTTAAAAACGAAGTTTGAGCTGTTTTTATATTTTTAGTTTTTTTATTATTTCTGCGCCGCCACTGGCACGATTTATCAAAACCATACGCGTTTTCCATCTTCACCATGGTAGTAATGCCGTTTCAAAATTTCATTAAAATCAATTCGACAGTTTCCTCGTTACAACGATCTGACGCAATACGTATGCTTACATCAAGAAAAATTTGTCCTTTGCTTTCTGTAATAGGCAAAGGCAATGTTCGGATGGATCTAAAAAAGTTATTTATGTCGCCAGGTCTTCCTTCACAGGTCAGTGGACAGTCTATTATGAAAGCAACAAATTTTTCAACTTTACAACCCGCCACCCCCCAACCACCCCAATTTCACCCCCACCCAAAAAAAAAAAGTAGAAAATGATCAGGGACCCCTGAAACGCCTAAAAAGTTTCAGCAATATTTAATTTTTTTGTTGTTTGCTAATTACTCCGCCGCCTATACACCGATTTTCAAAATTATAGGAACATTACCTACTACGACCCCACAGCATACTGCCACCCAAATTTCATCACAATCTATGCAGCGGTTACTGAGACTATGAGGGTAGAAAAACGCGACAGACACATAGACAGACCGACAGACAAACAGACCGACAGACAGACCGACAGACAGACCGACAGACAGACCGATAGACAGACCGACAGACAGACCGACGGACATACCGACAGACAGACCGACAGACAGACCGACAGACAGACCGACAGACAGACCGACAGACAGACCGACAGACAGACCGACAGACAGACCGACAGACAGACCGACAGACAGACCGACAGACAGACCGACAGACAGACCGACAGACAGACCGACAGACAGACCGACAGACAGACCGACAGACAGACCGACAGACAGACCGACAGACAGACCGACAGACAGACCGACAGACAGACCGACAGACAGACCGACAGACAGACCGACAGACAGACCGACAGACAGACCGACAGACAGACCGACAGACAGACCGACAGACAGACCGACAGACAGACCGACAGACAGACCGACAGACAGACCGACAGACAGACCGACAGACAGACCGACAGACAGACCGACAGACAGACCGACAGACAGACCGACAGGCAGACCGACAGACAGACCGACGGAAATGAGTGACGTGGATTTTCGTTATGTACACATCATAAAACGCCCAAAAAACGTATTATCTCAAAATCGAAAATGTTCGCGATTACAATACTCCCCTCACCTATCGGTGTGGGAAGTAAAAACGAAGTTTCAGCTGTTCTTATATTTTTAGTTTTTTGATTACTGCTGCGCCGCCACTGATACGTTTTATAAAAACAATATGCGTTTTCCATCCTTATCACGGCAGGTATACTGTGTCGAAATTTCATTAAAATCAATTCAATCATTTATATGTTTCAGTAATAGACAACGCAATGTTCGGATGCACCTATATAACTATATTATGCCGCTAGATCTGTCTTTCATAAGTCAATGGACAGCCTATCATAAATGCAAATAAATAACAAACAATTTTTGGTTATACAACCCCTCACTCCCAACCATTCCAATTTGACCTCCACCCAAAAATTAGTGGAAAATTATCAGGAAAATATATGATTTCTTTTTTGTTCGATGCTAATTACTCCGCCGCCCATGCACCGATTTCCAGAATGGCCTACTACGACCCCACAGCATATCACTACCCAAATTTCATTACAATCCATGCAGCGATTACTGAGATTACGAGGCTAGAAAAACAAACAGACAGACCGACATAGAGACACACCGATGGAAGAGAGTGACGTTATTTAGATATCGTAAAACCCAAAAGCCCAAAAAGCGTATTGTCTCAAAATAGAAAATTTTTGCGATCTGAATATTCCCCTCACCGATCGGTGTGGGAAGTAAAGGGCAGCATAAAGATGCTCTATTTTTCCAACGTTATGATAAGGTTTTGAAACTGCACATACAAAACGTTGTAGAAAACGTAGCATCTGGCCCAGCCTTTAGATATCGACCGGAAGCAGAGGATCCTCAGGTGAATGCTCAGGTCCTTCTGCCATTCTTATTTTACCGTATTTACAAATTTTCCGTCAAAAAACATTGTTTTGCGGTGCTATTTTTTGTTCGTTAACATATATTTTGCTGAGTTGTAAGGTTCACACATTTTCAGACACTTTCTTCTTTTGCTTTTTTGACGGAGTTGAAGGCTCGGAAGGGAAGGCCGAGTCATCAAATATCGTTCGTGCAGCATTTAAAAGCTTTTCTAGGCCGTGTGTCGCATGTATAAAGTCCCTTTCGCACAGCAGCACCTGCCCTCCAGTTGAGGGAAGGTCTTTACGGTCAAGTTTAGTGGAAATGGCAAAGGGGATGGAACAGGTCCTTGGAGTAATCAGAATTTATCTCGCAGGATACGTATCCATTGTCAGTTAAGCTAGACGAATGGGTGACTTACTGTTGATGTGTTTTCTCTTATACGTGGTCGGTCATCCTTGACGTAGAACATCTCGTCGAAACCCTTGCTGAGGTCTCAGTGGATCGAAATCGTACACCACGGACCATACTGCCGAGTATCTCGGTGTCGTTTTTGACTGGAGGATAATCTGGCTGAACCGTTCAAAACGAAATTCAGAGTTATCGGCAACTGCACCCAGCGTTGTATAGTCATTCGAAACTAAGTTAAATTAATAATATTGAGCTTATAATATTATATTATATCAGCAATTAGCAAGACATCTGCTGATTAATATTTTCTTGCTAAAGCGCACTTATGACTCGTGCAGGTCTCCTAAAGTAGAACTTTAGTAGGCATTCACAGTAGCGGCTTATAGGAGCGTTGGAGTGCGTTGGCCAACGTCGAGTCCCCTCGGCAGGTAGAAGCAGGCCGGCGCCGGTTCCGGACCTAGTCAAACACACCAGTGCATGGTACAATGAAAACAGACAAGAAAAAGAGTACAAAGATTGGCCAGTCGCATCTAGACACGGTACAGGAAACATGCAATAAGGGTTCAAAATGTTGCCCATTATTGGCAAAACAATGAGGGATAGTTGCAAAAACACTGGAAATGATTCCCCTGAGGGGATAGAGGGTACAATAGGGGGTGAAATAGTTTTTGGTTAAAAAGTTGTCTCTCTGGACAAATATTTTGAAGTGTCTTGGCGCTTTTTCGTTTAATCAGCGGTTTGTGATAAGTCCGTGGTGGGAAGTTATCAAATGAACTATTAGTACATACATATGTAGACTCACATCATATACATTAGAACCATTTAGTTGAAATTTGTCAATCAGATGAGTATGTGCCTGATACTGTACACGTTCAACGAATTCTTGTGTGCGTCTTATTAAGGAAGCTATCCACTCTGGTAGAGATTGTTTGAATCGCTTTGTAAACAAGTTTTTGATATCAAAAGGGAGAAGTGTTGTATCATTTTGGCGCTAAATTGAGATATGACCGCCGCATGACTGTTTTGTTTGGTTTGGGGATTATTGTGGTACCTAGCCTACATCTAGTGTTGTGGTTGTGTATAAATGTGTTATGCTCATTTGAATATATCTCTGATACTAAGTGATAGTACGTAGTAAATACAATTGCCTAACGTTATATATTTGGGTCTCGTAATATCATTGGTCGGGTACATTGTTATTTTGTTAAACATTACTGTTAGAATAGCTTTTACTTCCGATATACACCGATAGGTGAGGGGAGTATTGGTTTCGCGAAAATTATCGATTTTGAGATAATATGCTTTGTGGGCATTGGGAACAACATTGAGATTGGACGCTCTACATAAGGAGGCTCCTGCATTTGGCAACGCATGAGGAACGACCTGGGTTCGGTGGGAATTCCCGTGTCGGACAGATCCTTTGGGCTGGCCCGCCAGGTATGAGATAATAATTATAACATCATTAAATGCTCATTCCTTCCAACATTTTTCTATCGCAGTACGGTAATAGTGCAGCTTGTGTATTTTATCCCAAATAGGGGTTTTCGCAAACACTGAAGCTATAAGTAATTCTTTATCGCTACTCATCTTCGACCGGCACAGATGAAACCAGGTAGCAAACTAAATTTCTGTTACTATAAAGGCGTACAAGCGGGCTTCCGACGCTGGTAAGCGGTCGAAAACTCAGTTGAGCAGGTGAGTCTGCATGCGGCACCTGCACGCCTTCGCACGCCCTTGCACGCTCACTAAAAAGCCCCACTGAGTTTGCGCGCTTACGCACAATCACGAAAGTTTGGTATGTTTCAAACGAGACTCTTGAGTTTCCAGACTTCATATTCAATCCCAGGTTAAAAAGTGACCACTTTGAAAAGTATCACGGACCTACAAAATGAGTGACAGCGAAGTTTATATAGGATTTTCTTTCATTTTGTGAGTCTTATTTCATTCCACAGCATTACCAGTTATACAGTTACAAATAATATAGGTTGATTACATTCCGCAGCATATTGCTGTTTGAATTTCATTAAAAACAAAAAAATTATCAGAATCATTCAAATTTCATTCTACGGAGTTTCTGTTCGTTTTCCATTTGAAGGGCCCAATGTACAAAGTGCCCAAGTCACATTTTTCCGTTTTTGAGAACAATGCTTTTAAAGTTTAGATATCTCTCTCTCTCTCTCTCTGGAAATACTACCTGATTTGGTTTATTATAATTTTGTATTACTTTTAGAGTAAGCGACTTTAAGCAGAAGCTAGTTTAGTGGTCTAATTTCCAAGATTTCCAAGATTTTTTTCAAAAATGGACTTTGGACATTTTATAATATATGAGAATACATTACAAATACAAAAGTTATTCATAAATATCGGTGTCAGAGTCCATGCCTCATCCAGAACTTCATTTTCTGAGCCTGGATGCATATCAGATGTACTATCTGTAGGTCAGATATCTGATATCTATAAGAGAGAAATATAAAATTGACAGTTTTGCTTTATATGCTTTATGTCTTTTGGGTTGCCTCAACATAAAACAGGATTTTCCTATACAAACACAATATTATCGACAATATTGAAAAAACCCACTTACCTGTGTTTTTTGCACTATTTCTCCACAATTTTTTAACTATAAACGATTAGACAAAATGAGTTGAAGTGGTCATTCATAGTGTCTAACAGACTGTGTGCTTAGGCTCATTTCCCTATTTTATCTAATATTTGGCTGGACTGAATTGAGAACTACTTAAAAAAACTCATAATATGGTCATAAGTGGCCATTACTGGTTAACCCGATCACAAGAATCACCGATTTAGACGTTTGGAAAGTGAGCTGGGATCAATTAGAAATAGGGTCAGTTCACTGTTGTATGGTGATCACGATCGGATGATACAAATCAGTAGCTGCTTTTCTTAACCATCTGCTTTTTATTCTTAAACCAACTTTTTCGTTGTTCGATGTCCGTTAAATCCATGGAATCATAAATCTCACTTGTCAGCTGTTTGGCATATAACTGATCGATCCGGATCCAGACCACTATTTCCGTAAAGACCTATAATCGTTTAGATATATCTTACAACAATGTTAGATAATATACTATCAGAAAGCTAACAAAAAGTTCGCATTGAAGGCACTGATAGTTTATAATTCAAAATGTGACCTAGGAATTTCTTGCATTGGACGCTACATTTGCTTTTGGGAGGGGTGAAATTGGGATGGTGGAGAGCTTGAAAACCCAAAAATTTGTTGTGCTTATAACATACTCTATTGCGCTGGAAAAATCGACTTTGGCGATATCGTGTGCGTGATAGACCTAATCGAATGTTTATAGCTGTGAAATACTTTGATACATAGATATTATAATCTTATAACGTGTAACTTAGAAACTAGGTATTAGCTTAATTGTGATGAAACTTTAAAACCATATGCTGGGTTTATAAATTCACCTAAAGTAAGAATCAAGAATTAGGAGTTACAACAACTAACAATTAATAACTAAGAATGTGTTTATGAGCTTCAATTAAACCCCGTAACGTCAAAAGACATAACTATTACCGTCATCATTCCCATCATTTCAATAATTTCACTATCCATTATAAAACAATAATAATACTAATTTGATTTTATTTCACCACACAAAAAAACAAGAATATAAAACGAAATGACGAATTCCAGATGATCCAATGCATAGAGAGAAACGCAAGCATTATTAGATATTAATTCTTAGGATAAAAGTTGACTACCTTCTTAACTGTCAATTGTTAGTTTGACTAATAGAATTATATAAATGGTTGACTGTGATACCGTGTATTCATATTCCTTAATTCTAAGTTGATAATTTGATTCTTAGTTTGGTTGAGTTTGTGAACCCAGCATTAATACCACCGTGGAGAAAATTAATGGTAACAGTGTATCATTGTTGAAACTCTTGCCAGTAGCAGAGGAAAAATGAACAAAGAACAAAAAATCAAAAATCATTCAAACTTTATGTGAGAGCAGGGGACAGAAAAGATCTGCCTGTGTGCCATCTGGTACCCGAAGGTAACGGCAAATCAAAGAAAATCGCTGCTAAACACAACAGACCTCTTGGTGGAACGCCATGGCGCGTTCGCTTGGCCAACCAGAAGAGCGCGGTTCTATATGCTGCTGCATATTAGAGTCGATATACGATTGCTCTATATCTCCGTCAACCCACTGACAGAGATACAGAGCAACCCTCGTATATCGTCAATCCATTGATGGGGATATAGAGCAACTCTCGTATATCGACTCTCATATGCAGCAGCATATAGAACCGCGCTTTTCTGGTTGGCCAAGCGAACGCGCCGTGGCAGATGGCGCACAGGCAGACCTTTTCTGTCGCCTGCATTCAAACTTTGTTTTTAGATGTTTCAAAGGTCCCTGATCATTGTCTACTTTTTAAATGAGGATGGCGTGACATTTGTGAAAACTGTAACGAATTTTCGTCACTGTTGTAGTTGTAACCTACTGCGAAAATTCATTTAGGTACCATTGCTCCAGACTTTCCAAGTTATAGAGACTCCAACGATTAGCGAACAGACGCATAGACAGACCGACAGAAATAGGGGACCTGATTCTTTGTGATTCAGATGTCATAAGATGTACTTATTCTATAAATTTAAAATTTTTCGTGACTACAGTACTTACTACGCCTATGGGCGTGGGAAATATTTTCTGTATGTCTATTTTGACATTCGACACATGCCAATAATACACTGGGAAAGAAATACTGACTCCACGAAAACCGCACAATAATGTATATCTCAACTACGGCGAGCAGCTGTGAAAAAAACGCTATCTCATTCTGATGCTACTAATTTGACACCGCTAATCTAGCTAATTAAAAAAAAGAGATGTTATCACCCTGTACTTGACAGCCACAATAATGACTCCATTCCAATTAAATTAATGAAGATCTAGATAGGCGGTGATGAAAAAAAAAATGGAAAGCCGAAGCGTACCGCTTTGTGTTCATACCGTGTCATCTCTCCGTGCCCTTTAAAGCTGAAAGATCAAAGTGGTAAAAAGCTTTTAATTACTGCTGCTTTTGGAGTTTTTCCTCACATCGCTAAATTTTATTTTCGAGGTAACGCGATGATTTGCTTCGCTAAAGAGGAACATGTCGCGATATTTGAGTGCTCTGAGTTTATGCCTGATGTATTTGAAAACATTAAAGTTCAAAAAGAGTGGGTGCTCAGAGTGTGGGAGAAATCAGATTAACTAAGCTGACAGTTAAGCCATGCTATCCAAGCACTCAGTGTGATATCTACAGATAAGGATTATGAAAAACCTTAAACTTGTTTTCTCAAATCCCAAGAAGGTACGTATTCGAGGGTACGTTTTCAGAACCATAGTCTGCAGCAGTTGAAAGAGTAGACTAGTATAATGCATACTAACTGTATCTCTAGTTTTGTGCTCTATGTGTACCTTATGGCGCGTATTTATTCTCCCGATGAAGGAGCTTCTTAACACTTATGAGGATCCATTAAAAATGATATTCTAGTTACTTCCCACACCGATAGGGGCACTATGATCCCAAAAATTTTCGATCCTGAGGTAATACGGCTTTTATGCGCTGTATCATATCTACCTAACGAAAATCCACGTTATTCATCTTGGTCAGTCTGTCTATCTGTCTGTCTGTTCGGTCTGTCTGTCGGTCTGATGTCGGTCTGTTTGTCGGTCTGTCTGTCGGTCTGTCTGTCGGTCTGTCTGTCGGTCTGTCTGTCGGTCTGTCTGTCGGTCTGTCTGTCGGTCTGTCTGTCGGTCTGTCTGTCTGTCGGTCTGTCTGTCGGTCTGTCTGCCGGTCTGTCTGTCGGTCTGTCTGTTGGCGTTTTTACAGCCTCGTAATATCAGTAACGGCTGCATAGATTCTGTCAAAAATTTGGGTAGCGATATTGTGTAGGATCGTAGTCGCTGCTATAATTTTGAACATCGGTGTATGAGCGACGGAGTAATTGGCAAAAAACACAAAAAATTATCCTCAAACTTAATTTTTAGGCGTTTTAGGGGTTCCTGACTGTTTCCTATTTTTTTGGGTGGAAGTAGAATAGGAGAAGGGGAGTTGTAGAACTGAAAAAGTTGTATTCATAATAGGCTATCAATTGACCTGTGAAGAAAAGACTTAGCGACATAATACACTTTTTTAGGTCCATCCAAACAGTGTCTTGCCTATTATAGAAACCAAGCGATTTTTTTTATGTATACATACGAGTATCTATATCGTTCTGGATTGACCAGCCTGGAAGTTATTTAATTCATGTTCATGAAATTTTGACTGTGTTATTACCGTGACGAGAATGGAAAACGCTAATGGTTTTTAGAAATCGTTTGAGTGGTGGCGTAGAAATCAAAAAACTAAAAATATAAAAGCAGCTTAAACTTAAATTTTAGGTGATATGGAGGTTTTTGATCGTTTTCCACGTTTTAGTTCTCACACGAATGGGGGATAGGGAAGTATTATGATCCCGAAGATTTTCGATTTTGAGATAATAGTCCTTTTGGCCGTTTTATGGTGTCTACATAACGAAAATCCACGTCACTCATATCCGACGGTCGGTCTGTTGGTCTGTTTGTCTATTGGAGTTTTTTTAGTCCTGTAATCTCTAACTGCTGATTGGATTTGTGATGAAATTTGGATAACGATATGCGGTGGTGCTAGGTAATCGGAGCACTGAAGGCGGATAAATTGGTAGGGGGTGTAATTGGGGTGAAGGTGTAGGTGGGTGATTTAAAAATGCAAACATTTGTTGTATTCTTAAAACACTCTATATCGCGTTGACTTTGGTGACACAGACCGTGTGCTCTTTGAAGCTACCTAAATGTGTAACTTGGAAACTACGAAATTGTGATGAAATTGTGACACCGCATTATTACCGTGGAGGACATGGTAACTGTACCGTTTCTGGAATTCTTGCCAGTGGCGGAGGAGAAATCAACAAAATACGAAGAAATTAAAAACCGCTCTAACTTACTTTTTTGACGTTGTAGGCATTTTGTTAACAAATAATGTGTGGGAAGCACTGAAACAAGACTCTCAACGCCATTTTTGCAGTGTTTTAGCAAGTCAGCAGGTATGTCTACTCAACACTGTTGGAAGACACATCGACAGGTGTTTGTATACTCTTGGCACTCTGGCACTCAAATACAAAAATAGTATGCAGCAGTAATTGATATAAGCTTTTAGCAAAAATATTTCTAGACAAGTATTTTCACAAAAGCTATCTGCTTCAAGTAGAGCTAAAATAGAATGAACACTCGCTTTCTCTCCAGTAGAACAGAGGCTTCTGGCTTCTCAGCGCAAATGTGCGAGAGTGATTTTCTTGCTTTTATTTGAAGATCAGAATCAGCACACAAAGGTCAGTAGAGACTTCAGTATCTGTTCGTCTGTTATGACTACTTTTTTTCTGGATATGTTTGGTTAAACCAGTAAAACTTGTCGCATATCCTTCAAGTATATCAACGAGTAACCACTATTTTAGACAGTCACGAGATAATTCAACTTCATAGAGTTTCAGATATAACTTTGTATAATATATCTGTGCCCAATAAGGCTTCCTGCTGTATATTTTATGACAGCTTTAATAGTCAGCATCAGCACATGTGGTAGCGGTGCATTTCATAGAATTTTGAGATGCTCGTAAACCTACAGTCTAATATCTGTTTGGATTCCCCTTACTCGATTTTAATAGGCAAGGTCCTTATGGATCGTAAAATTGCCCGTTTGATTACCTAGATTCTCAATGCGTTGCCATAAGAAATACGTTTTATAGTTTTCTCACCTATAGTTTCATTAAATGTCTAAAAATATCACATTAAAGTTAATGACATTTTATTAGTTAGGAACTTCAAGGCAGTGATTCCATCTCTATGGAATTCCTTTACATCTTGCGGTATTTGTTCATTACGCATCCATCAGATATTTCAGCATTGCTTATGGTTGTTTTTCATGAGTTTCGGTCAACGATTGAAACTATAACTTTCCTTCACTACGTTTCCGTTTATTTTAGTTTAAACCATCTTCAGGTGTGTTAATTACAGATGTCGGTTACATTTCTGTAAAATCGTTTTGATTGTGAAACAGCCTCTACGGGTTGAGAGAGCTGAATGAGTGATGGTCATTCAGCTCTCTAAATAAGCATAAATTTCAGCATTGCAGCAACATATCGTTGATAGCAACCAGTAGCTCAGAAGGATGCGTTAAACTATGGAATTTGGGTGCGTGCGTGTGTGCCTAGTTTTTTAGCTGCCAAGACATGAGAACAAAGATGTATTTCTGACATATGATTGCAGTACTATTTTTAATTTATACAGAGACATCTTCGGGCAATCATCCATGGGATTTTGGCCCCGAAGGAGCCAAGAGGAAGTGATGGCGTCAAGGCGAAGAATCCAAGAAGAAGTCTCAATGGGAGGAATAGTGTTCATAGTAAGAAGGAGTGGTCTCTCCAAGAAGAAAGTTGGTTTTACCCAAGAAGGAAAAAGGGTGCCCTTGCCAAGAAGCGTGGTCTTCTGTGAATGGGGTATTGTTGATATTAGCAGGCGTATTTTGAAGAACAGCGTTCATGTACTTCAAAAACAAATCTATGAAGTAACATGCGGCAGATTCAATAGCCAAAAAAACACCTTTCATATGTTCACATGACAAAATTTAAAATATGTACAGAGCAAGTTGCTAAAATAATGATTTACAAATGGTCTGTAGCCCTACAGGACCTTGTCAGATGCAGTGAAATTTGTATAAAACCTTATTCCAGAATTTACAACCTTTTCCCGACTTTTAGTAAAACAAAATCAAGTAACTTATAGATCTTTTCAGTAATTTCTTGGTTAGCAAATCTGACTGCAAGATATTTTTCTGGAAATAAATTACACAGATTTTTATGCAAGAAATGTGAAACATTTCAACAGAAAAATTCATGGCCAGAAATAACACCTGATGCTCAATAATTCTTCGACTAGGTAATTAACTAAAATGCAGTTGCATCATTAACCAGATATTCAAATATTCAGAAAGTTCATAATCAGATTCTTATAAAAAGAATGTATACAGATTTTAACAATCACATTTCTATAGATAGCTGCAGCAGAAGCAATAAAAATATACGCTAAGGTTTTGCAATGAAAATCAGAATTTCTTACCTTACACATATCTTTTATATTTTACGGAGTAAATTTGGTGTACGAACAACTCAAAATCTCAAAACGAGGGGGGAGAATCTCACGTCGTTACCTTCGGGCTAGGCTCGGAAGAAAGAGATAGTGTTCTCCCCTTCACCCTAACTTTTCTACCACATATTTACAGGAACATCCTCTAGCGGGCCTTGTAATTCATTTTTTGAAGAATTGACGTAATTGCCTGCCATGGGGCGATGGTCCAAAATGAAACGGTCAATTAAATAACTGTCGACCACACCACACCACACGTTTACATTAAACCTACGTTGAAAATTGCTTTCGTCTATTGCGTGATATTTAAATAAACGTCAAATTACTGTCACTTTACACTGACGCTTCATCAAACCATCAGAGTTTTCAAATGCCTTTGGGCCTCGAACATGTGGCGTACTTTGATTATGACAAAATTCAGTGGATAAGACTTAAGACTTTTTACATTATTTTCACGCGTATAATACACTCCTAGGCCCACTTTCACAATCAGTGGTCACTCTGACGATTTACTAACTTCGACCTGCGAGTTAACTCGAACAATGGAACGCCTCTTGTTTCACAATCATAAAATGACGTAGGGTTAACTGACCGCGAGTTGTATTTCATTTTTACGGTTGGTGGTACTGTGTCCGCAATATTTAAATTTCTTCTTCTTATTTCCTTCGTTAGATGTTTCGTGCTGGTGTTTTGTATTTTTCTGGCAGACTGTCAAAGAAAGAGTTCGTTGAGCTGTCAGTTCCATGCGATTTCCAACCTCAATTTGGACTGACGTTTTTTCATTTCATTCACAGATTATCACAATAGGTTGGGTTGAATTCATTTGCCGGTATTTGGTGTTTGGACTGCTTGGCGTTGTAGTTGTTTCTGGGGCCTCTCTCAAATAATAGCCGTGCGTGTACCCGTGTGTCAGCATGGAAAAACCAGAACCAAGAACGAACAACTTTACAAAAGATAAAGAATATCTGCTCATTTCGTTAGTAGAAAAGTACAGGCATGTAATAGAATGCAAAACAAGCGGTGCAACAACATGGCACAAAAAAGACAACGTCTGTGAAAAGATAGGAGAGGAATTTAACTACAAATGTGCAAATAATGGCCGCATTTACACCATAACCATCCATTTCAAATAAAAAGAACGATAGAAAGCATTAAGGTAAACGATAAAATATGAAACACAAACGCGAAGACTGTTATGAAACTTCAAATGCCTAGCAAGTAGCAAAACCTAATGCGCATGCGTCATCGCAAACCTGGGGTTAACTCAAGAATTTCTTGGGGTCAAGTTAACTCAGAGTTAACCTCAAGTAAAATCGAAAACTGCCATTTGTGAAACATGACATCTAGGGTTAACCTCCGGTCAACACACAACCTTCATTTAACCCATCATTGTGAACCGGCCCCTAGAGTTTAGTGCGTTCCTCCCGACTCACACTGTAGATAATATCTTATAAATGTAAGCAACTGAATAAAGACGTTTTATTGAAATAATTATTATAAAATGTGACGAGCTAATAGGAGATTATTTAGAAACATAGTAGTACATTTGCCAAGAAAAGGTGTTCTTTAAGTCACTGACTTATCAGAACGCCTTCGTATTTTATTAGTTAGTCATGAATTGCCATAGAATCGAACTCACTATTTCTAAAATTGAAAATGCATTTGCAATGCTCAAACGTTGTATATCAATTAGTCATGAACCTAAACCTGTCTAACCTAATGACCTACTGAGAGTAATAATATTTTTAGTTGAGTATTTGTTTAATTATCAGATACTCCTACACCGCACCTCTGTCCTTGTAATAAAATCTGTTAATCCTACAGATCTACAGCTGAAGTGTTTGTATTTTTCCAACCATCCACATATGATCGATGGCAATAAACATCCACTTAAATATAAAATCTGGAATTAAAGAGACTGTGCTTCGTTAAAGCTTTAACCACTGTCATGAAAATACGAGCATTATCTGGGCGCCAAGGTTTTATATTGACACTAATTGGACGATTATCCTATTCATGTTTATTAAAACGACAACAACTTCAACTGATCAGATAGTCGTCGTTACGACAGCTATTTTGTAAGACTTGAACTTGAACTGAGCATAAAAGAATGTTGCATTAACCATAGAAGTACATGCTGGTGCACTGCGACGAGATGTAGTCCGCATTGCTGAAGGTTCTTTTACGCTACAGCAGGTACCGTTAAATTGAATCACTAGCACTTAGGGCCAGTTTCACTGCTCCCCGATAAGTGTCATAGCCTATCTGTCAGATAACTCTATACCACAGCATAGTGAATAACCAGCATAATATCTCCGAGGATTTCCTATATAAAAATGGTTCCCACAGAATTTGACCTTGGGAGGGTTTTACGGATGTGAAGTTTGGGTAGAGATGCGAAAATGAAAATATCGATACCGGTATCAACTCGATATTTTTTAGCCAAATAGGCGCGTTTGGTTCGATACCGATATAAACGTATCGATACCAGCTTGGAGTGCCTCAAAAAGTATCGATGACAAGAATACTCGATATTAGTGCAGAAGTATCGAAGTATCGTTAGCATCCCTACAAAAAATCATCCAAAGGTGGGGATGCGCGTGTAATTTCCGCCAACCTGAGTTATTGTGCTGGTTGTTTACTATGCTGTGTCTATACTATGATATGTATATGGAATGATCTGACAGATAGGCTATCTGACACTTATTAGGCACTGGTGAAATCGGCCCCTTATCGATTATCGC
Source organism: Callosobruchus maculatus (assembly GCA_951848785.1). Taxonomy (NCBI): domain Eukaryota; kingdom Metazoa; phylum Arthropoda; class Insecta; order Coleoptera; family Chrysomelidae; genus Callosobruchus; species Callosobruchus maculatus. The sequence continues at coordinate 12,699,090 of CATOUR010000054.1, read as the reverse complement.
ACCAAATATTGCAATGGCCATCGAAAGCTTGCAACTTCGAAAAGAGTTATTATTTTATCTACGGCAGTAGTTTCACTGAGGTAGTTAATATAACATCACCATCAGCCAGAACATGTGAAACTACAGAGCCTAAGGAACTTACCACCAGATTAAAATTACTTCAAAGAACCCACTTCTAATATCTGAATGAACTAGGTTTAGCAAATATTGACAATTTATGGACAAAACTTTCGAGGGCTGCTACGCTAAGCTGGGGCCAAACATTAGAAAAAATTGTAATGCAAATAGCGGGAGTTCAAAATTCTGACCACTGTCGGCATATATTTAGAACCCTTCGGATAATGACAGTACTTGCTGTCATTTTGTAGCAATGCCTATTCTATATTAAATCTAATTTACATAAGCACGATAGTATCTGAAATACATAAACACGGTACTTGTGGTAACACTAGATAGATCCATTAACCTAAAAGGATTATTAATTAACAAATGTTGGTATTGTTTCCTTTATTTCCTGCTGTAGTAAATGTATTTAGAAAAATGTTACTTTGAGAAGTGTAAAAAGCACCTAAAGACCTGTTCTTAAACTGTTCTTTACTTGTTTAAGTTTATTATCATGTAATTTGCATGTGCATTGTGCTCTTGTGTCTGCTTCTCCTATCGTGATATAATCGGTGTTATTGTTATTGTCGTAATATCGTCCTTCTAAATTGGTCGTTCAATTAAAATTTTAGGTACACTGTATAATTATAGGTTGGATTGTCTATTTTACTTGTTAGGCTATTTACACCTTTTATATATGTACACTGGGTTATGTAGTATTTATCATAATAGCCTCATTATTATTATTAGTGTTAGTTCAACTCGCATCTGCTGGAATGCATTAATAATGTACGAGGTGCCTGCTACATTTACACATATAAATAAGTAATATGGCACTAGTAAATGTGCCATATGTAATACATCTTGCCAAAAGTATATTTACATTACCTGGTGAATAACATTCTGTTTCATACTGTTCACTCTACTAGAATCAAGCTAATATTCTGCCATATTACAAGAATAATCAATATTCCTATGAAATTAATTATACCCTTGAATAATTCTGGTCTGAGGATAATTGGGTCCGCTATAAGGCCCGGTTTCATAATCAAACTTAATTCACCCATTATGCCTAATCTGAACATTAGAAAATAAATGGTTTTCATAATCACCAAGTGACAGATTAAAATGACATAATTGTCCAATAAGGTAATTGCTCGCCCTTTGCCAGTTAAAGAGCATTAATTCGAAAATCAACCTATAAATCTGACATGTCGTTTGTATGACGTTTAAGAGTTGACACACATATCAGAATTTCATTAGGTTAAGGTTGAGTTGCCAGTGGTTGTTCACTTTTATCAACGTTTATAAAATAAAACAGATTACATCGATTCATAGCAGCTTTTGAGCACAGTTAAAAGCAAGTATTCATCTAATTGCATAATATTTTATTTATTCATCTCTATATGTATTTGTAGACGACTGTATATCCTCACTTGTCAGGTACCTACCTTCTCCTGATTGTTCGCTTTATCTGTAAATTTGCATTCTATAATGCTTTTGAATATTGCTACTGTACGAATGAGTAGCAGTTCCTCTTCTTTAGTAATGTTACCATCACGCGCACGTTTTACTTTTTTTGGCTTTGATTCCATACCTTTCTCATAAGAGTAATAATGCTTTATTTAATAGAATTGCAAACATGAAAACTTGTCACAATCTGACACATTCACTTTTACAGGTTAAGAGAAATGTCATAATGTAGTTCAAACGGCACAAAATGTGGCATAAAACCTTCTTTCAGGTGTACCAACCACATTTTATTGCATGTTAATTAATTGACGTTTCCAAATGCATTATGAAACGCGCAACACTTTAATGGAATGATTAAGTTTATAGGTACATTTGCTAATCAACGCATTAGTGAATGATTATGAAACCGGGCCTAAGTAAATTGTCTGTAAAACAGTTCTTTAATCCTTAATTAACCAAAGCGATTTCTGATAAAATTGCCTAGTGAACAATGGAGCCCGCGATTCCTAACTGCCAATAATATTTGCATTTCCTTATTCTGTCTGCTGGAATTCTCAATTTATTTTAATAGCCAACTTTAATTATATGGCCTGAGTACTGCGGTTGTAGAGAAGCATAGACGTACATAGGGAAATATCAATGCTAAGAGCGGAAATCATGATTTTTATTCGGAAAGTAGTAACATTCTCTGGAATGAAATTGATCACAGTTTTGGACCGCAAACATTAGTTTTCAGCCAAACAAATACCCCGGTTTATATTGTAACATACTGTATAATATGGTATTGTGCATTGTCTGTTAGTTGTCATGTGTAAAGCTGAAAGCATAGGGGTGATCTTTGGTGTGTAAACATCTTCGAATCATCTGGAGTTTTCGGGAATGATGGATGGTCATTCTAGAATGTCATCTGAACTCTAGATGGTTCGATGGAGTATATAAGGCGCCACGAGTAGGATGGCGGTAGTGATTGAGCTGGATAGTAGTAGTTGTAGCTGAGAGAGGTTACGTTAAGATAAGGTTAAGAGATATTGTATTGAGATGTGAAGTAAAACGGTGAAAGTTACGTCCAGTTTGATTCCTTGGAGTACAGTAAAGGTGCCCGTTGTGACAATATCTTCAATTAATCCAGGTTCAACGGCTTTAAGGATATCCAATAAAACTAGCACTCAAAGGACCAATATGGGCCAAAGTTCTCAACAAAAAAGCTACCGTAAACATGGGCTACTTTGGCCCTAACGTCCTTATTTGGCCCAAATGAAAAGAAAACAAAATCGTACTCTATAATCATATTTGTGACTGTATTTAAAATACTTCCAGCTGATTTGGCTAGGTAGTCGCACTATACAGGCTGTCTGATACGTCCAGTGGTTCCTTTGCTGTCCACTAGAAAGTAGCACCTATAGTTGTTTGGCTAGTGAAACCACGTGCAATCTTTACCTCCCAAACTTCTATTTACAAAAAACGTATTTCTTGTTGAACAAGTCTGGTAAATACCCCCTATGAAACACTTTTTCCTTCTTTAAGCCGTACTGTAGTTACAACACTGTTAAACAACAAGTTTTTTTATTTTCATGTTCGCTTAAATCAAATCCGATAATCTATAAAAAACGTCCTACATTGGCCCTACCTTTTTGGGCCAAAACTCATAATATTAAGTTACGAATTACTATAAAAACCTTGAAAAATCTTATTTTCGCATTTGTATTGCATATTCTCGTTATCAGCTTGTTCAGGATGCCGTAAAAGACTTCCTGGAGGCCCAATATACGCTGGCTATGGCAACGAACAACTTCTAACTTGTCTAGAGGCAATCAGATCTGGTGATATGACGCAAAGACAGGCTGCTGATCATTTCAAGGTTGCCCTATAAAAACAAGTTGAAAAGTTTGTTTTCAAGTTCACCAGGCCATGCAACAGTTTTTCCGGAAGGAAAAGAACTAGCATTCTCGATTAACTAGATTTAAGTTTCATCATAAAATCTTATATTTGACTAGGCAAAGGGAGACTGTGCAGTGTTTTTGCAACTATGTTCCAGAACGTGACTGGGTCACATCGCTTCTAAAGAGACACCCTCAACTGACTGTCAAGTTTTCGTCGAACATCAAAAGAAATCGTACTGAGGTTCATGAAATCATCACAGACTATGTTGAAAATCCGAAAGAAGTAGTCAAAGATGTTTCACCTGATAACATTCATAATTATGACGAAACTTGATAACATATGATAATATAATCTTCGTTTAAGAACCCGTTCTAGTCAATATCCAAGTCCTTCTTTGTCCATACCATTTGTATCATGCTTTTAACGCTAAAAATTGAGTCGGCCCAAAGTTACCCTAACCGCAGGATAACATTGGCCCAAAATTTCAAAAAAAAAAAAAATAATTCAAAAAACGTTTCGTAAGTAAAAACAGGATTACTAATTAAAGTTTAAGATATTATAGGTGGAAAAAAGATTACCAGAACTTCTAGGCAGTGAAGCAAACAGTTTCTAGAGAAAAGTACATACAATAATTACTTAAAAGTGGGCCAAAGTAGCCCGCGTTTACGGTACTGCGAATAAAACCCTGAGGCTTACAGGTATGAGAGTGTGGTAGCTATCCTTAATAACGCACACAGGAGGCTGCCTCTGCAGAAAGTATTTGGGATCACGTTGGTGATACGGAAGATTTCCACTACGACATGAATTCGGATGTTTTTGAAGACTATTTTGGTGAAATGATAAAATATCTTTGGTCTGATTCAGCGGTAGTTATGATTATGAATAACGCAAGCTATCATTCACGACGCATAGAGAGGACTCCAACCTCATCTTGGAGAAAACAGGAAACTGTCTGCTGGTTAACCTCCAAAAATATCGAATATGAAGATGATTTGATAAAAAAGGAACTTTTACACATAGCACAAGCATCGTTTTATATATGCCGTAGAAGATATAGCAGCAGAACATGGCAGCAGCAGAACTGTGGTACTCACACCGCTACATCATTATCATTGCGATCTAAATCCTATAGAACTTATATGGGCGCAAGAATTTGTAGCCAGACATAACACGACATTCAAAATCAGAGACCTTGAGCTACTGCTCGATGAAGCCAATAAGGAAGTAACATCAGAGGACTGGCGAAAAGCGGCCCAGCATGTCATTAAACAAGAGGATAAAATGTGGAATCTTGACTACTTCAACCGTCGACCCGGAGATGACAGTTCATCAGATGACGAAAACTATTATAATGTTTTATAATTTTGTTTCTGCATAATATATTTCTTCTATGTTTAATAAAAAATTAGGGCACCTAATACTAAGTAAAATTTTTTCCTTTTTTACAAGTATTCTATCTGCTCGTATTTGGTACACCTTTTTCAGTGTTATTAAATAGATAACAATAGCCAAAACCCATTAATTGCCCCAAGTTTGGGTGGTTGCTAAAAGGAAACAATTTTGCAATGAAATCAATGGCGAACAATGAAAAATGGCTCAAGTATTCGCTGGGTCACTCCTTTAGTTGCCTTGCATACGTGATGAGCTTTTATTGTTCTACACCTTTCTGAAATGCAGTATAGCTACTTAGAGCTGCGGTTTCCAAGATTTGAATTACCTTGATGATTTTCAACATCTAAAATGGGTATGGCACTTAACGAAGGAGAAGGAACAGGATAATATCGCTTACGTATGGATACGCCTATACTCTCCTTCAGACACGAAAACACGTTCGAACTGTACAATTCCCAACTGTCCACTCGAGTTTTCTTTCCTTTGTGGCACTTTTCAATGGAGCCGTACCAGCTGTCAGGGAACTCTTTCTTCGATTCTTCTGATAACTATCGAACAATTAAAGGTTCATTTCGGCGCGATAATACAACCAAGAAGGAACGACTAAATTCCCGTCCCGCGCCCCCTCGCCTTAGAAAATGGTCTCTCGCTCCACCGGGCCGTCATTTTTCAACACGCAGGTAAGCAGGTGTCGGGGGTTGTAATAAAACGCGCCCCCGGCTTGTTGCCGGTGGTGCGGTGTTTGGAAATTGCGACTTCAAGCACTAAAGCTGTCTGCACGTGTCTCTAGGAATTATCGTTTCACTTACATTTTATTGGCGGATCAGCTAAGCGGTTTTGTGAATTAGGAGAGTGTAATTAATATACCATTCAACAGCATGCGGCAGTTAGGTGAGTACGGATTAAGACTGTATTAGACTACCCTATTTTTGGAATCAGATTTGATTTGATTATTTGAAGCAAAATTTGAAATCAAAATGGTCTCAAAAATTTTGATCGAGCCTTTTATCTGTTTCATACTACACCAGTTTTGGTTCAAGAATTGAGTCGCGATCCTACGCATTATATTCTGTTGATATATCTTATCTGTCAACTGTTTTGTGATTGCGTGAACATGCCAATGTCAAAAATAAAATCATAACCTAGTTTTTTTGGCTTTGGAACTTGAATGTTTTTTGACTACGTTTATTGAAATTCTCATTCATTAGTTGACTTTCTCGGCAATGGAAGAATATATTGTTGGAACGTGCTTGAATTTATCCATCTACGTTGCAAAAAGTCGTACACAGGCGAAATAAGCTAACTACTAAAGGAAAAGTTGACAAAAGAAGTGGCTGAGAAGGAAGGATGAAGGCAGAGGTATGCTACACATGTTGAGTGAAGAGTTATTGGAGAAGATCCAGATGAACAGAAGGACCTTTTACGGATGAATAAGAAAACCTTCAATAAGCTGCTTCATCTGATTGGACAAGCTATTGAAAAGCATAACCATTTACGAAAATGCATAACAGGAGGAGATGGAAAGAAAGGAATAAACCTTTCCATGTTTAGGCTAGAAATAATTGTTCGATATTTAACCAGTGGAAACCATCCGGAGAATTATTGTTTGCTGCTTGAACCCATGAGAGTACAATAACCAAACATTGGTTGTCTAGAACTAGAACATCAGTTGAGAATACATTTGGAGTCTTAGCAAATCTTGGCAACATAAGGACATAAAAACTGAATAAACTCGCTCGTCACTACCAAAAAGGTAATAAGAGCACCCGTCTTGGGGCTGGGGGTTTTCATACTCCAATAAACAGTTCAAATTCCTTCAAATCTTAATATTCGCGGGGTTTCTGGTCCGATGGAGATTTTCCTAGTTAGGGCCGTATGAGTAGCATGTTTTTATTGTTGTACTTTCATCCAAATGTAGATTTCTCATTATATCCGTACTATAAAACTTTCTGGTTTCTGGAAAAATCGGCCGAATTTGAAAAGTAGGGTTAGCAGTGCCTATCTTTTGTTTACCTTTTCCGCGCCGCAATGACATTTATGTTCTAAATGCGCATGCCACCATCTCAAAAATGAAATGGAAATAGAACACGTTATAAATTCCATTAAAATTTTGATTCAGTTTGCGGTTTTGAAACAATTTTATGTATGTTAAATAAACTTTGATTTCAAAAATTGGGTATAGTCTAATACAGTCTTTTGCTGGTTAGCAACGCAGTGGCCTCAGGAAGTTGAGAGACTCCATAGATTAAATTCCATAACCATGACTATAAAAGAACGCCGGAGTCTCACTGATCGATTTATTTCCGGCATGTGCGAACGTGTAAAGCAAATTGTTCTATGTTAAAACATGTATAAAGCTTTACTCGATGGTTGATGGTACACACATAAAAAGAAATTCTCAATTCAAGAATGCTGATAATCTTGTAAACATATACACTTGCGCCAATGACATCTGTGCTCGCTCTAAGCAAACTTACTTCATGGGAAAATTATAGTTAATTTCAATCAAGAAGTATTTCATGAAGTTTTAGTAAGTATATAATTTCAACAGAGCTCCTATTACTTCGATCAAGATAACAGCTTTGGAATTGTGGAGTATCATTGAGAATATGATATCCGGGCAAATGCAGCGAGCTAGAGGTTCTGGAGCTCGTAGAAGAACTACAGACCGGGAAGATTGTCATCTACGACTACTTGCCCTTCGAGGCAGAATGCGTACCACTCGAGCGGCTGCTGACGCTTGGTATGCAGCTATCATCATTATAGTCACAATGCCTTAACAGACATGTTGTGAACTCGTAAAATGCATTAAGTCGCAGCTAATGTATTGCCGACACAAATATTATCAATAGTTTTGAGCACTGTAGCTCGCCATTATTCGCGATTTACTGTCAGTTTAGTGGCGCTCTTGATACTCGTATCCAGTAACTGTTTCGTCGTATCCACCCAGCGTGTAGGGGGACGGCCACGGCGCCGCCGTGACCCTGAACTACAAGTTTCTCCACATTATCGCTTCTGTGTATATGTCCGAAGAATGTAAGCATTCTCGTCGACCCAATGGAGGATAATCTCTTTGGATTACCGAGCTCATCCAGCATGGAAACGTTAGTTCGAGGGGCGGTATAAGGAACTCTCAGCATTCTCCTCCATGTCCACATTTCAAAAGCATCTATGCGAGCTCGATCTGCCTTTTTAACATTCCAGGTTTCCGAGGCATACAAAAATATGGAGAACAGAAAAGACTGAACCAGCGACATTTTTGAAGCTTTAGTGATGTTATGGTCACGCCATATTTTAGTAAGCTTTGTCATGGCCACACGTGCCTGTTGAATGCGCCGTCTAATCTCATTTTCACAGCTACCCGAATTGTCGATCAAAGAACAGAGATATACAAAACTTTGAACTACTTCACAATGGCCTATTGACTTTATTTATCGATGATTATCATGCTCTCTATCTACGACCATAACCTTGGGCTTATTGTAGTTAATACCAAGATCATGCGTTGCACTATGTTGTTCTAAGATGTTTAATAGGGCTACTAGCCCCTCCTGAGAAGCTGCAGCTATAGGAAGACCCATTCGAACCCGCACGCTGTACAACAGATTGAGAGCAATGGGCTTAGGATCATACCGTCTGCATCTGGTGCTTCCATTCACTGCAAATCATCGTCTCCAATGGTTGTATTGGTGCCAAGGACATCGAAAATGGCATGCCGAGTGGCATCAGACGGCCTTCTCCGACGAGTCCAGGTTTTGTCTGGGGGCACATGACGGACGCCAACGCGTAAGACGTCGACGAGGTGAACGATGTGATCTTCAGTTTGCTGTTGAGCGCCTTCTACACAGTCCTATTAGATTGATGGTTTGGGGTGCGATTGCTTTCAACAGCAAGCCACACCTTTACTTGTGATTCATGGCAAAATGACCGCGCAACGATATGTGAATGAGGTGTTAGAACCAATTGCCGTTCCATATGTCCGGGGCCTCGAAGAGAGTTTCTTACAGCAAGATAATGCACGTCCTCATATTGCAAGGGTATCGATAAGGTTACTATAAGAAGCTGAGATTAGGGTAACCCGATTTGAACCCCAATTAAAAAAGTATGGGATTGAATCTGTCGATACAGGCGATTTACCCAATCCTCCGACCACGCTGGACGAACTGGAACATGCTGTGAGGCAGCTTGAGAGGCTGTACCCCTAGAGTTTATCAACAACCAAATTACGAGCATGCCGCGTAGGCTAGAGAGGTGCATTCGTCAACATGGAGGGTCCACCCATTATTGATCTGTTGAATTTTTCTATATACTAATTATGGTAAATGAGTTCGGTAAATGAGTCCTTTTATTCGTAAATACACTAGACTCAATAGTCCTACCGCATTTCATCAACCGCAACCCTTCTTTTCTCAGTGTTCGGATTTCACTTCCAAGTAGTATATTTATGTAAGTATAGTGTAGTAGTAGTAGTAGTAGTACTGGAATAGGTGCAAACAATGGCGGACCGATAGGCGCAGCATATTCTTCTAGTTCAAAAGTATAGGTACATATTTTTCATATACTGTGAACATCGGCATTTCTCAACATGCATCTGGAAAAATACTACACAACGTAGGGTTGCTGTCTGCATATTCAGATGTCCTTAGACGCTTGTTCCAAGAAGAGTAGAGGGTTAAGGAAATTCCCTTATTTTCATTCTCTCCGCCAACCTTTAATAGATTTTCAAAAATGTTAAAGCCTTTTCGTCCCTGTAACAATAGTAATAGGAGCGAGGCTCCTGCAGCCTTACACTTTTCAATAGCTCAGTGAAAGAAGGTTAAAGGAACGGTGTTAATAACAATGGATACAAAGTTTTAAATATCTAATTAAAAAACTTAATGAGAACACATTGAAATTTGGGAGATAATAATTCTGGACTTCAATAAAACGCAGTTTTGGTCAAGGTCTCCTATACCTTACTATAAAATTGACTGTAGGGCAGGTCCCTAATGCTGTTTGGAGACTGCTCCAAGGATTGAACCTTTTGAAACATTTACTTTGTCTACAAACTTCAAAAAACACTTCACGATTCGTTGCAAGTTACACCAATAAAGCCTTTTTCTCTAGACGTATGTCAATACCCAGTTTGTTTTTTTGATATAACGCTCAGGAAATAGACCAGTGCTTTTATGTACATTGTACACTTCAATTATGGGGTAAGGGAGCTAAGCCTATCTAAACCCAGATAAGCGAGAGTCTATAATTATTTTAGACCTATAAGTGATAGTTTTGGAGTTACAACTAAGTTTAGATTTTATCCGACCAAGTTAAAAGAATTTGTTATTAGAGGGACTAGAAGAGAAAGAGGAAAACTTGGGTATTGAAATTCTCGCGGCAACAACTTCCACCCATATTTATAAAACTTATGTGACAGGAGCGCAGTTTAAACTTCGCCGCGAACGAATTAATATTCTTAATTCTTCTGCTGCTGATTCACCGCACATATGCAGTTAGTTCTGAAAAAAAAGTCCTAACTTTTAAAACACCCTGTATAACATAATATACACCTCCCGTCCATCTTTCTACCATCTAATCTAGCCGCTCGTATTTCCAACGCCAATGAATTACTACCGCACTAGGAAAAATCACGTCTTCAAGTTCCAACTCAACGAGAAAAAGCACAGGGTGAAATGCGAACGCTCGAATCAAAAATAAATTACAGCGAGATCTATTTGTATCGTTCCAAAATACGGCGGGCATAATGGCGACTCATTGTGTCCGAATTTTTCAATGCACTGCCAGATAAATAGAAGTAAATTTCCTCATTGTGGTCATGAATAAGGTCGGACGGTCGTGAGGGGCTGGATTAGATCCAAACAGTGACGGAGATGCAGGCGTAGAAGGAGGGCACAGCCCAGTAAACATTCGTACGTTAGTTAAACGTTGTTTTGTTCTGTGGCACCTTTTCATTTTTGCTTGATTTTTTTACATACAATCAACTTTAAAATGTCACGGTTTCTAACGTTAGAGGTTACGTATGAGTATACGTTTTATTTCGGTTTTAAAAAAGTACGTTCAGAAGTGTTCAAGTTTTAACCTCTTTCGAAAACGTTTAAAGTCGTGTTTTTTTTATGGTCGGCCTCTCGCAAAGGCTTAAAGCCTATGGCGCTGTAGAAGCGCTGCGAGAGGATAAGTATCGGTTCACGCTAGATTTGAAACGCTGCAGGTTGTATCCATCGGGAAACAAATTCTCCGGCAGCTGATTCCACAGCGTCGAAGTTCTCCAAAAGAAGGAATGCTGGAGGAGACTAGTTCGGGGAGTAAGGATCTCGACCTGGTAAGGATGAGCTCGCAGAGCTTCTCTAGTTTTCCTGGTTCGGACGGCCTGTGGTGTTATTATCTGAGAGAGCTCAATCGAACATCTTCCGTGATAGAATCTGTAAAACAGGGATAGGTCAGCCACCCTCCTTCGATGTTCCAGGCTGTGGAGGTCCTTTGTGAGGTTTGGCGTACCGATTGGTCTAATCGCTCTTTTATGGATAGTGTCCAGAAGCTTTAGAGAGTGCTTCGGAGCGCATCCCCACACATGGGAGCAATACTCCAGCGATGGTCGGATCTGCGCCTTGTACAGCAGCAGCAGTTGCTCTGGTGTATACAACTTCCTGAAGCGGAACAAAACTCCAAACTTCTTGGATGCCGTTTTAGCAATACTAACGACGTGGTCGTGCCAGGACATGTTATTGTTGATGTTGATTCCGAAAAGCTTGACAGAAGGTGATTCGACTATGGGGTGACCCTCCATTTCCACGGTTGGTAAGCCATCGTGAGACTTCTTTGTAAGTGTTGTTGCCTGAGTTTTTTGTACGTGGAACTGTACTTTATTTGCTAATCCCCACTCGACAATTGTTTTGATATCAGCGTTGATCTGTGAGGCATGCTGCTGTCGCTGACGTACCGTCCCCTGGGATGATAGTGGCTTGCCTGGTTCCATGCACGACACTAATGTACTGTCATCTGCGAAGCTGTAGATTGGATTGGATGTTATTTCCAGCAGCTCGTTGATGTACAGCAGAAGCAATGTAGGGGATAGGACAGATCCCTGAGGAACACCGGCGTTTATTGAAAATATGTCTGATGAACAGCCCTCGACTACAACAAACAGAGATCGGTCGTTCAAAAAGCTATTCAGCCACTGGCGTAAGCCAGGTGGTAGTCCATAAGCAGCAAGCTTGGCCAGAAGTTCGTTATGCCATACTCTGTCGAAAGCTTTCGATATATCAAGTGCAACAACATGGGATTCGCCATGATTGTCTATTGCTCTGTTCCACAAGTGAGTGACGTAGGCAAGGAGGTCACCTGTAGACCTGTGCTTACGGAAGCCATACTGGCGATCATTTATGATGTTATTGTTGTCCAGGTATTTCAGGAGCTGTGTGTTAATGACAGTCTCTATAACCTTAGACATGATGCTGAGAAGAGCCACAGGTCTATAATTGGTGGGATCAGTTTTTTTGCCTTTCTTAGGGATGGGTTGTACGCAGCCAATCTTCCACGAAGCGGGAAACACGTTGGTTACGAAAGTTTGAAGAGCTTGCAAAGAACAGGTGCAAGCTCAGCGGCACAGCGTTTAAGGACAATGGCTGGAATTTGGTCAGGACCAGTAGCTTTATTGGTGTTCAGTTTTTGGAGGATGCTTTTTACATCCCGATGTTGAAATTTGACCTATGCCATTCTCGAGTTCACGCTTATGGTGGTGGTCGGAGTACTTCCTTGAAAGTCTACAGTAGAATTGGCTGCGAAGAGCTTCCCCAAGATGTTTGCTTTTTCTTTAGGAGCAGAAGCGATTGATTTGTCCTCTCTGGTCAAGGGTGGTATTGACGAATAGGAAAAGTTCTGACTAACAGCCTTAGCTACAGACCAGAATGTTCGAAACGAGAATACAATATTAATCCTGCCTCAATTACAACGTTATTGTTATTATATTTAAATTGCTATTGATAGAGTGCTTAGCCAAAGGAATATTATGTTCAGTCTGGTGCAAACATTTTAACTCCACGACTGTTTTTAAGCCTCTGCTACTTTTTATTTGCCTATTCCTAGAAGTAACCTCAAGTCTTCAGTGCTGCACAATGTAGTTGTTAAGTAGAACGAAGTAGATAAATAACTATATAAGGACCGGTTTCTCAATGTCCAGTTAAATATTCATCTGCAAGATAACAGCAACTGTTAGGTAAATTGTTTAAACAATTGAAGGCTAAACTTACGATGTCACGTAAATCTTATCTGACAGTTGTATCCATAGCAACGCTATCTGGCAGATACCTATCTGACGCTTTAACTGGACATTGAGAAACGGGCCCCAAGTCTTTGCGAATTATGAGTTACCCACACTTCTTACACCTTTGTTTAATTTATAAACATTGTACATAGTACTTTATGAGACCTTTCCTCGTTTAGACTTAGTTCCTCGTTGTAAATGACGTTACAGCTATAGTATACATATAAGTAGAAAATAAAATAAACCGTTTACAAATGCGCACGTGGCGCTAGGGAAACAGGAAAAACGTCATAATTACAATTACTTCACAATGCAGTTTTCAATAGTATAGAGTTTTCGTCTCATCAATTTATTTTAAATACCGAATTTTTACTGATCCGAGTATGAGGCCACGGTAGTTCAGTAGAGCGTCAATTAATTCCAAAACAAATAACAAATAACTCAACCACAACGTAAATCTTCGTTCTCTCGAACGACTGTTACAGACGCCACTGTGTATTCCTCAAGAATTGCTAAATGATGAATGGTGCGAGGGTAGTCCAAAAGCAATCGGTCGCCACCAGTAGGTTTTTGGCTCCCTACTTTTGTTGAACCCGTCTGTTGTCCTCATACACTGCGACTCTACATGGTGAATTTTTGAAGGCGGCTCTAGGCTCTCGGATTCAAAAAAGCGGAATGCTGCCTCAAAAGAACTGAATACGTAAAATTCAAATTCCTACGGAAAATCGGCGGCGGTGTTCTAAGCAGAGGTGGAAAATTAGTCTACTATAAGACATCGACCACATCGAAAAAATTATGTGAACATCTATAACATAAAGAATGCTATCAGACCGGGCAGCGATGAATAAATTGTAATTTCTTGAGTGGATACTACCGGCCTCTTGTTTCACACGCCGATAAGTAAGGGAAGTATTGTGATCGCGAAAATTTTCGATTTTGAGATCATTCGCTTTTTCGGCATCTTATGATATCTTCATAACGAAAGGCCACGTCACTTATTTTCATCGGTCTGTCTGCATGTCCGTCTAACTGTCGGTCTGTCTGTTGACGATTTTTTAGCCCCCTAATCTCAGCAATCGCTACATGGATTGTGACGAAATTTGGGTAGCGAGGCGCTGTGGAGTAGGTAGTGCCTTGGTAGTGCCACTATAATGTTGAAAATCGGTGCATGGGGGGTGGAGTAATTAGCAAAAAAACAAACAAAGTGGTTCTTGATCATTTTCTACCTTTTTAGGGTGGGGGTGAAATTGGAGTGGTTGGAGGGGTTAAACTGCAGAATTTGGAATTCATAATGTGTTGTATTCATAACAAGCTATCCATTGGCCTGTGAAAGAAAGAACTAGCGGCATAATACGTTAAATTTTGACACAGTATTATTACCGTAGCGAGGATCGAAAACGTGTGTTTTTAAAAATCGTATCAGTGGCAGCACAGCAATAATCAAAAACTAAAAATATAAAACAGCTCAAACATCGTTTTTAGACGGTTTGGGATGTCCTCCTCCTTCGTCCAGTTGAAGCTTGCAGAATAAAAACTGTGCTAGTTCCTACGGAAGTAGTTGCAAGAAACTATTTATGAGAGTTCTTGTGTTGGATGATATTTGGCGACCAGGCGGGCGATGATTTGGTTGCGACTATAGCTTTATGCAATGGAAAAATAATGAAATGGTATCACCATTATGTGTGGGAAGTACTGAGTTAATCAGCTTGACTCCATTTGTTTACATAGGTTAGTAACTACTGCAAATACTATTCACAAAAGAAAAGAAAAGTACAACATTTACTTGGTTCATGTGAATGCTGCGTAATAATAATAAGCTACGCTAAATACTAAATACGTATTTGTACACTTCTAAAGCCGCGTCCACATTGGTAAAAATGTATGTACGTTGTATCTGTCATACGGTATGTATGTGTGCCTGCGTTAAAAATGTGTGCTAGTTGGACGTGTTTGCCGCAAAGAAACGCATGCAATAATTTTATGGCCCGGCTCCATTGCTCCGTTGCGCTGCGTCGTCGGAACGGAGCAGCGCATGGTAGGCTCCACTGGCGCGTCGGCAACGGACGACGTCGAAGCAGTGCACGCCGCGCGACGGTGCCAGATGTAACATAATTATCGAATTGTAGCATATTATTTTTCTAAAAAGCGCACTCGGATCATGTACTGTACCATGATTGATAATTGTAACATAATTTAATGTCTTTCATGAATTTTGTTGATATCAATATGTAGGTATGTCATCAGTGGCAGTGGCATTCGGGGCTAGTGCCCAGGGCGCCATATATTCTAGGGAGGCAAAATTTAAAAAGTGGGAAAAAACTCTAGCGTTATCAAAGTTGCACAATATAATTTTTTTTATTCAATGGACAATTCAAGAAAATGAATTCATACACGATTTTTAAAAAAATTGAAATTTTGTAAATTATAATGTTAGCACTTTAAGTGAAAATTAAGGATCAATATAATTTATTTGTTTTACTGAAGATTTGAAATTATAATATTTGATTTTATTATTTTGTGGAATTCATGAAGTTGAGTAGTAGTATTTTCGAAAAAAGAAATTTAATATTTTTGTATTTTGGGAAAAACTTTGATACAATGCAATCAGAATTCCAAAAGTCAGGCGTTTGTGCCTGTTTAAAAATGCATGTAATACAAGTATAAGTCATCCTGAGTGCAAAATTTATGATTCTTAGATCAAAACAAATATTTTGTATGTTAGTGAACTATGAATAATAATTTTTTTGCAATAAATTAGTTATTGTATTGTGTAAGGCCTTCGCGGCCATAACCCGATCAACTGTTAGTTCGTGGGCTGTTCGGCCGTCATCGACAGGCTCCGCCGCCTTGGCTTCGAGTTACTCGCAACAAACCCTTTCATTTTGATACCTATATTGTAGAAATGCATTAATAATAATTATTTCGACATCTTGGATGGTCCGCCATATTGCATCTAGATTGAGAGAGACGTCGCATTATTTTTCAAGTTACTCGCAACAAGCCCTTTCATTTGATATTCATATTGTAGACGTGCATAGGAAAAACTATTCCGCCATGTTGGATGTACCGCCATATTGAATCTAGGATGACGTCACATTATTTTTCGTAACAAGCCCTTTCATTCAATACCCACTTTGTCGAAATGCATTGAAAATAACTATACTGTCTCATTGGATGTTCCGCTACATTCGATTTAGAATGACGTCACATTATTCTTCGAGTTACTCTCAACAAGCCCTTTCATTTTGATAACCATATTTTAGAAGTGCTAAAAAAATATTATTTCGCCACCTTAGATGTTCCGCCATATTTGATTTAGAATGACGTCACATTATTTTTTAACAAGCTCTTTGATTTGATACCATTATTGTAAAAATGCGTTGAAAATAACTATTCCGCCATGTTCAATATCTAAATATGTTTTGTTTATTAACACCCTGAATAAAGGCATTATTATTAAAATACAGCCCAACTCGACATACATACATACACTGCCGTAGTCATTTTTCTGAAGAAGATATCGTTCGGTTCTTATCTTCACTCAGATGCTACTCAATAGCAATAGTAAAAAAAAAAGAATGAAAAAATTTCAAATTATCTGAATCGTTCGCAATAGATCAAATTACAAGTGTAATAGTAGCGGCAGCCCTGCCGGCCCAGCAGCGTATCGCCTTGCTGCCCACTTCGGCTCTCGCGCGTCGATCCGTTAAAAATGCGCATCCAGTAACGCAGACCGTAATGGAGCCACCTCTCCATTACATGTGTAAAATATATGGACAGCGACGCTCCGGTGACGCGTTGACGACGGAGCGCAACGCAACGGAGCAGTGAAGCCACCCGGTTACCTTCAACGTCACCAAAATGATTTGAGCAAAAGCTCGACTGATACTCCTAATTTGCATTAAACTGACCAATCCGTAACCATGTTTTTTTTCATTATTAATGATAAGAAGAACATGTGATGCTTTCATCGCTATGCACAAGATGAAAATTGAGAAAAAAAGTTGAAAAAGTAGACGCTACTGGATTAAATGCTTGTATCAAAATAAAGAGCATTTTGATGGCGCAAAATGGTTGAAATTGTTGTCTTTGGAGGCGAGTTCTGGGAACTTCAAAAAATGTTTGCGGGTGACCGCAAACTACTTTCAGATTTTACTAAATAACACATGTAGTTTTTTTTATTTATAGTTTTACTAAATAGCATGACTTCAGACACGTTTCGATCACAAATGCATGGCGCACAACGTAAATTTTTTTGTTTGTTAGCATAAAAGTGGAATTTACACCAAATTCAACATTTTTCATAACACACTTTTTTTTGTAATATGGACGAGGCCTCTTAATACAAATTTTAATATATCTACCAAAAAGACTGTTATCTGCTATATTGTTGCCTGAAAGCTTGGTAACGGATTCTCTTAAAAGTTAGTTGAAGTAGATCCCCTAAGGGGCAATAATATTTTGAGATAATGCCTTAATCATACCAGATAAAATTTAGAATCAAAAAGTAGTGCTAATGAACATAACGTATTTCTAATTTTTATAGGAAAGTTATTTTCTTATTTGTTATTCCTTGGATTACGTTATCATTGAGTTACTCGATAATTTCTAGTTCGATCCTTTGACTTATCAGGGAGGGAGGGAGGGAGGGAGGGGGGTGTATTGATATTTCAAAATAACTAGATATTTGGTTCTGCACTCAAAGTAACAACTGAACGTAGAGGTAGTAAACAAACCACTTTAGCATGGCGTGCTCAAAGCCGTCATCTTAAGTAAATAAACATATTTTTCACACTTCAGCCTCCAAACATTGCCAACTAACGAGGGTTGCTCTATACCTCCGTCAATCCACCAGTACGCAGACAGCTGTTTCACGCTTATTAGCGATCATCAGTGCGCCATAGGTCGATTGACGGAAGTAGAGAGCATCAATTTTTCCATGTTTAATAAACATGTGAAAGATGTGCGAGTAAGACAGAAGGAATTCTGCCGGTGCGCCATCTAGTACCCGAAGGTGGCGGCAACCAAAGAGAGAAACGCTACTAGCAGCAGTAAACTCTCCTTGGTGGAACGACAAGGCTCGTTCGCTTTTTGCCACTAGAGGCGCGGATTTTGACGCAAGCAGCGTAAAGCCGATATACGAGGGTTGCTCTATACCTCCGTCAATCCACCAGTACGCAGACAGCTGTTTCACGCTTATGAGCGATCATCAGTGCGCCATAGGTCGATTGACGGAAGTAGAGAGCATCAATTTTTCCATGTTTAATAAACATGTGAAAGATGTGCGAGTAAGGCAGAAAGAATTCTGCCGGTGCGCCATCTAGTACCCGAAGGTGACGGCAACCAAAGAGAGAAACGCTACTAGTAGCAGTAAACTCTCCTTGGTGGAACGACAAGGCTCGTTCGCTTTTTGCCACTAGAGGCGCGGATTTTGACGCAAGCAGCGTAAAGCCGATATACGAGGGTTGCTCTATACCTCCGTCAATCCACCAGTACGCAGACAGCTGTTTCACGCTTATTAGCGACCATCAGTGCGCCATAGGTCGATTGACGGAAGTAGATAGCATCAATTTTTCCATGTTTAATAAACATGTGAAAGATGTGCGAGTAAGACAGAAGGAATTCTGCCGGTGCGCCATCTAGTACCCGAAGGTGACGGCAACCAAAGAGTATTAGATGGCGCACCGGCAGAATTCCTTCTGTCTTACTCGCACATCTTTCACATGTTCATTAAACATGGAAAAATTGATGCTCTCTACTTCCGTCAATCGACCTAAGGCGCACTGATGATCGCTAATAAGCGTGAAACAGCTGTCTGCGTACTGGTGGATTGACGGAGGTATAGAGCAACCCTCGTATATCGGCTTTACGCTGCTTGCGTCAAAATCCGCGCCTCTAGTGGCAAAAAGCGAACGAGCCTTGTCGTTCCACCAAGGAGAGTTTACTGCTGCTAGTAGCGTTTCTCTCTTTGGTTGCCGTCACCTTCGGGTACTAGATGGCGCACCGGCAGAATTCCTTCTGTCTTACTCTTACATTGCCAACTAACCTGAAAATTCTTCCAATGCAACCCATGTTACAAACACTGCACTTTTTGAGTCCCATCTCAAACAACTGTTAAACTGCACTCGAATATAGCGCAGCAAGTCCGTAAAGCTTCACTGCAGTTACCAACAAATAGCCAATCCGATTTTACTGACCAAGCATAAAAGACGCACAAACAAAACAAACGTTTGACAGTCGAGGTAATACCCTAAATTAGTCGCATGAAAATTATATCGGCGTTGCCAGCTCCTCAAAATTTATGTAAGACTTCAGAATTTGCGTTTATGATGAAGAAATGTGCAGTAACGCAGTAGAGGTCAACATATCTATTAATTGATTTTGCTGTAATCATTCGTGAACCATCAAAATACCGTATTTTTTAACGTAGAATGCAATATTTCTGGATACTATACATTTAAGACGATAGTATATAGTTATGATGCCGTATCTGATGGTCAATATGACAACGTAAGAGATGATGTCGGTCTATTAGAATTAGTTGTTTACTACCTCTATGTTCAGTTGTTACTCTGAGGTTCTGGATAAGTTCGGTTGATAAATATTTTAGCATATTTTATTTAGATCGCGCTGTTCACCTCAATTCGTAGTACATGTTCACATAAGCTACACCCATTTCATGCATGATGAAACTGACTATACATTGACGCAATAGAATTAAATAACACAGTATGTATAAATATGTGGTTTTCATTGAATGCTAAGTAAGAACTGCTTTTCCAATGTGAAGCTGAACAACTTCTTAGGATGCATCTGTGTATGCACTTTGTTTGCGGACCGTCCGTCTTCCATCTTAGTTCAGCCTGATTTGGGCTCACTCCGCCGTGAAAGCCTCAAACTGCCCGCTGCCAGAGGCGTCGACTATATCTCATTCTAGGGGGCTTTTCGGTTTATTACCAACACCGTAGGGAGGTACTGTGAATCTTTTAATTTTGAGACAAGTTTTTTGGCATGA
The DNA here is from genome assembly GCA_951848785.1 of Callosobruchus maculatus. Taxonomy (NCBI): domain Eukaryota; kingdom Metazoa; phylum Arthropoda; class Insecta; order Coleoptera; family Chrysomelidae; genus Callosobruchus; species Callosobruchus maculatus. The sequence goes on along the minus strand of CATOUR010000054.1, from coordinate 12,678,970 downwards.
TATGATGTTTTCACTCATTTTCGTCAGACTGTCTGTATGACCAGTTGTCTATCAGTTGGTGTACCTGTGTTTCCGCCCATATGGTCTGTTGACTTTTTTGTAACCTCTTAATCTCAGTAACCGTTTCAGCGATTCTGAGGAAATCTGAGTCTTGATAAAGTGATAGTTCGTCATATTTCTGAAAACCGTGCGGATGGGACGTAGTAACTGAAAAAATCCTATGTTTTCAGAACTATGTCTGTTGCTGACTACTTTATTTTTTGATTAGCCAAAAATCTAATAATAGTGTCACAGCTCTTCCAGACTTAATTTCCATACTTTCTGATATTTTTTCTTCTTTAGGGGAAAATACATGTGATAATTGTATAACTTGCAATTATGAAACTGACTTAAAATGAAATCTTGAAATCGCTTTACTACCATGGCAGAGAGAAGTGTGTAATTTTTGGGAAACGGTAATCTGGAAAAGGAACAATTAGTAAAAAATAAAGCAATAAGCATCTTGGAAAGTTTTTTTTTTTTGGTTGTTGTTTTTGAAGAAGCCAAACTAGAGTCGCAACGATTCTGTTGGGTCGGTGGAACAACAAAATTGTATGTACAAATTATACTGACCTGAAAAAATTTTCAAGCTGAAAGTATCCAGAGAAATGCAAACAAGCGCTGCTTGTCACCAAATACAGCCGTGGGCGTAGGAAACAGAAACAGAAAAAGTACCTTTAGTTACTTTTTGGTTGCAATGATTATAAATAAAATTTGCAACCATTACATACATCTTCATTACATACAGAGTGTTATTTATCTTATATCGTAGTGCCTAGTTAAATTATCAACGTTTACTAGATACTATGGTTTAGTATATCGCTGAATGGTAGATAGTAAAGAATATAGCATTGTCAGTTCCAATATGATTAATTGCATCTATTTAAATAAAGACAAGCAAAAAATATATCTTTTTCTTGCTTTTTGTGCCGACTTAGTTACTAGGGGATCTACTAGCTTTATTTGACGGTCCAGTGCACAGTGATAACTTAGCAAGATGAAAATGACATCTCGCTAACTCATGAAAAATAAGAATGTATGGGAGTTTCAAAGTCAATCAACTTGGTGCCATCTAGAGTATCTAAACTGTTCTTATCCTTAGGTTCATTTGAATGTTTGCGAGTACTCTTTCGAGATATACGCCATTATGTGTGCGACGTTACTTAAATTCCGCAAATAATCTTTTTAGGAAGAGCAGCTTCGGCGGCAGTAATAATTATTTACTTCGACTTTTTGACGGTTTTATATGCGGTGCATAACCCCAAAATTGAAGGGATCGGAAATAGAGGGGGGGGGGGTGTTAAAAAGTAAAAAAAAATCGTTATGAAACCGAATGAAAATTGTGGTAGCATTTTAGTACGCCTGCCAGCTAACATTCTATGAAAAAATGAAAATAAAAAAATCTCGACGAAACCGGAAAATTATTTTTTTGTAGATAACACAAACAATACTGGCGTCCGTTTCTGCTGGGCAGTTTATGAGAAATTTGAGCTTAAAGTTCGTTTTTTCACGTCATTTTCATTAGAAATCGTTAAAAATTGTTTATATTGTTTAAAACGTATGACGTTTATATACGTGTTCTTGGGTGGTCCAACTATGACATGTAAATGATATTGATACATGTCATAGTATGACCTCCCGAGAACAGGTATAAAAAACGACGTCCACTTTAAACAACATGAGCAGTTTTTTAACGACTTCCAACGAAAATGACGCGAAAAATGGAACTTTAAGCTCAAATTTCTCAAAAACTGCCCCGCAGAAACAAATGACAGTATGTTTTGTATTATCTACAGAAAACAAAGAATTTTCTATCAAGTTCGGACCGGCTTCGTCGCGATTTCTTTATTTTCGTTTGAAAAAAATCGGTACGCGCAAACCACCTGTAAATTTCGGCTGACAATTTCTTAGAACATTAGCTGGTAGGTGTACTAAGATGCTACCGCATTTTCATTCGGTTACTTAATGACTTTTTTTCACGTTTCAACACCCTCCTTTATCTCCGATCCCTCCCATTTTGAAGTTATGGTGCAATGACAAAAAACTGCCTCTATTGGATGTTTTTCCATCGCTTTAAATAATTATATGTACAGTTGTTTCAAATCCATGTCATTGAAAGAATTCAATCCTTATATTCGAAGTAATCACAGGTACGCCAGTGAATTCAAAATAATTTTATATTCGTTCTAACGATATGTATAATCCTTCTAATACCAGTTTTGACATATAATGCAATCAAAACATCCTTCTGTTTTCGAAATTTACCCCATGTTTCGTTTTAGCAAAGCACACAATCTATTCGATGTACAAAAATTATGACTGCAACAGCAGCAGCAACAAAATTAATTTTGTTTCAAAAGGTAACTATTACGCGAACAATAACCCATGCTTTCAAAATATTGTCTATCGTGTTAAAGAAATTGGTAAGTAGGATTCGTAACAACATCATATATATCGAATCCAATGGCCCTTGTTGTTTACTGAACTATAATCAGTATTCGGCGGGACTGATGTCCCGATTCAATGAACGTAAAACGAAAGAAGAGGCGGATCATCTTAGTGTTATTAACCGTGCCAATCCGCTAACATGGACGGGGTTGTTTCCTTGTGTTTCGTTGTGTTGTTTCGGTGTTAGCCGTGTTGTGTCATCTCGTGTTTTTGCTTTTCGCATCAGCAATTGTGTGATTTGAATGTGTCCAATTATATAATGAATGGAGCACCTACTGAGAAATTCGGGCTTAGAAGAGCTAACACCCACATTTGAATGTAGGTATTTAGATTACTCAGACAGTTATACTTCAGGTAAAAATGCAACAACTGGTGCAGGCTTATGTCTAATTCTTATATTATGCTCCTTATAACTTCATACAAAAGTACACCATTAAACATCCAAACGAATCGATCAGCTGTCCTCGCAATAAAATCTGTTGATCCAAGGAAAGAAAGTAGTTTAGAATCAATTACCAAACACAGATTCGATTCACCGACAGGCTGCGATTGAATCATTCATTGGAATCCAATGACGTCTTGTAGTTGAATCGACAAACGATATAATTCGTTACGAACTATACACTTTCCATTGGATAAGACATCGCTGTATTTGAGGAGTGCTGAGTGTAACGTCCCATTGAATCAAAGCATAAGTCTTTGACAAAACGACAGATTTTTCTGTGTGCGGTTTCTTTCTTCACACTAAACTTACGCGTCATTGCCTTAACCACCTATTAGGCTCTCATTGTGCGTGTTATTTTTTATCTATCTCTATCGGAATAATTTCTCAATATGATTCTGAAGCAGGTTGCAGGGACGACAACCGCGACGTAATTGGAGGCAGAGATCCCTTGATTGAGTGCCGCTCGTGCGCCTGGAACCGCAAGACGACGACGCGACGGCCTTCGAGTCGGCTGCTGCAGGCTGCAGCCGCCTTTGTTGTGGCTGCACGATGCGGTACTTTGCATGCATGTGTGCAACTGGGTCGACGCGACCGACTCATTCAAAAACGGTTTCGTGAATAAGATTGAAACGTCACGTAACAAAGCCTTATGCATTCAGTCTAGAGGAACGCACATAAAGTACACCTTCTTTTTTGTACACCTCACCATCTTGCGTCATTCTTATCGATTGTAGTAGGAACTTGTCTTGTGTAGGGTAGAAGAACAGAAGTGACATGTTTTAAGGAGATATGTACCTAAATATTGTTTAGGCGGTAAGTAGGATGATAATTAGCAGGCGATTTTAAAGGGATCCATATCGATGTTCATAAAGGACACTCAAGAAAAAAATAATCTGTGGTCAACTGTGAATCAGTGTTACTCACTGCGAATCAATTTTGTCAAATATTTCATCAAGCAAGCTGAACGAAACGCTAGAAAAAAAGGGGCACATGCCGATTGCGCGCACAACCTGGGATCCTAGCATGAGTCTGATATGTGTCATTTAAGGGTTTAAAATAGTAGTATGTTGCCATTGAGCAGAAAGCGGAAGGAATTGAATATAGTAATTTCATAGATCTAAGTGTATATATTATAATAATATTTATAAAGCATTCAGTACAGTACGAGCAACTAATTAGAACTGTGACTGTATGGGAATTTGTTTCAATAAAACCACAAAAATAAATAAAAGATAATATTTATGTTACACTTTATAAGCTAGAGCTTTTACAAAAACAGTCCTAGAAATATTTTTTAATTTATAGAGGTTAATTGAATTCGAAGTATATTCTAAACATTTCCTGTAATTATGATTTCTAATTTTATTTTCAAAATGAATACAATTTAATTTTGTAAGGGTTCGTTTTAGCGAAACCGGAAACGGGCGTTGAGAATGGTGTCAGTCGACGCGGATTGACGCCCTGAATCGAACGATACCAGACTGAGGAAACGCTCCGGTGAAAAACTACAGCATTTTAAAAATTCCAAACCTAACCTAACTTAACCGAACTAGTTGAATTATTGAAGCTGAAATGGGTTCTAATCGACTCGGATTGAAGTCCTGAGACGAACTAGACCATTACCAGCGCGAGAAAACATTTTGGTGAAAGTCTACGCTACTTTGAAATTCACAAATTCCAATAGCTTACCTAATATAAAGTAAACAAATCGGTTGAGGTAAAAAGGTGTGTCTAGCGACTCAACCTGATATCTTGAGTTAAATTGTACCAAATCTAGACTGAACAACCGTTTATTTTGATTCTCAATTGGAAATTAATCAAAATAAGTTCCTCTGGCCCCTACCCCTGCATGCTATGGAAAAAACCGAACAGATGAGAATCCTACTTGGGAAACTTGTGTTGCTTAGACTATTCAAAATATGCAAAGACAGCGACGTCTGGGGGGGGGCAGCCCCCTCAGGCCTCCCATTATACGTTTACACAAACCTAATAAAACATAAACTAACCTGGGTTTTGGTTATTCATATTTCCTCAATAGTTCTAACATTAAACATTTAAAGTATCATAACTTTTTTATTTTCCATTTTAGCATGTTGCGACTGGTGGGGTTGTGTTGTACTCATCTAATGCTTTCGCACGATATATAGCTTGACGACATATTTCATGAAAAATCATCTAAATATCGAAGTAATTTTGAGGTTAGCTTTGAAATTTTAAAGTGGCGCAGATTTTCATCGGAGCGTTTCCTCAGCCTTGGAGAGACCTAATTCGACTCAGGACATCAAGCAGAATCGATTAACACTTACTTGATGACCAACTAAACCGAATTTGACCTCAATAAGTTGACTGTTTGGCATAATTTAGGTTAAGTACTGAAACTTTAAAGTATCATAGAATTTTACCGGGGCATTTCCTCAGTCTAGGAGTGATGTCGTTCGACTCAGGACGTCAATCTGCGGCGATTGACACCAATCTTGACGCCCGATTCGGGTTTCGATAAGACGAATTCTAGCCTTCAATTTAATATAAGTCTTTGTTTGGACACATTTTAGTTCATTAGAAAAAACAAGTCAATATTTCGTAATTATTATGTATTTAAGTACTACTATTAATTGCATCGGTCGTAGAAAAAGAATAGTATTCAACTCCCTTGTTGATTTATTGCAAACTACCCTAACTACCCAGGGCTAGATCAGCTCTGGCTCAAGCATGCACTCGCCTACGGCTCATGCTGCAAACTTCAACTGTGCTATTCAATGCTACTTCACAGGAAATATTCAAAAAAATAGTCTAAGATGAAACATCTGGAATCAATGGAAAAGAATTCCAATGCAGGGACTAAGATCAATGAAATAAATGATATTAGTTAGTCGAGACTTGATCCTAAAACTGAGAATTGAAATGCTTAAGTGTCATGTTTCCTCAGTCTTCATGTTAGGGGTGGAGGCATAGGCATAAGCTATGGACCAAGAATGTCTGAAAAAGCTAGAGGTCCTCGAAATGTGGACTTATCGGAGAATTTTGCAGATCTCTTGGAATAAGGAGGTCTCAAACGAAAGAGTACTTGAAATGATGGACACAGACAGATCCATAATAGATAATTTGAAGATGAGAAACTACAGTGTCTAGGACATATTATGCGCGGAGTGACAAGAACCGACTGTTTGAATGCAGCTGCAATCAATTGTTCCAAGCAGAGCAGAGATGGCACGTGAAGAAGAAGAAGAAGACTCTTTTTCATTCAGTATAATGCTGGCATGGGGTCACTGGATGGTAATGTGGAATGCTATTTTGCCTGTACATCAGCGTAACTAGGCTGATGGGCCGGTTTCTCAATGTCCAGTTAAAGTGTCAGATAGGTATCTGCCAGATAGCGTTGCTATGGATACAACTGTCAGATAAGATTTACGTGACTTCGTAAGTTTAGCCTTCAATTGTTTAAACAATTTATCTAACAGTTGCTGTTATCTTGCAGATAAATATTTAACTGGACGTTGAGAAACCGTTCCTAAGGCCCGATTTTATCAACATGCATATTTAACAAATAGTTTGACAGAGCTTTTGGCTATGGGCTATGTTAATAAGTATCATCCAATAGTATTTTATCAATATTGAAAACAACTCGTCAAAGCTGGATGACACTTTTGTCAAAGATATTTTAGAAATTCATGGATCAAAATCATAGCAGGATATCAGAACAAAGCGATTGATTTGCAAATTAATGCCACATTTTCCATGTTTACATTACAATTATTGTATCATTACTAATTGCAAGTGATAAAACTACTAGGTACCTATATCAATCACAGCAAGTACCTACCTTATTTAGTAATTACAAATCGCACGTCCGTCAGTCAGATGGATTATGTGAAAATACATACTTTTATGAAGAATCAATCTTTCACTGTACATAAAATAGAGTTATACTTAGCTATAAAATGGCAAGCTTTGCCATTCTGGGGTTCTGGATAGGCAACCAGTAATGCTCACATACTACTATACTATACATACTATAAAACAAAGATATATTGCAGGTATTCATAATTATTATCGATAGTAAATTATTGTTTTATCCAAATAATGCAGTGAGTGAATTTCTTGTCATCATATCATATGATACACCAAGAAACTAGTGATCAAATGTACGGCTTCTCTGGAATCTAATTGGTTGAGATTAACAGTTGTTAAACTTTTTGTTAAACAAGAAAATGCAATTTTTTACCCATTTAGGATGGACTCAGACTGGAATCAGACTTCAGAAAAAATACTAGATGGTTCACAATGGTCGATTGTATATAAATTATGTCATTTTGACTTTTTTTGAGGTAAACTTCAAGAGAAAACAATAATTTTCAGAGTACTTTGACAGATGCATGTTCTTGAAGGGGCTGCTCTGACTGGCCAAAGTCTTTGTTAAAATGTGCATGTTGATAAAATCGGGCCTAAGTCAGCTTTGAAGAATAACCCGCCTCTTTATTGCCTGAGTACTTTATTTGAATGCTAATTCTAATGCCTGAGCTTCGTTCATTTGCTGTTACTACCTCTACCCCATTCTAAAAGAATTACCTTTAGCAAAAACGTTCAGCAATTATCCGAGTGCAGTTCCTAGAACCGCTCCGAATCACCAACGGGCCGTAAAGGAAATTAAAAGCAATATATCCTTTGGAGTACCCTTACCCGTATGCCCGAATCCAATTAAAAAATGCATCATCTTGTCCATACGTCAGAGCCCATCACCATAAACCCCATCGGCGCGGCGAGGACCCCGGGGCAAAGTTCGACTAATTTATTAAGTTAGGAATATGGTGTTTTAATAGAGGAAATTGTCCCTTCGAGCATTTGGAATGCCATGCCGCTTGATCGGACGGACACAATTTACGATCTGGAAGGAATCCGACCATTAAAAGCGAATTAGAAAAAATCTAAAAGATATGTGGCTAAAAAGCTTTATGATGCGATAGAACTATTTGGGAAGTTGGGATAGTATGAAAAAAATCTACAGCTGAGAAGAGCGTGTTTATTCAAAGGCTCTCTTAGGTCCAGTTTCACAGTCACTGGTAACCGCTAGTAGTCACTTAACCGACGGATATAAGTTAACCCATAGTTATCGGATCGCCCTGTTTCAGAAAGGAAACCAGTGTTTAAGCTTATTTATCTTTTGTTGGCAGGACGGATGGGTCTCAGAGAGCTGCCATAATTGTGTTCTGTGAACACACACTAACCCATTGACAAATAAACCTAACCTTTGTATTCATATTTTGTCAGAACAGACTATAATTAAAATCAATCGACGTCTTAAAGGGGTGATACACGTACGAGCAAGTACGCGTACTTATGGCTCGATGACCTTTTTCGCCTGTGTGTCACCGTAAGTACGCGTACTTTAAAACCGTCGCGCAAATCGTCGGCGATCCAACTGGTTTGAAATCTTGCTCGTAGCTTGTCTCGGCTCGCACTGCGAGCCGTGAGCCACCACTTTGTTTCGGCTCGCACTGCGAGCCGTGAGCCACCACTTTGTTTCGGCAGTCCATCGATGCGCAACGCTTGTTGTGTTTGGCGTTTGTTGATTATGGAAACTTATCAAAATGAGTGATTTCAGCTTCACGTGTGTCACCGACGTCGAGCCGAGTAAGTTCGCAAACTTAAAAACCGCGTACTTAAAGTTCGTACGTGTGTCACCCACTTTAGACGTTAACGTCAAAATGCAGGTTTTTATAACCTCGTGTGTCATCGCTTGACCACAACAAACTTACTTTACCGCCGATTATAAAATGCAAACTGTTCGCTAATCACTAGTTTTCCTTTAACCTCTAGTTAAATGCCGGTTCTGAAACTGGGCCTTAGATTCAGATATAAGGTCGGAATTACTCCATTGTCATGGTCGGGTATGAGCATGATACTACGACTTTAGAAGGTATGCTCACGCGCATGATGTCTTCCGTCTCGCTTCCACCTGTGACGTCAGCGTGTGACAAACGGGGTTTGTCTACTTGTTTAGTTAAACTTTATAGCCGAATATTTTCAGTTTATTTTCTTTAGTTTACTCGTTTAGCGTAGTAAAGTTTGATGAAACATTAATTATTTGCGATTCTGGAGTTTAACACATATTTGAACAATGGTTTATTGTGCGGTTGTGGGTTGTTCGAACAATACTAATAAAAAAAGTAAAAACTATTCGTCACACTACCGCTACTTGGGATGGTTTGGAAAATTTGGCAGGTTTCATTGCATTCATGTTGAAAAATAAGGAGAAACTGGGTTATATCCCAGATTGCACAGATACTTCTCTCACTTGGGTCAACCATTTAACAGAAGGTGGACTACAAAAACATACAGATGAGTTCTTGGCAAAATGTAATGAGCTCGGCCATATATTTTCCAACTATAATGGAAACGCTTTGAAAATTGAAAAAAACTATCTTGCGAATTTAAACAAATTATCAGAGAATGTAAATGTGACTGATGAAGCAAAGATGAGCTTGTTTTTTGGATGTAAAATGTATTTCAGAATACGAATTCTTGATAGGGGAATTAGAGAGACTTCGAATATTAGAAAACGGAAATTCACTACGATTGTAAAATAGTATTAAGTAATAAGTATACAGGGTCCTGCGACGGTGCATCCAGCTTTCCTAGCGCCTTTCCTATTTGGAATAAAAAAAATGCTACATAAAATATAAAAATGCGCTAAAAGATGGTTGGAGATTTAGCGTTTGCAGAACTTATTTTGATATTTCATAGAGAAAGGATAGTTCTATATATTCTTATTCACCCCTTTTTCAGTTTTTATTGTCTGTACAAAATATATTTCTCTATAGACTCATATTTACAGAATCAATACCTAACTACACTACAAGAGTGCAACAAATAATGTGCCCTATACCCAGGCCATCAGAAACCATCAGTACAAGTGCATCAAACTTTTTAATTCAAACATATTATTATGAAAACATTTTGAGAAAAATTGAGGAAAAACCTGTTATTACTAGGAATCGTATAGTGCGGTTGTGACATATATTTGAATAAATAAAAAATAAGAAAATTTGATGGTGTATTTTTCTTATCCCATAATTTCAAAAATTCGAACGCTACCAATCATTAGCAGAAAAAAGTCAATATTCATTCGCCATAAACATAATGCCATTATGCTTGTTCATGATTTTTAAAAACCTCTAATGACAAAATCATGTTATTTATTTCTTGTCTACCTTTTATTAAGAGAATTATACAGTAAATACATATGCAAATTGGCTTGAAGAGCTGGTGACGCAACATCATAATCTATAAATCTATATATAAAAAATAAGAACGTAATCAAAGGCTCCTGAATGGAGTATATAAAAATTCCACCCCCTACCCGAGAAATTTTCCCACAAAAAGATGGTTTCACTAGGCACTCCAATCGACCTTTTATATGAGATTTCAAAAAAATACGTCCAGACCGCTCTGGCTCTGTTCTTTTTCCACAATGTAATTTTTTTTGAGTACATACATTCAAATTTTTGTATCTGAAATTTAGTATGCTCGGAACTACTGCAAACGGGTCAGGCGTCGAGTAATATCAATTATCTGTATAACTATTTCACCAATTTTTTATTCAAATACAGAGCAATATGTATGGTTTATATTATACTGTGCATGAGCTATTGTCATCTTCTATGAATATTAAATATCTAAGACAGATATAACAAGAAACGAAATAAAACTTTCAAAAATCAATGCTTTGGCGCCATGTGCTCGTACATCTTTGTCACGCGGTGACGTCATGCGCAGACCGGTTCGAAATCTGTCCGCCAAGTGATCATATCTGTCAGAGTCGTAGTATCATGGGGTATGAGCCTTCACAAAGAAACAGTAATGGAATAGCCGGGAATAATCACCATCGGGTGTGAATCAAATCATTCCGTAGGTGTATTTCGTTCATCTCGTCCATGGTCCCAGTTCAACGCGACGGAATCAAACAACGCTTCACTAGTAAGTTTGGCTAACCGACAGTCCGTCAACCGCGGATTTGTGAATCGAAAATTCCAGACCATTGAATCGATTCCTTTGATTCCTACTATGGTATGGTTCCTGTGGAACAATTTGTTCAGAACAGAATACCCTATACTGGAGGGTATAGAACCAAGTATTTTCTACTAAAGAAACACATCTGCTTAACTTATTTGATTTGGGAAAAATCATCTGTATATTAATAATAGATTACAGCTTTTTTTTCTCTCGATACGGTACCTATAGATATTTCACGTATCACGTATCGGTACTGATACATCCGTATATTCGTCTATCGATATCTAAATCTGTGATATGTACCTATCCATACGAATTAACGATATTTTGCTTATATCGGTACATTCCTACTGCAAACCAGGTCTTTAAACCTAAGAAGGAAGTGGGCTACGGGTAAAAATGACAGTGTCGTCCAAACGGAAGTGGCTGGCATATCGATAGCTGCAAATGAACCAACCAGGAGAGATGTATCTGGCAAGACTGTAATGATCTGCACTCGGATCTGCATGGAAAGCAGTCAAGCTAATCTGCTAATCCTGAAAAGTCCTTGCATCACATCAGAGCTAGCAATGGAATACCACCAATCTGTAGCGCATGCTACATAAGGGCTGCTAGCCTGAGAATTTTAAGACCATGTGACTGTTCTGGAATATCGACAACCACAATTGCAGAAGTAGCCAAAAAGCACTCCCATGCGCAAACGGTGAAGCGATGGGAAGAACTACAAGGACGCCGATTGCCAAGGAAACCGTTGCAGGTTTTGGCATGTCAATATCCAAGAAGTACTTGCTGGCGACCAGGTCAAACCTATGTCTCATGGTAGATTTCCTGACTGACCATTGTTAACTGAAAAAACACCTCCACATTATGGAGTTAAAACACACCGATATGTGTAATATGTGAAAGTGAAGACGAAACTGTGGAACACGTCATATGCGAGTGCCCAGAGTTATCTTCTATTAGAGAGTGTGCGTTCGGCGAGTCTTGGCCTACACCTGCCCACATAACGGAGATGTCCCCTAGCGACTTATCCACCTTTCCAAAAACTGCCAGGATGGACGATGACCTGAGGAAACAACTTCCTGGCAGGATGCACAATGCGCCAGTTGTGGCCTAAGTGCAGTGGGACCACTCACCCTCCCCACTCTACAGATATAGAATCCTGTTAACAGTTTATATGTATACAGGTTGAGTTTATAGTACCGAGTCGGTCGATAACGTAACTACCACAACGGATGGTGAAAAAACTGTATATAAAAGTTGCAGCCAAGGATATGTTCCTTGCATAGAATATATTTCGGTTTATACAGGGTGATCCATAACTACGTGGTATTTAGATTTTACTGATAATTCGCGTTCTGGAAATATAAGGTATTATAACATTATACAATGTATTTCAAGTTATGACCACTTTTATATCCAAATGGCTGCCAAATGAAGGTACTGTATATTGAAAGTCAATGAATCTAAAATTATTTTTTTAAATAGAAAGATACAAAATGTCCTCTAGTTTTAACACAGGCTGTAAAAAAGTCGCCAACGCATACTCATAATAGGATGAGGTAGAATGAAAAAACTAGATTTTCACTTTTTTCTAAATGTTATGTAATGTATTTTATTATTATATGGGGGTAACATTAAAAAAAAGAGTAAATCAAGTTTTTGAAATCTACCTCACCCTACATAATATATGAGTATGCGTCGGTGATCTTTTTTACAGTTGTGTTAAAACTAGAGGATATATTTTATCGTCCTATTTAAAAAATATTTTTGATTCGTTAATTTTCAATATACAGTACGTTCATTTGACAGCGATTTTATAATGTTGCAATAACTTATAGTTTAAGAACGGAGATAATTAGCGGAATCCAAACATGCAATGATATACCACGTAGTTATGGATTACCCTGAATAAATCAATATATTTTCTAAGCAAGAAGCATATCCTTGGCTATAACTTTTATATACAACTTTTTTCGCTATCTTCTACAGTAGTGTTGTCGACTGATGCGGCACTAAAAACTCACCCTATACAGGGTGGGCCAATAGTGCGTGGACGGGGGATTGTGGGCTTACTAAAAAATATTTAAAAAATCTGTCACTTGACCATGGTAGGAACCCTTGAGGGCTATAACGTAAAAATATTTTCACTCAAATTTTGACGTTTATACAGGGTGATTCATATCAAAATTACATTTTTTTGAATGGAACCCCCTATATATTATTGCATATTTGGATTCCTTGGTCAATTCTAGTGTGACTTTATGTATCACATATGGAACTCTAAACGAACCGTTTAGGCGCAAATCACCATTTTTGGTATAAGTAGGTATCAGAAAAAAATTGAATATCGCAGCGACTATAAAACTTAGAAGGCCTTGACTTTGCGGTACGACTAAGCATGAAATGCGTCACCTTAGTTCAGACGGCTAAATTTGAATTCTTTTTGTACTTGGAGAAATCAGAGGATAAATTAAGGAAAACTTCAATCACAGATAACTTGATTTTTTCAAATGGGAATGCCTATTTTGGTTTAAAGAATCAAATGTAAAATTTCATTACCTTTCTAACGATATAGCATTCTTGATATCAATATATTTTGGTTTTCATTTTATTTCAAATTTTCAGTTAAATCGGTGTTTTTCAACTTTCCTGCATGCAAGCAACATAGCAGGCCATGAAAAATAAACAAAAGCTTATTAATATGGGAGAAAGCAACTAACTTAGTAGAAAAATGCAAACTAACTAGAGCAGCGAGGCAAGATTACGAAAATTCCTTACAACATGTTAGCTCTAACCAGAAACAATAGCGGTAACAAGAACGCTCATTTTTCACAGCCTACTAGCTATTAGCCAATTTCCAAAGTCAGTAAAAAAATATCTAATCAAAGGAAAACTACTAGTGATTGCTGCTGGCAGTAGAATACCTATGTCTTCTGAATAAATTTGAATAAATTTTCACATTTAATGCTATAAAAAAGTAGCCATTTCCGTAAGTCAAAAGTAATGATACCTCTGACTGGAACCCTTCAAATTCTTCAGTAGGTACTTCTACTTATTAGCAAAATCGCGGAAAATGAAAATGAATTGCAGTCTGTTTGAATTGTAAAACATAAATTAGTTTGCAAAAAACTACATAAAATAATCACAATTACAACATAGCGTAATTAGAAAATTCTAGCAATTATTTCAGTAGATGTTCAGAATGCTCCAGTTGGAGATATCTTTACTTTTGACTTAACTAAACGGAAATGAATATTTTTTATCCCATTAAATGTGAAATTTCATTCTAAACATGTTAGACTATAAGCAAAAATCGCTGATAGTTTTCCTTTTGTTTCAAAATTTTTAATCGTTTTGGATAGTTGTCAAGCTCTAGTAGACCTCAATAGCTAGTAGGCTGTGAAAAACAAATGCTTCTGTCATACCCCAGCTACTCATTGACATTAGTTATCTTACCGCTGTGGTTTCTGGTTAGAGCTGATGTGTTGTAAGGAATTTTCATGTTCTTGCCTCGCTACTCGAGTTCGTTTGCATCTTTCTACTAAGTTAGTTGTTTTCTTCCATATTAACGAGCTTTTGTTTATTTTTCATGGCCTATTAGGTTGCTTGCCTGCAGGAAAATTGAAAAACACCGATTTGACTGAAAATTTGAAATAAAACGAAAACCAAAAAAGATTGCTTTCAAGAATGCTATATTGTTAGAAAGGTAATTAAATTTTACATTTGATCCTTTAAACCAAAATAGGCATTCCCATTTGAAAAAATCAAGTTATCTGTGATTGAAGTTTCCTTAATTAATCTACTGATTTCTCCAAGTACAAAAAGAATTCAAATTCAGCCGCCTGACCTTAGGTGTCGCATTTCATGCTTAGTCGTACCGCAAAGTCACGGCCTTCTAAGTTTTATAATCGCTGCGATATTCAATTTTTTTCTGATACCTACTTATACCAAAAATGGTGATTTGCGCCTAAATGGTTCGTTTAAAGTTCCATGTATGATACATAAAGTCACATAAGAATTGACCAAGGAATTCAAATATGCAATAATATATAGAGTGTTCCATTCAAAAAAATGTAACTTTGATATGAATCACCCTGTATAAACGTCAAAATTTGAGTGAAAATATTTTTACGTTATAGCCCTCAAGGGTCCCAACCATGACCAAGTGACAGATTTTTGAAATATTTTTTAGTAAGCCCACAATCCTCCGTCCACGCACTATTGGCCCACCCTGTATATAATCATAGGACTAGTGATATTCATGTACAGAACCTTGTGCGCAGCTTGTGTATGCTAAATAAACGTAAGCACATAACATGACATAAAATACGATTATTTCCCTTAAACCTTGTTAACACCAAGTATGCTTTTATAGACTCAGGCTTTAGAAATTGGACATTGATCTAAATGAGTATACATACTTGAAGAACCAAGTCACTTGGGTGCACTATTTCAGCAAGTTGGCGCCAGTTTCTTTTCTACGAAAACTGAGAAAGACTTTTTTCTTTCGATCCACATGTTGAGCTTGGTCCGCCAGTTACGACTTTTGAATGCACTCACCTCCCAGATGGCGAGTTAGTCACCAGTCAAGCGCGTTTTCCGTCTGAATCGCGGCCATCCCCGATTAGACTAGCTTCGTGCGCGATTGGCCAGCGCAGCTAATCGAGTTGAGATCGCAGTATGCCGTGGATAGCTGCACATACCTATCAAATTGGAAAATTGACCGGTAAACAATCGCCTTCGACGTAAACGTACGTTCATGCGCTGGGAAGGGGCGCGGATGCTGCAGCTGGTAATTAATTACCGTTAAGTGGTCAGTTACGGCATGAGATGGGATTTGATGTGAATATTATATCAATATTGGTCGGCATTGGTAGAGGAAATAACGTTGGGATATTGATAGCGGAATTTAGCAGAGCTGGATCAGGCATGCATGATGTCGCTGTTGATGCGGCGGTCTCTGATAATATGTAATATGCATATCGCGGGTACTCAACTGAAACATAAAAAATGGAGTCAAGTTGATTGACTCAGTACTTCCCACACAGTGATATCGTTTTGTTATATTCCCTTTGCATGAAGCTATAGTCTGAGATCCCTTGCAACCAAGTAATCGTTCGCACGTCACAATTTTTATTCTGCCAGCTTCAACTAGACGAAACGAAACAATCAGGAACCCCCAAATTGCCTGAAAACGAAGTTTGTACTATTTTTATATTTTTAGTTTTTTTATTACTGCTGCACCGCCACTGACACGATTTTTAAAAACCATACGCATTTTTCATCCTCGCCACGGTAATAATACTGTGTCTAAGTTTCATTAAAATTAATTTCATAATTTCCATGTTACTAAATTCAGAACGATCTAAAGCAATACACGTATGTAGATATACATCAGACAATTCTAAGTCCCTCGATTTCTGTAATAGCCAAGGCAATGTTCGGATAGACCTAAAAAAGCGTATTATGCCGCTAGGTCTTTCTTTCACAGGTCAAGAGGCAGTCTATTATGAATAGAACAAATTTTTGAGTTTTACAACCCCCCACCCCCTAACCACCCCAATTTCACCCCCACCTCAAAAAAAAAGTAAAAAATGATCAGGAACCCCTAAGTTTGAGCTATTTTTATGTGTTTAGTTTTTTATTATTGCTCCGTCGCCACTGCCCCCACACGGTCATGGCCTTAAACATTTGAAATGACAAGGAGTATCGAGTAATATCTCGTTTCAAAGGCATATGTCAAAGTCCTTTACTTTAATTTTTAATTTTTTTAAATCAGTCGATTCATTTTCGAGAAAATCAGAAAAATTTTTATGTATCTTAATTTGTTCAAACAGAAAACAAAATTACACGAAAATATCAGTTTTTGTTGCAATAGGTGTTCAAAATGTTGCGCGTTATCGCACAAACAATGATAGAGGCGATGTTTAAATTCATGATGGACAGTTGCAAAAACATATTGAGGGATATCATGGCTGCTTCGATGATGCGTCGACGAAGGTGATACGAATTTTCAGGTTGGAGACTAAATATAATAGATTTTAAATAGCCCCATTGCAAAAAGTCTAATTGGTTCAAGTCAGGGGATCAAGCAGGCCATTCTTTAGGCCCTCTTCGTCCTATCCATTTATCTGGAAACGCATCGTCTAGTCTTTGCCAAACCAGAATAACATAGTGAGGATGAGGGCCGTCTTGCTGGTAATAGATCTCAGCCTCATCACGTATAGGGTTTCCATCATCTTTGATTTGGTTTTCAATGGCTTCAGTGACAATCACTTTGTTTCTTAAAATGTCTGCCCATAGACACACACATTCATTTTTTGGGATACTGGGTATGTCCTTATAGAAAAATATGAGGATTTTCATTGCTCTAATACCTGCAGTTATGCTTATTAACAAATCCAGTTGGATGTTATGTGCATACATCAGTGAGGCAGATATTCTTTACACGAAAGGTATTACCATTAATCGGTCTAGTCATTTGTCCACAAATCTCAACTCGCCGATCGAAATCATCCGCAGTTAACTCTTGCACTATTTTCAAATTGAATGGATATAATTTATGGGGTTAAGTAACTGTGTGTCTAGAGCTAAATGAAATATCAGTTGGATTCACAATTTTACGTATGTACTGGGATTTATGCCAAAATGACCCAAATCTTGAACTTGAGTGGCTTCATCCAGCAATCTCGGTTCTTTATTTGCAACAGATCCAGTTTGACTAAATTTCGTAGCAAGGCCCAAAGTATACCTATACGAAGTTGTCTACCCCGGATATCTGGCGTTAAACGGAACAGCAGTTTTCCGAGCATATTGATTTTGGGCACAATAAATTGGAATCATTCCAACTATGTTTGCAACTGTCCGTCCGGAATTAAAACATCACCTATATAATTATTATTTGCCAATAACGGGCAACATTTTGAACATGGATTTCAATAAAAAGTGACATTTTCGTGAGTTTTTGTGTCCTATGTGAATTAAGATACATAAAGACTTTCCTAATTTTCTCGAAAACGAATCGACCGATTGTAAAAAATTAAACGTCAAAATAAAGCAATTCAACATACCTTGGAAACAGGCTATTACTCGATACGCCTTGTCATTTAATATTTTTTAGGGATTGACTCTGAGGACAGAGGGTACAAAGGGGGAAAGTAGTTGTTGGTTAAAAAGTTGTCAATCCGTGGTGGGAAGTTTATTATAAATTATATTATAAATTTACAGCTCATCGGAATCAGTGATATGTATAAGATCTCGATAACATAGATTAAATAGGTAGTTTATAAAAGGCAAATTGAGAGACGATCGCATAATATGTTTTAGATGTTACAGTAGGTAAACACACATATTTACATAACACATCAATGGTATTCCATTTATTTGTGGATATATCTGTTGTGGATACAAAATATGTCGTATCCTCAGAGTAACAACTGAACATAGACGTAGTAAACAACTAATTCTAAGAGGCCGACATAGTTTCTTACGTTGTCATATTGACCACCAGATACGGCAATCATAATTATTCACTATCGTCTAAGGGCCGGTTGTACAACTGCGGGTTTAACACGACCTTCGTTAAACCTAAGCTTAGCTAAGCTCAGGCGTAAGGTCGACACACGTTGTACAATTGTCGGCTTAGTTAAACCTGTTTGATAATGAAAGTCACTACAGTTGGCATCAATGAAGCAATACGTACTGACATAATCATCTGAAAAATTACCTTTTTTGGTGAGGCACTTATGACAGTTATGGTCAAATTTCGGCAATGACCGTTTCTGTCTCTGTTCTTTCATTTGCTCTCTTTATTAAATCAGACACAAATCTTTTAAAAAATATGACCTAATAAAGTGACAAGCAATTTGAAGGTTCCTCCTTGACATATCATGTCACTTGTTAGGTTTAAACTTCAGTTTAGCTGGCGTTGAGCTTCGGCTTACGTAAGCTCATGTTAAGCTTGGAGTGGGGGGTTAAGCCAGTATTGGACAACGGACATTTTGCAACTGACGTGGTTTAACGTCGGCTTACCTTAAGCCGAAGCTTAAGCTCTCATCGTACAACCGGGCCTTAATTGTATAGTATCCAGAAATATTCCATTCTACGTTAAAAAAGACGGCATTTTGATGGTTCAGGAATGATTACAGCAAAATCAATAGATATGTTGACCTCTACTGCGTTACTGCATATTTCTTCATCATAAAACGCAAATTCTGAAGTTTTACATAAACTTTGAGGAGCTGGCAACGCCGACATCATTTTCATGCGACTTATTTACGGTAGAACCTCGACTGCCAGACGTTTGCTTAGTTTGTGCGTCTTTTATGCTTGGTCAGTAAAATCTAATTCGCTATTTGTTGGTAACTGTAGTGAAGCGTTACAGACTTACTATGCTATATTCGAGTGTAGTTTGACAGTTTTTCGAGATAGAACTCAAAAAGTGCAGTGTTTGTAACATGGGTTGCATTGGAAGAATTTTTGGTAAGTTGGCAATGTTTGGAGGCTGATGTGTCAAAGATCTGTTCATTTACTTAGGATGATGGCTTTGAGCACGCCGTGCTGAAGTGGTTTGTTTACTACCTCTATGTTCAGTTCTTACTTTGAGGTCGTATCTAATTCAATCAGTCAGTTCTCGATTAGCCCAGTTTATTTTAGGATAGCTTAGTTGGATCTCATGGTATAAAAAATATCAAATAATCGTATAATTGACTTGCCATTCCCTCAGCGCAGTTCAGCCACATAATACACGTGAATATTTCCATGACACATCTGTCGATAGCTAAAGGTATTATTTCGGGCGCAGGAGGTTTTGTTAAAGAGGACTCACACAGTGGCATGTCGTTAATTATCCGAAGATAAAAGGAACGCCAGCGTTGAGTCATGCGGATTGTGGAAATACTCGGATTTCACCCCGATTTAACCGAATGGAAAGCAATTAGGTGGGTATTTCGGAAAAGGAGGGTCAAGTCCATGAGCATGGAATACAAAAGCCATCGATAGGACATAAGGGTCTCCGCAATGACTGATACCATTTTGAAAAGACATTTAGTAAATTCGAGTATAAGAGAAAAGCTCCTGTTTCACAGAAATTGTTGATCGGCCATATAGGCTTATTGTACTTCGTGTTCGAGTAAGTGTTGTCAGTATAATATACAGGGTGTTCCACGACAAGCAATTAAGACAAGCAATATATCGGAACTGGGCAGTAGTAGCGAATTATATTTTTGGGGGTGTAAATTAGAGCAAATATGCTACCTTTTCTTATTATTGCGTCACCCAATGAGGTATTTGCTTTTGGTCACGTGACGTCCGATTCAAAATTTTTTATGGTACTCCCTGTGTATTTGTAACTTTTGTGTTCCTCCCGATAAAACAATTGCAATAAACTAGCACACTTGGGGTCTGAAGTGATCAATTCAAGAGCTACAGGTACTTGAAGGACTGTACCACTACCATTATGAAACACTACCAAAATAATCTAACTGTAGGGGTACATTTTATTATAATCAGTGGTAGTGGTACCATCCTTTAAGTACCTGTAGCTCTTGAATTAATCACTTTAGACCCCAAGTGTGCTAGTCCGTTGGAATTGTTTTATCGGAAGGAACACAAAAAGTTACAAATATACAGGGTGTCCCATTAAAATTTTTCAATCGGACGTCACGTGATCAAAAACAAATACCTCATTGGGTGACACAATAATAAGAAAATATACTATATTTGTTCTAATTTACGCCTCCAAAATTATAATTCGCTACTCGTGCCCAGTTCCGATATATTTCTTGTCTTAGTCGTCTTGGGACACCCTGTATGTTATAGCGTTTTAGTTTATTTTCCTTATTTTTACCTTTAGTATAGCCGCATTCAGTTGAAGCGTTAAAATTTTGTTCTTATTAATTTGCTCGCGCCAAGTCAAGGCACGTTACCCACTGCCGCTTGTTACGCCACTGCTTGGCGGTTCTCTAGCATACTACAAGCAGTGTAAGAACGTATAGCACTAATTACGTCGAGTCTGAGGAAATATCTTCTAGAGGGTGATTCATAAGTGGATACTTTTTTAAACTGTATATAGAAGTTGTGAAAATAGACAACTTTTTCAAATAACTTTTTTCCCAGAACTCAAAAATAAGCCAGACACAGAATCAAAAGAAGTAAATCTGGGCTTGTGTATCAAGACGTACCCAGCCTGTTTATGTTTAGTTTTTCGCTCGGATGTTTCTCTTCGTTTGCATCCTTCTGCTAAGTTTTTTTTGGTTATTTTTCATGGCTTCCTAATTGCTTATAGGTGAGAAAAGAAGAAACTCCGATTTGACTAAAAGTATAAAACAAAATGAGAACCAAAAGAATTATTGACAGTCCTATATTGTTAGAAGGTTTATCAAATTCTATTTGACTGTATAAAGAAATTAAGCATTATCATTTGAGAAAATCAAGTTACATGGATTGAACTTTTCTTAATTAATCTCATGACTTCTCAAACTACAAATAAAACTAAATTTGACCGTCTAATCTAAGCTGACGCATTTCATGCTCAGTTACACTGCCTTCTAAGTTTTATACATATTATACGGATTTATAATTGCTGCGATATTCAATATTTTCTGATATCTACTTTTATGAAAAATGATGAGTTACGCTTACACTGTTCGTTTGAAGTCCTATGTCTGATGTGATCAGTTTATACTCCAAAGTTTGATAATTCCGTTACTATGGAAGATACAAGAAACAGCTTTCGAATAAAAGTTATAGGTAAAGCTAAGGCATACATAAAATTATTTCATAATATTGATTGATAAAGTCACGGCATACCAAAGTTGTGTTTTTTAAATGAAACAACGTATATTATTATCCTGTATTTGATTGTGCTCGTTTTCCCTACTCTGGAAATATAAGGTACGTCACTGTATATAAAGTTTAAGAAAAAAATATTTTGCGGTGCAGACCTTAAGGATCCCCATCATGATCTAGTGACACATTTCTGAAGTATATTTTAGTGAGCCTGCTATCTTCCTTCCATGTACTGTGGGCAGACCCTGTATGCAGTTTAGGTAAGTGCTAACGGTCTCTAAGTCTCAGTCATTACTGCCCCGTGCAATCGTATAGAAAACCTTGTCGTTCAGCGCAAATCAGGAGCAGGTTTCATCCGGAAGTGAATAATCTTGTAGTGCTGTATCTTGGATAAAGGAGTGTCATTATACTTCAAGGTAATCATATGCAGACTTGTAAAACAATATTTCATCACTTATGCTGATATGGGGAAATTCGGATGTGCGAAATTTAGTAACTCATTTTTTTATAATCCCATTTTTTCAATGATGAGAATTTCCTGGCATAGGTTGTAGAGATTTCAGTTACAATGTTTTACTCTAAGGTGTGGAAAGTAACCGGTTGTTCTGTATTCTTCATCATTTATTTTTTTTATTTGCACATCTAAAATTTATTTATTTATTTATTTAAAATTTACGGGATAACCCCATTAACAGTAAAAGCGTACAAATAAATTACAACTGTCATGCTGAGATGGTAATATATAAATGTATAAATGTATAATATGTATAAATAAAGTAATAAAAAATCTTAATGCTACAATCACAGAGTTATAAACATTGACAATTACAAAAACAGAGATCTTTCCAACTGAGGTAGTGTAGTATAGAAAATATTGACATCAGAAACTAATAATTCTACAATATCTTTCTAATGGATTGTGTGGTCGTTCTATGGAGGGAATTTATTTATTTATTCAAAATTTACCAGCTAATCCCCTTAACAGTAAAACATACATAATAAATCACAACTGTCACACTGAGATGGCAAGATATACAAAGTATATAAAGTGTATAAATAAGCAATAAAAATTTACCTCTACAATCACCAGATTTTAAAAATTAACAATTTACATACAGAGATCTTTTCAACTGAGGTAGTGTTATATAGAAAATATCAACATCAGAATCATTAATAATTCTACAATATCTGTCCAACGGATTGTACAAACCATAGGTCGTTCTATGAAAGGGAATGATAAATGTAGCATTTTGTCGCAAACCTTGATTGGGAACATTAAATTTTAAGGCGGTTAAAAGTTCCAGTGAGTCAATGAGACCTCTTGTAATCTTAAATATGAAGACAGCACCTGAAATGTCACGTCTAGTACTGAGTGGCAGTAGTGACAACTGTTGCTCAAGATTATGGTACTGATGGTTTATAATACCTGAATTAAACCTATAGGCACAGTATCTCAAAAATTTATGCTGTACTCTCTCCAAAGTGTCGCTGTGTATTTGGTAGTAAGGAGACCAAACCACTGAGCAGTATTCTAAGGTGGATCTGACTAAGCTGCAATAAACTGCCCTAATAGATGTAGTTGAAAAATATTTACAGTTCCTTAACACAAACCCAAGCAGTTTTGCGGATTTTATGGAAATAGAGTTTATGTGTTCTACCATTGTTAACTTTACGTCCAAAGTAACACCTAAATCATTGATGGATGAAACACAATCAAGGGTTGTGTCATTAATAGTGTAAGTAGTTTCAATTCGACTCACCTTGCGGGAGTCGGGAGAGAGAAAATGACCTATATATACATTTATTTGTATTGAGATGTTATGACCTACTTAACAAGGGCCAGAACGAATCGGCGGGCGCCATACAACACTTGTTCTCGGCTGCAGCACAGACTAAACAGCTCAATTTTGCCGGTGCACAGCCGTTAATTTCTGTCGGACAAGAGCCGAACGAGCGCTTTACAAGGAGTTAATATCCGAAATGTTGATTTTGACACGTTCGTCTGTCGGCATCGGCATCGACAGTGCTATGCCGATGCTGAGTTCCAGGTACTCTCGCCACCTGAACAAACAGTGCGATAACGCAATAACTGCCATAGTCGATGTTGGGAGTTAGTGGAACATGAATGGTTGGCTGTTATCGCAGTGGCGTAGGAAACATTACCCAATAAACACTCTTGTGTTCGTGACACCTTTCCATTTTAACGTTACTTTTCTCGCAGTTTCTAACGTTACATCATCATAGTCACAATGTCTTAACAGACATGTTGTGAACTCGTAAAATGCATTAAGTCGGATCTAGAGTATTGCCGACACGAATATTATCAGTAGTTTTGAAAACTGTAGCTCGCCATCGTTCGCGATTTACTGTCAGTTCAGTGGCGCTCTTGATACTCATATCTAGCAACTGTTTCGTCGTATCCACCCAGCGTGTAGGGGAACGGCCACGGCGCCGCCCACTCGGGGCATGACCCTGAACTACAAGTTTCTCCATATTATCGCTTCTGTGAATATGTCCGAAGAATGTAAGCATTCTCATCGACACGATGGAGGATAGTCTCTTTGGATTACCGAGCTCATCCAATATGGAAACATTTTTAGTTCGATTGGCGGTATAAGGAACTCTCAGCATTCTCCTCCACGTCCACATTTCAAAAGCATCTATGCGAGCTCGATCTGCCTTTTTAACAGTCCAAGTTTCCGAGGCATACAAAAATATGGAGACTGAACCAGTGACATTTTGGTAGCTTCAGTGATGTTATGGTCACGCCATATTTTAGTAAGCTTTGTCATGGCCACCCGTGCCTATTGAATGCGCCGTCGAATCTCATTCTCACAGCTACCTGAATTGTCGATCAAAGAACCGAGGTACACAAAACTTTGAACTACCTCACAATGGCCTATTGACCTTATTTCTCGATGATTGTCATGCTCTCTATCTATGATAATAACCTTGGTCTTGTTGTAGCTAATACCAAGACCATATGCTGCACTGTGTTGTTCTAAAACGTTCAATAGAGCTAGTAGTCCTTCCTGAGAAGCAGCAATAAGGGTTGTATCGTCAGCAAATCTTAAGTTAGATATTTTGCTTCCACCAATAGTCATACCGCCATTCCAGTTGTCCAATACCTGTCTCATCACAAACTCAGAGTAAATGTTAAATAACATCGGAGATAATACGCATCCCCGACGAACTCCTTTTCTGGTTGCTGTTTGACCAGACAGGTTACCATCAATTCTTACACAAGCTGAGCTAGACTCAGAGAGTTGCTGTATGAGAAATACTAAGTGGTAAGGGACTCCCAGGGAGATAAGGATTTGCCACAGTTTAGGCCACTTTGTGTTATCAAACACCTTAGAATAGTCCACAAAGTAGATAAAAACGGGAAAATAATGCTCTCTGGCTTTTTCAACAATCTGTCTTAAGTTTAAGATCTGTTCACGTTACAAGTTACGTATAACTACAGTACGAGCTCGATAATATGAACACGCGCTGTAGCACTCTGTACAAGAAGACCTAGTTTTCATGTTTCTACTACTGCTACTACTAAATGCGCATCGACCATGGATTGGGTTCGGAGCGGGGAAGCACAAATTCTAGAAGACGTTGATAAAGGTTTGAACGTTACCGGACAACATATTGAAATCCACCCCAATATGCACACTAAAAATACTGAATTTCCGGAATTGGAGATACAACTTTATAGATGGTTTCTTGCTTAACGTGAGAGGAATACAGTGTCAACTGAAGTAGATGAGTGTAACGATGATTCCGAAGGAAGTGATTGTAAGATTCTTCCAGACTCAGGCACACTGTTAAAACAGTTAAGGTTCTAGATGTTACTATAAAATGGGCTCCACGGTATGCTCCAAGTATAAGTGAAGTCCTGACATAAAAAAACTATTTTAAGCTATTTTGAGCAACATGTCTATCAAGCAAAAACAATCCAAAATCAATTCAAATTTTTCTGCAAGGGATTCGAGATAAATGTATTCTTGAAATAATCAAAACACTATGCATGTTTGACTGTGCTTTTTAATATTCTTGTGTCCTTCATTAGTATGAACAGAAGAATATAACATGCTAAAATAAAATGTCATACACAATTATAAGAGCGCTTATAAGAAGAATACAAAAAACGCAACGTAAAATTTTTGTAGTACTTGAGGTTTCGAGATAATCTTAAAGCGTGGCATAATTCACAATTATTACCTAAAAGTAGAACATTCTCATTAAATATAGAATAATCCTTCCCATTTATTTTTGGTTCCAGCCTCCAGATGTCCGGCGTTAATAAGCATCTGGAAACCTTAGTTTGAATGTTACGTTAAACCGAATCATTATAAATACGTGGAAATAAATCATAATATAATTCAATACGGTTTTATTACTTCAGCAGTATGAAATAAAATGACAAAAGCCAAATAATAGTCAGGATGCATGATAAATACATTGCTACTATTTTGAAACAGCTACAGATACTCTATGAATTGAGAAGAAAAATCGGATTTTCGTAAACTAACGCACGCCGTCAAGCGATGAGTTGTAACATGATCATTTGCATCTCCGAGGTCTACAGCAGAATTTTAGCATTAGGTACATTCGCATTTTCATCTCAGCAAATAATTAGGTAGTCATGTAGATGTACCTAGCAAACGCAAGACCTATATAGATAGCTGAAAACCCAGGAAGCAGTGTGACCACCGTAAATTTTAGTAATCTTCCAACAATGCTTCTTGTTAGTACTAAAAATATATAATATAATATACTAAGGAGGTGATAAAGATGTACTAAAATTCTACCAAGCTACTTCTGTTGCTTCAAATGGTTTTTACTCCTAAATTTGGAATTGGCAAAAAAATAAAGGACTAAAAAAGCTCCAGCTCTTTACCTTTTAGGCTTTTTTAACTTTACTTGGTTAATGTATATCCACAGAACATATCTTTAGATAGTAAAGTAAAGCCTCCGTGACTGCGGTGTCCGTGCATCAGTGGTATCACAAAATAGTTACGGCAATAGCACAAAACGGTGGCACAAAATGATAAAATACAAAACATATGCGGTTAGCAAATGTCACTGACAGAAGTGACAGATGCTACACAGAACAAACATTATTTACGAAACAGAAACACCGTGCGGTCCTGCGGTCTTCATTTCTTCAACGCAAACTCTGTTTTATGGGCTCTGGGTGCATCACAGCTTTGCCACGGCTCCATATTTTGGGATATTATACCAAGTTACCAAATTGTACCAAGAACTCGTTGACTCAACAACAGCACAGGTGGAAATGGCCACTGCCAGTATCGATGGCATGACATACACGCACAGCCTGGAAGTGACTGGCTGTTTCGGACCAATCACGTTATTCCGTTCAGGAAGTACGTTATTATAACGTTTTATCTGCACGAGCAGTGCACGTTATTTTTACCTGTTATCATAATGCTTGGTATAGTTTATAGAGAGTTTATAGGGAGAGAGAGGGAAAATAATGTATTTTTTTTTTGTTTAGACGCTTGAGTAGACTTTCCCCCTAATCTAAAAATGAAAAACTTTTGAAAAACGGTTGCTCATTTTATAATTATTGAAATGATTTAGTCAAACGTTACTTCAACATTGAAACTTTATGAATTGCAGAATTATTATGAATCAGAACATTTTTTTAATACACATAATACATAATTTTTTGCACACTTTATTTGTGGAGCACACAGCGTTATTCTAACGTGGGAATGAGCCACCGTAGAATCGTATATTTAATTAAAGGTTGCTATAATGGAGCTATGATTTATAACAAATTTCCGCACTCGTTTAAAACTCAAAAGGATTTAAAAATATCTCAAAAAAAATGTTTAGTTATAAAAACTATCACAGCCTAGATGAGTTATATGACGAATTTAAGTGAATATTTATCCTCTCATTTTGTTTTGTTTATATAGTTTTGTCAAAAAGAATCTTATAAAAACTATCACAGCCTAGATGAGTTCTATGACGAATTTAAGTGAATATTTATCCTCTCATTTTGTTTTGTTTATATAGTTTTGTCAAAAAGAATCTTATAGACTTAGACAATCTACATATATTATGTATCTATCGTTCAGAAAGTTTACGGAATAATTACATTCGCGAAAAGTCAAAGAGAAATTCAATTTTAGCGGCATTACTATGGAAAACTAACTGATTACTTTGTGTTATTTTTTTGACAAAAACCAGCATAATATTATCATCAACATACTTGACATTTAAATTTAAGGAAATGTAGTAAATGTACGCCACTGTCTACCCCAGGACAATGATCCGGCTATGTGTGAACAGGTTTAGTGAGAATAATGCCTGACTGTTTATGGCCTGAATGTTATTTGCAAGTTACACGGTGATTAGAATCCTGATATATGCTGCATGATGTCCTAAAAGCGAAACTACGGATATGACTAACAAACATATGACACATAACTAAACAGTGATAAATACGATTGTCGCGAAATATAGGTTCAGACGTGTACAAAAGTAAAGCGAATATCCAGCTGTTTCAAACTTTAAGTCTTGATTTAACAGTTAACTGCAACGTAAGTAAAGTGACTCTGCCCACGAAAAAAATAGTTTACTTGAACCGAGACTTGAACAGTGTTTGATACCGAAAAAGCTAAGAATTGAGGGCAATGAAATGCAAATTTTTTTTGATACTTTTCAAGTGGCATGGCTGATACTTCGAATAGTTACTGAAAAATAAAGAGGAAAAGGAGGAATCCTTTATTATGTTTATTTCACTCCATAGTTATGCCACCTTCCGTCAAGCTTTGAGGGATCAACATAAACAATAACATGTCCTGGCATGACCACGTCGTCAGTATTGCTAAAATGGCATCTCAGAAGCTTGGAGTTTTGTTCCGCTGTAGGAAGCTGTATACACTAGAGCAACAACTACTGCTGCTCTACAAGGCACAGATCCGACCATCGCTGGAGTATGGCTCCCATAGTAGTATGGATATGCCGGTTCTGATCCTCCCTGAAGGTCATTCAAATGGGGTGGGTATGACCTTGGTTTCCATATTTCATGAGCTGTCTTGACGTGGGTATGGGGTGTGGATAGCCGTGTGCTTCGTTGTGTGTTTTTTAAATGAGGTGTTGGTTAACCTTGAGCTTTTTCGGTTACGTTGTGCTTATAGCGGCTGGTTTCGCAATATTTGTCAAGGATAGCATTGGTTATTTGTGTAGCATTGAAGATTTTTTGTAACCGATTACAGCCGTCGATTGCGGGGCCTCATTGTGCCCTTTCCTTTCGCATACCAGTTGTTATCCTCTCTGAAGGTCATTATGTGTGTGTTTTCAATTGTGATCGTATCTGAAGGGCTTTTTAAATGGGGTGGGGATAACATTGAGCTACGTTGTGTGTTTTTCATATGGGTGCCGGTTGTGATCCTCCCGATGTCATTAAAGAGGGTGCGGATAAGCTTGAGCATTAACGTGGGTTTTTCTTATGGGTGCCGGTTCTGAACCTCCCTGAAGGTCATTGTGCAACGTTGTGTTTTCAATTTTTATCGTGTCTGAAGGGCTTTTTAAATGGGGGTTTTTAGGTGTATAATTGTGCTTATAGACACTGATTCCGAAATATTTGTCGTTAGTGTTTGTATTGGTTGTTTGTGTAACCTTGAAGTTTTCTGTGCTCCATTTCACCAGACACATCATAAGACTTGTTTTTGAGATTACTGTGATTTTAGTTGAAATTCCTTCTCATTATAATGGACTCCCGAGGTCATTCAAATGGGGGGCGAATAACCTTGAGCTTTGATGTGGGTTGTTCTTATGGGTGCCGGTTCTGATCCTCTCTAAAGATCATTTTGTAACGTTGTGTGTTTTCAATTGTGATCGTATGTGAAGGGCTTTTTAAATGGGCTGTTGTGTAACCGTGAGTCTTTTAGGTTTACATTGTGCTTATAGACACTGATTTCGAAATATTTGTCAAGGTCAGTATTGGATATTTATGTAGCATTGGATATTTTTTGTACCCGATTACAGCCGCCGACTGCGGGGCTTCGTTGTGTCTTTTTCGTATGCATGCCGGTTTTGATCCTCTCTGAAGGTTATTTATGTAATGTTGTGTGTTTTCAATTGTGATTGCATACTCTACATAGGTACGGTCTCGCTAGCGTATGGTATGGCCTTATAACTGGTTCTGGTCCATTATATTTACTATTTCTAATAATAAGCCCCAGATATATACTATTTGGATATAATGGAAATTGGACCTCATGATCCTCTGAAGGGTAACTCCTAGGTCTTTTGTTTCACGTTTGCGCTCTAGGACTACCTCATTAATGTTGTAGTTGTGCTCTGTGTGAAGGTCATAACGAAACATTTTTTGACGTTTACCGACATTTTCTTATCTTTGAGCTAGCAAATAATGGTATTTATATCTTTTTGTAGCAAAAGGCATCCTGTGAAGAAGCTATTGTTTTAAAAAGTTTAAAATCATCCATAAAAAAACAGTCCGAGAGAAAGAGAAAGGCAGATAGGGAGAGGGCTGATAAATAACTTAAATAAGAGTGGACCCAATTGACGCTTCGTTGGATAAAATATCTTCCGCAGATCAGTTGCAAGCCAGTTAAGCTCAAAAGATGTAACTTTTCTTCAATAGTGTTATGTTAATTAACCGATGATAAAAGAAATGGACACTATTGTTGGATAAGAAGTGTTTCGCGTTAAGTTTAAGTGGGTGGAATAGCACCGAGATGTGAACCCCTCCTTGAGATTCTCTCAGTGTTCTCATTTAATACTCCATTACAATGTTTATAATTATGTTCTTGGGAGAATAAAGACATTATTATCATTGATATAGGTATAGGTATATCAGTCTGCGCTGCTTGCCCACCTTTGTTATTTGCTCGTGCTTTGCTTACGGATGTCGGTTGTGATTCTCCTTGAAGGTTATTTAAAATACATGAGGGATAACTGTTAGGCACCTGAGCAGAAATCTTTGATTCCTACCACCAGCGATCGACGGTACTACCAGAACTTTGCCGGTTGTGATCCTCCCTGAAGGTCATGCAGCGTTGGACGGTACGCGACGTTCTGTAGTATAAGTTTCTAATTTAGAAGGCCTTTTTTTGTCAATAGCTGTTGTACAGTTATGCTATAACCCTGTTCGAAATCCTGATTATCTAAGAGGAATTATTATATTGTTGAAGTTTAAATACAATCACACAGATTTCTACATAGATATTTTTTCAAGGACATAAATATGACACAATTGGTAGAATACATACAGTTCTGTTGATTATAACATTCAGGCTTAGGTTTCTTCAAAACGCAGTTCCAAATAATAATTGGCAATATGAACTATATAATAATAGCAAACACTTTATTATACATAAGGACAAATAACAGCTTCGCCAGTTACAAATTAATTTCACAAACTCATCCAGAGTTTGCGTTTATCTCTTTTATTTCTGTAACTTTAACTCTATGTCCATCTATGAGAGTAAAAATCAAGGACACACTGATGAAAGACAGATAATACATGCATGGCCAATCTTATGAGGAAAGCAAGCTCAGCCCGAATATCTGGACGAACAGAGATGTCAGGACCGCGTAACTCCTTCCAGTTCCTTTTCCTGTGATGTTATGCGGATAAGCAGAGTTTTCATTTCTTATAACAAAAGTAGAGAGATTCGATTGTTAAATCTAACAACAACACTGTTAGTGTGATTTTTTTGGTGAAATAGACAAATGCTAGTTGCAAATTAATTCCACCTACTCGTCTGGAATTTGATGTTTGATGTTTCTTTTATTACTCTATATTATATTATGGTCTCTATATTTTTTTTATTTTTTTTATACACACTAACTACAGAAGAAGTACTTAGTGTGTGCAAATATAGAGACCAAAATCCCAATATCTAGGACACACGCATGTACTCAATTTTAAAGAACCTGGTGACTACCACAACTTTTAACACA
Source organism: Callosobruchus maculatus (assembly GCA_951848785.1). Lineage (NCBI taxonomy): Eukaryota > Metazoa > Arthropoda > Insecta > Coleoptera > Chrysomelidae > Callosobruchus > Callosobruchus maculatus. The sequence goes on along the minus strand of CATOUR010000054.1, from coordinate 12,647,283 downwards.
ACGGAGCCCTGAAGATGAAAATATATTTTTCGAAACGTTGGCAAATTTGAGCGAAAGTTGTGTTTATTTTGGGCCCTAATATGCAATCAAAAAAAAGACAGTAAAAAATAGAAAATGTCATTCTATAATTAATTCCTCTGTCCTGTTTTCTGCCTATTGCGAACAGTATATTCATGTATAAGAGTAAAATTCAAGTTCACTCCCATTAAAAACAGACATAGAAGCATGGTTAATCTTATAAGGATTCGCAAGCTCAACCCGAATATCTGGACGAAAAGAGATGTCAGGACCACATAAAACCTTCCAATCCCTTTTAGGCAGAGTTACAGTTGTGCTATAACCCTTTTCGACATCCTCAGTATCTCAGAGAAATTATTAAATCATTGGAGTTAAAATACATACAGATTTATTTATAGACATTTTTTTCAAGGACATAAATAATATGACATAATTGGCAGACTGCATACAGGTCAGTTGATCGGACTAGGGTTAGGGGTTAGGTTTTTTAGGCAACTGCATTTTTCCACTGGTTTGGCAATTACTCAATTCCATGTGACAATGTGAAATAGACAAATGCTAGTTGCAAATTAATTCCACCTACTCGTCTGGAATTTGATTTCATCTCTTTTATTACTCTATATTATATTATGTTCATCTATAGTCATCTATATTCATCTACGTTCATCTATAAGGGTACAGTTCAAGGTTACTCTTACGGAAGACAGATTATTATAAAAGCAAGCTCTCCACGAATATCTGGACGAGCAGAGACGTCAGAACCCCACAAAACCACTCTTCCTTTTATGTTATGCAGACAGGCAGACTTTTCGTTTCTCACAACACAACGAGCATAATTACATAGCTCCTTAAACCTGTTCCATGTGCCTACTGTCAATAATTACTGTATAAAACTTGCAAGGGCGTCATCTATCTGTTGAAAAATAAGTTTTACCTTATTTGTTATCCAGGGTACATGAGGGATGTTTGCACGTACTTTAAAATGTATCATGGGTAACCATTAGATGTTTGAGCAGAAATTTTCGATTCCTACCACCAGCGATCGACGTGTCGGTACGCCCAGAAGCTTGCCGGTTGTGATCCTCCCTGAAGGTCATGCAGCGTTGGACGGTACGCGACGTTCTATAATATACGTTTCTAATTTAAAAGGGTCGTGCATGAGTCAGCCAGCGAAGAGGTGTGCAAGTGTGCTGCCTGCGGTGTATAGCGTATGATTATGCATGGCTGTTGTGGAAGGTCCCACCAGCGATCGACGCGAGGGCGACGGTTCGCCCAAAAGCTTGCCGGTTCTGATCCTCCCTGAAGGTCATGCAGCGTTGGACGGTACGCGACGTTCTGTAGTATAAGTTTCTAATTTAGAAGGCCTTTTTTGTCAATAGCTGTTGTACAGTTATGCTATAACCCTGTCCGAAATCCTGATTATCTAAGAGGAATTATTATATTGTTTTGGCAATATGAACTATATAATAATAGCAAACACTTTATTATACATAAGGACAAATAACAACTTCGCCAGTTGCAAATTAATTTCACATACTCATCCAGAGTTTGAGTTTATCTCTTTTATTTCTGTAACTTTAACTCTATGTCCATCTATGAGAGTAAGATTCAAGGACACACTGATGAAAGACAGATAAACATGCATGGCCAATCTTATGAGGAAAGCAAGCTCAGCCCGAATATCTGGACGAGCAGTGATGTCAGGACCGCGTAACTCCTTCCAGTTCCTTTTCCTCTGATGTTATGCGGATAAGCAGAGTTTTCATTTCTTATAATAAACGTAGAGAGATTCGATTGTTAAATCTAACAACAACACTGTTAGTGTAATTTTTTTTGTCAATAGCTGTTACGATGTTACCTATTAGATCACTCTGAGTTGCAGTTGTGCTATAACCCTTTCATAAGTCCTGATTATCTCAGAGAAATTATTATACCGTTCAAGGTCTCCCTCTCACATACTCTTACGAAAAACAGATATATAAAAGTATGGTTAATTTTATAAGGATTTGCAAGCCCTCCACGAATATCTGGACGAGCAGAGATGTTAGAACCTCATGAAACGTTCCAATCACGTTTCCTCCGATGTTATGCAGATAAGCAGACTTTTCAGTTCTCACAACAGAATGAGCATAGCTCCTTAAACCTGCTCCGTGTGCCGACTGTCAATAATTGGTGTTTATAATTTACGAGGGCTTTATCTCTCTGTTGAAAAATAACTTTTACCTTATTTGTTATCCAAGGTGCATGAGAGTTATTTACAAGTACTATTAACACAGGACACTTTTGTTAAATAAGTTTACAACACTCTCAGTTGAAAATGTAACCTTCTCTTCTATGTCTGTGATGTAGAATATTTCTTGCCACGGTATATTATTGAATTTCCCATCAAACAAGGTCTCGTTAAAAATGTCTAAATTCCCTAAAATTAATGTATTTTCGTTTATTTAAATAATACTCCACCTTTAATTCACAAAATACAAGTTGGTTATCAAAGAAAATAGAAAATTGTTGGTAATGATTTTACGACCCTTCTTATAGATTTATTACTGTCTTTTTTTTGATTGGATGGTGGGGTCCAAAATAAACACAACTTTCGCTCAAATTTGCCAACGTTTCGCAAAATATATTTTCATCTTCAGGGCTCCTTTGTGTTAAAAGTTGTGGTAGTCACCAGGTTCTTTAAAATTGAGTTCATGCGTGTGTCCTAGATATTGGGATTTTGGTCTCTATATTTGCACACACTAACTACAGAAGAAGTTACTTCTCTTAACGTTAAGGTTATATTATATTATGTTCATCTATAGTCATCTATATTCATCTACGTTCATCTATAAGGGTACAGTTCAAGGTTACTCTTACGGAAGACAGATTATAAAAGTAAGCTCTCCACGAATATCTGGACGAGCAGAGACGTCAGAACCTCACAAAACCACTCTTCCTTTTATATTATGCAAACAGGCAGACTTTTCATTTCTCACAACACAACGAGCATAATTACATAGCTCCTTAAACCTGTTCCATGTGTCTACTGGCAATAATTACTGTATAAAACTTGCAAGGGCGTCATCTATCTGTTGCAAAATAAGTTTTACCTTATTTGTTATCCAGGGTACATGAGGGATGTTTGCACGTACTTTAAAATGTATCATGGGTAACCATTAGATGTTTGAGCAGAAATTTTCGATTCCTACCACCAGCTATCGACGTGTCGGTACGCCCAGAAGCTTGCCGGTTGTGATCCTCCCTGAAGGTCATGCAGCGTTGGACGGTACGCGACGTTCTGTAGTATAAGTTTCTAATTTAGGCCTTTTTTGTCAATAGCTGTTGTACAGTTATGCTATAACCCTGTCCGAAATCCTGATTATCTAAGAGGAATTATTATATTGTTGAAGTTTAAATACAATCACACAGATTTCTACATAGATATTCTTTTCAAGGACATAAATATGACACAATTGGCAGAATATATACAGTTCTGTTGATTATAACATTCAGGCTTAGGTTTCTTCAAAACGCAATTCCAAATAATAAATGGCAATATGCACTATATAATAATAGCAAACACTTTATTATACATACATAAGGACAAATAACAGCTTCGCCAGTTGCAAATTAATTTCACATACTCATCTGTAACTTTAACTCTATGTCCATCTATGACAGTAAAAATCAAGGACACACTGATGAAAGACAGATATACATGCATGGCCAATCTTATGAGGAAAGCAAGCTCAGCCCGAATATCTGGACGAGCAGAGATGTCAGGACCGCGTAACTCCTTCCAGTTCCTTTTCCTCTGATGCTATGCGGATAAGCAGAGTTTTCATTTCTTATAATAAACGTAGACAGATTCAATTGTTAAATCTAACAACAACACTGTTAGTGTGATTTTTTTTGTCAGTAGCTGTTACGATGTTATCTATTAGATCACTCTGAGTTTCAGTTGTGCTATAACCCTTTCATAAGTCCTGATTATCTCAGAGAAATGATTATACCGTCCAAGGTCTCCCTCTCACATACTCTTACGAAAAACAGATATATAAAAGTATGGTTAATTTTATAACGATTAGCAAGCCCTCCACGAATATCTGGGCGAGCAGAGATGTTAGAACCTCATGAAACGTTCCAATCACGTTTCCTCCGATGTTATGCAGATAAGCAGACTTTTCAGTTCTCACAACAGAATGAGCATAGCTCCTTAAACCTGCTCCATGTGCCGACTGTCAATAATTGGTGTTTATAATTTACAAGGGCTTTATCTCTCTGTTGAAAAATAACTTTTATCTTATTTGTTATCCAAGGTGCATGAGAGTTGTTTACAAGTACCATTAACACAGGACACTTTTGTTAAATAAGTTTACAACACTCTCAAATGAAAATGTAACCTTCTCTTCTATGTCTGTGATGTAGAATAGTCCTTGCCACGGTATATTATTGAATTTCCCATCAAACAAGGTCTCGTTAAAAATGTCTAAATTCCCTAAAATTAATGTATTTTCGTTTATTTAAATAATACTCCACCTTTAATTCACAAAATACAAGCTGGTTATCAAAGAAAATAGAAAATTGTTGGTAAAGATTTTACGACCCTTCTTATAGATTTATTGCTGTCTTTTTTTGATTGGATGGTAGGGTCCAAAATAAACACAACTTTCGCTCAAATTTGCTAACGTTTCGAAAAATATATTTTCATCTTCAGGGCTCCTTTGTGTTGAAAGTTGCGGTAGTCACCAGGTTCCTTAAAATTGAGTACATGCGTGTGTCCTAGATATTGGGATTTTGGTCTCTATATTTGCACACACTAACTACAGAACAAGTTACTTCTCTTAACGTTACGTTATATTATATTATGTTCATCTATAGTCATCTATATTCATCTACGTTCATCTATAAGGGTACAGTTCAAGGTTACTCTTACGGAAGACAGATTATTATAAAAGCAAGCTCTCCACGAATATCTGGACGAGCAGAGACGTCAGAACCTCACGAAACCACTCTTCCTCTTATGTTATGCAAACAGGCAGACTTTTCATTTCTCACAACACAACGAGCATAATTACATAGCTCCTTAAACCTGTGCCATGTGTCTACTGTCAATAATTACTGTATAAAACTTGCAAGGGCGTCATCTATCTGTTGAAAAATAAGTTTTACCTTATTTGTTATCCAGGGTACATGAAGGATGTTTGCACGTACTTTAAAATGTATCATGGGTAACCATTAGATGTTTGACCAGAAATTTTCGATTCCTACCACCAGCGATCGAAGTGTCGGTACGCCCAGAAGCTTGCCGGTTGTGATCCTCCCTGAAGGTCATTCAGCGTTGGACGGTACGCGACGTTCTATAATATACGTTTCTAATTTAAAAGGGTCGTGCATGAGTCAGCCAGCGAAGAGGTGTGCAGGTGTGCTGCCTGCGGTGTATCGCGTATGCTTATGCATGGCTGTTGTGGAAGGTCCCACCAGCGATCGACGCGAGGGCGACGGTTCGCCCAAAAGCTTGCCGGTTCTGATCCTCCCTGAAGGTCATGCAGCGTTGGACGGTACGCGACGTTCTGTAATATAAGTTTCTAATTTAGAAGGCCTTTTTTGTCAATAGCTGTTGTACATATACATGCATGGCCAATCTTATGAGGAAAGCAAGCTCAGCCCGAATATTTGGACGAGCAGAGATGTCAGGACCGCGTAACTCCTTCCAGTTCCTTTCCCTCTGATGCTATGCGGATAAGCAGAGTTTTCATTTCTTATAATAAACGTAGACAGATTCAATTGTTAAATCTAACAACAACACTGTTAGTGTGATTTTTTTTGTCAGTAGCTGTTACGATGTTATCTATTAGATCACTCTGAGTTTCAGTTGTGCTATAACCCTTTCATAAGTCCTGATTATCTCAGAGGAATTATTATACCGTTCAAGGTCTCCCTCTCACATACTCTTACGAAAAACAGATATATAAAAGTATGGTTAATTTTATAAGGATTCGCAAGCCCTCCACGAATATCTGGGCGAGCAGAGATGTTAGAACCTCATGAAACGTTCCAATCACGTTTCCTCCGATGTTATGCAGATAAGCAGACTTTTCAGTTCTCACAACAGAATGAGCATAGCTCCTTAAACCTGCTCCATGTGCCGACTGTCAATAATTGGTGTTTATAATTTACAAGGGCTTTATCTCTCTGTTGAAAAATAACTTTTATCTTATTTGTTATCCAAGGTGCATGAGAGTTGTTTACAAGTTCTATTAACACAGGACACTTTTGTTAAATAAGTTTACAACACTCTCAGTTGAAAATGTAACCTTCTCTTCTATGTCTGTGATGTAGAATATTTCTTGCCACGGTATATTATTGAATTTCCCATCAAACAAGGTCTCGTTAAAAATGTCTAAATTCCCTAAAATTAATGTATTTTCGTTTATTTAAATAATACTCCACCTTTAATTCACAAAATACAAGTTGGTTATCAAAGAAAATAGAAAATGTCATTCTATAATTAATTCCTCTGTCCTGTTTTCTGCCTATTGCGAACAATTTTCAGTGAAATGATTAATAATGAACTCAAACCTTATTTGTAAGGAATTGTGGAGTATTTACCTCAACATATTATTACCAAATACAGCTTTATGGATAAAGACTTATGACTGTACATAGGGCATAGCCTCGTGCTTGCTTCATGTGTACTACTCTCAGTAATTCGACACATCATAGCTGAATGTGGTGGTTCTACCATATGTCAGAGAATCTGGGAGAAATTTTAAGGACTAGTCCAGGGAGTATAAGAACACTTCTGTTGTGGTTATGGAGTATCGGACCTAAACCCATAAAGGTAATAGTCACCTATTACTCCACAGAAATAAGACTTCCTCTGTGGAATGAGGCCAAATAAGCTGAACTTTTGCAAACAGCTTCATTTCAGTCTTCCGATGAAGCACAAAAAAATCGCATATGCGTACCCTTGTGCGTCTTAAAGTATCAAAGGTAAAATGGCATTAAAATAGGTTTTTCACAAAAATTTCGCTTCCAGTGCATCTTAGAAGCCTTAAGAATATATATATATCTAAGTCGCATCACAGACACATTTCCCTAAGGAAATCTCGACATATACCGTCTTTGCAAATAATATAATATTTGGTTTTTCCATGCCGTCACTGCATGTGACTAGTTTTGCCAGATCGCCAAACCCAATAGCCGAACAGACCAGCCAGTTTGGCCGGACATTATTTGTGTACAAGTGCCGGAACCATACATTATTTATTTATTTGTAGTCAACATACACAAAGAAAATGAACGACTCGTATAACTGAAGATTCAAATACATTTCACATTTACCGCAAAAGGGATTGCTAGTTGCATGATGCTGATACAAAATAGCAGCCTCATAGGAACTTAAAAAATACCGCTAAAGAATTTTGTACATTAAAAAAAGAAGAAAGAACAGTTTTAAAAAAAGAATACAGATTGGTGAAACGATACAATAAGAAAGAGGGTACATAGTATGAGCATGGTCACAGGGGATTTTGTCTTATTATCTCAGATGCGACAAAAAAATTGTATGTAAAGACCATTATCGTAAATCTTATTAAATTCTAGTAAAATAATAAATGAAATCGCTGTTTTCTGCTGATTTCTGTAGTTTTCTGGTATTATCGGTCGTTTTCGGTTCTTTTCTGTTATATTTTTTTTGTTTTCTGTTGATTTCTGTTGCTTTCTGTTATTGTTGGTTGTTTTCTGTCGTTGTCTGTTGTTGTTGGCTGTTTTCTATTGTAATCTGTAGTTTCCTGTAGTTTTTTTGTGTTCTTTGTTGTTTTGTATCGTTCTCGTTTTCTGCTGTTTTTTTTTGATAGTTTTATGCAGTTTCGGTTCTTTTAGTTGTTTTTTGCTTCTTTTTGGTTGCACAAACGACTTGGGGTCCACTAATTTCACCCAGGCGTCAAGCAACCAGTCAGGATGGAACAAAAATGAGGTTAATAATGAGGAAGATCAGGTGCACAAAATTTGATGGTAGTATGCATCCTGTCACGTTTATAAAAACATAAGAAAATTGTTTTGAAGAAACAGGAGTACCAGAAAAGGCAAAAGGGCAGGATTTACTGTTAAATGTTTGAGGCATCCGGCAGCTGACTGGGCGGCGACTAAGCAGGGACATTGTTTTAAAGATTGTGTGATATTTAAAGCATACTTTGGAAAAGAGGTATCGGGGACAGGAGCAAGAGAGGCAACTATTTTATGAATTGGAATACAGTACCTATGGTGGTGGCAGTAGAGCTATGTTTTAAAGTTATCTCGTCTAACAGTAAAACGAAAGTCTTTGCAAAAGTTCAGCCTATTTGGCCCCATTCCACAGAGGAAGTCTTATTTCTGTGGAGTAATAGGTGACTATTACCTTTATGGGTTTAGGTCCGATACTCCATAACCACAACAGAAGTGTTCTTATACTCCCTGGACTAGTCCTTAAAATTTTCTCTGACATATGGTAGAACCACCACATTCAGCTATGATGTGTCGAATACTGAGAGTAGTACACATGAAGCAAGCACGAGGCTATGCCCTATGTACAGTCATAAGTCTTTATCCATAAAGCTGTATTTGGTAATAATATGTTGAGGTAAATACTCCACAATTCCTTACAAATAAGGTTTGAGTTCATTATTAATCATTCCACTGAAAATTGTTCGCAATAGGCAGAAAACAGGACAGAGGAATTAATTATAGAATGACATTTTCTATTTTCTTTGATAACCAACTTGTATTTTGTGAATTAAAGGTGGAGTATTATTTAGATAAACGAAAATACATTAATTTTAGGGAATTTAGACATTTTTAACGAGACCTTGTTTGATGGGAAATTCAATAATATACCGTGGCAAGAAATATTCTACATCACAGACATAGAAGAGAAGGTTACATTTTCAACTGAGAGTGTTGTAAACTTATTTAACAAAAGTGTCCTGTGTTAATAGTACTTGTAAACAACTCTCATGCACCTTGAATAACAAATAAGGTAAAAGTTATTTTTCAACAGAGAGATAAAGCCCTTGTAAATTATAAACACCAATTATTGACAGTCGGCACATGGAGCAGGTTTAAGGAGCTATGCTCATTCTGTTGTGAGAACTGAAAAGTCTGCTTATCTGCATAACATCGGAGGAACCGTGATTAGAACGTTTCATGAGGTTCTAACATCTCTGCTCGTCCAGATATTCGTGGAGGGTTTGCGAATCCTTATAAAATTAACCATACTTTTATATATCTGTTTTTCGTAAGAGTATGTGAGAGGGAGACCTTGAACGGTATAATAATTTCTCTGAGATAATCAGGACTTATGAAAGGATTATAGCACAACTGCAACTCAGAGTAATCTAATAGTAACAGCTATTGACAAAAAAAAATCACACTAACAGTGTTGTTGTTAGATTTAACAATTGAATCTGTCTACGTTTATTATAAGAAATGAAAACTCTGCTTATCCGCATAGCATCAGAGGAAAAGGAACTGGAAGGAGTTACGCGGTCCTGACATCTCTGCTCGTCCAGATATTCGGGCTGAGCTTGCTTTCCTCATAAGATTGGCCATGCATGTATATCTGTCTTTCATCAGTGTGTCCTTGATTTTGACTGTCATAGATGGACATAGAGTTAAAGTTACAGATGAGTATGTGAAATTAATTTGCAACTGGCGAAGCTGTTATTTGTCCTTATGTATGTATAATAAAGTGTTTGCTATTATTATATAGTGCATATTGCCATTTATTATTTGGAATTGCGTTTTGAAGAAACCTAAGCCTGAATGTTATAATCAACAGAACTGTATATATTCTGCCAATTGTGTCATATTTATGTCCTTGAAAAGAATATCTATGTAGAATCGAAAATTTCTGCTCAAACATCTAATGGTTACCCATGATACATTTTAAAGTACGTGCAAACATCCCTCATGTACCCTGGATAACAAATAAGGTAAAACTTATTTTGCAACAGGTAGATGACGCCCTTGCAAGTTTTATACAGTAATTATTGCCAGTAGACACATGGAACAGGTTTAAGGAGCTATGTAATTATGCTCATTGTGTTGTGAGAAATGAAAAGTCTGCCTGTTTGCATAATATAAAAGGAAGAGTGGTTTTGTGAGGTTCTGACGTCTCTGCTCGTCCAGATATTCGTGGAGAGCTTACTTTTATAATCTGTCTTCCGTAAGAGTAACCTTGAACTGTACCCTTATAGATGAACGTAGATGAATATAGATGACTATAGATGAACATAATATAATATAACCTTAACGTTAAGAGAAGTTACTTCTTCTGTAGTTAGTGTGTGCAAATATAGAGACCAAAATCCCAATATCTAGGACACACGCATGAACTCAATTTTAAAGAACCTGGTGACTACCACAACTTTTAACACAAAGGAGCCCTTAAGATGAAAATATATTTTGCGAAACGTTGGCAAATTTGAGCGAAAGTTGTGTTTATTTTGGACCCCACCATCCAATCAAAAAAAAGACAGTAATAAATCTATAAGAAGGGTCGTAAAATCATTACCAACAATTTTCTATTTTCTTTGATAACCAACTTGTATTTTGTGAATTAAAGGTGGAGTATTATTTAAATAAACGAAAATACATTAATTTTAGGGAATTTAGACATTTTTAACGAGACCTTGTTTGATGGGAAATTCAATAATATACCGTGGCAAGAAATATTCTACATCACAGACATAGAAGAGAAGGTTACATTTTCAACTGAGAGTGTTGTAAACTTATTTAACAAAAGTGTCCTGTGTTAATAGTACTTGTAAACAACTCTCATGCACCTTGGATAACAAATAAGGTGAAAGTTATTTTTCAATAGAGAGATAAAGCCCTCGTAAATTATAAACACCAATTATTGACAGTCGGCACACGGAGCAGGTTTAAGGAGCTACGCTCATTCTGTTGTGAGAACTGAAAGGTCTGCTTATCTGCATAACATCGGAGGAAACGTGATTGGAACGTTTCATGAGGTTCTAACATCTCTGCTCGTCCAGGTATTCGTGGAGGGCTTGCGAATCCTTATAAAATTAACCATACTTTTATATATCTGTTTTTCGTAAGAGTATGTGAGAGGGAGACCTTGAACGGTATAATAATTTCTCTGAGATAATCAGGACTTATGAAAGGGTTATAGCACAACTGCAACTCAGAGTGATCTAATAGGTAACATCGTAACAGCTATTGACAAAAAAAATCACACTAACAGTGTTGTTGTTAGATTTAACAATCGAATCTCTCTACGTTTATTATAAGAAATGAAAACTCTGCTTATCCGCATAACATCAGAGGAAAAGGAACTGGAAGGAGTTACGCGGTCCTGACATCACTGCTCGTCCAGATATTCGGGCTGAGCTTGCTTTCCTCATAAGATTGGCCATGCATGTATATGTACAACAGCTATTGACAAAAAAGGCCTTCTAAATTAGAAACTTATACTACAGAACGTCGCGTACCGTCCAACGCTGCATGACCTTCAGGGAGGATCAGAACCGGCAAGCTTTTGGGCGAACCGTCGCCCTCGCGTCGATCGCTGGTGGGACCTTCCACAACAGCCATGCATAATCATACGCTATACACCGCAGGCAGCACACTTGCACACCTCTTCGCTGGCTGACTCATGCACGACCCTTTTAAATTAGAAACGTATATTATAGAACGTCGCGTACCGTCCAACGCTGCATGACCTTCAGGGAGGATCACAACCGGCAAGCTTCTGGGCGTACCGACACGTCGATCGCTGGTGGTAGGAATCGAAAATTTCTGCTCAAACATCTAATGGTTACCCATGATACATTTTAAAGTACGTGCAAACATCCCTCATGTACCCTGGATAACAAATAAGGTAAAACTTATTTTTCAACAGATAGATGACGCCCTTGCAAGTTTTATACAGTAATTATTGACAGTAGGCACATGGAACAGGTTTAAGGAGCTATGTAATTATGCTCGTTGTGTTGTGAGAAACGAAAAGTCTGCCTGTCTGCATAACATAAAAGGAAGAGTGGTTTTGTGGGGTTCTGACGTCTCTGCTCGTCCAGATATTCGTGGAGAGCTTGCTTTTATAATAATCTGTCTTCCGTAAGAGTAACCTTGAACTGTACCCTTATAGATGAACGTAGATGAATATAGATGACTATAGATGAACATAATATAATATAGAGTAATAAAAGAGATGAAATCAAATTCCAGACGAGTAGGTGGAATTAATTTGCAACTAGCATTTGTCTATTTCACATTGTCACATGGAATTGAGTAATTGCCAAACCAGTGGAAAAATGCAGTTGCCTAAAAAACCTAACCCCTAACCCTAGTCCGATCAACTGACCTGTATGCAGTCTGCCAATTATGTCATATTATTTATGTCCTTGAAAAAAATGTCTATAAATAAATCTGTATGTATTTTAACTCCAATGATTTAATAATTTCTCTGAGATACTGAGGATGTCGAAAAGGGTTATAGCACAACTGTAACTCTGCCTAAAAGGGATTGGAAGGTTTTATGTGGTCCTGACATCTCTTTTCGTCCAGATATTCGGGTTGAGCTTGCGAATCCTTATAAGATTAACCATGCTTCTATGTCTGTTTTTAATGGGAGTGAACTTGAATTTTACTCTTATACATGAATATACTGTTCGCAATAGGCAGAAAACAGGACAGAGGAATTAATTATAGAATGACATTTTCTATTTTTTACTGTCTTTTTTTTGATTGCATATTAGGGCCCAAAATAAACACAACTTTCGCTCAAATTTGCCAACGTTTCGAAAAATATATTTTCATCTTCAGGGCTCCGTTGTGTTAAAAGTTGTGGTAGTCACCAGGTTCTTTAAAATTGAGTACATGCGTGTGTCCTAGATATTGGGATTTTGGTCTCTATATTTGCACACACTAAGTACTTCTTCTGTAGTTAGTGTGTATAAAAAAAATAAAAAAAATATAGAGACCATAATATAATATAGAGTAATAAAAGAGATAACATCAAATTCCAGACGAGTAGGTGGAATTAATTTGCAACTAGCATTTGTCTATTTCACCAAAAAAATCACACTAACAGTGTTGTTGTTAGATTTAACAATCGAATCTCTCTACTTTTGTTATAAGAAATGAAAACTCTGCTTATCCGCATAACATCAGAGGAAAAGGAACTGGAAGGAGTTACGCGGTCCTGACATCTCTGTTCGTCCAGATATTCGGGCTGAGCTTGCTTTCCTCATAAGATTGGCCATGCATGTATTATCTGTCTTTCATCAGTGTGTCCTTGATTTTTACTCTCATAGATGGACATAGAGTTAAAGTTACAGAAATAAAAGAGATAAACGCAAACTCTGGATGAGTTTGTGAAATTAATTTGTAACTGGCGAAGCTGTTATTTGTCCTTATGTATAATAAAGTGTTTGCTATTATTATATAGTTCATATTGCCAATTATTATTTGGAATTGCGTTTTGAAGAAACCTAAGCCTGAATGTTATAATCAACAGAACTGTATGTATTCTACCAATTGTGTCATATTTATGTCCTTGAAAAAATATCTATGTAGAAATCTGTGTGATTGTATTTAAACTTCAACAATATAATAATTCCTCTTAGATAATCAGGATTTCGAACAGGGTTATAGCATAACTGTACAACAGCTATTGACAAAAAAGGCCTTCTAAATTAGAAACTTATACTACAGAACGTCGCGTACCGTCCAACGCTGCATGACCTTCAGGGAGGATCACAACCGGCAAAGTTCTGGTAGTACCGTCGATCGCTGGTGGTAGGAATCAAAGATTTCTGCTCAGGTGCCTAACAGTTATCCCTCATGTATTTTAAATAACCTTCAAGGAGAATCACAACCGACATCCGTAAGCAAAGCACGAGCAAATAACAAAGGTGGGCAAGCAGCGCAGACTGATATACCTATACCTATATCAATGATAATAATGTCTTTATTCTCCCAAGAACATAATTATAAACATTGTAATGGAGTATTAAATGAGAACACTGAGAGAATCTCAAGGAGGGGTTCACATCTCGGTGCTATTCCACCCACTTAAACTTAACGCGAAACACTTCTTATCCAACAATAGTGTCCATTTCTTTTATCATCGGTTAATTAACATAACACTATTGAAGAAAAGTTACATCTTTTGAGCTTAACTGGCTTGCAACTGATCTGCGGAAGATATTTTATCCAACGAAGCGTCAATTGGGTCCACTCTTATTTAAGTTATTTATCAGCCCTCTCCCTATCTGCCTTTCTCTTTCTCTCGGACTGTTTTTTTATGGATGATTTTAAACTTTTTAAAACAATAGCTTCTTCACAGGATGCCTTTTGCTACAAAAAGATATAAATACCATTATTTGCTAGCTCAAAGATAAGAAAATGTCGGTAAACGTCAAAAAATGTTTCGTTATGACCTTCACACAGAGCACAACTACAACATTAATGAGGTAGTCCTAGAGCGCAAACGTGAAACAAAAGACCTAGGAGTTACCCTTCAGAGGATCATGAGGTCCAATTTCCATTATATCCAAATAGTATATATCTGGGGCTTATTATTAGAAATAGTAAATATAATGGACCAGAACCAGTTATAAGGCCATACCATACGCTAGCGAGACCGTACCTATGTAGAGTATGCAATCACAATTGAAAACACACAACATTACATAAATAACCTTCAGAGAGGATCAAAACCGGCATGCATACGAAAAAGACACAACGAAGCCCCGCAGTCGGCGGCTGTAATCGGGTACAAAAAATATCCAATGCTACATAAATATCCAATACTGACCTTGACAAATATTTCGAAATCAGTGTCTATAAGCACAATGTAAACCTAAAAGACTCACGGTTACACAACAGCCCATTTAAAAAGCCCTTCACATACGATCACAATTGAAAACACACAACGTTACAAAATGATCTTTAGAGAGGATCAGAACCGGCACCCATAAGAACAACCCACATCAAAGCTCAAGGTTATTCGCCCCCCATTTGAATGACCTCGGGAGTCCATTATAATGAGAAGGAATTTCAACTAAAATCACAGTAATCTCAAAAACAAGTCTTATGATGTGTCTGGTGAAATGGAGCACAGAAAACTTCAAGGTTACACAAACAACCAATACAAACACTAACGACAAATATTTCGGAATCAGTGTCTATAAGCACAATTATACACCTAAAAACCTCAAGGTTACCTAACCCCCATTTAAAAAGCCCTTCAGACACGATAAAAATTGAAAACACAACGTTGCACAATGACCTTCAGGGAGGTTCAGAACCGGCACCCATAAGAAAAACCCACGTTAATGCTCAAGCTTATCCGCACCCTCTTTAATGACATCGGGAGGATCACAACCGGCACCCATATGAAAAACACACAACGTAGCTCAATGTTATCCCCACCCCATTTAAAAAGCCCTTCAGATACGATCACAATTGAAAACACACACATAATGACCTTCAGAGAGGATAACAACTGGTATGCGAAAGGAAAGGGCACAATGAGGCCCCGCAATCGACGGCTGTAATCGGTTACAAAAAATCTTCAATGCTACACAAATAACCAATGCTATCCTTGACAAATATTGCGAAACCAGCCGCTATAAGCACAACGTAACCGAAAAAGCTCAAGGTTAACCAACACCTCATTTAAAAAACACACAACGAAGCACACGGCTATCCACACCCCATACCCACGTCAAGACAGCTCATGAAATATGGAAACCAAGGTCATACCCACCCCATTTGAATGACCTTCAGGGAGGATCAGAACCGGCATATCCATACTACTTCCCATGTGTGGGGATACGCTCCAAATCACTCTCTGAAGCTTCTGGACACTATCCAAAAGAGATCAATTGGATTAATTGATACGTTCTAACCTCACAAAGGACCTGCAAAGCCTAGAACATCAAAGAAGGGTGGTTGACCTGTCCCTGTTTTACAGATTCTATCACGAAAGATGTTCGAGTGAGCTCTCCCAGATAATAACACCAAAAGCTGTTAGAACGAGGAACACTAGAGAGGCTCTACGAGCTCATACTTACCAGGACGAGGTCTCTACTCCCCGAACCAGCCTCCTCCAGCATTCATTCTTTTTGGAGAGCTTCGAAGCTGTGGAATGAGCTGCCGGAGAATTTGTTTCCCAGCGCGTACAACCTGCAGCGTTTCAAATCTAACGTGCACCGACAATTATCCTCTCGCAGCGCTTCTACAGCGCCATAGACTTTCAGCATTTGCTGGAGGCTGATCATAAAAAAATGAGTCCCAGAAATGATTAATAATTATGACAGCTCATGATGCCCGTCCAAACACCAAAAAAAAGCAGTTGACTCAGGTCGCGTGAAGTGATCTTTTTCGTTTCGGACGTTGGCGATGAGCAACGCAATTTGAACTTTACTTGCTGCAGTTCTGAACAATCCTCGTGTGGACAGGGAGAACCAAGTTCTAAGGTTTTTCAGCCAGGAGATTCTGCGCCTACCGGGTCCTCTTCTTCCAAAGACCTTTCCCTGAAGTATCACCTGCAGCAGACCGTATCTCTTTTGGTTCCTCATTATGTGACCCAGGTATTCCAATTTGCGTTTTTTAATAATGCCGACGAGTTCGGTCTCTTTTTGAAGCCATTCTAAATTTCTGTTATTGGACACGCGGTCAACCCAGGAAATTCTGAGAACTCGCCTGTATAGCCACACCTCAGAGGCCTCAATTTTCCTTGTGGACGCTTCCTTCAACGTCCAGGACTCAGCATCGTACAAGAGCACAGACCAGACATAGCATTTGAGTAGTCTTAATTTGGTTTGTAAATTAAGATCTCTATTCCTGAACAGGTTTCCCATTCTAGTGAAGGTGGCTCTTGCTTTCTCTATGCGGCATTTTATTTTTGTAGAGTGGTCCCATTGCTCGTGGAGTGATAAACAAGATAATCAAGCAGCGATGGGCGTTTGTAGGCGTGACTGGTGACCACTCGGCTTACAGAGATCGTGCTGCAACCACACCTCACAGAAGTCGCAAGCGTGTGCTAGCGACCTCTCGAGGGTTCGACCCGTCTCGCTGTTCTGCCTACCGCTTCGTGATTCATGACCTTTGGCCTTAGGGAAAATATGAAAATATCCAGGCTATATAAAACAGAACATAGAATCGTAGTGGGAAGGAAAAGTGTTTCATTTATTTGAGATTAAACTAAGTACATAAAGCTTCAAAGGCTATCTGGATCTTTAGGTTATTCAACACAGCTACACTTTCAGCCTGTGCCTTATCAGCAAGCAGCATGGCGTAATTTAGGGCAATCCGATTTTTCTGCTATTTTCCTCGTTTTAAACAATTACCTCATAGAACAATATCTGGTTCCAGAGTATTATATTAGAAGTTCCCCGTTCCCACCCTTTTTAACCTTTTGTGATACGCCATGCAATAAAATCATTTTTGTTATGAAAACAGACAGCATATGACGAATCTTGTACTTTGAGATCTGATCTGATCTTAATTTTTTTATTTTCGTGAAACGAGACTGAAACTCAAAACAGATGCGATCGGATTTGTAATACGCACCCTCAAATTATCCAAATCGAGGCCAAATGGGGATTTTCGATTTTTCATCAACTTTTATTTTAAATACCTGGTGCTGGCAATTTTCTCAAGGAAAATCTTTAAATACAAAATGATGTATGAGAGTGAAGAATTTTAGGTCCTTGATTTTTTGACAACAAAGTCATCAAAAACGATGTTGGAAGGCCTGCTGAAAGAATACGTAACAAAGAGGTAGATGAAAGTAGAAAAAATGAAATAACATCAACTCTAAAGCCTATTATCTCTGGCAGTCGCCTGCGATTCTGGAAAGATGTGTGTAAATTCTGGAGCATACGAAGACGGTTTCGATGAGTAAACGAGTACTTACTTACCTGAATCATATTTACAATTATTTTTGTCAATTCATGTGGCCACTTCAAATTATAATATAATTAAGAATATTTCACATTGTATTTATGTCCTATCTATTTCCCTTTTTCAAGATCTTTTCAGATCAGCTCTAGGGAAACACGTCCTAACTAACAAAAAACAAAGTTCTGAAGAAAGATCCATTTTAAAAAATATAGGTACCCTCTTATATTCTTAAATGGTACCATATGCCAAAGTTTCACTTTTCTTGCAAAATATAAGTATCTACATAGTGAAACATATGGAAACACAAAATCGTTAATATCTCGGAACTTTCCAAAAGTCAGATAGGACGTTTTAGCGTAGCAGGGCAGAATGGGCAGCTCTTTCTCTTCTTATCATGGCGATCCGTATATTTCAAAAGGAACAACACAAACAAGCCGGCCCATAAACTTCTATATTCGCTTACAACATTTCCATGTTCAGTACTAAAACCCCTAATATTAATGATAACGATGATAAATGTTGATGAGAGTATCCAGCTTTTTGTATCTGTTAAGGGTCATAAATGACTGTCCACTATACAGCAGGTGTGTAATGTAATGTACGATTCGCATAAATCCTAATTTAATAATTAAAAAGGCCGTGTTTAATGGCCAATTAGCTGAAAATCCCGTATAAAAAATCGTTCGTTCGGGCGATTTGTCATGAGTGTGTAAAGGTGTGCTTAACCCTCTTTACTTTCCGTGCACTAGCTCATTTCAAACACGCAAGGTATAGAGGTTCTTAGCTATACCTGCAAATCTGTTTAGGGTGGTAAAATTTTCATTAGCTATGTTAATTAGGAACTAACTGTAAGAAAGCTTGTTACAATGCATATCTTACAGCACTAAGTACGACGAAGCAAGCGTCTCGCATCAGCTAGCATGGATTGAAGGTATTGTTATCTGAAAACCAAAAACCTGACGGTATAGAACTGGATTACAAGATTTAGGGTTCATTTTTCTTGCAACTCAACTCATAATCTATCTCAGCTGGCAAACATAAAAGTAACAACATCAAGTAGCTTGACCCATGTTCCAAGTTTAAAAATCGGAGATCAAAAATACATAATATAGTAAAATCATCATCATCATTTTGAATAGAGTTGTATTGCCAATAGTTTCTTACACCTGGGTCTGTTTACATTTCACTTATAATATAAAAATTAGAAATACTCGCTCGTCGGATCGATTGTCTCTCCATGTACCTATTTTGTACCCTCCAGCTACAGTGATATCTAGGATCCAAAGATCTTTCTCAGCACTAACGGGGAATAAATCTTGAGGCTCAAATGATAGATAAGATTATTATAGATGACGTCAGAAATATATGAGTTGTTTACATTTTTTGTGCTCCTACCGAAAGCTGACACTACAAAGGATGCCTAATGCCTTCACAAGTAGCCCGACGAGTCCGACAACGGTAGTCCCCTTTCGGCATTTCTTGCTGAGCTGGCTAGGGGGCTAGCACGGTCATTAGTGTAGTCAAAATTGTATATTGTCTGTGTATAATCAGATGTCATTATGCAATAAATAGATCAATTTTTTTTTTGTCTATTGCAAATTGGTATTTGCGTATAGATAATAAACTGAACTATAGAACTATCGCCACTGATTGCGACCTGAAAGAAATGTAAACAACTCAACTTCATCTATACTTAATCTCATGCGAGAGAATAGGTATAGAATATGGAATAGTCATACTTACCAGGCCTTAAACACTTTGCTTAGCTCCTCCTGACTATCTGACTATCGAGAGTTAGATTTTTTAATTTGGGTTTATTAGCCTCAGTTTTAATCATTTGTTCTGTCATGTACGCAGACATCTAATTTTATCTTGACGAACCGGTGACTGTCATTTTCTAGATCACAGAGACGGTCACGGTTCCTCCTCCCGGATAGCTGATAGCCTTCCTTCTTTCCGGTTGCTACTGTTGAAAGGAATACGTCGTTGTGATGGATTTTTACCGATAGAAGAGGCCACCAAACTCTTGAGTGTGTGGCTTACCCATATTGGGGATTTTTGAATTTAGTGATAACATCAAAATTTCAATAGCCTCTGTACTATCTTTACTTTGGTCCACCCTCGGTTACAGGCCTTTTAAGTTCACATTTAATTTCACCTTCAACTTTACGTTAAAATTCAACTTCACTTACACCTTAACCTTTACGTTATCGGATTGGAGTATACTTACTTTACTCTTACGTTACTGAGAGCTAAGGCTTGCGCTTGCTGTCTGGATGGATAGTGACTTTGCACCTCGAGATCCTAGTCGAACCTGATTAGAACATTCTACCCCTCCGAGAACGTCAACGTTATTGCCAATGGACTACCGAAGGACTACCGAAGGACTACCGAAGGGAATACCCCGCTGCAGCTACAGAATATTGGAAAAGACCCCCCAAAGATCACCAAAACGTGACTAGAGCGAGAGCCAGAATTGAAGATAATTTTTCTGATTCTGATCTGAAGTGGAGATTTTGTGTGGTGTTCGCCAAGGTTCTATACTTTCCCCACTTTTGTTCAACGTATACATTGAGGCCATTTTCAGTGAATGCCTAAACGACTGCCAAGAGGGAATTACCATAAATGGACAAATCACAAATAATATGCGTTATGCCGACGACACTGTCGTAGTGACCTATAGACTAGAAGATATACAAACGGTGGTACAAAATCTATACAACAGCTGCAAAAGTTATGGTCTAAAAATGAATCTAAAGAAAACCAAATTCATGGTTTTTACAAGAAATAACAACGTAATCGGAAATATTACAATAGACAGGACGTTAGTAGAGCGAGTAAGAAAATATAGATAGTTAGGAACTTGGCTAACCGAAACTGCCGCACAATATCAGAATATAAGAACAGAGACTGCAGGAACTGCATTTATAAAACTAAAGAATGTTCTCTGCAGCTGAGATAATATAAACATAGAACTTAGAGTACGAATGCTGAGGTATTGTGTACTTTCGACTTTGCTATATGGTGCCGAGGCTTGGACGCTTAAGAAGGCAGAGACGGATAGACTGGAGACTTTCGAAGGATGGAGTTATATAAGAATGCTGACGACCTCTTGGACTGACAGGATTTCAAATGTGCAACTATGGCAGAGAATCCAAAAAGCGGAAGAAATAGGTAACACCCTCAAAACAAAAAGAAAACTAGAGCACCTTGGTCATGTTATAAGAAGACCCAAATATATTCAACTACAAAACATTATGGAAGGAAAGATCAAGGGCAAGAGAAGCCAAGGAAGGCGAGGCATCTCTTGGCAGAAAAACTTGAGGGATTGGTTTGGTCATGTCCACTATTTAGAATAGCTGCAAATAAAGTTATGATTGCCATGATAATATCCAACCTCTGCTAGACCAAAGTTTACGGAATAAATATAAGTTGGATCACTCTCCGTCGGCACTTTGAAGATCTCACATCAAAGCGATGCTGCGGCCGCACGCGCCAGTTAGTTTTTGCGTTGGTTTTTGCCCAAGTACGAGGGTCTTTCAGCGGGGACTTGCTAACGCCAGGGTTTTACGTATATACGAGGGTCATTGAAAGACTATGTATTGACAGCCGATTTAGACATACAAATACAAATATAACGTTTATTTTGCTAATACACTAGGTAACTAAAGTAAAGTAAAACTATTACTAATGAACCTCAAATGATTTCACATATTGTAGCTGTTTCGTAGATACGTAAAAATTGGTTCAAAGGTGCTGAAGTATTTTTACCTTAATGTTTTGTTTATTTGGCATATTTTTGAGACCACATCTTATAAAATTTATGCTATAATATATAGGAACTCGTATGTACAATTTCAAAAGATAATGATGTGGAAGTGCTTTACATGGATGTGAATAAATATTATTGACATTTTGCTTTTCAGTGTCATTCCAATTGCTACTGTAGGAACTAAATTGTTAAAGTTATCAATAAAAATATTTCCGAGCTCCAAGATATAATTCAGAATGTCTCTAGGTGGTATGGTAAGACAACCGAATGAATATTTTGTCTCACTATACGCTTTTAGCGTGATACAATCCTTTAAGTACCTGTAGGCCTGTAGGCATAGAATTAATCACTTTAGACGTATGCTAGTTTGTTGGAATTGTTTTATCGGGTGGAACACAGAAAGGCACAAAAGTACAGGATGTCCTATTAATAATTTTGAATCGGACGTCACGTGACCAAAAATAAATACCTCATTGGATATCTAATTCTCTACTACTGCCCATTTCCGACCTACTGCGTGTCCTAATCGTCGTGAAACATGTATTTATGTCCTTTATATTTCAAGGTTTACCACAAAATAAGGATGGATATGATTGTCATTTTCCATCCGTTAATAAATTTAATTGATAAAATCAAACTTCTAAAAATATTATCCATTTCCTGCAAACAAATCCGAGATAACAAAATCCAATATTTTTGAGACACTGTAGACACTTCTCGTTACACACGTTCAACCACTACTTTGCGCCGCCCCGTATCTCCCGGCTGACGTCGGTACACTGCTACCGGTGGACCGGGGAGACGGGGCAAGGGGCAGGCTGTCTTGATATTTTTGCGAAGTGATCCAACTTATATGTATTCCGTAAACTTTGGCTAGACATACATTTTCAAAAAAAAAAAAAATCGAATTCGAAATTACCGTTGGCGGGATAAGTAGAAGAGTAATTCAGAAATCTAACTGCCACTGAAATTGTCCGAAATCAATGCGTTGCCTCAGGCTTAGTGCTAAAAATTAACCCCAGGGCATAACAAATTGGGTTATACGTTATGAGAGTCAATTCACCTAAATCATCTAGTACGCCCGTTCTACTTTCCGAAACTCTCCAAACACAGTTTTCGCAATCGACACTGAAATTGAGGCCTGGAGCGCGGGAAGTTCGTAATCAGTTCGGGACAAACCCTAATCATTGATTTTGAATCATGCTCTAATGAAACTATTCTGCTCGTCGAAAATTATATTAACCGGCTTCATTATACAGATTATATCTCGGTGAAAATTTGCATGGAACTGATTACACAATATTAAATTTCTTTATTAGTTCCCGACCGATGGATCCGCCGCAGAAGCTAATGTTGTCATACGTTAAACGGATCTAATTTATGTATGGTTTTTAATCATGTGGCGCTTAGTAGGTTACGTTCTGTCAAATATGTGGTATCAACAACTATATTCGTTTAGGGGCTGCATAATAATAATACTAATAGTCTTTATTTCAAAGTATGCTACTCTCAGTACTATCAAGCACAAAATGAAACAAGTGTCATAAGAAAGCAAAGAATAGCATATGAAATCATTCTGACCTGACCTGACCATATAGCTTTATATAAATTTACAATGGGACCTGTCATATATACGCAATGTACCAACATGACTAATAAAGCTACCTATCTATCTAGAAAGGAAAAAAGCTTAGTAAACGCAGAGATCCAGACAATCCAGCCGAGTCAGCAGTCGATCGGAGTTCAAGTCAACATGGATGAAGACGAACAGGATGAAAATCTTAGGGATCAGGAACAAAAAGACGCCTACGAGATAAACAATCAGTTGGATACAACGAATTATTTTGAGAATTTCCGCGCTCTGCTAGACCGAAAATGGGCTGAATGTATTCTACATACGGCAATACGAAGACCAAAGGAGGGTATCCACCTGCCTCAAATACAGGAAGCTTAGCTCTGTATCTAATGACGGAGAACCCGGAAAAGGGAGCAGAATAGAAGTTTAGAGACAGATTCCCTGATCTGCTGGAAGTTGATGCCCAGGCAGCGCATGGTAAGGGGCAGGCGAGGGTATTAAAACAATGCTCTAAAATTCTAGATGAGGTTTTTGAGGAGTATAAAATGAAAGAAAGATGTATATTCAACAAGATGGTGCACCCTGAAAATACAGCAGACATAGACCAGCCGGAGGTAATCTGTGAAAGAATGAAACATCTCAAAGCCACAGCAGAGACTGAAAACACCACAGAAATCGATATGTTCATGCCGGAACTACTTGACCAAGAGGCTATCAGAAATATCATTGAGTATCTCTTTAGAAAATCCAACGTGATCATGACTCTATATAGATGGAAAGGGGGTGGGACCATAAAACCTACAGATTTAGGTGGCCAATCACGAACAGTCAAGATTAAATTTGTATGAAATGGTGGTTATTATTGCACTGTTAGCAGTGCGGTGGACAGCAAGTCTTCGATAGTATAAGGCTCTACCTCCACAATAAGTGTTTGAATGTGATTTTTAAATTTTCTGGTTGATTGAATATTCCATATAATTCTAGCTAATTTATTGTAAAATTCATATAATTCAGATACTTTTCTGTTATAGTTAAGCGATGTTTCGGATAGTACAAATAATAATACCATGATTAGATTTACTAGCATTCCCAAAATGATTGCGATTTCTAAAAAAAAAAAAAACAAAACATTCATACACATACAAACCGTAAATGTCATTATATTATTTGTACTAAAAATATTTCTACACGTCTGATTATATTTCAGACTATACAATACATAACTCTTACTGTTTTTTTTATCTTATGGATACAGTACGATTGCTACTCCTAAATATGATGTCTTATCTTGCAACTGATTCAAAATTGGCATGGCATAATATATTAGTTGTTTATTTATCTCAACGTTCGTATACCATATGAAACACTACTTTATTTTAAAGCAACCTAATTGACATATTTGTTCCAGTTAAAGTTTTCATCCAACTGTACACCCAAAAATTTGGTATGGCCACCCAACTCTAAATTGTTTAGTATTAAATGCGCTCTTTCGATTTAAGAATGGCTCTTATGAAACACCACACATTGGCTTTTTACTCATTGAGTATAAATTCTTTGGACTTAAGCCAGTTTTTAAATAATTATATCAAATGAGAATTCCGCTTCACTCAGTGCATTAGAAGGATTGCATCCTTGTATTAAAACATTAGTATCGTTCGCTTAGGTAGTGATATGGTGGACCACCTGTGTGGTGACATAATACATGTCATTCGCAAACATGATGAAGAGTAAAGGCCCAATGACGCTTCCTTGTGGTACACCGACTTTAGTGGTAAAACTGTCTTAGAACTAAATATTTGGTTATTGTATTGTATCTCTACCTTTTGTTGTCTGCCATCTAGAAAAGAGGCAATACATTTCAATGCATTTTCTCTTATACCGTATAATTTGGGTTTTGAATACATTTTTTTGTTGTTTTAAATGGAAAGATCATATTTCAGTTTTGTAACAAAACTATTTTTGTTTTCTTTTTTTTCTCAATAGTTCAAAAGTTGTATCAAAATAAAAATGGAATCCAGTACCTGAGATACGCCGACGCGACAGCTCCCGACCCGAACCCGTGTGACGTCACCATTGTGGTCATGATTCTGCCTTCCACCACCGTCGTCCTACTGCGACAGTAGACTCTACACCTTTTCCAAATGTATTTCAGATAGTATCAATTGTATTTCAGAAATCGTCAATTGTATTTTAGATTAGTCAATTGTATTTCAGAAAACGTCAATAGTATTTCAGATTAGTCAATTGTATTTCAGATTAGTCAAACGTATTTCAGAAAACATCATATGAAATTCAGAAAATGTTATTTGTAAATCAGAAGGTATCACTTGTATTTCAGAAAGCATAATGGTTGTGTATTATCCAGAAAAATTTATTAAACAAACAATAACACCTAACATAATTATTGAAAAGTTGAGTACATACATAGATCATACATAATTTTTAAGCCCAATCTATGATTTCTTCCTGTATTATTTATGACACCTTCAAATCTTGCATGGCAAGGTGCGATATCACATACAATCACCAAATCACCTACTTCATTTCCCATATCCTGCCATCGTTGTTATCCAAATATTAGCAGAATTCGATGAAAAAGAGCCTCTGCAACGTTCCACTGTCACAACCCCTGCTGGAGATATTGCACCTATTAGGTGTACATTGGGACCTCTTGCAGCTGGTAAGTGTTGAACAGCTCGCACACCAACTCGGGACCGACCTCGTGTTCGACGGCAAAACAAATTGAAATTTGTTTCATCAATCCATACAATTTGTTTGCCCAGTTCAATATATCTATTTAAGGCTGTAACATACTCCGCCCGCTTTCTCTTATTTTCTTCAGAATTCATCGAGATTGGTTGTTTATGAACTTGCTTTATTGTGAATAACCTACCTTCTAAATAATTTCCAATGGTAGATGTTGATACATTTCTACGAAAATTCGCAAGAACTTTCATTTTCACTTGCTTCAGTGTTAGACCACGATCATCTTCAATCCATTCAACAATGGTATTTATTTCGTCCTCAACAAGTGCTTTAGGTTTTATACCCCCTTTCTTCAACATTACGTCCCGCCCGGAACGGACCCAATGGAACGCAGTTTTATATTTAATTCCCAAAGTTGTAGCGAAAAGCACCCAGTCTTCCCCTCTATTAGCACACGCTACAATTCTTTCCCTGTCTTGATTTGAATATTTCTTATATTTTTGCCTTTCTACCGTTTCTCTCTCATTCACATCACTTCTGCACATGGGACACTTAATCTCAACCAAGTTATTTAAATATGCGACACATTTTGTATGAAATAGGTGCCTGCATGGTAATAACTGAAGAACTACCTTTCTTAGCTTGGACACTCTACAGATTCCACAATTATCAGATAAATTCATGATTTATTACAACAAAATCGTGACCGTTGTACTGTTCAACTACTTGTGCTTGTTGATGTTGCTAGGGTAGCGTAAGAATTGTTTACTATGGTATACTGATAAAAGTTATTTTCTGAAATACAAATAATATTTTCTGAACTACATTTGACGCTTTCTGAAATACATTTTACTAATCTGAACTACATTTGACGCTTTCTGAAATACATCTTACTAATCTGAACTACATTTAACGGTTTCTGAAATTAATCTGTTACTTTCTGAACTACAATTGGAAAAGGTGTAGATTCCCAGCCAATTTCGGAAATAGTTGTAACTAGTGTATAGTTGTTGCAAAATAGATTATGAATGAAGTTTTCAGTTCGAGGCGAAGTCTGCAATCAAAATAAATATTGTTTTGAATGTTTGAAATTAGATTACAAATTCCAGTAATAAAGTACCAATCAAATATATTTCCTTGAAGCAAGCTCTTCCGCAGCGCCCTCATTTTTTCTGTTTTTGTAAGTAAAATTACTAGTTGGGGTGAGGTTAATGGCAAAGAAAACGCAGAATGTCTTTCTTTCTACCTTTCATCAATATAACGTTAACGATATGTATATAGAAATGGAAAATTTTTAGGAATAAATTTTTCCCATCTATGTCTCGTATAGTTTATGAATGAAAATCTCAGTTGAACTAAGTCTCTTCATCAATATGCAAGTAGGATGATTACTGGGTAACATAGCAGCTCTATTTTAATAATAGTTAACGAGAACGGAAGTCATACTTTCTAAGAAGACAAACAATATTAAATGACCAACTACGCTTTGTATATTCCTAAGATATTTATTTACCTTTGAGGTGTACTTTCAGCTATCGGATCAGATGGTTGTATTAGAAGTAAAGAAAGAATATACTCTTTGGCCGTTATTCAACAAAATTAAGTATACATAGGACAAAACCATTTCTTCTGCCAACTGCCTCTCTAGTAAAAAATTATCATCATCTACTGCAATAGCTGTCACCTTTGAAATCGATGTCAGAAAGTGTAAACAATACTTCACAATAACGCGGTGGTCACGTGATTCAGCTTGGTACAACCAAAAGAAAGAAGACAGTGGACGCAGCTTCAGTCGACGATTGAAGCTCAAAACCTTTTATTCTACCAACTATCTGTCTAGTTAAAAATTAACTCAAAGGTACACCATCTACTGCAATAGCTATCGTCTATCAAATTGATATAAAAAAATGTAACCTATACATGAAAATGATGCCGTGGTCAAGCGAATGAGCTTGCTACCAGCAAAAGAAAAAGGACAGTGTACGTAGCTTCAGTCGAGGACATAAATGCCATGTTCGAATTCAAATTCTTCAAATGCTCCAGATTTCCATATAGGCTAGAGCTAAAGACTTGAAGTACCAAATTTAGTTGAAACTTTTATAACAATGCTGCAGTACTAAATATTTTGTTGATGTTTTCTTATTACTCGTCGAGATGTATGATCGCAAGGGCAGTCTGCAAGCCCGATGCTGAATCAGCTTGAGTCCTCTGATCACATGTCCTACGCACGTAAAGCGTCCATCCGACATGCCACCACGGCCCGACCGATTGAAACCCGCAGCCTTATTACGTAGAGATTCGCGACCGCGTCGCTGAGTAGATACCGAGCAACAGCGACATGACAGCAACAGGACTGTCAAAATTGTTGGTTATATGTTGTTGCCCGTCACGATGAGGTCGTTGCATAATGTGAAATTTACGTTTGACAGCAGATATTGCGATATTTTCGCCTGTCGCTTGTCGTCTGCAAGATACGTGATAAGGCTACCGTTCGCTCTAACTAACCTCTGCTCTACATCCATCTACACCGGGCATCATCTTGAACGACTTTCTTCATAATGCAATATGAGTTTATGATTATACCATTTCAGAATATCTTCCTATCAAGGTAGCATGACGCATTGGCTGCTTGATAATGGCGGATCAGAGTACTCACTTCAGCCAGCAAGTATAGTGCTGGTATTACCGTTATCATTCGCAAGGCTCTCATAGATACCGTGGCCACTGGCCACCCTCAGCAAAGACTTTATCTGCAAGCTGTCCAACAGCTTCTAATACTTTTTACAGTGGTGCCCCTTTGTTGCTGCTGGAGCCTCCTTCATTTGGTATGTCACGACAGTATTGTCGGTACACTATGGCTTTGCGTGTTGGGACTTGCATTTACTTTATCTGTAAGGCCGCGTTAGCTCCCTTGCTCTTTCGACTGCGCATTATAGTTGCCTCTGTTTTCTCAGGAGTCAACTTGTTATCGCACACTCACCTGTCGATATTTCACAGCGATGCGGTTGCTTTGTAGACCAGCTCTGTTTGTTCATTTGCCATTTTGTTTATGTAGTTACTAATAACAGTCAATTTCAATAATTTTACAATAATAACATTTATGTACGTACATACGCCTGTACAAATTCATCATTTTCAAAACCAAGTACCGGCTTACTATTCTAGGAAAATAAGTTACCGGAGAGGATATCGTATTCAAGCACTACATCAACTGTTCACTATCAAAATTGATACGACTACCATGTATCCCTTCAGTAACGTGTGGGAAGAAAATCGACCAAAGATGATATCAATTTATTGTTCTGTCACATAGTAATTTCAATCGTTAAGATGTTTCACTTGTGCCAACCACATGCTCCATCACCAGTCAAAAATCTACGAAAATAAGCACATGGGGCTGTCACCACCCACCATTTTAGTTACATACAATGTCCCAGTCAGCTTGCCAGCATATTTACTATGTCTTGTATAACCAGTTGTTACATGTTAGGTAAAAAAATAACCGAACGTTACAGGCGAGAGCAAAAAATGGTAGAGGAGGTTGAAAGCGCCACATATGGCAGTGACATCTCAGAGATATTTATCTAGTAATATAATACTATTAGTGTTTTTGTTGTCGTATGTCTTTTTGTCAGCCTGTGTGAGGACGTCGGAGATTTACCTCTACACTTGCCACGATTTGGGTGAGAATTTAAAGACAGACGGTAAACGAAACACGATTCAAACGTATGTATGTATAACGAATAAATAAATATAGCCCAAAAAAATATCGCCTAGTTGATTCACTCAGTACTTTCCACACATTCAGATGATACCAGTTTTATTATTTTCTCATAGCATGAAGCTATAGTCTAGATCCCTTTGCAATCAAATCATCGCTCGCCCGACCGCAAAAAAATGTGTTATTCTACTATGTACTTCTTTCACAGGTCAATGGAATACAACAACTCTTTGAATTTTACAACTCCCCATCCCCGAACTACTCCAATTTCACCCCTACCCAAAAATAAATTGAAAATGATCAGGAGCCCCCTAAAACGTCTAAAAACGAAGTTTGAGGTCACTTGGTTTCTGTAATAGGCAAGGCAATGTTCGGATGGACATAAAATAGTGTATTATACCACTAGGGCTTTCTTTCACAGGTCAGTGGGCAGCCTATTATGAATACAAAAAAATTTCAGTTTTAAAACCCTCCCAAGCCCCAACCACCCCAATTTCACCCCCACCAAAAGAAAAAGTACAAAATGATCAGGAACGCCTAAAACGCCTAAACACGAAGTATGATCTGTTTTCATATTTTTAGTTTTTTTAAGATTGCTCCATTCCCGCCAAAGTAGTAATACTGTGCCGAAATTTCATTAACATCAATTCAGTAGTTTCCACATTATAAAATACAGAACGACCTAAAGCAATACTCTATGTATACATCCCATGGTTCTTGTAATAGACAAGGCAATGTTCGAATGGACCTAAAAATGTGTATTATACGGCTAGATCTTTCTCTCTCAGGTCAATGGATAGCCTATTATGAATACTACAAATTTTTCAGATTTACAACGCTGTACCCCCCTAACCACCCTGATTTCATCCTCGCCCACAGAAAAAGTAGAACATGATCAGGAACTCCTAAAACGCCTAAAAACGAAGTTTGGGGAATATTTGGGATTTTTCAATTTTTGCTAATTACTCCGCCGCCTGTGCACCGATTTTCAAAATGTACCAATATCACCTACTACGACACCATAGCGCTACCCGAATTTCATCAAAATCTATGGAGCGGTTAGTAAGATTACGAGGCTAGAAAAACGCCAACAGACAGACACACCGACAGACAGACCGATAGACAGACAGACCGACGGAAATGAGTGACGTAGATTTTCGTTATGTAGGCATCATAGAACGCCCAAAAGGTATATTATCCCAAAATCAAAAATTTTCGCGATCACAATACTCCCCTCATCTGTCACCTATCTGAGTGGGAAGTAAAAGTTAAAAAACATGCTTTTAAAGATCGCCAGACTAAAAATTTGTATACAATTTTTAAAATAACCTTAAAACAATACTATTTCTGGAAATAAAGCCAATGCTTTTTATGAGCGTGTTTTCAGTTTTTTTGTACCTACTATATTTATTTCTTGTTTTTTAGTTAACTTTACGAAAGAGTGCTTTTAGTTTTTCTAAACTGTATTTGTGTAACGGAGATGAACATTGTTCGTGACCAATAATCGCAGCATATTACCATTATTGCATACACGATAAAACTGTCGATTTTCCTGAATATTTCTCAAAAATACCAACTCCCAAACAGTTGGATGTCAGGCTTCTTAAGCTCTTGTCGCGACGCCTCTGTAAAATATTAAGGTGAAATCCCCTAACTGCCAAAAAAAGGTGTCTGCGCCATCTCTTAGTCGGTCAGCGGATACAACTGGTGATCCGGCGGATTTGAAGTCGTCAAAATCGTTTTCGCGGTAAAGCTCGAACGTTTAATATTCGGTCCGCTCTCTGTATCCAAAGGAGAGTTAGAAGCTCATAAGGAGAGTTACCCACAAACGTACAGGTGAAGCTAGCCAAAGCGTGTTAAAAACTGTTACTTTCTGTTTTTCCGATATTTTTATATCCTTCCTGCATCATATACAAGGAAGTGCTGTAGTTATGAAAAATGCAGTGTATACTAAATGGAACACGAATTGCAGTGGTAGAAGTCTAAAAAAGTGCACCTGTAGGAAGAAGCTATACGTTTTGTATGTATTTTTTTGTAAGTTTTGGATACTGGTACTTGATAACTTGATAGACACTAAGTTTTAGGTGTGGAGAGTAGATATTTGCAGGCTTATAGCTAAAGAGAAAGAGAAGGTATACACAGTTTCTTTAAAGGCTATATAGTTCTACTATGCCGATTAGGTAAGAAAAACCATCAGCCAACAACCATCAACTGTCACTCATTTGACCTATTTCCTTGTCCAATAGTATTTTTACTATCTAGAGTTCATAAATTACCACCTAAGGTGTCCAGTTCAATATTGCGATAAGAGTAACCAAAGATTGTGCAATTTCTCCAAATAGACTTTGTGCCAAAATGAAGTAGGGGATGACGGTAACTGATTTAGCTACCTCCAAAGTATCTAAAGACTAAATTGGTGCATTTTACTCCCCTCACCGATAGCTGTGATACCTGACTATTTTCTACTATCTTTGGGTGGTAGTGAAGTTTGGCTGGTTAGAGGGTGGGGGTTGTAAAACTGAAAAATTCATTGTACTCATAATAAGCTATCGATTGACCTGTGAAAGAAGAACCTAGCGGCATAAGGTACTTTCTTAGGTCCACCTGAACATTGCTTTGCATATCACAGAAACCAAGGGACAGAATTTTCTGATATATACATACAAGTATTGCTTTATATGGTTCTGTATATGTAACGTGGAAACCATTAAATTGATTTTAATGAAACTCTGGCAATGTATTATTACCGTGGCGAGGAAAGAAAACGCCTTTTTTTGGCGGGCGGGCATGCGATGATTTGGTTGCAAGGAGATCTCAGACTATAGTTTCATGCTATGGAAAAATAATAAGCTGGTATCACCGTAATCTGTGGGAAGTACTGACTCAATCAACTTGACTTAATTTTTTTGTTTGATCTGCTTCTGGATGATTAGTTCGCCTGTACAACAAATACAATACAGTATACCATAAAATACAATTTTTCCGATTCCCGTCATGCTAGTAAAATAAATTGCCATCTTATAGACGCTCTATTCTTCCCACTCCAATTTGGTCCCTCCAGAAAAAGTAACTAATGTTGAGGGCATCTATAGCACCTAAAGATAGTTTAAGGTGTTACATTTTTTTAGTTGGTTATGGTTTCTTTTAACTCACGCCACGGTAATACTAATACGGTATCAAAATTACAATTTTATAATTTTGATAGACTATCATCTGCATAGACAATGGTTGGATATCGTCAGCAAGATACATTTTCTAAAATAGTAAGCCGAGAATGGTTTGTGAGTATAAAAAAAATCCCCATTATCCACCCTCCGCACTATCCAAATTCACGAACTCCTCATAAAAGTAGATAATGATCCGGGACTTCTAAATGTGTAAAAACAAGGTTAGAAGTGATTTTGAGTACTATCTTTCTTTGCCAATTAGTGAGCTGAGTGAATTGAAATTCTTAACCGTTAACAACAGCATGTAAGGTATAAAACAAAACAATAATATTTAAATTAATCTATAACGGCTAAGCCTTCTAACAAAAACCCATTTTACTAAATTTCGACTTCCTCACAGATTCGGCGCGGCGCTTTGGTTAAGTAGTGTAATAATAATATACAGGGTTTTTTCAAAGTTGGGTCTTCCTCTTCAGAAACAACTTCCATTGAAATGACACAGCTAACATACGGTGAATCAGCAGCTGAAGAATTAAAAAAAAATGTTCAAAAAATACTTACTACTCGTTCGCTGTGAAGCCTTAAGCGTGGTTCTGTCACATGAGTCTTATACATATGGTTCAAAGTACGCGACGCGAGACGGAAAAGTCAAGTATTTCTTCTTCAATGTGGACAATTCGAGCCTGTCTAGGTCATCCAGCGTGTCCGCTGTGATGTGAATACAAATATCCTGTGTTTATAACTTTTTGCACGAGATGGACGATTCCAGGGGCAGGGTGAATACCTTCAGAGAAACGACCAGCATACACTCGCGAAGAGGCATTTTCACCACATACCCTAAACTCATATCCACCAGTTCATTATCAGTTGTACCGGTTGGAACGTTTTTGTTGTTCTTAAAGTCTGATGCAGCATGTCATATCTATATCCCGCTCCGTTGTAAACCGGGTCTTTTTGTTTTTTGCTGCTACATACATCTATGCTCCGCTCCATTGTAAAATAGGTTGTTTCGTATTTTACCTACAGATCTAATATGTTACTGGGAGGAGTTATTTAACTCCTTTTGGCGAGTATTATCCTTTGAAGAAAAGTCCCAACTTAGGAGACATCTTGTATTTTTCGCAACAGCACAAATAGGAGTTATACGCTTTTAAATGCCGAACTTTTCTATAAGACCAAATCTGTTGAGTTTAGGTAGCTGTAGATAATATAGAAAGGACAAAATATAATTCTTTCAAGATTAAGGATGTTACAGAACTTGTTGATAGTATTCTTCGTCTTAAGAGGAGGTTATAGTACCTACATGAGAGCTGTTTGCAATGGTTCAGCGGTAACCATTTTTGGATTATTAATTTTGAGATTTCTGAACTGAAAACAATATAACCATGAAGAAAAAGGACGGTTCTAGAGAAGTGTCGACGTATTTTTTAAAATTTCTTGATAGACAATTAGTAAAAAATTTCCAAAATTGACGTCTTTTTGACTAAATTCACGGTCTCGTTAATCACCTTGAATAAAATTATTCTAAAATCTGGATCGACATTTCTCTAGATTGAAGTTTTAAGAAAACGCAAATCCGATTTTTGTGCCAAAAATTATTAGTATACAGGGTCAAAAATGGTTACAGCTAGAGCCTTGCATTGAACGCTCGCGCGTCTATTGGGACACTGATAAAGGCGTCACCAATATAAAAGTATGTAACTACAGCTTATGAATGAGCTGAAGTTCATTCATTTCTGGAATGAGATAGATATTGTTTTGGGCACGAACTAAATTTGTAGTCGGTGGTTTTGGGTGACTTATTGATATACACTGCAGGCCAAAAGTTATGAACTACTAAAATTTAAACAAATCGCGGTAATTGGTTTTGAGCAGTTATCATTTTCAGGATTACTGCTAAATCTTACAATTTTCAACCAGATTTATAAGTAATTAAAACTTAAATTGCTGGCAGGCTCAAGTCTAGAGTCTTGGACTCACACTTTTTTGCGTCGCGAATAGAAATTACATTTTTTACTTTGTAACATAAACTGATAAAGACGTTGTATTTTCATTAACATTTATTCATTCCAGAAGTCATGTTGCTTTGCTAAGTTCTCCACGATTTTTTGTGTTCAGACGGCAAAGTTGCAATAGTAACTTTTTGTAACATGGAACTGCCACTGAACTTGATAAAACCAATAATTGTGGATGAAATTGTGATTTTAGTGAAAATCACGAATGAACCGCTGACTCTGGGGGATTGTAGAACGGAAACTATTGTTCGCACACAAAATATTTAAAGACCAGAATTGTGAAGAATGTTCTCTCCATATGCCTTTTGAGCGTTATTTCGATAGAACTTACCGCAACGGCGTTATGTTTCTAATTATGTCGCGAAGCTGTTTTCACCCACACCCCTACAGCGGAAACCCTCCGAAGTCGCAAACTCACAACTTGTTTCAGGGGACCTGTCTGCCATCACACCAAATTTTATTTCTTTCTGGTCTTTTGGGAACAAAAAACCATTACCGCCTGGACTAAATTAGTTCTAGCTAGTTTTGAATTACATGGAAAATAAGTTTATCGAAGCCGATGACTTTTGAGTTCTCAGACGAGACCAAATAGCTGTTTTACGAAGAAGTCCAGGAACGGACCTACCTTTTCTAATTTTCAAAAATATAGGTCACAGTGCCTGCTCTAATAATAGCTGACGGGACGCCAAGCCCTGCAGTTATAATGACAAGTTATAACCAAAAGCGGGTTCGTTATCAATCAGAACATAAAAAATCGTGTGTCCAGCACCAGATAGCAATCCATCAAATTAGTACAATGTATCGGAAAGGCACCGATGACGTATAGACTGTTAGATAAAATTTTGGTGTGTCCGATTCGTGTCGTTGGCGTTGCTGAAAAACGGATAGGAAACAAAAGGAAATTCGCCCGGAAAAGCGATTGTGGATGTGTTTATACAAGCACTTTCCGGAAGAGTGACAAAAAAGCTGAAAAACAGAAACAGATGTATTTACAAATCAAGCGGATTCTGATGATGAAACAGTTCTATTCAGTACATTTTCCACGGAAAGCTTCAATGGAATACATCTAGCAAAATGCTTTTGCGTTTAACTGAAATGGGTTTGGCTTACAATGGAACACCATTTTTATTCATGCAATTCAAATGTAAATTATGAATATTTTACATAGATTCAATTTTACAGCTCTTACCAACAACAAAAAGTAAATAAATGTTGCAAACAAAGGCCCCAGAGCTTTGGCTGAATTTGCTATAGCAGATGTACGTTCAACCGAGAAATGTTGGAAAACTTTTATAGCTTACGCAGGTCCCTCTATTTATGCCTTGAACATTCAGTTATTTTATTCTAAAGTTTTTCCAAATTGTTTGTTGGCCAGCTAGTGCCAACCGCCAACCACTAAAATATATACACAATTGAGGGGTTCAGTGCAAGAACAAGGTGTCTCCATAATTTGTTCAAAACGAGTTACGTACACAGATATGCCGTCATCAAAATTACAATAATATTTTGGTCCAACAGCAATGTATCGCCATATCTGCGTTACTGATATTTTGTATCCTGACTGTTGGTGTCAATTATTCAGTAATCAAATCTAGAGATACAGTTCACACAACAGATTTAAAAAAATATACAGGGTGAGTTTTTAGTACCGGCTCGGTCGATAACTCCACTACTGTAGAAGATAGCGAAAAAAGTTGTATACAAAAGTTGTAGCCACGGATATGCTCCTTGCTCAGAAAATATTTAGATTTATACAGGGTGATCCATAACTACGTCGGGATGGAAACATGCATTTTTTTTAAATGAGATACCCTATATATTAATTAAATACTCGTATAAGGCATTATAGCATTATACCGAGTATTTCAAAAGTTATGATCATTTTTATATCCAAATCGCTGTCAAAGAGTGATGAACCAAAAATTATTTTTTTTACACGGATGGATAAAAAATATCCTCTATATTTGAAATCGGCTATAAAAAAATCCCGCGACACATATTCGTGTACAGGGTGATGTAGAATACAAAATCTAGATTTTCTCTCTTTTTTATACCAAAGAACTTTAGTATGCTCTTTCATCTTTGTATAGCACTTGTTATGGCTGCATCCATTAGTTTCTGAGATATTTCGATTTTTCTACAAATTTTAAATATACTTTCTATTTGTTTACTAAAGTTTATTTGTTTTGAGAAAATACTATCAAATTTTATTTTTGCTTAACAGACAACTAAAATATAAGGCCATAATACTACTTGATCAAGTCAAAACACTGAACTAACGAGATAATGTAGGTGAAGGAAACAATTTTATATACGTCATCCGTAATTATCAAGCAGATCTATCAGGTAGGCTATGAAATATTGAACGACACAGTCCAAATTAAACAATTCTTCAATCTTTCAAACGCACTAGTTTTAGAGTGCCTCCGTTCTGGATATTGCTTTTCATAGTTGATATATTATAGAGCCACGTAGGCAATTTCTCAAAGATTCTCCTTTCTCAATGGAAGAATTAATTTTTAAAGCTGGTTTTTCACAGCTTTAAAAATTAAGCATCACGCCTACACAATTGTTTCCTCAGCATACTTGACTCTATTATCTCGATGATTTAAGGTTTTGACTTCATCAAATACTATCATGACATTAAAATTTAGTTGTTCGTTAAATAAAAAACAAATTCTATAGTCCTTTCCCAAAATAAATAAATTTCAGTGCACAAATAGGAGCTATATATTTTAAATTTACCTAAAAATCGAAATATCTCGGAAACTGATGGACATAGGTACAACAAGTGTTATACAAAGATGAAAGAGCATCTTAAACGCAATTCTTTGGTATAATAAAATATTGGGAGTTACATTTAAAGAAAGAGAGAAAATCTCGGTTTTGCATTCTACATCACCCTGTATACGAATATGTGTCGCGGGCTTTTTTATAGCTGATTCTAAAACTATAGGATATTTTTTATCCATTCCTGTAAAAAAAATTTATGTTTGATTCACTACTTATGGATATACAGTACGTTCGTTTGACAGCGATTTGGATATAGAAATGGTCACAACTTTTGAAATACCTTGTATAATGTTATAATACCTTATATTGTGAGAAGAGGAATTATTAGTAGAATCTAAAAATGGGATAACATATAATAATAATAATAATAATAAAGGCCTTTTATTCATTAGAAAATACATAAAAAAAATAAATGTAAGTTCAGATGGCGAAGTCTAGCCGCTGGCTATTCTACTTAACCATCTATGGGCTCATGCCCAGAATAATTAGAATAACGTATAAATGTTCCGTAAAGAAATGGTGGTGACAATATAATAAATAAAACTTATATAAGTAGGAATCAGATTAAGCATTTCTGCCACGTAAGCTCAAGGTAAAGAAATAGTTGTAAATTTAAGGTACATACACACATTGCAGAAATAGAATATCCAGAATCAGGATCCAAAGTAGCACTATCCCATATGTCATCTCTGTTGACCATCAAATAAACGTTTTTTTAATTTATACTTAAATTTATTTATATTATATAGCCTGAATTCATCTGGAAGGAAATTATAGGATCTAATTGCATTGAAAATGAAACACCTTTGGAAGACTGAAGTTCTATGCTGAGGCATAGTGAACGTAGATTTACCTCTAATGTTAACATCGTGAACCTTGGAGCGAGGAGTGAATTTATAGAGCAGAGCATCCGATGAGTTAACAGCGTTTAAAATCTTATGGGTGAAAGTATTCAAATGAAGAATTCTTCTGTTTTCCATGGTTAACCAATTGCATTCTTTGATCTTATGTGAAATATGATCGTACTTTCTTATTCCATATATCAACCTACAGCAACTGTTCTGAATCTTTTGTATGCGCTTTTTATCGGCTTCCACCATATATAAAATCACAGAAATTGAAGTGGCTCAGCACAAGTGACTCACACAGCATTCTTTTCATTTTCAAGCTCAATATATGTCTGCTGGCATAAATCAACTTGAGCGACGCATATGCTTTACTAACAATTGTTTTAACATGTTCTGAAAATCGCATATTGCTGTCAATAACAAGCCCTAAGTTTCTAGCTGAATCACTCACCTCAAGCGCTACACCATCAATTTTGAATCTCATACTGTTTCTCAAAACATTCACATTATTTTTACTACCGAAAAATATAACTTTGGATTTGGAAGAATTCAGCTGTAAGTTATGCGACTGTGACAAAGCTTTAATTTTATTGAGTTCATTATTAACTGTTGTTTCAGCAACATCTACATCCCTGGCCTGGAAACTGAAATATAATTGGGTATCATCAGCATATGCTTGGACATTGCAGCACTGAACACTATTGAGAATATCGGCAGTATATATGATGAATAACAGAGGCCCTAAAATAGAGCCTTGCGGAACTCCAGATAATATATCAATGCTGCGAGAGAATGAACCGTTAACTGAGATTTTTTGTGATCTACGCAATAGATAATTCCAGACCAGAAAAGTAGATGCTTCACTAAAACCGTAATACCTCAACTTCGCGCACAGCAGCTCATGACTGATTGTATCGAATGCCTTAGAGAAGTCGAGTAATATTAAGACAGTGTTAAGCCCTTGATCATGTGCTGTTAAGATGTCATTTGTTACAGTAGTCAAGGCGATTTCAGTACTTTTTCCAGAACGGAATCCGCATTGGCAGTCAGGTAATATTTTATGTGAGGTGAAATACTCATTGATTTGAAGATGCATAAACTTTTCAAAAATTTTCGATATCGTAGGTAGTAAACTTATCACTCTTAAATCAGAAAAGCTATCTGGGTTATTTTTTTTAGGTATAGGGATGCCTATAGAAGTTTTCCATAGAACTGGGAAGTATGAGGCTTCGATACAACAGTTAATAATGTGTGCGATATACTTGTCAACAAACGGACTACAGAACTTGAGCATCTTGAGATTGATATTATCAACACCAAACGATTCTGTTTTGAAACTATTTAGTAAATGATTAACTTCCTCTACAGAAATTAATCGAAGTGAAAATCTAAACTGAGGATCATAAACACTGTTACTATAAAAGTCTATTCTATCGTCGCAGTTACTATTAACGGTTTGCAGATATGCAGAAAAATATTCATTTATGGCGTCAGGATCTAATAATTTTTGAGGAAGTGAAGCTGAACGATCAGAACAAACATTTAAATTTTTCAAGGTTTTCCAACAACTTTTAGCGTTACTGTGCTGAAGAGTGTGTTCTAGATAAGCTTTACGTTCATTTCTTGTTACTGTGAGAGTATAATTACGTAGCTCTTTATATTTATCGAAATCAGTTGATAACTTTGTCCTTTTAAATTTTTGTAACGCTTTATCTCTCTCTTTCTTGAGTAGTTCCAAGTTCTGTGTGATCCAGGGTGCAGGTTTTTTCGTCATCTTTTTCTGAACAAAAGGAGCATGGGTATCAAACGCAGTTAGTATGTACTCATTGAATAAGTATACCTTTGTATCAATTTCAGTTGCCGAGACTAAGTCAAACCAAGGAAATGAAGCTAAATCTTTCAGAAAATCGCTCAGCACAAAGTTTCTGAAGCATCTGTATACTGCAACTTTAGGTTTTACCGAAGAAATAGGTAGTTTGAGTTTAGTAAGAGTAATATCATGATCAGATATTCCATGAACTGGTAACGTACCAGACGTATCAACTATATCAGTATTCGATATGAAAATTGGATCAATTAGAGTATATGTATTATTGGTAATTCTAGTAGCTACATTTAAGAGTTGCGAGAAGCCAAAAGATTCAAGACAGTGTGTAATAGGATTATTGATGTTAAAAAAATTCACATTGAAGTCGCCCATAAACAAATTCCAATCTACTGTGTGATAGACCAGAGATAAAATAGTATCAAGATCATCTGTGACGTTACTTATAGAAATATTAGGCGGTCTATAGAAAACACCGACAACATAAGAAAAATGTCTAAATTTAATTTTTAGCAGAAGATATTCTAAATCACTTTTCATTTCAGCTTCAATCTGTAATATATCAGGTGTAATAGATACCTTAACATATGCTCCAACTCCTCCTCCGCGTCCGTCTCTGTCCTTGCGAAATAGCTCATAGCCCGGTATGCTAAATGAATCAGAGGTAATTCCTGGATTCAGCCATGTCTCAGATAGCAAAACTATATCAAAATTTTCAACCAAAACTATCTCTTTAAATTCAATAAATCCTGTAAACATAGACCGTATATTAAGGTGTGCAATTTTCAAGGTACCCATAACTGAGATTTAGCAGCAGAAAGCCAATATTTGTACAAATTTTAAATGAGAGAAAAAAAAAGACTTGATACAAATTCAAGAGTATTCAATCTTAACTTTTGCTCAAAGTACGATGCAAAAGAAAAGGATAGGTTGTGGAGCTCTCACATGTAAACATCATAGGATTCTAAAATATCATAATACCATGTTTTGTAATGATACCTATATAAATACCATAACACATGATATATACCAGATATATACTAGATATATACCCGATATAAATCATTCTCAAAGTTTAATTTTCTTATGTAAAATAGCATTATTTTATGGATAAACACACAGTTTTAATATATAACAAAAACATCTGAATAAAAAGCCATTTTAGCCCAATAGATAAATGTTGTTGAACATATCCGATATGTACATCAAGCCATAAATAACAGATATACATCCTGTATACCATGACACATACCGCCCAATATATTATATCTTTTGAACCCTAAAACATAATTAAATAATAAGTGGTAACAAGAATAACTTATAATTTATCGAGATCCTTTCTATTTCTGATATTGATTTTTTTACCGTCCTTCATAACATAAACACGTCCATTATATGACCAAACACTTTTGAATGAAGTTTTTTCCACGGCTTCCTCCATCAGTTTCAGTCTGTGATCAGTTAAGTCTTCTTTAAGAACAATACCGGTACCTTTGAGATTCTTCTTCTTGTTGAAAATTTCCTGCTTTTTCTGAATGCTTGTCAACTTCAAAAGGATGCCCCTTGGCTTAGTTTTTTCCATTTTTCCAATGCGAGTGCACAATAATATATCTTTGTGCTCAACATTAACTCCCAAATGGGATTTGA
The DNA here is from genome assembly GCA_951848785.1 of Callosobruchus maculatus. NCBI lineage: Eukaryota > Metazoa > Arthropoda > Insecta > Coleoptera > Chrysomelidae > Callosobruchus > Callosobruchus maculatus. The sequence continues at coordinate 12,605,291 of CATOUR010000054.1, read as the reverse complement.
TTATATTAATAACATCATCAGCTAACTTTTCTTGAGGTTTTTCTTTCACTTTGAAAATACGCAAGTTGTTGACTCTACCTGCTTGTTCTAGATCATCGCATTTCTGTGATAGGCATTCATTTTCATATCTGAGCAGACCAGTTTCTTCTTTTAATTCCATTATCACTGAACTATTAACGTGTAATTTGTTTTCCAGCTCGGTAAATCTAGCCTCCAATGTTTTTATCACATTCTCGGCCACTTTTTGTATGAGCTGGTCAAGAAATTCGTCGCTTTTCAATACAGAATTGATTGTGCTACTCACAGAAATTTTTATTTCATCACGGATATCTCGTGTTATCACCATTGCAATTAATAGAAATTTTACTCACAGGTAGATTTCCAACAGATACGTTCACCGTCAAATTTTCAGGATTATAACTTCAGATTTTACCACTATTTTGTCACTTTAGATCAGAGCTCGTAATAACACGTCTATCCACCAGATCTCATAGTACACATATAAGGTGTCTCATTTAAAAAATATATGTGTTTGCATCCCCACGTAGTTATCAATCACCCTGTATAAATCAAAATATTTTCTGAGCAAGGAGCGTATCCGTGGCTACAACTTTTATGTACAACTTTTTTTCGCTATCTTGTACAGTAATGGAGTTATCGACCGAGCCGGTACTAAAAACTTACCCTCTATACAGGGTGAGTCAAGCTCAACGCCTCGGACTCTTGTGATCAAACGATACCACTTTTCGAAAAATCGACTTTGCGAGTGTATGTAGGTTGAATTGCACTACATTTTAAAAATAATGACTTTTATACAGGGTGTCTAATAAAAGTGTGACATATCAAAGTTATGTTTTTTTAAATGGAATACCCTGTATATTATTACATATTTAGGTTCCCGGGTGCATTTTAGTGTGACTTTATGTATCACATATGGGACTTTAAGCGAACCGTTTAGGTGCAAATCACAATTTTGGGTATAGGTAGATGTCAGACAAAAATTGAATATCGCAGCTATTATAAATCTTAGAGGGCTGTGACTTTGCCGTTTTACTAAGCATGAAATGTGTCAGCTTACGTTAGACGGTCGGGTTCAAATTACATTTGTACTTGGAGAAATCGGTAGATCAATTAAGGAAACTTCAATCAAAGGTAACTTGATTTTTTCAAATAGGAATGCATAATTTTTTTTATACGATCGAATGTGCAATTTGATAAGCTTTCTAACGATATGCAGTTGTAAGTATCAATCTCTGGTAGTTTTGATTTAATTTCAAATTTTCAGTAAAACCGGTGTTTTTCACTTTTCCTACCTATGAGCAACTCAGCAGGCCATGAAATATAAACAAAAACTGTTCAGATGGAACAAAACAACTAACTTAGCAGATAGTTACGGACGAACTAGAGTAAAGGGACAAAGTTATAAAAGTGACTTACAACAAATCAATTCTAACCAGAAATAGCAGACATAACACATCTACGTCAAAAAGTAGCTAGAGTACGACAGAAATGGGTATTTTTCACAGCATACCGGCTACTACAATATTCTAAAGATTGACGATTCACAAAACCATTGTGAATTTTGAAATGAAAGGAAATCTACCACGTAATGTTGCTGGCAGTTTAATAGCTTCAGAATAAAATTTAACATTTCATGATTTAAAAAAATAGTAACCGATACCTCTGACTGGAGTTCTGCAAATTCCTCAATACTTACCTATAAGCAAGATCGCCGAAATGAAGAATAAATTAAAAATCTGCTCAAATTATTAAACATAATTTACCTGGCAGAAAATTAAAATATGATTTGTCAGTATTCCTTTTTTGCGATCTTGCTAATAGATACTGAAAAATTTAAAGGACGACAGTGAGAGGTATCAGTACTTTTGACTTTGACGGAAATGACTACTGTTTTATACCATTAAATGTGAAATTGCATTCTGAAGATACTAGACTGACGGCAACGATCGCTGAAAGTTTTGCTTTCATTTCAAAGTGTTTAGTGATTTTGGAAATTTTTTATCTCTAGTACATTGCAGTCGCTAGTAGGCTGTAAAAATTATCCATTTCTGTCGTACTCCAGCTTCTCTTTAACCTTAGACATGTTACCGCCGTTGTTTCTGGTTAGAGTTGATTTGTTGTGGGGAATTTTTATAAACTTGTTCTTTTACTCTAGTTCTGCTGGATGTTTTTGCTAATTTAGTTATTTTCTTCCATCTGAATACGATTTTGTTTATATTTCATGGCCTGCTAGTTTGTTTATAGGTAGGGAAATTTAAAAACACTGAATTCATTGAAATCTCGAAATTTAATAAAAACTACCATAGATTGATATTCAAAACCTGATACAATTAGAAAGCCTATCAAATTGCACATTTGATCGTATAAAAAAAATTATACATTCCCATTTGAAAAAATCAAGTTACCTTTGATTGAAGTTTCCTTAATTGATCTACCGATTTCTCCAAGTACAAATGTAATTCGAACTCGACCGTCTAACGTAAGCTGACACATTTCATGCTTAGTAACACGAAAAAGTCACAGCCCTCTACGATTTATAATACCTGCGATATTCAGTTTTTTTCTGACATCCACCTATACCCAAAATTGTGATTTGCACCTAAACGGTTCACTTAAAGTCCCATGTGTGATACATAAAGTCACACTAAAATGCACCCAGGAATCTAAACATGCAATAATATACAGGGTGTTCCATTTAAAAAAACATAACTTTGATATGTCGCGCTTTTATTAGACACCCTGTATAAAAGTCATTATTTTTAAAATGTAGCCCAACTCGACCTACATACACTTGCAAAGTCGATTTTTCGAAAAATGGTATCGTTTGGTCACAAGAGTCCGAGGCGTTGAGCTTGACTCACCCTGTATGTAATGTTTATCATGCGTTAACATTTTAATATTCATCATCTTCAGATAAGGACAACATCCAAGGGGTATTAGCAATTGGGTTCTTTTGAATGCTTTGCCTGATGGCAATTCAATGCTGAGCTTGTTGTTAGCTCAAAGTACTTGAGAGCCAGTAGTACTTGCTTGCTATGTGCAGATTCCGATATTATTCCTCATAGAGCTTATTTGGAAAATTGCACCTATATATTATCATGATTTTTTTTTAATATATTATAAAGGTCTTTCAAGATTGTTTAAAAAAAAATTACCTGATTGTCATATGTTATATTCTGATGTCTTTATTAATGTTTTTGTATTGTACTACTATTATAAATAGGGTTTAATGTAATTTGATATATTCCTGTCAGGGCATGATAGTAGAGCTGTAATGCAACAAAATTCGCTTAATATATAATATGCCTAGACAAAAATTGATGGTTTTTAAAATTTTCAATTTCAAACATATTCTAATAATTACTACCCAATATCTGGCATTTTTGTCTGAAAAATTTGTTAGAAATCAGTGAATTTTCACTTTTTTTTCAATAAGCTTACATTAATTCAATACCATTATAAATAGGTAAAAAGGGACAGCAAAAGGAGATACAAATCCCACTATGCAAAAATGATGTATCATCTGGGGGTACCTCGCTTCTTTAAAGCACAAATTATCGACAGTATATACATAATATTTTCAAACTCTATGGAAAGTTTCTATGATGCATACAAAAAATTAATATTAGAAAAATCGCATCACTCTCCTTACCACCACCTCTGAAATTCCTATAAATGACATTTCGAAGAGTCCTCATATATATTTTTTGCTAATTCC